>OW818031.2:16577500-17827500 GCA_942486065.2 Calliphora vomitoria | reverse complement strand
AAAAATGTCGTTTGAAAACCTCAAGTTTGCTCTTTGTACTGCTCCAATTTTGGCACAGCCAAACTTTGAACGGGAATTCATCGTGCAATGCGATGCTTCTAGAATAGGTGTTGGTGGAGTATTACTCCAATACGACGAACAGGGAAAAGAGCACCCTATCGCATATGTATCCCAAAAACTAAATGGAGCTCAGAAAAATTATACGGTAACGGAACTTGAATGCCTGGCAGCCATAGTATGCGTAAATAGGTTTAGACCGTATATAGAGGGTTTACCGTTCCGTATAATAACTGATCATTCTTCATTAAAATGGCTGATGTCACAGAAGGATCTCAGTGGCAGACTCGCTCGCTGGAGTTTGAAACTCCAACGGTATGATTTTTCGATAGAACATAGAAAGGGGAAATTGAACGTAGTACCTGACTGTTTGTCAAGGTTAGAAGTAGAAGAGTTAGCTTCAATAGATCATTTTTCAGAAATCGACCTAAATTCGCCTGAGTTTGACGAGGAAGATTATATAAATATTAGAAAAACAGTGTCAGAAAATGAAAATTCCTTACCTGACCTTCGATTATCAGATAAAATTGTCTTAAAACGAACGCATTTTCGACAAGGTGTTGAAGGTGAGGAGAATACAATTTGGCGTATATGGTTGCCAAAATCACTAGCACAAAAAGCTATTAAACTAGCCCATGATTCTGATTCTTCGTGTCATGGCGGATTTGCAAAAACATTATACAGATTACGAACAAAATACTTCTGGCCTTCCATGGCAAACGATGTAAAAAGTTATGTTAATAACTGCGACATCTGTAAAAGCGTTAAATCTTCAAACCAAATATCAAGACCAACCATGGGCAACCAATTCATAACTAACAGACCAATTGAACGATTGTACTGTGATTTTCTTGGTCCATACCCCGCTACTAAAGTTAAAAATACCGTAATATTTATATGTCTAGACCACCTAACCAAATTTGTCTTCCTAAAGCCTATGAAATCTGCAACATCTTCAAATGTTATATTATTTTTTCAAAACAAAATCTTTCCCATCTTTGGTGTTCCACGTTATATCCACAGTGATAATGGCAAACAATTTGTCTCAAAAGAGATGAAAGAGTTTTTCAAATTGTATGAGATAAACCATATCACTACGGGCTTTTACGCCCCTCATTCAAACGCGTCTGAACGTACCAATCGTGAAATAATAACTAAGATAAGATGTTTCCTTCAGGATCACAAGGATCACACAGACTGGGACAAGTTCATACCGCAAATTCTAACCATATTGAGAAGTGATTTTCACACATCACTAAAGTGTTCCCCATATTATGCCTTATTTGGGCAAAACATGATCCAACATGGATCAACGTACACAATTATGGATAAACTTAGTTGTACAACGGGAGAAGACTTTAATATTTCAGATCATGCGGACAGACTAGGAAGGATTAGAGAGAACATTCGAGAAAATTTGAATATTGCCCACACAAAAGCAACAAAAACCTACAATTTAAGGAGTAGACCTATAGAATTTAAGGAAGGGGAAATAGTCTTTAGAAAGAATCATATACTTAGCGATATGTCTAAACATATAAATAGAAAGTTTCTACCAAAGTTTGTAAAGTGCAAAATTAAGAATAAGATTGGTAGAAATCTATATATTATTGAGGATTTAAAAGGAAAATATATTGGGAAATACCATGCCTCAGATTTGAAAAGATAAATATTGTTCATTTATATTTACCCGGCTTTTCGTGGGTCGAGCCTCACATTTGCATACCATTAATAATAAAAATTGTGTGCGTAAAAGAAGAAATAGAAAAAAATCAGGCTCCTGTTCTTATGACGATTTGTAAAATCTGCATAAGAAGCAGTTTTGTTACGATTTTTTTGTCACAAAGAAATGAAAGCAAAAAGTATTAATTTTGATAGTCAAATAAATGTTTACATTTATTAATGCGGTAACTTTCCAAAGAAATAGCATGCAATAAAATTACACTTGTTTTTTTTTTTGAGTGACTTATTTAAACCTCTCACAAATAGATATGTTGTCGTCTTGTGTCCACTATATACATATACATTGTACATTCATAGATAATGCTCATTTTTTTTTTAACTGACATAATAATACTTTTGTCCTCTTTTAACAGACAGTCATGATGTTCTATTGTCTTTGATTTTTTTCTGGTATTCTTATATACTTTTTGGTAACTACGCATTAACTTTTGACTTAATGATTAGCATCACCACCAACATGAGTTCATTATTAAAGTGAAAGTGGTTGCATTCAGTCGTTTGAATAATAATAAAAAAAAATCAATAAAAGTCAAGTTCAATAGAATAATACATGTGTTTCATATTATATAACTTATCACTGCTAGTTTCATCATTCATCAAATTTGAATCAATTATAGTTTTCCTATATATTCTAAGGTAAGAATAATACAGATTGTAGTTTAAATAAAATCGATTACCATAGTGATTTCATTTCTTTAGGAATGTATAATTGCTAATTATATTCGCGTGGTAAAAAGAAAACCTACTAAACAGACTTTGTGGGAAAAACTCCATATTGGAAGTCTAAAAGTGGCCGTGAGGCCCGTCATATGCGACGAACGTCACCAATTTTAGTAAAATTCTAACCTGACTGCAAAGTAAAGTCGACACGTGGTCTTGAGGTCCGCCACAAGCGACCAAGAGTTCCTAAATTACCATAAGGAAAACCTTATTGCTATTTAAAATCCACACGTGGCCTTGAGGCCCGCCACAAGCGACCAAGAGTTCCTAAATTACCATAAGGAAAACCTTATTGCTATTTAAAATCCACACGTGGCCTTGAGGCCCGCCACAAGCAACCAAGAGTTCCTAAATTACCATAAGGAAAACCTTATTGCTATTTAAAATCCACACGTGGCCGTGAGGCCCGCCATTTGTGACCTAAGTCACCAAAAATTACCATAATGGAATCCTGACTTCTAGGAGAAATATCACATAAATTAAATATAACTTAACTTATCATATAAAAATTTCATATAACTTGATATATCATTAAAAGTTTAAATTCCATAATTAATAATTAATTAATTCTATATATATATTGATATATATGTATATTATACACTAATTCTTAAGTATTATAAAATTTAGTATTAAATACACTTAACTCTAACCAAATGTTGAAAGATAAAATATAATCTAAAGTTTTGATATTATATAAATTTCCTAAATTATTTAATTTCAACTAAATTAAAACAAAATCATAATCAATATACAATATTTAATACTAAATTTTCTAAGATTACCTAAAAACTTAATAGAATAATTATTTATAATTCAAACTACCATTTAAATTTTCTAAAAGTATAAATATAACAACTTATAAAACTATATTTACCCTAACTAACTAAATTATTGCACAGTGTTATAATATGTAAAATATCATTTTTTATTTCAAATATGAATTTGCTAACATAAAATTGAATATAAAGTATATTAAAATATTTATAAGAATTTAATTTTTGAAATTTGAATTATTATTATAAAATTGTATTTCTTGAATTATACCATACTTTATATTTTATATTGTTAAAATTATTCTTCTAAAAATTTATTCTACCTATTTTACTATTATACTACCTATTTAATTTTTTTTAATACCATATAATTATAATTTAATATTTTTTTTTACTAACACATTTCCTTGAGAGTATATAATATATCCAAACTCATTAATAGTAGCTAAATACATTATTTAGAAATTTACTTCGTTTGAGCTAAACAACAACATCACCAATTACTACAGATTGCTGGGCCCATCAATGAAACGCTAGTAATGGAACATCAAACATTGTAAATCTTCTATGTGAGTAATCATGAATTAAATTTTATTTTTTTTATTATTATTACCTTATTCATATTATTATTCATATTATTAAATTTTGTCCACTCGTCAGTCCGTTTTCTACATTGTTCCTTCTTAATAACATGTAACTCTTAAAATCTCATCTCTCAACAACAAGTAATTGTTTTGTTTTTATTGTTATGATATATTTGCTCTCAGAGTAATTATCAGGTTATTTAGTTTACGCATTAATTTTTTTTTTTTTTTCTCCATCAATGTATAATTTGTTTTTGTTTGTATCATTTTTTTTTATGCTTTGTAATAAAATTCATTCATAATTTTCTTTTGTAAAATGCATCTGTAATTTGTTTTTAAATTGTTAGGGAAGGATAACCTAAACAAGATTATGGATTTATGTAAATAAGGTCATGTATGTATATTTTAGGGACAGATTTATAAATATTTAGGGTATCGATTCTGTCACGGTGTGTTGCAATTAATTGCTGGGAGGGATAAATGTACCCTACATGACATACTACCTTGTCATGGTTTCGTTTTCTGTTATCTTCTTTTTTTTATAACTTTGTTATTAATATATGGATTTTTTTTCTAGTTTTTTTTTCGCATACACTTGTTATGATATTTTAATAGGCAAATAGTGTATGTTATATGATTACGCGCGAAACAAATGGGTTAAGAGTCAAAATTATCATATGAGCTAGCCGACGATCTTTCATGCCTAATTTTAGCCAATTGTTTTTATATTTTCGGTTTAAAATTTCTGATTTGAACTATTGCAATTTTTATTATTAATGCTGTACCGACGCGTAACAATGTTTATATGAGAATTATTGAGTTTATAAGAAAAATATTGCTGTCTATTCTAGTAAAATGGGGAAACGTTAACCCTTCCACCACCGGGATACAAATTTTTATTGTTGAAGATATACAAAAATAAAACACATTTGGTCAATTCACAAGGTATCCTATCATGTCATATTGTCATAATATTCTAATATTTCACGACCCGGCGGCTCGGCTTAACCGACTCTTAGGCGTTAGGTGCAGGTCTCTACTTTTTCAAACCATTGTGAAATATTAAAACATTATGATGACACGATAGGATACCTTCTAAATCTACCAATTATATTATTTAAGCATTTAACATCTCCCGCCAGTTGTAACGGAAATTTGTTTGAAAACTTCTAGAATACTTTTTTCTATTCTAAGTATGCTGCTGCTTTTGTATTTTAGCCTTTTCCTTTCATATTATACTTTCTCTTTGCAAACAACAACAAACAAATGTTGTCACTTTTGTTTTTGTCAGGTTTCCTTTGGCTCTGCTTTGTTTACTTTTGGCTTAAATAAAAACAAAAACGACAACATTCCCTGGTTGCGGTTGTGTTCTTTTGGTTAAAACCTCTTTAAAGTATTAAACAAATTTAATTGAAAAAAACTGAATGTTTGTGTGCCTTAAAGTATTTCAACCACAAAAATGGCTTAGTGTTTGTTGGAATAAGAAAAGATAAAAAGTTTATATTATTTAAACTGAAATATAATTTAAATTAACAAACTTAAGTAATTTAAACGATTTAAAGTGGTAGAATTAGACAAATGTAATTATATGGAAAATTTGGTTTAAAAGCAATTAAAGTTGGTTTTAGAGAAAAAAAATCAAAAAAATTAAATTAAGCAATATATGCTATTTTCAATAAACATCTGCTACTATATTATCCTGTTATCATATTGCTGCAACATTATCCCTATTAACAACATTATTTCTATAAAGATGATGCTGCTTCATTAGTGTCCTTAAACATTTTGCTGCAAAATTGGTTTCTATAGACATGTTGTTGCAAATTTGTTGTCTATAAAAATATAGCTAAAACATTTTTCTATAAACATGTTGCTGCAACATTTTTTCTATAAATATTTTTTAAGCACCAAGTTTCTTCATATAAACATGTTGCTGATAAATTTCCAATAGACATGTTGCTGCTTTTTTTTCTGTACTTCTCTGGTTTCTCCATAAACATGTTACTGAGACATTTTTCTATAAACATGTTGCTGAAACATTTTTCTATATAAATCTTTCTATAAACATTTAGCTGCAATATTTTTTTATAAACATGTTGCAGCAAAATTACCCATAAACATGTTGCTGAAACATTTTTCTTTAAACGTGTTGTTGCTAAATTTTTTCTATAAATATTTTTTTAGCACCAAGTTTTTTCATATAAACATGTTGCTGATAAATTTCATATAAAAATGTTGCTGCATTTTTTTTTTCTGGACTTCTCTGGTTTCACCATAAACATGTTACTGAAACATTTTTCTATAAACATGTTGCTGCAAAATTTCATATAAATATGTTGCTGAAACATTTTTCTATATAAATTTTTCTATAAAAATGTTACTGCAATATTGTTTTCATAAACATGTTGCAGCTAAATTAACCATAAACATGTTGCTGAAACATTTTTCTTTAAACATGTTGCTGAAACATTTTTTCTATAAATATATTGCTACAAAACTTCTTCATATAAAAATGTTGCTGATAAATTTCTTATATAGATGTTGCTGCATTTTTTTCTTTGACATGTTGCTTTAACAATTTTTCTATAGACATGTTACAGCAAAATTGTTTTATATAAACCTGTTGTGGCAACACACTTTCTATAAACATAATGCAGTAACAGTTTTTCTATAATTCTTCGTTAACTGGATCAAATACATTTCTTATAGTTGTTCCAAAAGTACAATATTTTGTACACAAAAGTACAACACAATCCAGTAGCAACTACATACATATATGTACATACATTGAATTGAAATAATAATTACTATTCTATGTCAACTTAGTTTTTCTGCAAATTTCTCTTTCTTCGAATTATCATTAAATTTTCTTTTTAGTTTTTGCTGATACATATTATTTTTTTTTCATGTAACAGATTTGTATAATTAATCTTTAATTTTTTTGTTATATTTTCTTTCTTAATTTATTTACAGGCTGGTTAATGAAACAAATATACACAAAAACGTAAACAACAACAGTAATATAATAAATTAACTTAAAGATGTATTCCCAAAGGTAAGAAAAAAATAAGATTTTATACTCGTATTCATACTCTTATATTAATACATAAATACTAATTTCTACATGTGTGAACTCATGTATAATTTATTAATTTCCAAGTAATTAAGTTAAGTTGACAAGTTTGCTGTATTTTTTTCTTTTATTTATTTCCTTTGTGCTGCAAAAAAAAAAATAGCAAGGATTCACAGTTTCCAGTAAAGAGATTTTATAGGAGTAAAATAAAGCTAAAATCATTAGCATATTTTTAGGATGTTGTTTGTAAAAATTGTGCTTATATTTTAGTGTTGATGTACATTAGACTGTCCACAAAAAATCGATTTTGGAATCTTGTTGGTCTTAACCCCACAAAACGATTCCCCTTTCCAGATATTGAGATAGCCGAAATTTGAGCTCGATTAAACGACGTTAACCCGTGCCGCTCGTCGCTCAAAGTTTGAAAAAATCAAAATTTTTGGCCAAAAAGCTAACATAAGAAGCTATAACTCCAGAACCGTAAATAATAGAAACACGATTAGTATCTCAAAACAAAGCTAATATTGTTCTTCAAAATTTATTTTATATACATTATTCTTGTTACTTTAAGCCAAACAGAGTTACAACAGCTTTTGTCTCCAAAAACGTGACCTAGTCGCGGTAGGAGCATACTTCGTATATTTTGATATTATGTGAAAAATGTTGCTAGTAAGTAAATATTTTTATATTTTATTGTTATTGAATCATAATGTACATCGATTTAGTATTTCAAAAAGATATCAAACACAAAAATTGGTTGAGAAATGTAAAAGTTATTAAAAATTCCCCAGGCCATTAATGTGTCTCAGAGCACTTGATTATGATATGTGGAAAAAAATTTAACTTATTTTAAAACTATACGAATAAAACTATTTTATTACATAAAATATACCTATTTTTGCTCAAATATAAGTTTTTCTCCTTAAAATATAACGTGAATCTGTTCTCAGCTATGATCAAAAAAAATTTTTTTTTTTGACGACAGTTTGAAAACACCATTTTCAGTTTTTTTTAAACTTTGTTAAACATATTTTTAAATTTTTTAAATATCACCGGGGGGTTTATGGTCAATAGATTAGGGAACAAAACAGTGAAAAAATTAGGTCAATACCTCTTATAGTTTAGGTGTACCTGCGGTTTGAATTCTGCGGATTTCGCGAAAAACTCATTTTTTTGGAATATTTTAGAAAATATGTCATAATTTTTTATTGTTATACATTTTAACCAAAATATTTACAGAATATTATTTCTCAGATATTAAAAAATATGTCCCTGAAGTTATATATAAATCGGGAAATCCTAAGGCGTAAACTTTGGAGGTCAAAGGTCAAATTTCGCAATATTTGGAAATTCACATTGAAACATATGGAAATAATCTTTATTTGTCGACCATATCTACTAAAATTACAGGATTTTATGGTATATGGTCCGATATTTAGAATAACATAAAAAAAAATCAAATTAACCCTTTAAAGCATTTTTTTTTTCTGAATATAAATTATATTAATTTTTTTATTTTTAAATTTATTAAAATTGATTTTATTAACTTTGGGGACATATTTGACCCAAATGCTTTAAAGGGTTAATTTGATTTTTTTTTATGTTATTCTAAATATCGGACCATATACCATAAAATCCTGTAATTTTAGTAAATATGGTCGACAAATAAAGATTATTTCCATATGTTTCAATGTGAATTTCCAAATATTGCGAAATTTGACCTTTGACCTCCAAAGTTTACGCCTTAGGATTTCCCGATTTATATATAACTTCAGGGACATATTTTTTAATATCTGAGAAATAATATTCTGTAAATATTTTGGTTAAAATGTATAACAATAAAAAATTATGACATATTTTCTAAAATATTCCAAAAAAATGAGTTTTTCGCGAAATCCGCAGAATTCAAACCGCAGGTACACCTAAACTATAAGAGGTATTGACCTAATTTTTTCACTGTTTTGTTCCCTAATCTATTGACCATAAACCCCCCGGTGATATTTAAAAAATTTAAAAATATGTTTAACAAAGTTTAAAAAAAACTGAAAATGGTGTTTTGAAACTGTCGTCTAAAAAAAAATTTTTTTTGACCATAGCTGAGAACAGATTCACGTTATATTTTAAGGAAAAAAACTTATATTTGAGCAAACATAGATATATTTTATGTAATAAAATAGTTTTATTCCTATAGTTTTCAAAATAAGTTAAATTTTTTTCCACATATCATAATCAAGTGCTCCGAGACACGTTAATGGCCTGGGGAATTTTTAATAACTTTTACATTTTTCAACCAATTTTTGTGTTTTATATCTTTTTGAAATACTAAATCTATGTACATTATGATTCAATAACAATAAAATGTAAAAATATGTACTTACTAGCAACATTTTTCACATAATATCAAAATATACGAAGTATGCTTCTACCGCGACTAGGTCACGTTTTTGGAGACAAAAGCTGTTGTAACTCTGTTTGGCTTAAAGTAACAAGAATAATGTATAAAAAATAAATTTTGAAGAACAATATTAGCTTTGTTTTGAGATACTAATCGTGTTTCTATTATTTACCGTTCTGGAGTTATAGCTTCTTATGTTAGCTTTTTGGCCAAAAATGTTGATTTTTTCAAACATTGAGCGACGAGCGGCACGGGTTAACGTCGTTTAATCGAGCTCAAATTTCGGCTATCTCAATATCTGGAAAGGGGAATCATTTTGTGGGGTTAAGACCAACAAGATTCCGATATTTTTTTTCCCCCATACAAATAGTGGACAGTCTAATGTACATATGTATTTTGTATATTTATTTATTATTTTATTATTCTTTTGTGTACTGAACTGTGCTTACTCCAAATGTATTTAATTCGCTTAAATTTATCTTTAAGCTTAATATCATTTTGGACCATAAAATGTTTCAGACACTATAAACTGTATAAAATGTCATTATGACTACAAGAAAAAACAAACGTTAAAAAAAAGAATTAACTTTTGGTATACATACATATTTAAAAATATTTGAATACCTGCATATATACAGTGAAAGCTCCCGTAGAAGCAAATGGTTATCACATGGTTATACACGCAGAGAAAACTGTAACATATTCAACATTTTTACCAGTTTTACAATATTATGGTCACTGCATTTATTTGTATGATTGCGGTAACCATAATATGGTAAAGTTACCATTCACATGAGTATCGCTGACATATATATAATTGTATAAATATATGTTTATGGGAATCATGTTCATGATGAATCATTATATCATAATATGTTGTCAGATTATGATAACCATAAGACGAGAACAACATAGAATTTTATAGAATTTATCACATTATGTGGTAAATTTAATCATAAAACTGGTTGTCACAAACATATAATTATTTACTACAATCACATATAGATTGCTACAATCATGTGGATCGTGACTTTGTTTGTGACAACCATTTTACCATATTATGTTGCTCTCGGCTAATTGATATCATAATCTGAGAACAACATATTATGATATATAAGATTCATTATAACAATGGTTATCACAAAGATATTCTTGTTTACTGTAACCATATATATGACACATACAATCATGTGAATCGTAAGTTAACCATATTATGGTTACCGCAATCATATAAATAATTACAGTGACCATAATATTATTAAAAAACTTATAAAAATGTTGAATTAGTTACAGTAAACATGTACAAGTATATTTTTTTTCTCTTCTTGTATAACCATTTGATTAACTGCATGTAAATAAATATCATGAAAACATTATTACTTTATTATTATTACTTACGTTATTTTCCATTAAAAGATTTATTTTGTCATCCATAAATTAAGTAAATCTTGTTAATGGTTTTTTATTTATTTTTATAATTGAATTTCTTTCTAATTAATTTAACTTATTTTGCTGCTTAATCTTTAAATTATTTCATAATAATCCCTTCTGGCATTTGAGTTGTTGTCGGGAATTATGTGATAATATTCACATGTATTTATCATGGAGAAAATAAATCAGCTACAAAAATATTCAATGGCATGTTTATTAAAACCCTTAAACATATTACCTGATTAAGTATTAATAATTGGGTGGGTGAAAAGGTAACTTTTAAAATAATAAAAGAAAAAATTCAATTGTTGTTAACTTTAATCCAGAACAGGCTACCAATTATGATTGCTGAGATTTTCATAAAAAATTTATATTTTTTATGAAAATCTCAAAAAGTAACATTATACTTGTTGCAGCAACATTTTCTCTATAAACATGTTGCTAGAATATTTTCTAAAAAATTCAATATTTTGCTTATAAACATGTTGCTGCAACATTTTCTATATAAATATAGTGCTCCTACATTTGCTCTATCGATCAATATTAAATTGCGAATTTTAACTATACTCCTTCCCTTAGAATTGTTCTATGTTCTGTAAAATATTGGAATGATATTGGGTATATGACTTAAAAATGCGTAATTTTTTAAAATGTTTAGCTTTTAGATCTTTGTCTTCAGTTTCAAAATCACCACTACTGGACCGCACACACCATCTGTCGCACGTTGAAACCGATGTAACACATTCACCATAAGCTACGGTGAGCAATCAGTGTGCTACTATACTTGTATTTTACTATACTTGTATTCCCTTCAATAAATCTCAAAAAGATGTTCTAAAAATTATAAAATTTGTTTAACAAGATTTAAAAAAAATTAAAATTGCCGTTAAAACTAAATAAGGATATATTAAAAGTAGAATTATGCTTTAATTTAAATATTTTCAAAGAAGTGTTATTTTCTTATTCAAGTGGCCTGACTTCAACTTTAAAATTTGTCAAACTATTTTTGTATATTATATCTCGTTAGAACATTTTGTTTTTTTGCAAAAATGTTTTGCAAAAGAAACTGCATTTTTTTACTTTGTACATGCCTCTCCAAACTTTAAAGCCTTTGATCCACCATATAACACCATCATATAATCCCAATATTTTGCAGCACGAGTTACTACAATTCATATAACAATACCTTGAAAACTTTTCACTCTACTAAACATGTTTCCAGCAACATTTTGATTATAAACAAGTTTCTAGCAACATTTTCAGTTTTCCTATCAACATATTTTTTTCTATGAATATTTGTTTATAAACATGTTGCTGCAACATTTTTTGTAAACAAGCTGCTTCAACATTTTTGCAACAAACATGTTGGTGAAAAATGTTTTTATTTTGAAAACAAGTTGCTGTAATTATTTTTTCTATAAACATGCTCTCAATATTTATTTTCTTTTAACATGTTGCAGCAACATTTGTTTTTTCTATAAACATCTTGCTGCTAAAATAAATTCTAAATTCTTTAACAATTTTTTAATTAAACGTTTTATCAACAAAAGAAGATCAATTGTTCGATCTATCCTGGTAATATATATAAATTGTTGGCATTTTTACAAAAGGTTATATGGAGAATTTAAAAAAAGATAATTATCCATTTATTGTACCATGTTATTAAGAA
Source organism: Calliphora vomitoria (assembly GCA_942486065.2). Classification (NCBI taxonomy): domain Eukaryota; kingdom Metazoa; phylum Arthropoda; class Insecta; order Diptera; family Calliphoridae; genus Calliphora; species Calliphora vomitoria. Next base: position 17,815,052 of record OW818031.2, on the reverse strand, counting down.
ATCAATTTCTTTCCCCACCAATAAAATTAGCTCAGTGAACACCCAGAAAAGAATACAAACAATTGTTTCAGTTGTATTTATCTTGTTATAATACTTACTTTTTGCTTGCTTTTGTCACACGCTTAGCTTAATGTATTTTTGTATTTTTTTGCTCTTTATTATTTTATTCTTTTCTATTATGATTCTATTTTATTCACATTATAAGTATTATTCTTATTTTATTTCATTTCATTATCGTCTTATATAATTCTTTAGTTTGATAACAATAATGTTGCATGCTACATGGCTGTTTGTCTCATATTGTTGTTGTTGTTGCTGTTGTACTTATAAATTATGTACAATTTAGTAACGGTACTTTATTTATAATACAACCCAGCAGCAGTTCCTTTGTTGTTATGCTTTGGCTGGTTGGCTATAGGATGGGTTGTATGGTTTTTGGTCTCTTTAGCAGGACAACAATTGTTTTCATAAGATTCTTACTTATTGTTATTAATAAGTTGCTAGGAAATATTTTCTTTTGTTATCTAAGTTTTACTGATCATCTTCATTATTATCACAAGCGTCTTCATTATCATCATTGTCATAATTATTGTTAAGGTCCTTATTGTCACAAATACCTATATTAAAACATTAGTTAGTGGTGTCTCAAGTACAATTGTATATTATTCATGGAATTATGATAAAGATTAAACTAAAACACAAAGAAGAATTAGAGGAAGTTATACAAAAGGAAACAAAAATGTACCTACAGTTTTATTACTTTTTGGTTTCAGCATTGTTTTGCTTTCTGTGGCTTTTTTTGTGCTGACAGCTAAGTCCAATAATCATAATTAAGTGCTAGTAATCAATATGCGAAACAAAAGTTAAATATAAAGGTTTATTAGGTAAAAAATTATGGATTAATAATGGGACAGTACCTGCTGACACAAGGGCGATCATGGCAAATACTTATAAATGTATATCTATTTAACTACTAATACGAAAAACAATGTTTGGAATCTTATAGAATTTGAATTTTTAAATATTAATTAAATTACCCTCTGCCACGTATGATTAATATTAATTTTAACTTAAAACACATTTTCTGTTTTAATTGTGTTACTGTCTTTGCGATTTCTAAATTTTAAATGGATTTCAATTCACAATATTTCATTTAAAACACAAATTTTATTTAATAGGAAAATCGGAAATAAAGTTGGAATAAAAGTAGTATTTCTACTATTTTTTAAAAAAATATACTTTTATATAATACTTTTTTAAAAAGTAGTATTTCTACTACTTTTTTAGAAAGTTGTATTTCTAGTACTTTTTTATAAAAAGTAGTATTTCTACCACATTTTTAAAAAAGTAGTATGTCTACTACTACTTTTTAAAAAAGTTGTATTTTTACTACTTTTTAAAAAAGTAGTAGTAGTGTAAATACTACTTTTTTAAAAAAATTGTAGTAGTTCTACTATTTTTTTAAAAAAGTAGTATTTCTACTGCATTTTTATAAAAAGTAGTATTTCTACTACAACTTCTTTAAAAAGTTGTATTTTTACTACTTTTTTTTACTTTTTTTTTTTTTTGAAAAAAGTAGTATTTCTAATACTTTTTTAAAAAGTAGTATTTCTACTACTTTTTTAAAAAGTAGTATTTCTACTACTTTTTTAAAAAGTAGTATTTCTACTACTTTTTTAAAAAGTAGTATTTCTACTACTTTTTCTAACACATTTTTAAAAAAGTAGTATTTCTACTACTACTTTTTAAAAAAGTTGTATTTTTACTACTTTTTAAAAAAAAGTTGTATTTTTACTACTTTTTAAAAAAAGTACTATTTATCTACTTTTTAAAAAAGTAGTATTTTTACTATTTTTTTTTTTTTTTTTTGACTTAAAACACATTTTCGGTTGTAATTGTCTTACTTTCTTAGCGATTTGTAAATTTTAAACGGATTTCAATTCAAAATATTTCATTTAAAACACAAATTTTTAATAAGAAAATAGGAAATAAAGTTGGAACAAAAGTAGTATTTCTACTATTTTTTAAAAAAAGTAGTATTTCTAATACTTTTTTAAAAAGTACTATTTCTACTACTTTTTTAAAAAAAGTAGTATTTATACTACTATTTTTTAAAAAAGTAGTAGTAGTGTAAATACTACTTTTTTAAAAAAGTAGTAGTTCTACTATTTTTTAAAAAAAAGTAGTATTTCTACTGCATTTTTTACAAAAAGTAGTATTTCTACTACTACATCTTTAAAAAGTTGTATTTTTGCTACTTTTGAAAAAAGTAGTATTTCTAATACTTTTTTAAAAAAAAGTATTTCTAATACTTTTTTAGAAGGTAGTATTTCTACTACTTTTTTTAAAAAGTAGTATTTCTACCACATTTTAAATTTCTACTACTACTTTTTAAAAAAGCTAGTATTTTTAGTACTTTTTTAAAAAAATTAGTAGTAGTATAAAAACTACTTTTTAGAAAAGTAGTATTTCTACTACTTTTTTAGAAAATAGTATTTCTACTACTTTTTTAAAAAGTAGTATTTCTATCACATTTTTAAAAAAAGTAGTATTTCTACTACTACTTTTTAAAGAGCTAGTATTTTTACTACTTTTTAAAAAAAAGTAGTAGTAGTGTAAATACTACTTTTTTTAAAAAAGTAGTAGTTCTACTATTTAAAAAAAAAACAAGTAAGAAAGTATGGTCGGTCAAGCCCGACCATATAATACCCTACACTAAGTAAATGAGCAAAAACATTTTTCTTTCAAAATTTCAATAATTTATATTCGTGAACGATTTTTGGAAGTGGGCCTTATATGAGAGCTATGACCAATTATGGACCGATCACCATGAAATTAAGTGGTGTGATTAATGTCTATATGAAAGTTATTTATGTTGCATTTTATGTGTATACCAACATTTTTAAGAGATTTATGCTCGTTGAAGTGATTATCTGAAGCAGGCCTTATATGGGAGCTATGACTAATTATGGACCGATCATAATAAAATTTGGTAACATGAATTTCGTATATATAAAACTTATTTGGAGAAAAACCTGTGTAGATACCTATATAAATTAAACATTTATGACCGATAAAGTCCAATTTCGGGAGGACATTTGTATGGGGGCTAGGTGAAATAATGAACCGATTTCAGCCAGTTTCAATAGGCTTGGTCCTTGGGCAGAAAAAATTATACGTACCAAATTTTATCGAAATATCTTCAAGATTGCGACCTGTACTCTGCGCACAAGGTTTACATGGACAACCAGCCAGCCAGCCAGATGGACGGACGGACGGACATCGTTTAATCGACTCAGAAAGTGATTCTGAATCGATCGGTATAGTTTAAGGTGGGTGTTAGACTAATATTTTTGGGCGTTACAAACATCTGCACAAATCCAATATACCCTCCCCACTATGGTGGTGTAGGGTATAAATAGTATTTGTACTGCATTTATAAAAAAAGTAGTATTTCTACTACTACTTCTTTAAGAAGTTGTATTTTTACTACTTTTTAAAAAAAATAGTATTTAACTACTTTTTGAAAAAAGTAGTATTTTTACTATTTTTTTTTATTTTTTTTTTTTTTTTTTGACTTAAAACACATTTTCGGTTGTAATTGTCTTACTTTCTTTGCAATTTGTAAATTTTAAACGGATTTCAATTCACAATACTCCATTTAATACAAAAATTTTATTTAATACAAAAATCGGAAATAAAGTTGGAACAAAAAAAAATATATATATTTCAAATATACAAATTTTTTCGTAGATAATTCCGTTATTTAACATTGATTGTATAATTATAAATAACATTTTTTTGATAACTGGTTTGCAACTATAAAGACCTGCATTTAAAATTCATTCAAATTGTACCAAATTTGTATCGAAACTTTAAAAGAGCCATCTAAACCTCAAAACTTGCTTCTTTTTAACTGCTAACACGATCAACAATGCATAGAATCTTTAAATATTAATTATATTACCCTCCTCTGCGTATGATTAATATTAATTTTAAGTTAATTCACATTTACCCTTGTAATTGTATTATTTTCTTTGCGATTTGAAATTATATACGGATTTGAGTCCAGTATATTTCATATCTCTAGACAAGATTTGAAGATTAAAATTCAACAATTTTATTTAATACAAAAAACTGAAATAAAATTAATATTATTTTCTTTGCAATTTTGAAATTATATACGGATTTCAGTTCAGCATATTTCATGTCTTTATAAAAACATGAAATATAGTATAGATAAGATTTGATTTTTAAACTTTAAAGATTTTATTTTATACAAAAAATAGAACTTAAATAACATTTCCCTGCCAAATTTGTTAACAACTGAAATGACCTTCACTTTCTAAAGTTTTCTTTTCAAATTAAAAAACTTTTTTTTTAATTTTAACCTTAATTAATGAAACCTTTAAACAGCCATCTAACCCTCATTCCATAAATACTTCCTTTCACTGACCTTTTATTAGCTAATTTGGTAAACACTTTAAAACAGTCAAGTGGATTTGTGTTATTTAATGACACTTTTATGTTTTTACACACAAAAAAAAATTCAATTTCGTTTAACACCTCTAAAGCTAAAACAATAAATTGTATAATATTTAAAAATGTTAAATACTTTATAATCTAAATAAATAAATAGAATACAACAGCAAGAAAGACCATTTACTATTAAATATGTAAGTAAATAATAATAATAAATTCATAGAAAATCAAAAGTTTCCAATTTTGTTCAGCTTTTCAATTTAAAAATACAAACAAAATAAAAACCAAACTTTCCAAGTTGCTAGGGTAGTTGTTTATTTTACTTATTTGCTTGGTTACGCTAGAATCAGAAGAGTGAGCAGAAAAGTACTCCAACTTTACCACAAACATCATTTTTCCCGCAAAACGCTGAAAGTTAAATCAAAGTTGTTTAAAAACTTTAAGTCAATTATGTTGGTAAATACTTGTTTGATATGCTAAATGTCCAAAACCCCAACCATACCAAACCCTCCCTGTATTTTATGTTTTCATCCAGTATCCTTGCATTTACTTATTTCCTTCATCCTTCATTGTTGGCATGTGATAATAATTTAAATGGAAATTGATTTTATTTTGTGAAATGAAAAATTAACATGACTGTTCGTAGTACAACTAAAAATATCGTGTAAATAATTTGTTAAATGTTTAAGAAAATCTCTTTTTGCCTCGCCCCTCTCTTTCCCTTACGCATTTCAATTAATTTTTGAATATAATGTTAACAAGCAGATAACCATTCTACGTTTAAACCAGCGAAAGGCAAACTCACACCACTACAGTTTTTAAATATTGTAGTTGTATGAGTTGAGTAAAAAGTTGAGAAAAAAACAAAAACAATAACTGAAATAAACAAGCATAAAAAGCGTAAAACAACCTGCTTCTATCAATGCTCATGCGAGACTGACTGGTTTTGATTGTTTTTATACAATGTATGTGCTTGCGTACATGTGAAAACAAAAACAAGAGAGCTCATTTGAGAGCTCAATGCCTTTCGCTGGTTTAAACTGAAATGAAAAGCTATTTGAGAGCAAAATTTTGATGGGATATAGACGCATTTGAAAAGCACGATTAATAAAATATTTTTATTAAAAAGTTTTCCTAAAAATACAAAAATTTCAAAAGATCGGAAATAAGAGAAAAACTCAAACAAAAAAAAAAAATACTCAAAATAATGACTCGTATGATTTTACGACTACTTTTCAAAAAAGTAGTATTTCTACTACTTTTCAGAAAGTAGTATTTTTAGTACTTTTTAAAATAAGTAGTATTTTTGCTACATACTTCAAACAAAAATTATATGTCTACTACTTTAAAAAAAGTAGTATTTCTACCACTTTTTAAAAAAAAGTAGTATTTCTACTACTTTTTATATATAATGTATAAAAATACTACTTTTTTCGCAGAAAAAATACTACCTTTTTTAAAAAGTATTAAAAATACTACTTTTTTTACTTAAAAAAAAAAACAGTATTTCTACTACTACTTATTATAAAAGTAGTATTTTTACTTATTTTTTAAAGAACAGTAGTATTTCTATAGGGTATAAAAATACTACTTTTTTAAAAAGTACTAAAATATTACTTTTTTATACTTTTTATAAAAAAAGTAGTATTTCTACTAATACTTTTTTACTACTACTACTTTTTTAAAAAAAGTAGAAATACTACCTTTTTTAAAAAAAAACATTTTTTAAAAAATTAGTATTTCTACTATTTTTTAAAGAAAACTAGTATTTCTACTACATTTTTAAAAAAGTAATATTTTTACTATTACGTTTTACTACTTAGTAAAAAAGTAGAATTTTTACAACTTTTTAAAAAAGTAGTATTTTACTACTTTCTGTAAAAAAAAGTAGTATTTATACTACTTTTTTAAAACTTTTTACTACTTTTTGCAAAAAATAGTATTTATACTACTTTTTTAAAACTTTTTACTACTTTTTGCAAAAAAGTAGTATACTACTACTATTTTTTAAAAAAGTATTATTTCTACTACTACATTTCAAAAAAAGTAGTATGAATTTTTATTTATTTTTTAAAAAAAAGTAGTATTTTTACTACTACTTTTTAGAAAAGTACTATTTTTACTATTACTTTTTAAAAAAGTAGTATTTCAACTACTACATTTCAAAAAAAGTAGTATGAATTTTAATTTATTTTTTTTAAAAAAGTAGTATTTTTACTACTTTATGAAAAAAGTAGTATTCTTACTCCTTTTTAAAAAAAAGTAGTATTTCTATTAGGTACATACTTTTTTGCAAAGGTTTCACTGCTACTACTTATATATAAGGTATAAAAATACTAATTTTTTAAAAAAAGTAGTAAAAATACTACTTTTTTCGCACCAAAAATACTATTTTTTTTAAAAAGTAGTAAAAATACTACTTTTTTAAAAAGTGGTAAAAATACTACTTTTTAAAAAAGTAGTACAAATACTACTTTATTAAAAAGTACTAAAATACTACTTTAAAAAAAAAAATAGTATTTCTACTTCTACTTTTTAGAAAAGTAGTATTTTTACTACTTTTTTAAAAAACAGTAGTATTTCTACTACTTTTTTAAGTAGTATAAATACTACATATTTGAAAAAAGTAGTATTTTTACTACTTGTTTTAAAAAAAAGTAGTATTTATACTACTTTTTGTAAAAAGTAGTATTTCTACTACTACGTTTTACTACTTTTTAAAAAAGTAATATTTTTACTACTTTTTAAAAAAGTAGTATTTATACTATTTTTTGCAAAAGGTAGTATTTATACTACTTTTTGTAAAAGGTAGGTAGTATTTATACTACTTTTTGAAAAAAGTAATATTTATACTACTTTTTGAAAAATTTAGTATTTATACTACTTTTTGAAAAAAGTAGTATTTTTAGTAATTTTTTAAAAAATTAGTATTTCTACTACTTTTTTAAAAAGTGGTATTTCTATTCTTACTCCATTTTTTAAAAAAGTAGTATTTCTACTACATACTTTTTTTCCAAAGTTTTACTACTTTTAGTACTTAAAAAAAAGTAGTATTTCTATTACTTTTTGCCAACTGTGTATTTATTTATTGATTCACATTCAACTCTTCATATCTCTTTATATATTGAGCGGATTTTCTAGATTTCAGAAACATTTTAAGGTTGATTATGCCATCTTTCTAAAATGTGGCAACAAAAATCTTTAAAATCAATATCAAATTTGTAGATTTCATAAAAAGAGCCATGTATATCTAAACACTTTACCTAACTAACAATACTTCTCCATAAGTTAGCTCAGTCATATAACGAAGTAATGTCCTAAAACACTTTCTCCTTTATTCCCTAATAGTATAAGGAAAAAGTTCCTTTTAAAGGCCATTTCATTTCACTCGCAAATACAACAAACAAAACGAGTAAATTTGTATTTCCATAGTACATTGTGTTATTTTAGGCATTGTTACTTACAGGGCTTTAAATTAGTTTATAAAAGCCCTTTTAAAAATACTATACTATAAGATATACACTTTAACAACTACCAGCAGCTACAAAGTGAAGTCAAGACAAATAATGAAGTTGTCAAATATTGTCTGGCCAAGAAAAGAAAAAGTTTTTTTTTTAGTTTTACGCTTTTTGACACTTGTAGTTGAGATTTTGGCAAAAACTCATACTCATACGTTAGCAGAATTTATATAAAGTGAGTAACAAAAGTGTTAATGCAGAAATTTAATATCTTAAAAAATATTTTTTTTTAAAAAATTCATGTCTGACCAAATTGATATTCAAGTGGAAAGCAAAAACAAAATTTCAAAAATTTTTAAAATTTGTTTTAATTTGTTTGTAATTGTGGAAAACCTAAGTCTGTTGTCAAAAAACCTAACTCTTGCAAGAACAAAATACATGCTAATCAATGTATTTTGTTGTTCTATCAGACATATGGTTTGTTGTATTTTTATTTGACAAATCGAAGTTTCTCATCTCTATGTATAATTCTCTATGATTAGGACTTTAAACACTTTAAATGTTTCTATCTCTTTAAAGTTATTTTCACGTTGCAATTGTCTTAAGTTTACACAACTAAACTTAACATCAATTGATGTATAACACTTTTTCGCTTACTGAAGTTTTTTCTGTCAATTTATGTTAATTTCAAGGTATTTATCAAATTTTAAATAATTTGTCCTGCTGTGCGTATGATTAATATTAATTTCGAATAAATTCACACATTCACTTGTAATTTTCATATTTCTTTTTAGATTTTGAAATTTTAAACGGATTTATATTTAAAATACTTCAGTGCAAATCGCACAAATAAATTTATCAATGTGTTATGTTCTCTCTGTGTGTGAAAATGTGCTGAACTGTTAACAACTATATTTTAAATTTGTTTGATGTTTTGTAAAAGTACTTAAAAGTACTTCATTGCTTTCATAAACTCTTCCTGGCAAATTATTTTAGAAATCTTAAATTATTTGACCTCCTGTCTGTATATGTATAAGTTTTGGCTGAATTTACATTATTGCTTAAAACTGTCTTATTTTCTTTTCGATTGTGGAATTCTAAACAGGTTTTAATTTAAAAAATGTTGTGGAAATAAAATTTCTGCCCCTATATAGCTAGAACTAAATGATTTTAATATTTTGTCTTTGACTGTATATTAAATCATTACTTCCTATATACTTTTAATTCTTATATAATTTGTTTCATTTAAAGTGTGGCACAAAAACAAACAAAAAAAGTTTGTACTTTTTTAAATTACTTTTTTTGATACTTTTTGTAGTTGTTATTGCCAACATTTGCTTATTCCAAATTAGAAGTTTATTAAAAAGACACAAAAAAAAAACAGATTGGCAATGTAAATTACTATTATAATAAGAACAAAAAAACAACTTAAAGTTTATAAAAAAAATTTAAATTTATTTGAATAAATGCCAGATGTTTAAAGAAAATTAAATTTAGAAAATTAAGCAACATTTTTATTTTTGAATTTTGCATATAAATTCATTCAGTGATTGAGTGTTTTATACAAAAATGCAAAGGAAGTGTTAAATTTAAAGGATTTTTTTGATTTTTTTTATAATTTCTTCAACTTTATAAAACACAAAGCTCATTTTTTTAATCTTCTTAGGGCACTTTCTACACGTTATATTATTTTGTGATATTTGGATCGTGATCTGGATTTAGAATATTAGTCTGTTCTGCGATCCATCAATACTGCATCAATATGACGATACTAGATAGCGGTCAATATATATTGAACGGGTTTTTTAACAATATTTGCCTTCCTGTACGTATAATTAATATAAATTTTAACTAAATTTACAGCTTCATTCAAATTTACATCGCCATTCCCTTAGTTTATTTTCGATTTTGAAATTTTTAATGGATTTATAAATTGCTTAATAGGTTTGTAATAGTATTTCTTTTTTAAATTCAAGCTATTTCTTTTGTATAAAACATTGAGGCAAAATATTTAATAAGAGAAATTTTACAAAGGTGAAAATAATCGTAAGTTCTAATTCGCAGCGTTTTGATTGTGATTCCTCAGCTATCGTAAAAACGTCCTGCTACAAAAACTTCACATACCTTAAGGCGCAACCTAAATTTTTTTTAAAGCAGAAAGCCATAAAGAAATACACATAGAGCGGAAACTGGAAAAAAACTCAAACTAAAAAACTATTCAAAATAATCACATATACGAGTGTTGTTTTTGTTTCCACGTAGTTTTTTATCAATACAGGGCTAGGTCTTCGGCAGGAGAGTTGCCTATATATGCGTATTTATCTATGTACAAAGCTTTTTTTAAACACAAAGCTATTTGTCACTCTTAATACATACATAAAATATTTAAAAAATTTTCTTTAATTTTCACATTTTTATTGGTGTATGACTTAAAAATGCGGGATATTTTAAATTTTATAGCTTTTATTTTGAAACATTTGTAAAATATAAATTTATTCAAAGTATTGGCCATTGTTACGTATGACCTTTTCCTATCTTTCTGGCAACATATGGTTTTTGCGCCAAAACAACTGCCGTGTTTTGAAGCTAGGAGCGAATCAAGCCAATATGTGTCAATCAAATACGCTTTAGCAAAGTGAAGCGTATCCCAGAGAGCACAGTGGTATTTTTTTGGCAAAAAGTCTATTTTTTTAAAGTTATTTTTTTAGAAATCTAATGATGCAATTCTGTAGAGAAATGTATCATTAGTAGAAAACCATAATTTTTTTTCGAAAAAAATAAAATTTTATATAAAAAAGAGTGTGGTAAAGTTATCTAAATATTATACAACGAAAACCGATGAAAATTTTACTACATTTCAGTTGTTTATACTATAAATATGGTTCAACTATCAATAGTTTTAGAGCATTTTTATTAAAATATAATACTTTAAATTTAATAGGAAAGAAAAAATATTTAAATTACATATACAGTTTAAGAGATCTGAGCAAATCAAAATGGCTCCAAAAAATTTTAGGTTTTCATTAGGAAAAAAAATAAGTTAGCTCGGTCTACCTCCGTTTCTTTCATTTTATCTAAAAAAATTCAGCGACTTTTTGCGATCGCTGAACAAACTTATAAATTTTGTGATAAAACTCACGTATTTTTTATGGATATTTACAATAAATTTCAATGCATATTTACAATAAAAGGTTTTGCATACTTTTAGGCCCTTACTTTTACTTCTTAATGGGGGATAAGAGCAATTATGCTCCCTTAACAGATAGATTCTGGTTTATATAAAACTTGTTTATGTTGAATTTCATAACGATACTATTATTTTTATGTGAGTTTTGAACGATAAAACTAATTTCAGAAAGGGACCTATATGTGGACTAGGTTCAAATAGAGACCGATTTTCTTCATACTTTGTAGTATGATATCTGGGCACTTGGAACTAACATATGCAAAATTTAAATAAGATCGCTGCATTATTTAAAAATGTATGACTGATACAACGGTATTTTGGAAGGATCCTTGTATGGGAGGTACCCCTAGGGATTATCCGATATGAACCATTTTTAAAATTTAGCTTTTCTATATGAAACTAGTCAAATTTTATTATCATAGGAGCAAATGTATGAACCCATACCACTGTGGAGCGTTCTGCTTCGATCTAAACAAATAGTAGTCGGTCGAAGCAAGTTCTGCGGGTGATGCAAAACTTTCCAACCACTTCATTCTAAATAGTTGTTAACAGGTAATGCAACATGTGGCCGAGACATGTCATGATGAAATATTACGGCTTCATAGCTGGCCGCATATCTGCTCGCTTCCAAAGAATCAGTTGTATTCGGTGCAGGTTCCCTCTTCAGATTTTAGCAACTCATATTAGATAGGATCCTTTTGGTCGCACCAAATACATCACGTTACCTTTGCGCCATGGATATTTGGCTTTGGTGTCAATTCGGATGGTTGGTCGATTTTCTTTTATAGCGGTCAACCATCATTTAGGATATCCAAAATCATCTCTCAAGGTCTCTCGGCTTTAATTGATATGATACTCAATTCCCCTGCTTTTGAATGAATGCTGCTGATCGCAAATGCTCTGAAATTGCTGATTGAGTAGCTCCCAATGATTTTGCAAGCTCTTGTTAAGTTTGACAACAATCTTCATTGGAGTAATGCCTTCAATTCTTGGTTTTCCTGGGCGATTTTTATCTTCCGTGTCAAAATCACCACTTGTGAACTGTACAAACCATGTCTCACTGTTTCAACCGATGAAACAAATTCTCCATAAGCTTTCGTCCAATTAAAAAATCTTGCTTATGACGGTTTTTTTGAAAAAATTTAACATTTTCAAAGCAAAGAAAGCTTTGTTGTTTTCAATATCTAAATGAAATATAAGTTATTAAAAACAAAAACCGCATTCAAGGCCATCTATTATAAATCCCGCATTTGTATATCATACACCCAATACAGAAATTTTCTTTATGTTTATTAAACATCCTTTAAAGTGCTTTTTCTCTTTCTAAAGTCTTTCCTTAAGTAAATTTACAGTGTTTTTATACCCTTCACCTTCGTGAGAAAGGTATATATAAATTTGTCATTCCGTTTGTAATTTCCACAATATGATTTTCCGACCCTATAAAGTATATATATTCTGAATCCTTATAGATAGCGGATTCGATTTAGCCATGTCCGACTGTCTGTCTGTTGAAATCAATTTTCTGAAGACCCCAGATATCTTCGGGATCCAAATCCTCAATAATTCTGTCAGACATGCTTTCGAAAAGTTTCCTATTTAAAATCAGCAAAATCCGTCCATAAATAACACAGATATGAGCAAAAATCCGAGGCAACCTCTATTTTTGGCCTATTTTTTATCTATACGCTCGATTACTAAGTCATAAATATACACAATATGGATATCTAATGATAGATATTTCAAAGTCCATTGGAATGATGTATATAAGGCTATAGTAAGTTGGACCTACAATGGGTCACAATCGGGAATACTATTTTTTAACCCGAATTTTTTTTCACAAAAAAAATTTTTTTTGTTATAAATTGTTTTCACTAATAAATTAAAAATAAAAAATTTTATTAAAAAATTTTTTTTAAAAAAATTGGAAAAAAACTTTTTAAAAACAATTTCGAAATAAAAAATTTTAAAAAAATAAAAAATTAAATTTTTTAATTTTTTTTAAGTAGAATTTGGTGAAGGGTATATAAGATTCGGCAGAGCCGAATATAGCTCTCTTACTTGTTTAACATTAAAAATCTTCTCCTCCTATGCGTATGATTAATATTTATTTCAAGTGATTTAATTTTTTCGCCTATAATTGTTTTATTTATATCCAAAATACTTCGTGATTTTGAACTCGATTTGTTTTTGAAACATTATAGCATATATTTCTTTTGCTATTGACTTTTACATACATGTCTATAAATTAAAGCTATAAACATTAAGTTTTCTATAATTGATTTAGTGTTTTATAAATAAATCTTAAAGGTCTAATTGAATTAGATTCGATTTAATGTTATGGTATTTATTAGGTATTAATTTATTATTTTCATTAATACAATATGAATAATATTGAGCCATAAATATTTTCGTCTATATTCATTTAAGTTAATTAGCAAACAAAGAATATCAATATGAGATTATTCTAGTGAATTTTTGCAGCCACATATTTCTGTTTGATATTTCAATATATGTACATTATGTACTTTGACATAAATAATTAAGATATTTCATTCAAATATTAGGAAAAATCAATGATTGATTTAATATTTCGCACAATAAAAATATTTATTACAATGTTGTCTATAAAGATGTCTATCAATCTAGGTCAATGCTCACCACCCATAGCCGAATAGGGGCCGAAAGCAATTATGTATTTAAGTGTAAACAACACAAATGTCAATGTCACTTATAAAAGCCCGCAAATGAGAAGCTTTTGTTGGCTTTTATTGCTACTTGTTTTATAACATAACTACATATTTTCTACAAAAGATTTCATAATATCATAAAGTCCTTCTTTTGACACTTAATTATCTCATGCTTCATTTATGTCAATTATTTGTCATTATTCGAATTACATACATACTTACTAACCTATATCAAATTTTGTAATTAATGCTAACTTTAACTTGAATTTCATTTTCTTATTGACCATTCACCAGTAAATTCACTGATCCATAAAACTCATGGCGACAATTTTTCTGTTCTTTGTAAAAAAAAAAAAATAAATAAATAGGTAGCCATAGACACGGTGTTTCTTTGTGCCAATACAAAAGGAAAGAGCTGTTGAAAGCAAAGTGAAAATGTGCTATATTTCCTTTCATACTGCCATGTAACGTTTTAAGAAAAGTCAAACGTCATAGTCATATTTAATTTTTGTTTTTCCATTTTTTTTTTTATTTTTTGCCATGCAGCAGTAGCAAACACTCGACATTTTCAGCATTGTTAAACATTTCCTTTTTACACCAAATGATGTGTTTCATCCCGTTTTATTATTTCATGAATGTGAATACCCTACAGCTGGAAAGATAGACAAGAAGTTTGAGGTATAAGTTTGCAGGATTTTATTGCTTGAATGGATTTTATTTCAAGAAATTCGGAATTGACCTTCTGTACATATGATTAATATTAATATTGAGTAAATTGTTATTTTCGCCAGTAATTGTCTTATTTTCATTTTAATTTTGAAATTTTAAATGGTTTTCAATTAAAAACAATTCATAGTTTTACATTCGATTAATTATTTAATTTTTAAGACTATGATTAAAAAAATTAAAATTTTAATCAAAATTTTAAAATAAAAAAAATCGAGTAAATTCTCATTTTCAATTACAATTGTTTTAATTTTCAAATGGATTTTTATTAAAAATACTACAGGCTCAATAAGTCCGTGATTTCTTTAACTTCCCGCCTATTAACTGCTCCTGTCAACAGGTATCTGTCAGTTGAGTCCTGTCAAAATTTGACAGCCATTGATGTCAGACTATCGCGTGACTTGGGGAGAAAATGGAAAAAAGTTATTTTCGGATAAAAACCATCACTCAAATAAAGGCTAAGTTTGATAAATAGTATGGTAACTATCCACCATCTATTTTAATGATAAAAGTGGTTTACTGAATTTCGTTGTGGCCGTACAAGTACGTAAGATGCTGAACGTTCTGGACGCTCAGTTCAGGTCTCCACACCCAAGGCAACTGAAAAAATTTACGAAATATTGTTGGCCTATTGAAGATTGAATGTGCGAGAGATTGTTGGCATGGGTATCTTACATGGCTCAGTGGTTTTGGATGATCACTTGGGCATCAGAAAGCTTTCCGCAAGATGGGCACCGCGTTTGCTCACAATCGACCGCAAACGCAATTGAGGGACAGCTTCGCAGGAGTTTCTGGCGTTGTTCAACCGCAATATTAACGGTTTTTGTGCCGTTTTGAAATAATGGATGAAACGTGGATCCACCACAACGCGCCAGAGGTCAAACAGCAGTAAAAATAGAGGGTTTTTTGTGATGTAAGGCCGTCAAAGGAGGCCAAGCTGGGTTTGTCAGCCAATAAAATAATGGCGATCGCTTTTTGGGATTTACGCAGTAGAATCCACATTTACTACCTTCAAAAGGGTAAAACAATCAATGGCGAATATTATGCCAACATATTCTGTAGATTTTTTGAGGATTTCGAAAAAAACGACCGAAGTTGGACAAGAAAAAAATTGTTTTTCAACAGCACAATCCATGAGTGCATACATGTGCAGTTTCCCATGCAAAAATCCATGAATTAAAATACGAATTACTCCTTCTGCCGCCCTATTCACCGGATTTAGCGCCAAGTGACAATTTCTTGTTTCCAAACCTGTAAATCTGACTCAAACGATAAAATCATCTCACAAACGAATACCTATTTTGTGAAGACGACAAATCTTACTTTTTCGGATGGGATACACAAATTAGAAAAACGTTGGACAAGCTCAAAGAAGGCTATGTTGCAAAGTAAAAAGATTTTTGTGTCCAAAAACCTGTGTTTCATTCAAAAACTCACAGACTTATTGACCCTCGAATATAGTATATTTATCATCATATTGTTACGTTTTTACCTTTTAAAAACGGGGTTTATTTCCTTTAAATAAACCGGATACTTTTGATTGCAAATAAAAGCAGATTTAGTAGTCTAAAATTGTAACAACTCTTTATTTATTTAGAATGTGCAACAACAACAGAATTAAATAGTCACTCAGTGTCTTTATACACGTAAATCAATTCGCAGAAATACACACACACACTTTATAACACCGCCAATGATCAACTCAACTCACAACTGCAGCCTCCGCCACTATTTATACACACACTGGCATCTTCATCCGAGTAGTCGAGATTGTTCTTAACGGTCAACTAGTATGTTCGATTTCTAGAGCTTTCGATGTCATTGCCAGCAGCCCAAACATTTAGTGTGGCCATACTTACAAACAATGTCAATGATGGACGTGCCTTCAAACATGATGAATGCTGCAGGCAGTCGTTACAGACCGTTGAATTCAAATTGTCATTGCACATTCGTAACAATATGTTAGAAAATGTATCCATTTAACGAAAATCTGAATTTCTTACGCAAACACGTTGTAAAAAAGGAACCATTAAATACAGAACATTTTATGATATTCGGGTAAAAAAAGTTATCATATAATATATGGTGCCTCAAAATCTAATAATTGTTTTGTTATTTCGTTTAAAATAAGGTTTTTTCTATTCAAGTTGAAAAGTTGTGACAGAAATATTTTAAGGATAATTTGCATTACAACCTGATAACTAGACACAGTCTCCTAAAGATTTATCCCAATTAAGGCTTTAAATCAGTAATCATAAATCACCAGCTGCTTAACGAGGTCATCTGCTTCAGATACACAAAGATAAACGAAATTTGATAAATATATCAAATGAGAAACAAATTGAGGATTGTGCATCAAAAACACAACTATAAAATTAATTTTTTGCATCATTTCAACACATTTGCTAATGAGTTCTGTGGTAGTGGGATATCTGAAATATCATTTGGATTCCAATAAATTTGACGTTTTTGAAAAAATAAATCTGGAGAGGATTTTTGACCATTATGGAAATTATGAAAAGAGCTCGGATATGACACTATATAGAAATGGTAGTCCAAGGGTCACTTAATGGAAATGTAGTAGTGGGATATCGAAATAATTTTGGGATTCCAATTTTTCATATCAGAAAGTCGAGGTGATAATAAATTTCAAAAAGATAATTTATTTAATTTAAAAATGTATGATTTACATTTAAAAAATTAATGAATAAACCAACAATTAAAATTTGTATTGTGTATTTAGTAACATAAATAGTTATACTCAATTCCAGTTTACTGAAATAATAATTTTTATAGATATTAAATACTAACCATTCCTGACTACTAAAAAATACAAATTTTAAAGCTAATTTAAAATAATTCCTTTCAATGTCGGTAAACTAGTTAAACAGGTTTCTTCGAAGTCGATTAACCGAAAAACTGGTTTTCTAAAAAAGACCAATTTTGGTTAAGGCAGAGAAAAAAAGAGCCAATTCGAAAAACCGTCATAAGTTGAGAAATGATGGCAAATCTTTTAATGTAATTGAAATTTTATTAAATCTAAGTAAAACCACAGTCCAAACAATAATAATAAATTTCAAAGAAAATGGAAATTATGAAAACAAAGCTCGTAGTGGTTCTCCTCGCATTCTCGACAAATGAACAGAACGGTCTATTATACGTTCTATTCAAGAAAATTCTAAGCTAATTGCCGCCGAATTAAATCGGAAAATGAGATCAAATCTAGAAATTACCGTTTCTGATCAGACTGTTCGCCGATGTATCAAGAGAAATGGGTACAATAGCAGAGTTGCCAGAAAAAAACCATTACTTAAATCTGTGAATATACAGAAGCGCTTAGAATATGCCGAAAAGTACGAAAATGCTCATGTAAATGACCGTACATTTTGGGAGAGGGTAATATTCACAGATGAATGTAAATTTATGGTTTTTGGAGATGATTGACGAACAAAAGTTTGGCGAAAGCCTAATGTAGAGTTATTACCACAAAATGTTAATTGCACCGTAAAACATGGAGGCGGGTCAGTCATGATCTGGGGATGTATGGCGGCAAATGTTGTCGGTAAGCTCAGGGTCATTGATGGTGCTATGGATAGGGTCATGTATATCGATATTTTAAAGGATAGCTACCTTCCCAGCGTCCAACTTCTAGATTTGGAGGACAACGCAATATTTCTCCAGGACAACGATCCAAAGCATTAATCAAAGTTAGTTAAGGAATGACTTCTGTATAACGTTAAAAACAAATTGGAACATCCCCCGCAGTCCCCCGATTTTAATGCTATTGAACATTTATGAGATATTTTAAAACAAGGTCTAAAAAATCGACAAGTAACTAGTTCCAGCACTCAAGGAAGCGTTGATGGAAGAATGGAGCAAAATTACTCCAGAAATAACAAGAAAATTGGCTTTGTCCATGCCAAATATCTGCTGTAATTAAAGCCAAAGGACGCCACACAAAATATTTATTTAATTTTTTTTAAGTCTTTTTTATCCCGTATGTAAACTTATGTAAATTAGCTTTATGCCAAAAATTTAATTATTTTATGTTTTTTTAGTAGAATTTATTGAAAATAAATTAGTTTTGTGTTTATTTTATCCCTATAAATCCGAAATAGCATAAAAAAAGTAATTAAAGAATTTTTCGCTAAATATTTATTAATAAAGATGAAATATATTAGGGGTATGTAAACTTTTGAAAGACTGTGTATATAATGCGAACCTTAAGTTTCCAAACAGAACACTTTTCATTTTCTTAAGCTTATTTTAATAGAAATTTTCACGGATTTTTAAAAATTTCATTAATTAGCTCTACTGTGCGTATGATTAATATTAATTATGACAAAGTTTACATTTTCACTTGCAATTGTTTTACTTTCGTTTCCATTTTGTAATTTTAAACGAATTTCTATTCAAAACATTTCAAGTTAATTCAGTGGTACAAAATATAAACAAAATTTTTCATATATGAACAAAGCTTTTCATATATTTTGATCCAAAATTCTTTAACAGTCCAACCCATTTATTTGATTTTTTTGGCCCATAAGTTAGGGCAAATCTTAGTCACTTGAAACTATATCTTTAAATCTTCATAACATTCTTTTAAGACATAGTATTTCCTGTTGTTAACAAACAAGTGTTGGCCAATTGCAAGATGACGCAACTTAGACACAAACAACTTTACACCAACATTCACTTCACTCTGAAAATAAATTTCATTTATTCCGAACAGAAACAAAAATATGTGAAAGGAATACATCCGATATGATGGCGGTAAGTTAACACAGAAAGAACAATGAAATTGGGAAATTCTACAGAAGAAAAATTTTAAAAATAAGAAAAAACATGACTAATCTAACGCACTTACAGCACAAATACAAGACATAAAGTGGTTTTAGTAAAATGAAACTTCTGTCATTCAAACACCCAAAACAAACGTACAACACGATACCCTGGAAACTCCTTTAACGGCCATAGGCTTTACAGTACTTTAAAATGTTAAACCAAATACTGTTCAAGAGTCTTAAGTGTTTAACAAATGAAATGCTTCAACCAGAAATAAAATGTAATATCTTGTTAAAAAATGGAATGAATTTCAAGAAAATATAAAAACTCATTCAAACCATTGTAATGCATTGGTTGGCATATAGAGAACATGGCTAATGAATTATAGGAAATTTCTTTCACTGTTGTAATTTGACCAGCTTATTTGATAATTTGTATGAACTTCTTTGAGATTCCTGTTGTTTACAGATTTTTTGGTATCATCCTGATGACTATGACTGCCGACCACTGATTCACACACACAAGATGTAAACAGGAACCCACCATTTCAACAAGAAAAATACTTTTGTTACCAGACTCTTAAATTTTTTTCTCATTTTGACGAATGTTTTTCTTTATATTTCATTTTCTGTGTTTTCTTTTTTTTTTGTTATTCCAAGGGAAATGCGGAATGTTTCTTTTAGTTCATTTGCCAAGATTTATGTTTTATTAAGCTTTATTTTTTCATATTCTATACATATTTTGTTTTAGAGACATTCTTCTCGTCTTGTTCATTTGTAATTTAAATCTTGCTCGGATTTGTGTAAATAAACTTAACATTTTTGATGAAAAAATTGGCTGTAAAATATTCAATTACAATTGGAGAGTGGAAATGGTAGAGTACAGAAAATCGTGTGAATAATCACAGTAACGTATGTTTGTGTCTATGATATTAAGACAAAATTCATTTTAAATTAAAACAAGTAAGAGTGTTATATTGGGCTGTAGCCAATCTTGAATATCCACTATCAGTATGTTGTTTTGGTCTTTTATGGGAACTTCAATCAGTTATGGTCCAAACTATAGGGTGATTAATTTCTTAAAACTTTACATGACTTATGTCGAAACTTATTCAAATGTTTTTCTTATCCACTCGCTAAAATCATGTTAACGAATCAAAGACTTGCTAAGTCTTGCATCATACTTTTTAGAGTTGATTTTCAAATTGTTTATTGGCTGCCAAAAAGTCATTATAAATAAACTCTTTGCTAACTCTCTGTTAAGCCTAATCGGTCTGCTAGTTAGCAGACCATTGTGTGCGATGTATACACAGTGTATCATTTTTCGTTATAGCTACGACCGCTAATAATCATAATTTTACTAAATTATCACTAAATTAATATATGTAATTTATTTGCGTCATTATGTGATAACAAGTATTTAGTAATCATTTTGGCATGAAAATATGCATGCCCAAGCATGTCTCAATTTTAGGTTAAGGCTCAGAGTCGACACTTTCTGACACAATAATTGACTTTAAATCAAAGTCAGTATGAAATGATTTTTAGAAATGTGCAAAATATATAAACTGCTCTCGTATGACAAAATATTCGGAGCAGAAGGTCTCCCAAAATTCAGGGTAGATTCCAATTGCAAATGCACTTTTAAGGTATCATAATATTTTTTTAATGAAAAGTAGAAAAAATAATTTTGAAAAAATAAATTTTATTATAATTTTTATGCAATTAATATACAATCATACCGTAAATTTGATTATTTTTAACAAATCTGCTAAAGAGTGACATCGAAAAATTCTTAACATACATATATGTTAATAAAAACGAAACCACTAAATTTACAGTTTTAATTTTTTTTTTTAATTTGATTGAAATTATTATTACAGTTTACAAAAAAAAATATTTTTATAGTTTTAATCACTATGTAGTGATGAAATTTTGAACCTTTTTTCCATTAACGTTTTTATAGTGCTTTCTGTCACTTTGCTCGAACAGGTTGTCCATCTCCGTTTAAAATATACCACACTTTTGGACATCTTTTTTGTGCTCTTCAATTCTCTTTTAACAAGAGCCCAATATCTCTTCACTGGCCTTAGCTCCGGTCAGTTTGGAGGATTTGCCTCTCTTGTTACAAAAACCACATTATTGTTCTTGTACCACCCAATACCTTGCTTCTATAGTGACAGGATGCCAAATCAGGCCAAAAGTAAGTGGACACATTAAGAAGTCTTATGAATGGAAGCATCCTCCATTGTAAACACTCCTTGACGTAAATTTCGGTATTTAAAGAGCCCTTGTAACAAATGTTTAGCTTCTTTTAGCGCAACTGCATACTGCTTGCCATGCCAAGAACTTTTTGGGAAAATTTTCTGCTTTTGGGTCCTAAACTTTTCTACAACATTCCCTCGAGCATCAACAATATACAAATATTAACCCGGAAGCTAAGAAAAATTTTCCATACGTACATTTCGTCATCCATTATGCAGCAGGAATATTTTTTGTATAAAATTTGACTTCAATTTCCGAGCTCTGTCTTCGGCCTCTAAATTTTTAGCAGAGTTCCTTTCAAGAACTTTTTTAGCATTGTAGGATTTTAAACCTGCATTGGCTTTAAATTTTCGTACCGAATAGTCCGAGCACTAAGCTAACCAGGCTGCTTTCCTACCGGATGTGTTGGGAGCTCTTTTGAAAATGCTTTCTATTTCTTTGGCTTAATAAACGTCATGTGAACCATTCCTTCTACCTGAACCAGAATTTCTATCAACGGACAAGTTCTCCCGATACTGTTGAATAAAATTGGAAACAGTTTTACAGCAGACCTTTGATTATGTGGCCAACTATTTGTAGGACCAAGTTGGGTTTTATTGAAAATATTTAACAATTTTATTACACACTTTTTTCTGATCACTAATTTTAATCAGATTAACAACAAATGAATATAATTGACATTAAACATAATAACTGACATGTTTTACAAAGGTAATTTGATTAAAAAAAAATCAAATAATACTTGGGTTAAAAGTTTTAATGAAAAACGTGTGTTAAGAATTTTACGATCTCACTTCTTATCTTGTACACGATTTTAAGCCGTCGAGTAACAATTAAAAAAAACCAATTAATATTATTTAGAAGTTACAGATATCCACTTTATTCAGATCCTCACTGCACAGTGGGGCAGAATCAAAGTTTTTTGGAAATAAATCTGGCATTTCTAAACGGCTGGTCCGATCGAAATAAAATTTGACATATGCTTAGCCAAGGAGTATTCGAGTTTAATTTATTAAAATGGACCCTACAAATACTCCAGGGGCGGCGCTCAAATTTGGGTACCTTCGACATGTAAAATTTTTAAACACTTGCCATTTTTTATTTCCCACCCGATTTCAAAGATTTGTATATTTTTGGAATGCGCTTGAAATGTGAAATATTATTGAAGAACGGAGTTTTAAAGTGGGATAACTAGTTGAGATATTGACTTGAAATTTTTTGTATGACCAAAAATGATCTTGTATAAACAAAAAAAACTAGTTCGGAATAAATGTGGATCAAATGGTTCCTAATATTTGCAATCCTATTAAAATTTTGATACAATTTTTAGTTTTAGAAACTCAGTAAATATGTAATAAATTCTTTATTTATTGACAAAACTCAATGAAATTTTCAACGTTTTTTAAACTTGTCATTCTAAATAACAAAGTTTAAAAAAACTTGTCAAAAGGTCTAAGAGCATCCCGCAATTCCTAAAAATTGGAGCGAAAATCCCAAAAATGGTATTTTTTACAATTTTGCCCATTTCCTTTGGGGCTGGGAAAATAATTTGGGAGTAAATAGGGATCAAATCAAAGTTTCCAAATCTGCTTTCTGATCCCTGCTTTTGGATTTTGGAACATGTGGCCCAAAGTTGAAATTTTGATAGAAAATAGGTCAAATTCCGAAGGGCGTAGAACCGACATATTCCAAAAACAAGACATGTATTTTATACCAAAATTCTCTCCGTAAAGATACTTTATGGAAACACATAAAATTGTTATATGTTCTCAAATAAAGTTTTTTATTAATAAAAAAAGAGTTAAGTCAACTTTTCGTACAAAAAACTGCCAAATTTTACTATTTTCTGAATTTTTAAAATGAAAATCGTTTATTTTTAGATACATAATTGATATTGTCTTGAAATCTTTTGTATGTTATTGGTAATTTAGTTGTCTAACTAACAAAAGAAATTCGAGTCCATTCGGTCCAAAACTAAGCCCTATATTTTAAAAAAAGCAGACAGGGGTATGGCAAAATTTTAAAAGTTCAATTTTGAAATGCCTATAACTCGGAAATTATAAGAGATAAGTAGCACACGCAAGCATGTTTCAAGACCTAACCAAGCACATTCCAAAAATATACAAATCTTTAAAATCGGGTGGGAAATAAAAAAATAGCACGTGTTTAAATATTTTACATGTCGAAGGTACCCTAATTGGAGCCCCCATAGCGCCGCCCCTGGAGTATTTGTAGGGTCCATTTTAATAACTTTAACTCGAATACTCCTTGGCTACGCATACGTCAAATTTTATTTCGATCGGATCAGCCGTTTAGAAATGCCAGATTTATTTCCAAAAAATTTTGAATCTGCCCCACTGTGCACTGTGCATTGCCAGAAGTAGAAGAATTTACTAAATAGATAAAACACTCATATCTCATTTCAAAACTTTGACTTTGATTATCTTTTACGACTATACGGATTGAAATATTGCAAAACTACTTTTCACGTTTAGTTTGGAGCTTATCAGAAATAAGACAATATTTTAAGAAACTATTTTTGCTGCAGATATTTTCGAAAAACCAAATGAAGTCAAGACAACCAAAATTTCAAAATTAAAAAAAACAAGTAAAAGAGCTATATTTGTCTGGGCCGAATCTTATATACCCTTCACAAAATTATACTTTAAAATACAAATTTTAAATATTTTAAAGTAAACAAAATTAAAAAAAATAAATTTTAAATTGTTTTTCAAAATTAAAAAATTTCAAAATTTTTAAAAACATTTTTTTCGAAATTTTTTTTTCAATTTTTATTCTATTTTTTTTTTTAAATTTTTTAAAAAAAATTTTTTGGTAACAAAACAAATCGGGTTAAAAAATATTTTTCCCGATTTTGATCCATTGTAGGTCCAAATTACTATAGCCTTATATACATCGTTGCAATGGACTTTGAAATACATATCATTAGACATCCATATTGTCTATATTAATGTCTTAGTAATACAGATATAGATCAAAAATAGGAAAAACATTTAAGTTGTCCCGGTTTTTTCCTTATATCTCAGCCATTTGTGGGCCAATTTTCTCGATTTAAAATAGCAACCGAATTGGAAAAATTGCCGATATATTGATCAATCATGTTTGTTAGTTATTTAGGGGATTTGGAAAGTTGATTTTATCTGACAGACGGACATGGCTATATCGACTCCGCTATCTATAACGATCCAGAATATATATACTTTATGGGGTCGAAAATGAAAAATGTAGAAATTACAAACGGAATGACAAACTTATATATACCCTTGGCACTCATGGTGAAGGGTATAAAAATAAAGAAATAACAAGGATTTTCTGTATTTTCCTATTTGTCTCATAAAAAAGAAAAATTTGACACCCTGTATCTTAACTGGTGTTGTAACAGGGTAGTCAATATTTCCATTTTCTGAAATCGTATGTCCTCCTGTACTATTTGTTCGTATGAAAGGAAACAATTAAACGAACATCCAAATTATTCATGACAAATTCGACAAAAGAGTTCGTGCACTGCCGTGGAATCCATTTTCCAAATAAGCTACTTTATACATTAAAATAAGAAGAAAAAAAGCTGTGTTTTCTATTTAATTATAATATTGCATACATTTTGGGACACCCTTTATATGAGGCACAAATGTTCTACATATAACTTGTGTTCTGTCCCGCATTGTCTTCCTATATCATGCCAAGCATAAATGAAGACCACTACATGATTTGATTAGTATATCGTTAGCTTAGTGTACAAATGTGATAAGTCCCTTTTTACAAGTTATGCAGAAGACGCAAAAAACTTCAAAAATCCTATGTTTTAAATGCTTTTTTGGCACTTAGTACACTTTTTATTACTAGTTTTGTATTTTTAGTTTTAAATTTTATTCTTTTTTATTTTTATCGTTTAACTCTTGATTTAAAATCCATATTGTCACTAAAGTTTCTATCAAAGTCAATGGAGCAAAGTTTTTAATATAACTACATAAATGATTTTTAATTGAAATTGAGATCCATAGATAAACACACACACATCACAGTCCTAACTCTGTTGTCAAAAAACCAAAACAACACTCGTATATCAAAATCTATAAGTTTTAAAATTTCCTATCATTTTCATAATTAAAAACTACTTAATACTTAGTAAACTCTAAATATGTTTTGTTAATTACACAAAAGCTTTTAAATTCTTTGACATTCTTGTCATATATAAAATAGTTTATTTTTGTGTCCCTTTTCAATGTAAACATGATGTTGCCTTTTAAAAATCGATTATTATACATAAATCCATAAAACCCTAATTAATTTAACCTTCTCATTTTGGTCACTACTTTTTGCTGTTTAATGAGTTGTAAAACAAATAAAAATACAAGCAACAAAAAACACTTAAATAACCAGGTCATTTATCTTTAGAAGAATAAACACATACAGAAGAAAAAACAAACACTGAAAAGGCTAATAAAATGTTTAGACATAATGAAACAGAGTTAGAAACAAGGACATAAAGTGGAAACAAAAAACTAAATTTCAGTTTATAGTGATTAATCAAGGACTTTTACTTTTTATATACATAGCTGAGCTTGGCTAACGTTTTTAAATTTGTTGTTTTTTATATTGAAACTAATTGTGTTTAAATGCCTTAAGCAGTATTATTCTTAGTATTTTTAATAAATGTTTTAAATAGCAATATGCTTAACTAATGATTGCTCCATTTTCCCTTTCTATATAAGTACATACATATGTATTAACAATAAAACAATAAACATTTATTTACACATATACATTTTTTATACATTTAGTTTTCAGTAAATCAGTTGGATTCTATTAAAGACTTCCTGGTTTGTTTTCCTGCAACTCGCATTTGTTGCCTTTGCCTTGCAAACGGGTTTCCTTTTTGTATATTTTACCCCTAAAGGCTTTTAGATCATAAGGAAGAAAATGTTGAAATAAAATAAAAAAATGTGTATAAATATCCCTTAAGAAAATGAGCTAAATTCCCTTAAGAGCATTTATACTTTTTTGCTATGCAAAGTGTGAAAGTGTAAGTTTATTTGTAATAATAGGGGTATTCTTTAACATTGTTTTAGATTTATATTTAAATTTTTTAAGTTTAAGTTATAAAGTTGTTTTAAACCTGCTAGACCGCCTTTTTATTTTTAGATGTACTTTAAAATGCTTATAACTCGCATATAAAAGCATGTTTTCAAATCAAAATCTTTGATTTCTCATTTGTTCTCATGTGCACTATATTAAGACCCTACAGCGTCGCCACTGAGGGGTCTTTGGGGTTGGCCGTCATAAATAAAACTCTTATATACCCTTCACCTTTGTTGTGGATGCATTAATTGCCCATTTTCAGCGTATAGCATCCTAAATATATCAAGAAAACTTTAAACAATTTTACATTTAATTGCTGACTAACAGATTAACAATCTTATATATACCCTTCTCACGAAAGTGAGGAGTATAAAAACCACAACGCCATATTTACGTTTTGTTGCATTTTTGTCAAACACCAAAAAAAATAAAATACGCAAAGCAATGAAGCCAACACACATCCAAACATATGTACGTTTTGTTGCTTTTTTGTCAAAGCATGCAATAAATTGTCTTTTTTAGATGAAATTTTCAGAGGTTGTCTCGGATTTTTGCTCATATCTCCTTTATTTATGGATGGATTTTGCTGATTTTAGATAGGAAACTTCTCGAAAGCAAGTCTGACAGAATTATTGAAGATTTGGATCCCGAAGATATCTGAGGTCTTCAGAAAATTGATTTCAACAGACAGACAGACACTGTTTATTGTTATTCACTGTTTATTGTTGGTGTTTTGTTTAAGCTTTGATATTTTTACAAATAAAGCTTAATTCTCATTCACTCTAAAGCTTTATTTGTATAATATCTTTAGTTTTTCTAAAGCCTTTTGGGAAAAGGTGTCGTGAGGATCTGGCATAAGCAACCAGTGAAATGCGCATAGGAACTAACTTATCCCCCAACAATAAATTTCAGTGAATTTATCAGTAAAATTGGGAATTTAAGTAGCATATGAAAATCTTACTAGAACTGCTTTTCTTTGGAATCGAGCCTATTTCGGATACTCTATTACAAAGTGAAGCGTATCCCCGAGAGAGCGTTCTGCATCGATCAAAACAAATAGTAGTTGGAACTAAGTCTGGACTATACCACTTCATTATAAATCGTTTTTAGTGGGTAATAGCGGATACCTCACGTATGCTACTACGATAACAATTCGTTACATATTAATGTACATTAAAACTATTTTTATAAAAAACGTACCTAAAAGAGAGATAAATTTGACCCTTAAACGTTCAAATTTCAGAAAAGTGCCAAAATCATTTGATATTTGTTAAGTAGGACTAAAATTGTATTTAAATTTAATTTCTGGTATATGAGATACTAACAATTCCTAAACCTCGGGTTTCTCTCGTTTTATCCTCTTAAAAGTAAAACAATCAAGAAGTACCACACAACTGTCTAGTTTTTGTTTGAATTAATTAAGATTTAATTGGATTTCTGATGCTACTTTTTTAGTTCCGGAGATATAGAGGTACCGATTTTACTTGTTTTACCCCCTTTTAATTCGAATTTCCAAAAATCCCTTCTTAGTGGATCTACACATCAGGAAAGTTGCCTACATACAACATTTTCAAAACTTCAAAATTGTGAAAAATTGTTGTATGGGAAAATTCGAAAATAAGTTTCACGAATGGACCGAATAGACCTAATGCAGTCTTTTAAGTGTCTAAAACCATCCTCATAAAATTGCCATTCTAATAAAACCGGGTTTGAGCTTATTGGTTGGATGGTTTCATAGTTTATACGGACATAGATAGAAATATTTCTTGTGTTTTAAATATATAGAAAGCAACATGTGGCCACGCGCTGTCATGATGGAATATTACGGTTCCATGTCTGGCCGCATAATGTGGGCATTTTTCGGCCAATGCTCTCTTCAAATGAATCACTTGCGTTCGGTACAGGTACCAAGTGAAGGTCTGTCTGGACCTCAAATGCTTATAAGAACTGATACTGAAAAATTCTTAACATACATATATGTTAATAAAAATGAATCCGCTAAACGTACAGTTTTGAATCTTTTTTTATTTGATTGAAATTATTATTACAATTTACAAAAAAAAAAAAAAATATTTTTATAGTTCTAATCACTAATGATGAAATTTTGAACCTTTTTCGAAAACCCTTCCAAAATGGTTTTTATAGTGATTTCTGTCACTTTGTTCGAACATGTTGTCCATCTCCGTTTAAAATCTACCACACTTTTGGACACCTTTTTTGTGCTCTTCAATTCTCTTTTAACAAAAGCCCAATATCTCTCCACTAGACTGAGCTCCAGGGATTTTGGAGAATTTGTATCTCTTGTTACAAATACCACATTATTGTTCTTTTACCACTCAAGTCCTTTCTTACCATAGTGACAGGGTGCCAAACCAGGCCAAAAATAAGTGGACACACTAAGAAGTCTTATGAATGGAAGCATCATTTTTTGTAAACATTCCTTGATGTAAATTTCGGTATTTGTAGAGACCTTTGTAACAAATTTTTTTGATTTTTGGCGGCAACTGGATATTGCTTGCCATACCAAGAACTTTTTGGAAAACTATGTCTGCATTTGGGTCCTGAACTTTTCTTCAACATTCCCTCGAGCATCAGCAACATCAAAATTTTAACCCGGAAGGTTCGAAAAATCTGCCAGAACATATGTTTCGTCATCCATTATGCAGCAGGAATATTTTTTTTATAAAATTTGACTTCAATTTCCGTGCTCTGTTTTTGGCATCTAACTTTTTAGTAGAGTTACTTTCTGGAACTTTTTGAGCCTTGTATGTTTTTAAACCTGCATTGGCTTTAACTTTTCGTACCACATAGTCCGATTACTGAGCTAACCGGACTGCTTTCCTACCGGATGTGTTTGGAGCTTTTTTGAAAATGCTTTCTATTTTTTTTTTTTTTTTGACTTATTAAACATCATGTGAACCATTCCCTCTACCTGAACCAGGTTTTCTATCAACGGACAAGTTCTCTCGGTACTGTTTAATAACATTGGCAACAGTTTGACGGCAAACCTTTGATTATTTGGCCAACTTTTTGTAGGTCCAAGTTGGGTTTTGTTGAAAATATTTAATAATTTTAGTACGCACTTTTTTCTGGTCGCTCATTTCAATCAGATTATCAACAAATTAATACAATTGACATTAAACATAATAACTGACATGCTTTACAAAGGTAACTTGATCAAAAAAATAAAATAATACTTGTGTTAAAAGTTTTAATGAAGAACGAGTGTTAAGAATTTTTCGATCTCAGTCCTTAATAGATAGGACCCTTTTGGTCCCATCACGGCTTCAATTCGTATAGTACAAAATGTCTCTGCTTTTGGATGAATTCTACTGTTCGCAAACATTTTGAAATTGCTACGTGAGTAGCTCCCAATGCTTCCAATTCTTCGTCTTCAAACTTAATTGGCTGGCCTCTGCGATCTTTGTCTTCCGTATCAAAATCACCACTTCTGAATCGCACAAACCATCTCTCGTACCTTGAAATCAATGGCACACATTCACCATAAGCTTTGGTGAGTAATGGGTGTGTTTCAGCGACGCTTTTTTTTTAAATTAAAGAAGTAAAGTAAAACTTCGCCCAAATGACACTTTGATGATACAAAAGTCGACATTTTCGAAGCAAAAAAAAATTATTTTTTTTGCAATATAACGTTCAATAACTAAATGAGAATAAATCACAGATGTACCCTTCAAAATGACATATAAGTTATTAAATACAAAAACCGTTATTAAATACAAATCCCGCATTTTTAAGTCATACACACAATATAGAATATCAGAATTTTCTAATTTCTAATTCTAAAACAAAAATATAGGAACACCCACCTTAAAGTATACTCAGAATCTCTTAGTCGATTTAACGATATCCGTCTGTCTGACTGGACAGCTGTTGCAATTTTTAATATATTTTTAGTAAAATTTAACACATACATTTTTTCGGACGATGCCATTGAATCTATTTTCAATCGGTCCATTATTTCGCCTTCCTCCAATAAAAATGTCTTCCCGAAATAGGACTTTTGTGTTATATATGTCTGACTTTGTGGATACCTACACAAATTTCTCTACAAATAAGTATTATATAAAAGGAAATTACATTCAAACATTTTCAATGTATAATTGACCATTGCTCACATTGCACACTTCCGAAAATCACTTTAACAAGCATAAACTGACTATACTTTCTTACTTATTATACCCTTCACCTTCGTGAGAAGGGTATATATAAATTTGTCATTCCGTTTGTAATTTCCACAATATAATTTTCCGACCCTATAAAGTATATATATTCTGAATCCTTATAGATAGCGGAGTCGATTTAGACATGTCTGTCTTTCTGTCTGTTGAAATCAATTTACTGAAGACCCCAGATATCTTCTGGATCCAAATCCTCAATCCTATTTAAAATCAGCAAAATCCGTCCATAAATAACGGAGATATAAGCAAAAATCCGAGACAACCTCTATTTTTGGCCTATTTTTTTTATCTATATCTCGATTATTATGTCATAAATATAGACAATATGGATATCTAATGATAGATATTTCAAAGTCCATTGCAACGATGTATATAAGGCTATACAAAGTTGGACATACAATGGGTCAAAATCGGGAAAAATATTTTTAAACCCAAATTTTTTTTCACAAAAAACATTTTTTTGTCATAAATTTTTTTCACTAATAAATTAAAAAAAAAAATTTTTAAAAAACTGAAAAAAGCTTTTAAAAAACTATTTTAAAAAAATTTAAAAAAAAAAAAATTTTTTTTATTTTATTTTAGAGTATAATTTGGTGAAGGGTATATAAGATTCGGCACAGCCGAATATAGATCTCTTACTTATATTTATTTACCTTTGTTTAAATTTTCTTTATAGTACAACGAAGTGTATTAATTTTAATTCTGAATACTAACAAAGCATATTCTTTTTTTATAACCGCATATATTTACTTACATTAACTATAATTTCATGTAAATTTTCCCTAGAAATTTCTCTGCTGAATGTAACGTACAATATATATATATATAAGGAAACATTTCAATTCTCTTGTTAAAATCTAAATCAATTCAAATGTTTACCTGCTATTTATAAATTGCAAATATTTCTACCATACAAATTCAAATACACACATTGCATATTAATATTGAAAAATATTTCTTAGACCTTCTAAATTAAGTATATTTATATGTATATTTATTTATTTGTTTAATAAATATTAAAATAAAATGGTAAATGTTGATTTTAACACACACGCTCTGCCTTAGAATGGACAGCAATAGCAGCCAATATCCTTGGAGTTGTAGCAAACGCCATCCGAGGTACACAGCAATTGAGATCTGCTCCTTAGTTGATTGTAAACATTCTTATGGGTTAAATTAAATTCCTCCTCAAGCCATTGTAATAAATCCTGGGAGAAATTTTCATAAATAGGCACGTTCTGTAAAATATATAAATAATAGAAAATTAATTTTACAGGTAATATACATACATAGGTATACATAATATTAAGATATAAACAAATATAAGTATTTATGTATGTGTTTAGAAAATCTCTCAGGCTCTGGCACATTTCTGGAATCTTTGAAATATTTACATTTCTATATGTATTTGTAAAAAGATTGTTGTCTTAAGATTAAATAGATGTTGTTGTCACCCTTTTCAAAAACACAAAAACACACATACACACACACCCAGAACAGATAACCTCTCTTAAATTGTATACACATGTCACACTTGTATGAATATTTATGATCCTGGCAAATGAAAGAAACCTTTAGCCTAAAATACAATACATAAATACTGTCAGGTTTTCTGGTGAAAGCTTTACAAAAATAATTTACTATTTAACAAATTTTAACATGAACATGGCAGAACAGAGCTGAGCTAAGCTGAACATGATGTTGCTGTTGTAACTTAAGTATGTGACCAGGATGAATGAAAACAGCAACAGCAGCAGCAGCACTTCAAATAACAAAATGACAAAATTTTGTATTAATGAGTTTTCTGCTCTATATTATAATAAAATAAATGAAGTTATTTAACATGTTAAATACATGCACACACACAGCTACACTTATACACTCTATGTCGTTCAAAGAAAAAAAAACACATCCTTAATTTAGTTTGTTTTCATGTTTTTTGTGAATGTTTGTCATGTTTTTAGAGTGGAAAATTAAGGAAATGTTTATTTGTTCTAGTAGTTGTTTAATGTTTTTGTATATTTTCTACATTTTACATACAATGTACAACAAACATTATGATTAAATGTTTTAACAGGATGTCAAAGGATATTCTTAATAGTAAAACATGTTTCTAACAAATGTGTTGGAAACATTGACGATTTATTAATGTGCAGCACAAATTATTTCTTGTTATATACATTTAAGCAACAATTTACAATACTGGTATAAAATATGCTATTTAAGTTTTAATAAGCTGGTTTTGAAAAAGTTTTGTTTTTTTTATATTTGAGTTAAGGAAAAAAGTACTACAATTTTCTAAAGGAAAAAGTACCAAGTTTTTTTAGGGGTGCCCTGATGGACTAAATGGTAGACTACTGATCTACTATAGTGAAGTTTGCGGTTTTCCAGCCTAAGACTCTGCGTGTTTTTGAAGTTAAACCAAAAGTTTACTACAATTTTGTATAGGAAAAGGTACTAAAAATTGTATAAAGAAAAACGTAGTTAACATTTTCTAAGGAAAAAAGTACTAAAAATTGTCTAAGGGAAAAAAGTACTAAACTTTTTCTAAAGGGAAAAGTTTCTAAGGAAAACTTACTAAACCGTTTTAATAGAGAAAGTACTATATTGTTTCTAAAATAAAAAGTACTAAAACACATTTGGTCAATTCACAAGGCATCTTATCAGTCACATTGTCATAATGTCCTAATGAATCATAATGACTCGGCTGCACGGCTTAACCGACTCTTAGGCATTCGCCGTTGGTCTCTGCTGGTTCGTTACGATAACACAATAAACATAGAAAGTAGTATTATTTTAGGACATTTTTTGCTTTAAAAGCATAAAACCATTATGAAATATTAGGACATTATCACAATATGCCATGATAAGAGACCTTGTGAATTGACCAATTGTATGGAAAACATTGCTAGAATAAGTCTATGGAAAAAAGTACTATATTGTTTCTAAAGAAAAAAGTACTAAACAAATTGTATGGAAAAAGTACTAAAATTGTTCTAAAGAAACATTTATTAAAATTTGTCTAATTCAAAAAGTATTTCTCGTACTTCTTGTTATATAAATTTAAGCAAACATTTTCAAAACTGGCTGTTTTAATAAGCTGGTTTTTAAAATATAAGTTTTGTTCGTTTATATTTAAGATAACTACTATAACATTCCAAATCAAATAGTACTAAGTTTTTCTAAGAGTGTCCCGATAGACTAAACGGTAGTCTACTGGTCTACCAGACTGAAGTTTTTGATTTCGATTCTAGACAAAGACTCTGGGTGTTTCCGCAGCCAAGCCAAAAGCTTAAGCTGTAAAAAAAGTACTAAAAGTACTGTATCTAAGGCAAAAAGTACTAAAATTTTCTTAGTGAAAAGTACCAAAAGTGTTCTAAGGGAAAAAGTGCTAAAAATTGTCTAAGAGAAAACAGATTCGTACTAGCAACCGAATTTGTTGCCAATCGAATGACTCTGCCTTAGTGACCGAATTTAACAGTTGTGGCTACGAAATTTTAGAAGGGATAAGAAACGTTTAGTTGCTTCAACCGAAATTCTTCTTTACAAACTGACTTTCTGTTGACAGAACCGAAAAATTCTCTGTGAGCAAACGAATCATTCGATTGGCAACAAATTCGGTTGCTACTACGAATCTGTTTTCTCTGTGTAGTTAGGAGTGAGATCGAAAAATTCGTAACACACGTTTTTCATTAAAAGTTTTAACCCAAATATTATTTGATTTTTATTTGATCAAGTTACCTTTGTAAAGCATGTCAGTTATGTTTAATGTCATTTATGTTCATTTGTTGTTAATCTGATTAAAATGAGTGACCAGAAAAAAGTGCGTACTAAAATTATTAAATATTTTCAACAAAACCCAACTTGGTCCTACAAAAAGTTGGCCAAACAATCAAAGGTCTGCCGTCAAACAGTACCGGGAGAACTTGTCCGTTGATAGAAAACCTGGTTCAGGTAGAAGGAATGGTTCACATGATGTTTATTAAGCCAAAAAAATAGAAAGCATTTTCAAAAGGGCTCCCAACACATCCGGTAGGAAAGCAGCCCGGTTAGCTCAGTGCTCGGACTATTTGGTGCGAAAAGTTAAAGCCAATGCAAGTTCAAAAACATACAAGGCTCAAAAAGTTCCTGACGGAACGCTGCTAAATATTTAGAGGCCAAAAACAGAGCACGGAAATGGAAGTAAAATTTTATAAAAAAAAAAATATTCCTGCTGCATAATGGATAACGAAACGTATGTTCTGGCAGATTTTTCGCGGCTTCCGGGTCAAAATTTTGATGTTGCTGATGCTCGAGGGAATGTTGAAGAAAAGTTTAGGATCCAAAATCAGACAAAATTTCCCAAAAAAATCTTGGTATGGCAAACAATATGCAGTTGCGGCAAAAATGCCAAACATTTGTTACATAGAGCTCTATAAATACCGAAATTTACATCAAGGAATGCCTACAAAAAAGGATGCTTCCATTCATAAGACTTCTTAATGTGTTCTCATATTTTTGGCCTGATTTGGCACCCTGTCACTATGGTAAGAAAGGGGTTAAGTGGTAAAAGAACAATAATGTGGTATTTGTACCAAGAGAGGCAAATTCTCAAAACTGCCTGGAGCTAAGGCCAGTGGAGAGATATTGGGTTCATGTTAAAAGAGAATTGAAGAGCACAAAAAAGGTGTCCAAAAGTGTGGTAGTTTTTAAACGGAGATGGACAACCTGGTCGAACAAAGCGACAGAAATTACTATAAAGACCATACTAAAAATTGTACTAAAAATTGTCGAAGTGAAATAGTATTAAATTTTTTCTAACGGAAATATATTAAAGTGTTTCTGAGGGAAAAGCATTTTCTATGGAAAAAAAGTACTAAAATGTTTTTATGGCAAAAAAGATTGGGTGTATGATTTAAAAATGCAGATTTGTAATAGGTGGCGTATCTCTTGAACTCGGTTCTTAATAACTTATATGTAATTTTAAAAGGTACATATTTGTCATTTATCCTCACTTAGTTATTGAACATTATTCTGTAAAGAACAAAGTTTTTTTTTTTCTTTCTTCGAAAATTTTAATTTTGTACTAACGAATCGTCATATGCGGGAAGTTTTGCTTTACGTCTTTAATTTGCAAGAAAGTGTGGCTGAAGGACAACGACTGCTCACCAAATCTTATAGTAAATGTGTTCCATCGGTTTCAATGTACGAAAGACGGTTTGCTCAGTTTAGAAGTGGTGATTTAGACACAGAAGACAAAGATCGCCCAGGCCAGCTAAAAAAGTTTGAAGACCAAGAATTGTAGGTATTATTCTATGATTCTATGATTAGTGCAAAACTCAACAAGAGCTTGCAAACTCATTGGAAGCTACTCAAGCAGCAATTTCAAAACGTTTGCGAGCAGCAGGATTCATCCAAAAGCAGGGAAATTGGGTACCATACGAATTGAAGCCGAGAGACCTTGAAATATGATTTTGCATGTCTGAAATGAAGCTTGAATGCTATAGTAGAATATCATTACTTGCGATAACCCCAAGTGTATGAGATCCTATGTGAAGCCCAACCAACCAGTCGAATAGACGCCAAAGGCGAATACCCATGGGGCTAAGGAAATGGTCTGTATTTGGTGGGTCCAAAAGTGTCCAATCTATTATGAAATGCTGCAATCTGATTAGGCCATCACAAGTAACCTGTAGCGAACGCAACTGATGCGTTTGAAGCGAGAATTTGCAGCCAGACATGAAACCGCAATATTTCATCATGACAACGCTCGACCACATGTTGCAATACCTGTTAACAAGTGGGAAGATTTGCATCACCCGCCTTATAGTACAGACCTGGCCCCGTCCGAATAATATTGGTTTAGATCGATACAGAACGTTCTCTCTGGTACACACTTTACTTAATAATAGTATATCCGAAATTGGCTTGATTCGTTCTTGGCTTCAACAGATGAGCAGTTCTTTTGGCGCGAAATCCATATGTTGACAGAAAGATTGGAAACAATGGCCAATACTTTGAATAAATTTATATTGTACAAATGTTTCAAAATAAAAGCCAATACATAACCTGTTTCTAAAGGTTAAAGTGGCTGTGCCGAATATAGTAAACAAATTTAATTTTTTTTTTTAATTGTTTTTCAAAGTATAAAAAATAATAATTTTTTTCAAAATTTTTTTTTTTCCAAATATTTTTTTTAATATTTAAATTTTTTTTTTTTTTAATTTACTAGCGAAAAAAATTTATGACAAAAAAAAAATTTTTGGTAAAAAAAAAAATCGGGTTAAAAAATATTTTTCCCGATTTTGATCCATTGTAGGTCCAAATTACTATGGCCTTACATAGATCGTTGCAATGGACTTTGAAATATCTATCATTAGATATCCATATTGTCTATATTAAGTGAAAAAGTACTAAAATGTTTTTAATGGAAAAAGTACCACCATTTTTTTATAAAAAGAGTAATAAAACATTTTGTATAGAAAAAGTACTAAGCATAGAAGAACTGCTAAAATGTTCTATGAAAAAAGTATTAAAATGTTTCAATAGAAAAAAGTACTAAATGTTTCTAAGAGAAAAAGTACTTAAATATTTCTGTGGCAAATATAGATAAGGAAAAAAATTATAAAAGAAAATGTACTAAAAGTTTTCTATGGAAAAAGGTACTTTGAGACAATCTTATTCCGAAGATTGTATGTAGTCATCAAATAAAAAAACGACAAAAGTTTCGAATTTAAAAAAACACAATTTATTGGTTAAAACACTATTTAAAATACACTTTCCAAGTCGTCTACAAAAACAAAACGGGCACGTCCGGTACTTATAAAAAGTCTGGACAATGAACTGTCTTGCTTGAGCTTCAGAATTCTACTCAACTTATTCACAGCAATGATGCTGCTTTTATACCATTTTCCAACATGGTTGAGAAACTACGTTGCAACGAAATCATACAATACAGAGTTGTCTTAAATGGTACTTAAAATAATAATCATATGGTTGTATGTAAAGTAAACGTTAAATTTAAATATCATTATGTCCCCATACAGGGTTGCATTTCAAACAAAGTGTCAAACTCAAATATAGATCAGAGTTGTATTTCAAATTATACGTTAAATTCAAATATAGGTTTAAATAATAAATATAATAAAATAATAAATACAATAAAATAGGTATGGGCTGCTACAGACTCCCCCTCTGATGCCGATGACGTCCCGGTGAGGCAGCAGCTAGTTCTTTCGTGGGCGTCCTCTTCTTTTTATCATCTGCACAGGTTGTAAGGCTTCATCTGAATGACCCACTACGGGTGTCAGGGCTGATGCATGATAAGTCCCCAATGGTATAGTTAAGTCGTCTTCATGAGCAATTATATACGAAGTTGTTCCCTTTCTTTCTATTATCACGTAAGGGCCATCTCTTTTCGGTACAAATTTTGCTGTAACTCCTTTACTGGTGTTGCTTAATACATGGGTTGTCACTAATACCTTGGAACCAATTTCAAACGGGTGTTGAGTACGCCTGTGTATATTGCTGTAGCGTTTATTATGATCTTGCTGTTTATATACGTTTTCCTTCACATCTTTAAATACATTCGCTAAGGTTTGAAGATATGGGGTGATTTCGGCCACAAAGTTTTCTGACTGGATAATTGCCTTGATATCGTGTTGGACATCATCAAGTGTTCTAAGTTCTCGTCCGAACGTTAAGTAAGCAGCTGTATATTTGGTACTTTGGCAGACTGTGGTATTCATTGCAAAACGAATGCTGGGTAGTTTTTCATCCCATAGTTGATGATTATCTCCCACCAAAATTGCCATCTGGGCTTTCATATCACGGTTCTTGCGCTCCACTGGATTAGCTTCTGGATGGTATACTGGTGTTAATATGTGTTGAATATCAAAGCAGTATATAACTTTCTGCATGACAGCAGAGACAAATTGTACTCCATTGTCACTAATTATCTTGCGAGGTACTCCATAGCGTAAAAATACCTCGTCTATCAGAGTCTTAGCACATGCTTCGGCTGTAGCAACTTCAAGTGGAAAGAGTTCTACCCACCTACTGGCAATATCCTCTACGATAAAAATCCATTGGAATCCTCTTGATGATACGGGCAATGGACCAAATAAATCTATAGCAACTACCTCGAATCTTTGGTTACTGGATACAGTCTGATATAAACCGGATGGTTTCAAGTTTGTTGCTTTATACCGTTGGCATTCGATGCATTCTTTGACGTGTTTCTCGATGTCTTTACGGATTCCTGGCCAATAGTATCTTGATGTAATCTTATTTATGGTTCTATCTATACCATAGTGGCCAGCTGTCTCATCATTATGGTAGTATTTTAAAATTTCCATCCTTTCATCTGTTGGAACCACTAGTTGAGCATCATCGGAATCTTCATTATCGTAGCAATACAAAATGCCATCGTTAATTACATAACCTCTTTTGGACCAGTAAACAATATCTTCGCTGTTGTTCTCGAAGCATTCAATAATTTTGTTCAGTTCTGGATCTTTTCGTTGACCTTCTCGTATATCGTTGGAACTCTTTCTAGGCACTTCAATAGAAAAAGCACATATTTCGCAAGGGGTTGCCTCATTGTGATTATCTTCGCATGGTGGTCTGGATAATGTATCGGTAATGACATTTGTCCTTCCAGGTTTATACTCGATCTTTATATCAAATGGTTGTAATAATAGTGACCATCGGGCCAAACGACCGGTTGGAGATTTTATATTCATCAGCCATTTCAATGGTTGGTGATCAGTAATCAGTTTTATTGGAGCTCCCTCAATGTAACCACGGAATTTCTGAACGGCCCATACAATGGCAAGTGCTTCTCGTTCTATGGTAGAGTAGTTTTGTTCCGCAGTAGACAGGAGTCTGCTGGCATATTCTATAGGGTGCTCATCTGCACCCTCCCCCTGGAGCAAAACTGCCCCCAGAGCATAACCACTAGCATCAGTTTTCAATATAAAGGGTTGATTATCTATTGCTTGCTTCAAAATAGGCGCCGATGTCAGTAACATTCTTAATTGTTCAAAGGCATTTTGTTGTTCTGCGGTCCAATTCCATGCAACATTCTTCTTCGTTAATGATGATAACGGTTTGGACACTTCTGCGAACGAGGGTATAAACCGGCGATACCAAGAGCAGGCTTGGAAGAATGAGAGTAACTCCTTCATATTTTTAGGTTCCTTACGTTGTCGTAATGCTGATATCTTCTCGGGATCAGTCATGATGCCTTTTGGAGTGAGCACATGACCCAAATACTTGACTTCATTACAAGCAAATCGGCATTTTTCCAAATTTACTTTTAACCCGAAATCACGAAGACGTTGAAAAATTTGTTCCAAATCATTAAGGTGCTGTTCAAAAGTGGGTGAGCAGGAGATGATATCATCTAAGTATGCAAGTAAAATCGTATCTCCCAGAGAGGTCTTCATACGATCAATTAGGCGCTGGAACGTGGCTGGAGCATTTCGCAGACCGAACGGCATTCTGGTGAATTTGTACATACCAAATGGAGTCACAAATGCTGTTTTGTCTTGGTCGTCTGGATGGACTCCTATCTGCCAATAACCACATTGTAGATCCAGTGTGGACATAAAGCTAGTAGCTTTTGCCTCGTGTAAGATATCATCTATTCGCGGCAGTGGATAGCGATCTGGTTTGGAAATAGCATTTAATTCACGGTAATCTATACATACGCGTATACCACCGGTTTTCTTGGGAATGATGACCACAGGTGCTGCCCATGGGGATTGACATTCGACAATAACTCCCAATTTCAGCATTCTGGAGATTTCATCCTTAAGACTTTGTTTCCTTGTGGGCGATAAGCGATATGGGGGTATTGCAATTGGATCATGGTCTTCAGTGTGGATGCGATGAACAGCAAATGGTGTAGCTCTAACTGGTTCCTCAAAAACATCTTTGTGGGACATTAGGAGTTTGTCCAAATCGTTGTATTCCTTGTCCGTTAACCCTATACCATCGGAATCTTTCAAAAGGTGGATATCCAATGAGTATAAGGGCATAAAAATCTCAGCCAAGTACGCATCTTGTTCGGTTTTTCGAACTTTAATGGGTGGTCCAAATAATGTAGATATTTCGCCTGGAGTTCTTTCTCCAACAGGTATGGCATCTCGAAAAATGTTTTGAATAGAATGTGGTGAGTAGTCATTTGAATTTTTGGGTGTAACTGCCAAGGGTGAAATTTTCTTTTTATCCTCAACAAAGCTAATAAATTTCGATACCTCCTTCATAGCCTTACTGCATGGGGAACACTCATCGCTGTTGAGGTCCATGCCAAAAATACCGACTTCTAGAGGGTTTGTAAAAGAGAATTTTGTCTTCGGGTCATCCTCGAAATACCAGCACCTTTGCGCCATATTCAGGACTATTCCAGCCTGCTCCAAAAAGTCTGCTCCAAGTAATGTACGACTTTTATCGGTATTTGGGAGATACACGAGTCGGACTTTCCGTACTCTACCGCCAATTACCACGTCACAAATGGTGTGCATCACCTTACCTGTGGTACTGGAACCGTTGGCTAATGTGACCTCTGCTCTAACGTCCTGGAACACACACCCATTTCTAGTCAGGATCTTCCTTAGGTTTAGGCTGGCTATGCTGGTCTTTGCACCAGAGTCAAAAACTGCTTCCCCTTTCAGACCAAAAATTTCTATGTGGGTTGTAGGTAACGCGTGTCCAATAATGGTAGATGACAGAGAATTGAATGCCAAGTATTGAGGGCTTTCCTTGGAGTGGTTGCTACATGTAGGGCAATTTGCGCGATACACCCCTGGTGCACCACAACCATAACATGAGAACGTTGGTTTTCTTACCATGGTGGTGTACGGTTGACTCACTTGTTTTTGTTGATTTATTTGTTGCTGCTCATCTACTTGTTGCTTGGCTTGTTGCTCCTCTCGTTTTTTCTTCTTAAAACAATTTTCAGTTGTGTGGCCCTTCATACGGCAAAACCCGCATCGGTTGCTGGAGACATTTTCCTGTTTTATGTCTGCATTGTTTGTTGTTGGTCGAGATTCCGTTACAAATATTTCTGCCTCTCGGCTTGCAGAAATTAGTTCGTTAAATGTTTTTATGCTTTCGCGGCGGACACGTTCGCGAATAGTTATGTTCAGGAGGCCATACACCATATTCAGCTGTACTTCTTCAGATATTGGCACTTTCAATTGGGACAACAATAGCCTCTTTTTGCATATGAAGCTGTCCGTTGGCTCTCTCCTTTGCTGTTTCAACTCGAAAATATTCGAAAAAATACGCCAATCCGGTATTGGTGGCGAAAATGTCGTGCGTATTAGAGCTTTTGTCTCCTCAAAATTGGCCACTGTATCCTTAACACCAATCCACCATGTGGCTGCATATTCTTCAAGCAGCAGGGGCATTCCTCTTACTGCATCCTCATCAGAAATTTTCTCGATATCCTTGTATACACTGATGGCCGCCAAAAATTCCTCTACGACAGCAGGCTCTCGCTGTCCCTTATAGCGCGCTGTACACTGGGTAAATGAACCGCCTTTGCTGCTACCACCCATAGCCGCTAAAATTTGCTGGAATTGTTCAGCAGAAAATGTCGCCATGCTGTCTGTGTTTACACCTGTTGAATGGTCGTCTACGGCTTCGTTTAATAGGAAAACCGTTTCAATGTTGATCACTGTTGATTCACTGTCGGCTACGTTTTCTACGAAAACCGTTTTTTCAGCAATATCCACAGATGATGTTGTTTCAATTTTATCGGCCTCGGCGTTGGCCTTCTTCCTCGGCTTTTAAATTTTTCGAGGCCACTGAGTTGGGCGCCAATGAGACAATCTTATTCCGAAGATTGTATGTAGTCATCAAATAAAAAAACGACAAAAGTTTCGAATTTAAAAAAACACAATTTATTGGTTAAAACACTATTTAAAATACACTTTCCAAGTCGTCTACAAAAACAAAACGGGCACGTCCGGTACTTATAAAAAGTCTGGACAATGAACTGTCTTGCTTGAGCTTCAGAATTCTACTCAACTTATTCACAGCAATGATGCTGCTTTTATACCATTTTCCAACATGGTTGAGAAACTACGTAGCAACGAAATCATACAATACAGAGTTGTCTTAAATGGTACTTAAAATAATAATCATATGGTTGTATGTAAAGTAAACGTTAAATTTAAATATCATTATGTCCCCATACAGGGTTGCATTTCAAACAAAGTGTCAAACTCAAATATAGATCAGAGTTGTATTTCAAATTATACGTTAAATTCAAATATAGGGTTAAATAATAAAATAATAAATATAATAAAATAATAAATACAATAAAATAGGTATGGGCTGCTACAACTTTAAGTTTCTAAGAAAAAAGTACTATGGAAAAAGGTTTAAAATTTTTCTAAAGGAAAAAGTACTAATATAT
The DNA here is from genome assembly GCA_942486065.2 of Calliphora vomitoria. Lineage (NCBI taxonomy): Eukaryota > Metazoa > Arthropoda > Insecta > Diptera > Calliphoridae > Calliphora > Calliphora vomitoria. The sequence continues at coordinate 17,771,755 of OW818031.2, read as the reverse complement.
TTCCTAAAAAAGTAACTACAACATTTTCTATAAAAATAGTACTAAAACATTTTCAATAGAAAAAGTACTAAACATTTTCATATAGAAAAAATGCTAAACATTTGAGTATAGAAGAACTACTAAAATTTTTCTATGGAAAAAAGTACTTAAAGTTTCTAAGAAACAAGTCATCTAGGGATAAAGGTTTAACATTTTTATATGGGTTAAAGTACATTTTCGTATAGCAAAAATACTAAACATTTGCGTATAGAAGAACAACTAAAATATTTTTTATGAAAAAAGTACTAAAATGTTTTTATAGAAAAAAATACTCAAATTTTTCTAAAATGTTCCTATATAAAAAAGACTACAATTTTTCTAAAGACAAAACACAAAAACTATTCTATAGAAAAAAGTACTAAAACAATTTCTATAGAGAAGTTTTAAATTTTTCTAAAGGAAAAGGTTCCAACTAACATTTTTCTAAGTGTAAAAGTACTAAAATTGTTCTACAGAAAAATACTAAATCAAAAGTACAAAAACATGGTACTTTCGAGAGACCCCACTATGCAACGTCTTTAATACAGATCGGTGCAGTAGCTTTACAGCTTCACTATTATCAAATTATCTAATCCTTTAGATATTATCCCAAAAATTCTTAACTCTCACTTCAAATTACATTCTTTATTAACAGAATTAAATATGCAAATATTTCCGAACGACAAAAAAAAAAAAAAAATTCAAACAATTTCTCTATCTCAAATGTTAATGACTACTTAAATCAACACTTGTCTCTTGTTTTAATGAAACTTAACTAAGAGAATTATGAAATGAAATATAAAATAAAATAAATATTTATTTTTCCATCATTCTTCTCAAAAGATTTTCCTGTCATAATACTTGCAACAGACAGACAGACGGACAGTATTTCATTCATGCTTTTGAGCTGTGTGTTGATGAGCTTTAATAACTACAAGACATTTACAAATTATGTCCTTAATTAAAAAATCTACAATATAATAACACAAAAACAAAAAATATAATCCGAAACAAAAAAAAACAAGAAAATGTCTAAGTACCATGCTAGAAATATGAAAAAGATAATATAAAATGGTCATTTTAAAAGATGACATTTTAATAAAGACAAAAATACGCAGTAGAAAGAAACTAAATTAAGGTAAATAAATTGTTGTTTATTTAGTAGAAGTTAAATAAAAATGAATTAAATTATATGCATATAATATTTTATGCAAATTTTAATTGTGTTGAAAATGAACGTAATGAATCGAAAAAAAATATTTTATTATTTTTGGATGGTAAATAACTTAATTAAATGAAAATATTTCTAATTAAGCAACATTTTATAATGAAAATTTTGTTAAGAAAAATGTTGAAAACAAAATTGTATGAAAATAGAAATAGAAAAACACAAATAATCGCAAGTCCGACAGTATTTATAATAATTTTTTGTAACTTTTTACATTATCTTACCTTCAACACCGTTAAATTATTGCCATAAAATTCCTTAACATCTTCCAAATTCTTCAGCCATCTCTCCTGATTTATTACATCCACATCATCTGTTTCTCTCAATGCAATGGCCAACTCGTACATAATAAAGTCACCTCGTTCTACAAGACAATATAAAACAAACAGCCAACAAATTAAAACCATTAAAAAAATAATCATTTATTTTCAACTAGTTTAGTTTTAATCTATTCAACTTCTATACATATATTAAACCAGAAAAATATAAAAAAAACAACTGTGTAACCAAAAATTCTATCTCATAAAAATTAAATTATTTTGAAACCACTTTTTTCAAGCAGTTTGCAACAGAATTATTTGTGACTTTCGAGAAGTTCATCCACTTGAATTATCATGCAAAACTTTTCAGCAGTTTCTATTTGGTTTTTTGCACAGATAGTTACAAACCTGTAACAGATACAATATTATTATGGCAGGCAGCATAATAAAATACGATGCCAAAAAAGAAAACAGCACACAAATAAACGTGTATGGAAAAAATACTTATACTTATACTGTTTGACTTTTAAATACCCTATGGATGATTAAGTAAAGTCTTAAATAGAACCAAATGTATGAACACTTAACTAAATAAGATTTTAGTTAAACTAAATGCCTATTTTTAATTAAAGGCAGAGAAAACAGTTTTGTAATAGCATCCGATTTTGTTGCCAATCGAATGATTCGGTTACACACATAGAATTTTTCGGTTCTAGCTATAGAAAATCAGTGAGTAAAGAAGAATTTCGATTGAGGCAATTAAATTTTTCAATTGGCAACAAATTCGGTTGCTTCTACGAATCTGTGTGGCCTCTGTACTTATTATTTACCATTTCTACCCGAATGTCTACAAATCCCTTCGTAGTGGATCTACATATAGGGAGAGGTGCCTACATACAAATTTTCAAGATATAGAAATTTTAAAAACTTCAAAATTGGGAAGAATATTTGTATGGGAAAATTCGAAAATCAACTTCACTAATGAACCGAATAGATCTAATGCAGTCTTTCAAGTATCTAAAACCATCCTCACAAAATTGCCTTTCTAATAAAACCGGCTTTGAGCTCATCGGTTGGATGGTTTTAGAATCTATAACGGACAAAGATAGAAACATTTCTCGTGTTTTATATAAGTAAATGTCAAGTGAACCAACTTTTGAAATCGATGTCTTCCGATCAAGATGAAATTTGCACCAAGATTAGCTCTATTAGATAGTAATTCAGACACAATTTTTCAACAAAATCGGTAGAGAACTCTCTGATTTAGAGAGGGTCAAAATTTTACATTTTGGCCAAGCAGGTGTTTTTATAGCCTTCACCATGAGTGGCAAGGAAATTTCTACATTTTTCATTTGCGACCCCACAAAGTATATATATTCTGGATCGTTATAGATAGCGAAGTCGATATGGCCATGTCCGTCTGTCCGTCTGTATGTTGAAATCAACTTTCCGTAGCCCCCGAATAACTTACAAACATAATTGATACATCAATATATCGGAAATTCTTCCGGCTCAGTCGCTATTTTAAATCGAGAAAATCGGCCCACAAATGGCTGAGATATAATGAAAAAACCTGAACAACCTCGATTTTTGGCCTATTTTTGATCTGTATCTGGATTACTAAGTCATTAATATAGACAATATGGATATGTAATGATGGATATTTCAAAGTCCATTGCAACGATGTATATAAGGCTATAATAATTTGGACCTATAATGGGTCAAAATCGGGAAAAAATTTTTATAACCCGATTTTTTTTTTTACCAAAAAAAATTTTTTTCATAAATTTTTTTTCACTAATAAATTAAAAAAAAAAAAATTTTAAAAATTAAAAAAAAAAATTTCTAAAAAATTAAATCAAAACAATTTTGAAAAAAATTTTTTTTTTTTTTAAATTTTGAAAAACAGTTTTGAAAAAAAATTTTTTTAACAATTTTGAGAAAAAAAATTTAATTTTGTTTACCTAAAAATATTTAAAATTTTTATTTTAAAGTATAATTTGGTGAAGAGTATATAAGATTCGGCACAGCCGAATATAGCTCTCTTACTTGTTTTTTCTCATCCATGTAACTTATTACCTATTTTTGTGAGCAAAATGTGTCCCAAATAGTTTAGATAGCTATTTCATCAATCATTGGAAAAAAATTTTTTTGAAATTTTTTTTTCCGAAATCAAAAACTATTTTGACTTTTTTTCAAAATGGGACCTTTTTTTCTCAAAAGAAAGCTTAGATATTTTCCTTGAAGACCTATATGGTCGCTTAGTGGGATGCGAGTTGGTTATCTATGAAATGAAATGTTTAGTAACTCAAAACATAAAATTTTTTACTTTTTCTGCAAAATCAAATATTTTGTTGACTTTTTTTTCAAAACGGGCCCTTTTTTAATTTTTTTTTTTTTTTTTTTTGACTCAAAAAAAATCTTACATCCATTCCTTTAAGAGGTTTTTGGTCTCTTAGTGGGATATCTATCAAAATAAATATATAAAAAATATTTTTTTTTTTTTTTTTCAAAATCGAACTTTTTCCAAAATGGGCCCTATTTTTTAAATTTCTTATTTCCTCAAAAGAAAGCATAGGAGTGGGATATATATAAAAATAAATGTTTTGTAACTGAAGTCATACAATTTTTGATTTTCTTTTTTTTTAATTTTTTTTTTTTTTTTTTGTTTAAAAAAAGCTTAGGTCTATTCCTTCAAGAGGGTCTTGGTCCATTTTGAAAAAAAAGTCAACAAAGTCAAATTGTATTTTGAGTTACAAAACATTTATTTTGATAGATATCCAACTCGCATTCCACTATGCGACCAAATACGTCGTCAAGGAAAATATCTAAGCTTTCTTTTGAAAAAATGGGCTCATTTTGGAAAAAAAGTTCGATTTTGAAAAAAAAACTCAAACTTTGTATGACTTGATTCACAAAATATTTATTTTGATAGATATACCACTCGCATCCAATCAAATACCTCTTAAAGGAATGGACGTAAGATTTTTTTTTGAGCCAAAAAAAATTAAAAAAAGGTCCGCTTTGAAGAAATGTCCCATTTTGAAAAAAAGTCAAAAAAAGTTTTTGATTTCGAAAAAAAAAAAATATCAAATTTTTTTTATTTTTTTTTTAAATATTTTTTTTTTTTCGAAATATTGAAGAAATAGCTGTCTAAACTATTTAGGACACATTTTGCCTGCTTGGCCAAAATGTCAAATTTTGACGCCCACCGATCTCCACCGATCTTGTTGAATTACTATCCAATAGAACAAACCTAGGTGTAAATTTCATCCCGGTAAAATTGAGAAATTATTTTTTTAAAACATTATTTTACTAATTGTTTGGTAGTTTTTAAAGATATGTGCTTTTGCCATCGAAAGTGTAAAAATATTTGCCTGCGATTTTCCAATAACAAATAAACTATAAAAAGTTATGATGTCAAATAAAAACTTCGAAACTCCCATTGCTTTAATACTTGTTTTTAGACTGTAAAGAAAAATAAAGAAAAGGTACCAGCAATTACCCTCCTTGTATTTTCATTCACTAAGAACCATATATACTCTATTTCACGTAGAATAACGAAAAAGTACCATTTGTTCCCCCTATGTTTCATTATAACTTCTCTGAAATGCACTTTAGCTAACTTTTATGTCGATAAGTTTAAGAATTTATAATATTAAAAAAGTATCATTAGCAGAAAAAGTACCAATTTCTATTTTCACTCTTGAACATCCATCAAGGATGAATTTTTACGCGGATTTCTCTATAAAATATGAGTGATCACAAATTGAGCTTATTTTCCCTAAAATCACCGTATTTACGAAGTTATTAACTATTTAAGATATTTGAGTTTGGATTGAATTTATCTACTCCTTCACACTCGAGTTCCAAATAGTATCCACCACTGTTTAACATGTTATCTAAGTTGGCTTGATAATTTCGAATAAAATGTGTTTTCCCGTTTTTACCCCTTTTTGGTACTTTTTTCTCCCCATTGAAATTATAGAAATTTTATTTAAATAAATTTTAGTACTTTTTGCATAAAATAGGTTTCTTTACAAATTGACATAGACATATGAATATATTATTATGATTTCTGCAGAAAAACCTATCCCACTAAGCGACCAAAAACCTCTTAAAGCAACGGACCAAAGCTTTCTTTTGAGCACAAAAAAAAAAAAATAAAAAGGGCTCATTTTGAAAAAAAAAAAAAAACTGAAAAAAGTTTTTGATTTTGGAAAAAAATGACAACAATTTTTTATTTTTAATTTTTTTACGAAATATTGAAGAAATAGCTATCAAAACTATTTGGACACATTTTGCAAAGAACAATAGGTAATAAGTTACATGGATGAGAAAAAATAGCTACTTGGCCAAAATGTCAAATTTTGACCCCCTCTAACTCTGACAGTTCTCAACCGATCGTGTCTAAATTATTATCCAATAGAACTAACTATGGTGCAAATTTCATCCCAAATTGACCCACAAACTGTATTATCGGTAAAATTCGAAAAAATATGCAAATTTTTCAGTTTTTGTGAAAATTTTGCTACTAAATAATTATTTTTGCAATCGAATGCAAAAGAATCGACATGTGCACGTAATTGTCGTTCTAATGATTTATAAAAGACAAAAATTTTTTAAAAATGTTAATGTTATTAAAAGTTCCCCAGACCATTAACGTGTCTCAGGCCACTTGACCAAGAAATGTAATAACAAAATTAACATTTTTTAAGAAATATTAAAATAAAAGCTAATTTTTACTTACAATATATCCGTATTTACATTTGTATGAGTTTCTGTCTTTGTAGAATACCGTTAGCCCATTCGAAGGGATGGCCAAAAAAAATTATTTTCTTTAACGGCAGTTTCAAATCTCCATTTTCAAATTTTTAAAAATTTTGTTAAAAAAATTTCAGAATTTTTTGATCATGACATTGGGATTTATTGAGATCATAACAGAGAATAAAAATATGAAAAAATTATGTCAATACCTCTTACAATTTTTCCGTACCTACGATTTAAATTTTGTGATTTTCGGGAAAAATTATTTTTTGGCCATATTTTGGCGAATGAGAGCAATCTCCTTACTATTACGAATTTTAAGTAAAACCTGTACAGAATCTTATAGTTCAGATATTTCTAAATACACTCTGAAAGTTTTACTAAAATCGGACAACTTTAACCCCTAAATGGTTAAGGTAGAAGGTAAAATTTAGCAATATTTTGAATTTCTAAATGAAAGATAGCGAAATATTATAAATTTTTGTAGCAATTTTAATGAAGCTTGAGTAAAATTTTCACAAAAACTGAAAAATATGCATTTTTTTCGAATTTTTGCAATAATACAGTTTGTGGGTCAATTTGACCCAAAGGAGATATAGGTTTAATCTCAAAAATATTTTTTTTACTGTAATTTTCATTAATATAAATAAATCTACATATTTCTGTAACATAATGCAGATAGTTAAGGAGATGCGCAAATTTATTTCATATAAATAGTAAAATTTTGCACATATCTGACCTTTGACCTCGATGCGCGTCCCGAAATCGTTGTCCGATTTGGCTCAAATTTTCAACAATGAACTTTTAGACCTAGTGTCACAATATTCCACCCGGCACTCTTCAAAATACGAACACAAATTTTTTTCCATACAACTGATTGTCACTCTAATGTACATATGCAATTGTCATTTAATGTCCAAAATGCTAAAAGAAAATACGTCAGTGATTGGACGTTCTCAAAAATTTATTTCATATTATTTGATACGTCTTTTAAAACCATTTCATTTTATTCACTAAAAACACGATGTCTTAAACGTGAATATTTTTATGAGCTTTCAATTCCAAAAATAAATATATAATGATTTTTGAAAGTCAAACACACTGTTGTTCATATTTTACCAAAACCATGTACCAATTAATTGTAACAAATAAATATCTAACTTAAACTTGTAAAGTAAATAATATAAAGAACAAAACTAAATATAAAACCGCCCCCTCTATGAATACATAAATAAGAATACCGCAGTAAATAGTATAGGGACAAAATCTAACTGACTGCAACCTCTTAAGCACAATTTTTCAACACTTGACAATTTATGTGCTTTTCTACGCTGCCGTACTTTTTTTCTCTCTTTTTTTTACACAAGGATTTTAGTATATTTTTCTAATACATATATTATTTTAGTGCTGCTGCTGCTGCTGCTTCTACTCTATACTCAAGAGTTGTATATGAAAAATACTTTTTCCTGTTGTGTACTTGTGAAATTTGCTACCGAAATGAAAGTGTCTTGCAGTTTTTTTTTTTTTCATATTTTTTCTTCACTTCACTTCTCTGCTCTTCTTTTTATTTCGAGCAGTTTTGATGTCATTGTCATCAACGTTCATCATTTGTCATGGCACAATGTATACATCTATGTATACACTCTTTGGTAATGTATGAGTGAGTGTCTAATGGTAGAGGTTTTGTTGTGTAAGTGTGTGTGTGTGTGTTTGTGTTGTATTTACTATGTAAAAATTTCATGCTGTTTTTTCCTTATGCTTTTTTTAGTTTTGTGTTGTAAGTAAAACACTTAGAATCCAAACAATTCTTGTAACAAGAGAGAGTTTTGTTTGCATTTATGTTTAGTTTTATTTAGGCATCATTAAACATGAGTAAGATGACATTGTACGGGTGTGTGTGTGTGTGTGATAGTGTTAGTGTGTACACACAACTACTTATGCATACACACGTAAGCACACTCGTGTGATGTAGTTTTTAGTGTTTATATAATTTCGATTCATTGAGAAAGTAGTCGATTCATATGATATATTGATGTAATTACTTGAGTAAAGGTGTCCTCATTAAACTTGAATTATTTATATGGATTTATAAAACTTGGCTGACCCTACTAAACTTGGCCAATTTTCCAAAAAAAAAATTAGGTTTGAGTAAAAAAGTCCAAAAACGCAAAGCACCAATCATAGAAAAATATCCATATTTGTATAGCCTTATTGTCGTTAAAATACATAAATGGCTTTTTTACTATGACTATGTAAATAACGTCAAAGTAGGCACTCAGTTCTTAGAACACATTTAGAAATTTCGATATTTGAAAATAAAAAATGGCAATACTTGTAATGCCATTGACTTTAGGACATTTAGATCTATATTAGTTCCAAATTTTGTTATGATATCTTTAACCCTTAAAATTTTACATTATTTAAAATTTTATATTTTTATTGATGGAAAATCACCATAATATATTTTTTTAGTTTTTAAGGTAAATGACTTCCGAAAGAATTACAAATTTATTTCATGACACTAAAATATTAATCTTCAAGTCATAAGCTTTTCATTAATACCAAATACTTATATAAAAAGCTTATATTTACTCTTCAGAAACTCCACAAACCTTGCCCTCTTTCAAACATTTTAACGCTTTTTTTTAATACATTGCATCAGCCGGTCATGTGTGATCAAAATTGGGTAACGTGTTGCACCCGAACCATACTGATAATGATTTGTGCAATTTTCACTATTGCAGCACAATACTTTTTTTTACAAACAATCATTGCTTTCGCGTCAAAAAAAAAAAATAATAATAAATTTTTAAAGTACAAAGTGAACTCTGTGAGCTATTTAGAGAGCCTAGACACGTTCAGATTAGATTGATATATACAAGAGTTTTTCAGCTTTACCTTAGCTAAAATTTTGCTAAATACTGTTAGTGAAAAATTAGGACTCCCAGTAAGTTATTGTAAATAAACTGAAAAAAATTATTTTCTTCCTATAAAAAGTGCTCGAAAAAGCAATTTTTTTTTTTTGGGAAAAAATGTTAACAAAATTTGTTTGGCAGACTATTAGCTATATTATTGCCATATAAAGTTAAGCGGTATCACCAAGTCTGAATTAGCTGTAGGCAAAAAACTGATGACACCTTTTTTTGAGGGCCCACTGATTTTTAGAATTTTTGTAGGCACATAAAAAAAATTAGTTACCAAAATTGCCAAACTGAGTATAGGGTTTTACTACCCTTTGTTAGTACTGTTTTTCCACTGTTGCACTGTTATTAAAAATATTTGTTTGAGTAATATTTAAATAAGCAAAATGCATATTGTTACGAATGTGCAATAACGATTTGAATTTAACGGTCTGTAACGACTACCTGCAGCTTTCATCATGTTTATAAACACGTCCATCAGTAGCATGCGGTTATTGGCATTGTTTGTAAGTATGGCAACACTAAATGTTTAAGCTGATAATAACATTAACATCGAAAGCTCTAGAATTCGAATGTACTAGTTTGTCCGTTGATATCATTGTAGAAGATTCACGATAGATGGCGTGTGTATAAATAGTGGCAGAGGTGGCAGTCGTCAGTTGAGTTGATCATTGTCGCTGTTAGAGTTAACATCAACTGTAGTGTACATTTGAGTTTGTACATTATAAAGTTTGTGGGCATTTCTGCGAATTGATAAACGTGGATAAAGACACTGAGTGACCATTTGAACTGTTGTTGTTGTACATTTTAAATAAATAATGAGTTGTTACAATTTTAAACTACAAAACTGCTTTTTATTTGCAATCAAAAGTATCCGATTTATTTAAAGGAAATAAACCAACGTTTTAAAAAGGTTAAAACGTAACAATATGAACTGTTAAGTACTCGTAGTAAGAAAAATATATCTCTTTAATTTAAAGCCTCAAACATTTCAAAAAATATAAAGACTCGCTTGTATTCTTTACCATGAATCTACATCTCTATAGTAGTATTTTCATCATTAGTTACTTTCTGTTTTGTTGTTTTTTTATTTTAACTTTTTCCTCCATTTGTGGTCATGTCATTATGACATGTGTGTAGACTTTGTTAGCTGTTTATTTTTATTATTATACTTTGTTTTCAGGTTACTGGGTTAAATAATATTTAAATAACTGCATTTTACTAAGACTACATCTTAAGATTTTTGTTTTGTGTGTTTAGAAGTAAGTAAACCAGATCGTGGTATCCTTGAAATTCACTATACGTCTATGATAAATGTTGGTTCCTTAGAACAATAGAATGAAAGATTTCAACGTCAACCATAATGCACTTATGAATGTCAAAGTTTAGTTTAAGTAGAAGATTATTTTAAAAAAAGCCAAAGGCTGGGAAAATGTTAATGTTACTTATAGTTTTAGTTTTGAAATTAAACGGTTTTAGGTTGTATGAATAAGTAGTAGTTATATTCATTTTTAATACTGCAATAATATTGAAAATTTTAAGAAATATTTTAACAGTTTAGGTACTTAAATTTCATTCCAAATAAGCTGTCAAATGAAGTGACCTTGTCGTACCCAGAACTTAGCTTAAAATCTCCATTACAGCAGTTCATCATTAACAGTCTGGTAGTCACCCTTATTATTTCTCTAAGTGTAAAAATCTATTCCCCTAATTCAACTAAACAAAGCCCGGCATTTTATTTAAAAATAAAGTAACATTTTTAAAAGAAAAATATTATTATTTCTAAAGCATTAGTTACTTCAGAAATAAAAAAAACAAAGAAAAACCTAATCTAAGTATGTTATTTTCTGTACTTATCACTTAGCATCCTAATAAAAACAATTGAAAAAGAACCTATTTGATATTTGTGTATTAGCCCTAACAATGTTAACACATTAAATTTCCGTTTTAAAAGCATTACACTACATAAGATTAAAGAAAGATAAAATAAACAAAATTAATTCCCCAAACAAAAAAATCAAAGAAGAAACGAAAACAAGTACGAGTGCTGTATAGTGCTTCGCCGAATCTTTTATACCCTTCACCAAAGTTTACTTTCAGATAAATTTTGAAAACAAAAATCTACTAAAAAAAAATTTTTTTTGGTGAAAAATTAAGTCTGTCACTATTTTTGTTTTACATCTCAGCCATTTGCGGGACGATTTTCTTGATTTTAAATAGAATCCTAAGTTGTACTATACCGGAGATATTGATGTATAAATCATGTTTAAAAGTTATTTGGAAGCTTTGAAAAGTTGGTTTCAACATATTAATAGTCATACATTCTCATATTGTTACGAATTTGCAATAGCGATTTGAATCTAACGGTCTGTAACGACTGCCTGCAACATTCTTCATGTTTATCAACACGTCCATTAGTAGAAGCTTCTACTTATCAACAATGTTGATAGCATGCGGTTACTAGCATTGTTTATAATTGTGGCAACACTAAATGTTAAAGCTGCTAACATTAACATTGAAAGCTCTAGAATTCGAATGTACTAGTTTGTCCGTTAAGAGCATTGTAGATGATTCCCGAGAGTTTGCAGCCGTGAGTTGAGTTGAGTTGATCATTGACGCTGTTAGAGTTAACATCAACTGTCGTGTACATTTGAGCTTGTACATTTCTGCGAATTGATAAACGTGTATAAAGACACTGAGTGACTATTTGAACTGTTGTTGTTGTACATTTTAAAAAAATAAAGAGTTGTTACAATTTTAAACTACTAAACGGCTTTATTTTTGTCATAAAATTTGTTCACATAAACTCAAGGATTAAGAATTTTTTATTTTAAATTTTGTTTACTTAAATATATTTTAAATTTTTATTTTAAAGTAAAATTTGGTGAAGGTACTTGGTTACTTGGTTTTACTAATACATTCTCACCACATCGGTTTTTGACAACTGAGTTAGGTCTATGACTATATCGACACCGCTATCTACAAATATACCTATCTTATGAGGTCGCAACTGAAAAATTGTGGAAATTACAAACGGTCTGACAAATTTATATAACTTATGATATTATAAAAATACATACAACTAAATTGAAACCCATGAATTTTCATTCTTATGGCCAGACTTAAAATAACTATTCTGTTAAGATGAGTGTATTAAAAGATGAAGACCTCTTTATAAAATGATGTTTTGTCAGTATTCTTTGCTATTTTATTTCTACATTTTTCTTTTTTTTCACACATTCATTAAAATTTACAGCGCTTTTTCTCTTTCCTCACTTACTTCCTTTCATACACTTATGTTTGTTGAAGTCTATTAGTGTAGATTCTATTTCTTATATATATATATATATATATTTTAAACATTATTAGAGTAGACAGAAAAAAAAAGTAACTAAAGTATGCATTTCCTTTTAAGTTTATTTTATTTCCATCTTTAAGATTTCTTAGGATATGAGGAAAATGTAGTCATAAGTGTATTTCTTTTTTTTTTATATAGCTTACATTTATGTACAATTGTAGCAAGATTTCCTTTTAGTTTCCTTTTTCTTCTTATGCACAGCTTGAATTTTGGGTAATTTATCTTTCTTGCTTTGCTCATCTCCTTTATTATTTCTTTGCTATTTTATTAAGAATCCTAGTAAATCAGCCACTTGATGAACATCATCATTATCATTGGGTATGATTTTTGATTGTTTCATTTAATGGTCAAAGGAAATGAATTCTTACTAAACTACATATGAAAATGTTTCAGTGATAGTATGAATATAAAAAGAAATATATGTATAAAGAAGTTATATTAGTTAGGGGAGAATTGTGAACACCCTTCCTAATCATATTAAGAGCTTTATTTATTTTCTTTACATTTATTGTTTGCCTTATTTGTATTTATAAATGTACGTACGCGATATCATAAATACACATAGTTCGGAAACTCTCCTGTCAAAGGCCTAACTCAGTTGTCAAAAAGCGGAAACTAAAAACTTAATTACTCAAAATAATCACACATACGAATGTTATTATTGTTTCACATAGTTTTTATACCCTTCACCACGAGTGGCAAGTTTGTCATTCCTTTAGTAAATTCTACATTTTTCATTTGCGACCCCCCAAAATATATATATTCTGTATCGCTATAGATAGCGATGTCGACATAGCCATGCCCGTCTGTATGTTGAAATCAACTTTCTGTATTCCCCAAATAACTTACATACATGATCCTTAAATCTATATATCAGCTATATATCCGGTTCGGTTGCTATTTGAAATCGAGAAAATCGGCCCACAAATGCCTGAGCTGTAAGATAAAAAAATAGGACAACTTCGATTTTTGATCTATTTTTTATCTATATCTGGATTATTAAGTCTTAATAGATAATTTGGATAGCTAATGATATATAATTCAAAGACCTTTGCAAGGCCATCGTAAGTCGGACCTATAAAGAGTAAAAATCGGGAAACATATTGTTACGAATTTGCAATAGCGATTTGAGTTTAAAGGTCTGTAACGACTGCCTGCAGCATTCATCATGTTTATAAACACGTTCATCAGTAGAAGCGTCTACTCATCAACAATGTTGATAGCATTCGGTTACTAGCATTGTTTATAAGTGTGGCAACACTAGCTGTTAAAGCTGCTAACGTTAACATCGAAAGCTCTAGAATTCGAATGTACTAGTTTGTCCGTTAAGAGCATTGTAGAAGATTCCCGAGTGATGGCGTGTGTATAAATAGTGGCAGAGGTTGCAGTCGTGAGTTGAGTTGATCATTGACGCTGTTAGAGTTAACATCAACTGTCGTTTACATTTGAGTTTGTAAACGTTATAAAGACAATGAGTGACTATTTGAATTGTTGTTATTGTACATTTAAAAAAAATAAAGAGTTGTTACAATTTTGAACTACTAAACGGCTTTAAAAAAAAATATATTTTTTTTAAATTAAATTATTTTTTGTTATAAAATTTGTTCACATAAAATTCAAAAAAAATTTTTTTTTTTTATTTTTGAAAATTAAGAATTTTTTATTTTAAATTTTGTTTACTTACAAATATTTAAAATTTTTACTTTAAAGTAAAATTTGGTGAAGGTATGGTAAATAAGATTCAGCCAATTATAGCTCTCTTACTTGTTTTTACTAATACATTCTCACCACATCGGTTTTTGACAACTGAGTTAGGTCTATGACGGGTGAGTTTCCGATCTAAGGACTGAGATCGAAAAATTTTTAGCTTACATATCTTTTTAGCATATATATGTTAATAAAAATGAAACCACTAAACTTACAGTTTTGAATATTTTTTTATTTGATTGAAATTATTGTCACAATTTACATAAAAAAATATTTTTATAGTTATAATCACTAATGATGAAATTGTGAACGTTTTTCGGAAACCCTTCCATTTACGTTTTTATCGTGCTTTCTGTCACTTTGCACGAACAGGTTTATAAACATCTCCGTTTAAAATCTACCACAATTTTGGACACCTGTTTTTGTGCTCTTCAATTCTCTTTTAACAAGAGCCCACTATCTCTCCACTGGACTCAGCTCCAGGTAGTTTGGAGGAATTGCCTCTCTTGGTACAAATACCACATTATTGTTCTTGTACCACTCAACCCCTTTCTTACCATAGTGACTGATACCAAATCAGGCCAAAAATAAGTGGACACATTAAGAAATCTTATGAAACATTTAAACATTCCTTGATGTAAATTTCGGTACTTAAAAGCCCTTTGTATCAAATGTTTGGCTTATTTAGCGCAACTGCATATTGCTTACCATACCAAGAACTTTTTGGGAAATTTTGACTGCTTTTGGGTCCTAAACTTTTCTTCAACATTTCCTCGAGCATCTGCAACATAAAAAAATTTACCCAGAAGCTGCGTAACATTTCGTCATCCATTATGCAGCAAGTATATTTTTGTATAAAATTTGACTTCAATTTCCGTGGTCTGTCTTTGGCCTATAAATTTTTAGCAGCGTTCCTGTCAGAAACTTTTTGAGCCTTGTATGCTTTTAAACCTTCATTCCTACCGGAGGTGTTGGGAGCTGTTTTGAAAATGCTTTCTACACTTTTGGCTTTAGAAACATCATGTGGACCATTCCTTCTACCTGAACCAGGTTTTGTATCAACGGACAAGTTCTCCCGGTACTGTTTTATAACATTGGAAAATGTTTGATAGCAGACCTTTGAATGCTTGGCCAACTTTTTGTAGGACCAAGTTGGGTTTTGTTGAAAATATTTAATAATTTTAGTATTTCAGATTAACAACAAATGAACATAATTGACATTAAACATAATAACTGACATGCTTTACAAAGGTAACTTGTTCAAAAAAAAAATCAATTAATACTTGAGTTAAAAGTTTTAATGAAAAATGTGTGTTAAAAATTTTACGATCTCAGTCCTTATGTGTATTTATCTATGGCTGAAAATGTATTAATAAAAAAAGAATACAATTTTTGTTTAAACGATTATTAAGTTTTTGTAAAATATTATTAGTCAGTATTGTCGCTGTAAATACCTTTAATAAATGGTATTCCCATAGGGACTTTCGAACTCTGACAGTTGCTAGCGGTCATATGGTTGATGCTACTTCTATCTGTTTGCGATTGATTGCCAAATCACCATGGACGAATATATCGTTCAACAACACGTGTAAATGATAAAATTATTTTATAAGAATGGGAGTTGTGATCGGGCGAAGTTCCGAGCGCTACGCCCAATTTACGTGATGAGTCCCATTTCTTAATGATTGGGTACATCAACAATCAAAATTGTCGAATTTGGGAAGAGATTCATAAGATTCAAGAGTCTCCAAGGCATCACGAAAAAGTCACTTTTAGGTGTGGAAGTCTAGGAGAGTCAAATGAGACCAATTCCTAATAATGTATTTGAGTTGTGTTGTTAGCTATCGAACAATATATCTTTCATTATATTTTGAGACTACATTTTTTATTTTTGACTATGAGACAAAGCACGGTTAAACATTTTCTTCAGGGATTTTCTTAAGTCACATGTCTATAATATCAATAATATCTCACACACACACTTTGTTTTATTTAAATTTAAATCTAAATTTGAATCTCTTAATAAAAGACCCTTTAGTTAGAATGGTGGATCATTTCGAATTGACAATTCTTCGTTTCTTAGTGACCTTTTTTCAAACTGTTAATAATTTGACTCTTTCACGAATAATTTTTATATTTATTGCTCGTCTTGTGAGACCCGTCAATCGTTTGTCTGTTATTTTCATATACATACATAAATGTATTTTGCTCACTTTAAAGCTAATTTGTATAACATTTATTTTGGCTATATAACACTTGTGAAGGAGATCATGAACTGATGATTGTGTCGAAAAACAATCTGACTAAAGCCTCATATGCTTAAAGTGTAATATTATTTTTATTCTCATTATCCTTATTTTACAGATATTTTTATGTGTGTCGTTTAGCGGATATAAGTATTAGTATAACTAATACGAGCATTTTCATTCGGGACACAGGATCATCACGTAGATCTCTCCCATTTTTTGGAGATTGTCGCACATTTAGATCCATAACTCTGTTTCTATTTGACCGATCTTGCCCATTTTCAATACAAAACATTTCAGATCAACAACAAATATTTGAGGATTCAAATATTATTCTCAAAATTAATTTGAGATTTCATCCCATTAGGTCTATCCCTGTAGAATATACATCATAAATCAGCAAAAAAAAGTGAGTAGAGTTGAATCATGACTCAAAATTTATTGTACTTATACGCATTCATATTTATTTTAATGTTGTCAAGACTCACATCCACTCGTAACGTTTGAGGTAATCATCATACTCATACTTAACTATATTTATGACGTTGTTGATTTCGACTTTACTTAACTCAATTTGTATAGACGATGCAAAATAAGTATGATTCGAATTCGAACATTAAAATGCTCACTATGAGGTTGTGTGTTTCAGTGTTGCCGAATTCTGTATAATCACACAACAAAAAACCAAGCATGAGTCGAATGAGTTGAATCAATAATAAGTATCATGATTACTTTCCTAAAGTCAAAAGACTTGGTATGGTGTCGACTTTGGATTCATATTTAATACTTATAATTCCTTGTTACTGTCAGTATAAGTACGTCAGAGTAGTTTGATTTCAGTAATGGCTACTCATTTATACTTATAATTTCATAAGTGCGTATGAATAGCAAAAAAGTGATTCATTGCTGATCTCTGATAGACGGATAGACGAACATATCTAGATCGCCTTAGAATCTTATGAGGAGCCAGATACTTATGTGGTTATACGATGAATATTTCTATGTCTTTTTGGTGGTGGGTATAAATAATAACTCAAAATATCTTAAATCTTTAATAATATTGTAAGTAACCGTTTAATTAAGAAAAAGGTCCTCGATCGGTGATCACTCAAAATTATATACAAAATATTTTTTTTTTTATGAAAAATTAAATCTTCAATAACTTTGTAAATAAGCGTTTAATTGAGAAAAGAAGCTCTATCTGTGATTATACATATTTCCAACCAAATCATACCTGGTTTATAGAATAAAACTCACACCATATGCTGCCAAAAATGCAGAGACATGGCTGTCTTCTGGATAGAAGGAACTTATACTAAGACAGGCTGAGAAGTTCTTCACAATTTGTATTACATCTGATCAAAATAAGTTTTCCATCTGTCTTTTTTAAACGAAAAACTACTTGGAAAAGTTGTTTTTCAAATAAAAATATTTAAAGATTATTTTCAAAATTGTCGTAATATTATTTTTATTCTCATCGGGAAGTGGGTTGACACACGATCATCACGTAGATCACTTCCATTTGCTATAAATTGGAGTACAGCATCACAACACATTATAGAGAATTTTTTATTTTTTTTTTTGTTTTGTTGAACCATACGTATGTGATTCCTAATTCCTGCCATTGTTGTATTTAATAGTTCAAGTCAAAAGTCCACAGACACTACTACCTCTCACACATTTGTTTCCTAACACCAAAACAGTCCTTTGAAAATTTTGGTTACTAAAAAATTTCGATAATTGGAAAATTTAGTCTCTATGATGGCACATCAGATTTCGCTGATCCTCCAAAGATGGTGATTAGTTGTAAGAGACTTACGTATCCAACAAAAAAAAAATAATAAACAGTAGCTAATGATGAAAATAAAACAAGCGAATCTTTATATTCTCCGAAATTTTTGAGATTTTTAATAACTTTTCTTATATTTGTTCTTAACTATCAACTTGTAGTTTTGAAAAGTCATTGAAAGGCATCTCTAAGAGCATAAAAGCAATTGCCAAATGAAGCCAATCATATTCTACTTTTATGATGCTTATTAAGTGGTCTACGGTTGGTATAAGTAATATTTATATAAATAAAATCTTATGCAAATTATTCACCTCCCAAAAAGCCTTATTAAAAGCTTGAAATGTCAAAAATACTTTAAACAGCCAATTAAATATTATAATTCAATCTGACATTCAATATATTGTAATATCGTTCGTTGCCAAAAATCCTCCTTTTCTGTTAAAATCATATTACAAACGTTTAAATAAACTCAATTTACCAATAAATTTGTCATTACCGACAATCGTACGGTTTAATACAACTATTGTGAATAAATGATAGACAGTTATTGAGACAAGACGAAGAACAACATCTAACTACTCGCAAATGCAAACAAACCAACAAACAAAGAATCGAATAGAATAGAATTCAATTGAATAAAATTCAATGAATTCTCAGGGTGTGTTTATGTATGTTGCATGTGTGTGTGAGTGCGTGAGTGTATGTAACCGATTGTGTTTGTAAGATGTGATGGTATAAGTGAATAAATAGTGGTTAGGGATTTCAGCTCAACTTGTGACTTGTACTCGTAAGCATGTCAAGTCATTTGCTTTAATAGACATGATACATTTGATGTGATGATGATGTTGTTCCTTTTTTATATTCTCATTCACTCTTACTTACTTCCTCCCACCAGCTATCTTGTTCTACACTTGTTCTCACAGTTATTCATACACTTACTCTTATGTTCACGTACATTAGGGCGGCTCTATATTTAGCACTTTTCCATGCTACCAAGTCTAAAATTTTTCTTCATCATATAGAAATCTAATGCTGAAAATTTGAGCATAATCGTATAACGTTTAGAGGTTGCAAATTCTATTTGAAATTTACAGTTATAAGTCATAGTAGAAGTATTTTCAAACAAAAACCAATTAAAAATCATGTTGGTGGTCAGAAATTTGATAAAATTTGTTCTTAAAAACCCATTTCTTTCCCCCGTAATTTGAACTTTAGAAAATGACATAATAATAACAAACATGTTTTTAATAAGAATTTCCATACAAAAGTTGTCAACTTTTAAGTTTTGTTATAATTTTGTCAAGTTATTTCTGTTTCATACTAGTAATCTTAATTCATTAGAAGATTTACTGGTTTCGTGGCTTCCAGACAAGAGCAGCATGGAGAGTATTATCGTAGGGTTTTCGAAGAGTGTGCCCAATCCAGCAATATTTTCTCTTTCTTATTTCGGCGTTGATGTTCCGCTGGGTTTTGAGCCACCATATTTGGAAAATATTTCGGAGGTTCTACTTTCATTTCATTGGAAACTTGCATTATTTCTGAGCCGTAGAGAAGCACACACTTAAAGCAGGCATTAACAATTCGGCATTTAGTTATGTTGTTTGCACGCCATATATTTCGCAGCTTCTTAATATGCTTTAAACTGTGCTGATTAGCTTCTCCCACTAATATGTGAAGCTGTTGGAGTCTTCTATGTTTTGGCCGTTTATTCTGAAATCTATATCCTTGGATGATTTGATTCGCAGGGATTCTGTTTTGTTGATATTGATTTTAAGGACAACCTTTAATGACGCCTGCAGTAAGAAGTCTAGCTTCGATTGCATGTGCTGATGCCAGTCCGAGAGCAAACCAAACCAAAGCCGGCCTCTAGTTTTCTCAAAATTTGGACCATAGTTATTAAAAAATAATATACTGTTACGAATGTTCAATAACGATTTGAATTTAACGGTCTGTAACGACTGTCTGCAACATTCATCATGTTTATGAACACGTCCATCAGTAGAAGCTTCTACTTATCAACAATGTTGATAGCATGCGGTTGATTAGCATTGTTTGTAAGTATGGCAGCACTGTATGTTTAAGCTGCTAACATTAACATCGAAAGCTCTAGAATTCAAATGTAATAGTATGTCCGTTATGAGCATTGTAGAAGATTCCCGATAGATAGCGCGTGTATATATAGTGGCAGAGGTGGCAGTCGTGAGTTGACTTGATCATTGGCGGTGTTAGAGTTAACATCAACTGTCTTGTACGTGTATACATGTACGTTATAAAGTGTGTGTGTGAATTTCTGCGAATTGATATACGTGTATAAAGACACTGAGTGACTATTTAATTCTGTTGTTGTTGTACATTCTAAATAAATAAAGAGTTGTAACAATTTTAAACTACTAAAACTGCTTTTATTTGCAATCAAATAAAGGTTTATTTAAAGAAAATAAACCCACGTTTTTAAAAGGTAAAAACGTAACAATACATATGTATTTTCTTATTTGTACTTCACTAACCCATTACAACCAGAAGTCAAAACAAGTAAGGGAACTATATTCGGCTGTGCCGAATCATATATATCCTCCACCAAATTATACTTTAAAATAAAAATTGTAAATATTTTTAGGTAAACAAGATTAAAATTTTTCTTTAAAATTTAAAAAAACTTTTTTTTTCAAAATTAAAAAAAAAAATCAAAATTGTTTTCAAAAATTTTTTTTTTTCGAAATTTTAATTTTCTTCAAATTTTTTTTGTAATTTTTTTTTTTTAATTTTATTAATGCAAAAATTTATGACAAAAAATTTATTTTTGGTAAAATAAAATTCGGGTTAAAAAATATTTTTCCCGATCTTGATCCAAATTACTATAGCGTTATATATGTACATCGTTGCAATTGACTTTGAAATATCTATCATTAGATATCCATATTGTCTATATTAATGTCTTAGTAATCCAGATATAGTTAAAAAATAGGCCAAAAATCTAGGCTGTCCCGGTTTTTTTCCTATATCTCAGCCATTTGTGGGTCGATTTTTTCGATGTTTGTAAGTTATTTGGGGGCTACGGAAAGTTGATTTCAACATACAGACGGGCAGACGGAAATGGCTATATCGACTTCGCTATCTATAACGATCCAGAATATATATACTTTGTGAGCTCGCAAACGAAAAATGCAGAAATTACAAACGGAATGACAAACCTATATATACCCTTGCCGCTCATGGTGAAGGGTATAAAAATACTGTTTTACATCATTGCCCATCATAAAAATGTGCAACAAGTTCAAAGTGAATGTCACTTTTCAAGACTTCTTAAGCAATAATACATTATAATTCATTCTAAATGACTTTTTAAATTCAAATAAATTCGTCAGTAATGAAGTAATTAAAAATATCATCCAAGAAATATTTTAGAGATGATCTGGAAATTCAAATATTTCATATTTGTTAAACATTTAAATATAAACATATATATAAAATGTGAAACCTCTATTTTGCTAAAATGTTACACATTTCATTATTCTATGACAAATAACAGTTGGCAGCACCCTAATGTACATGCATACATATGTACTTAACGTTTCTTTAAGGATATTGAGCTAAAAATCAATAAACTTTCTTAGCGCTAAGGTTTAAGGCAAGTCAAAGTGTACTCTCTAAACAATAAAATTATTATTATAAACTTCAAAGTGAGTATCAATAAATTTTGAATTTCTACCATATTTATATAATTTTACGATTTTAATGTAAGATCAGTAGTGCGATTCACTAACTTTTAACGATCCGACAATCGTAATGTTTAATGACATAAATAATCGCTTGCAGTAACGATAGTGTGATTCAGTAATTTATTTTTAAGGATTGTTTACAGCTGTATTTTTCTGTTTTCTGTGTTACTGTGTGAAAACTATTATTTGACAAAAAATGGAATATCTAAGCAGTGGTGTAGTGAGTACAACGTTGACTAGCAATCGGATGGTTGTCGGTTCGACTCGTGGCCGCGACTTACTTTTTTTTATTATTATTTTTTGTTTGTAAATACATAATTCTATAAATAACTACTAAGAAAACAACTTATATCCGGCCAAAATAAAAAGGATTACTTTTGGGACATCTTCCAGTAGAATAATAAGTAGTCTATCGTCAAATTTCCCTTATTATTCGGCTTATTTTTTATATTTTTGTGTTTTCATTATTTTTATGATAGTTGCAGCTACAAAAGTTGATGATAATGAAGAAAAAATTACAAAAAAACTTTATCGATTAAATAAACACAACTTAAATTATTGTCGATAAAATAACGAAAAATAAAACTACTTAAAGTAACAGCTGACTTCAACCGACAGCGAATATCGTTAAAAATGTTACTGAATACCAAATTCGATAAATTTTCGTTATATTTATTTTAACTATGCGATTATCGTTATAAAAGTTAGTGAGTCGCACTACAGGTAATGTTTGATAATTTTAATAAAGTATTCATGTAAAACATCCTTTACTCAATCAATTCAAAAGTTTTCCTATACTAGTGTAATTGATCTCATTCCTTAATCAACTGTATGTACACGCAGAGAATAAACATGGTTCAGCATATTTACGGCAATTATACTGTGTTCTTTGTAACAATATATTGTTGTCGTACACAAATAATTGTTATTTTGATGTAATTTCAACAATATTTTATACATCGCAATCATTATTTTTTTCAAGTAACTAAAGAATTTTAAGAATTTTAACATGTACAACCATTTAAACGTACAAATAACCATGGAATGTTAAGTTTCCATATGTGTACTCACAGCTTGTTTTTAGATTCAAACAAAATATTTTTACATTTAATAATATTTTGTTCTCATCATTTCGCACTTGATCAACAAGGGGGTATTAAGTCTTTGCGGTTTAGTGGTCACTTTACTAACCACCTTTTCTATAGTCTTTCAAACATAGCTTATCTATTGGCATTTTGCTAAACTATTACATTTTTTGAAGTCATCGTTTATGTTTTTTTGTAAAACTTTGCCGTCTGGTTAGATTAATATATTAATTTGAAAATATTGTAAATCGCAGTTTTTTTAAGAGACTTTCACGCATTCAATAAAAAATGCTCAGAGTGTTTATTGTTCATCGAATGCAGTGTTAGTTTGCTATTTTGTTTGCTTGGTTAGAAAATTTTGTCAAAATGATTAGATTTCCTAAAATTTGTATTATAATTATTTTGAAAGCCAACCGCCACGGTGGTCAATAAACTAACCACCTAATTCCACAAAAAAACTTGGAATAGGTTGGTTTTTTATGTTTTGATTTATTTTTTTTTATAATAAACTAACCTTGATTTAAGTAAAAATGGAATTGTATTGATTTTAAACTTATACACATAAAAACTTGGCTGAAAGCTTTAACTCAAAATTTTTAAAATTTAACTTTTTTCTATAAATCAAGTAACAACATCAATATCTATCTACTGCACAAATTTCAACGTATTCAAGAGAATACACAAGTTTGTCATTCCTTATGTAATTTCTACATTTTTCATTTGCGACCCTACAAAGTATATATATTCTGGATCGTTTAGATAGCGAAGTCGATATATCCATGTCCGTCTGTTTGTCTGTATGTTGAAATCAACTTTGCGCAGCACCCAAATAACTTACATACAACAATATATCGGGAATTCTTCCGGCTCGGTTACAATCGGTCCACAAATGGCTGAGATATAAGGAAAAAAAAAACCAGGACAACCTCGATTTCTCACCTATTGTTTATCTATATCTGGATTACTAAGTCATTAATATAGACAATATGGATATCAAATAATAAGTAAGTCGGACCTACAATTATTCAAAATCGGAAAAAAAATTAATTTTTTTTTAATAAAAAAAATTGGAAAAAATAAAATCCAAAATTTTGTTTGCCTAAATTAACAAAAAAAAAAATTCAAAAAATTTTGGAATTTTTTTTTTAAATTTTGTTTACCAAAAAAATATTTTACTTTTTTTAAAGTATTATTTGGTAAAGGGTATATAAGATTCGGCACAGCCGAATAAAGTTCTGTTACATACTGTTTTGTTGATAAATTTTGTTTTACTTTATAATTTTAGTTCGATTTATGATCAAATTGTTCACATTTTTTCAGAGAAATGGTATTATTACCTATCATTTAGGGAGGAAACTAGTTACTTCAATAGCTACGTGACTTGTTATTTTAACAAGTACATGTCCTACGGTTAATTGGCCCTTTTGGAGCATGGTCTGATAGCAGAAGTAGTCAACGCATTGGATTCGCATATCGTTTACATTGTATAGTCATTTATCTTATTAAATATGTACCTAACTGGTTACTTAATTAGTTACATAAGTAGTTATTTTTCATATATAGGAGCTAATTGGCCTAATTACAATCTAGATTACTTAGAGACACTTAAGTGACAATTTTCTTCACGCTAGATTACCTGGAGTATATAAAGTAACAAATTGTCCTCTCCAAGCACGACAACGGGCACGGTCCCATATATATCAATTGGAGTTAGCGAAATGATCAGACATTAGTGACAATTATTTTATTTTTATATTTATAATCAATTTCCGTCTGTCTATAAGGGATACATTGACTACTTGCTTAACTGCTGGGTCTCATTTGCTCCATAGTTTTATTTGTATAATATCTTTAGATTTCCTTAAGCTGAAAACAATCAATTTCAGTGAATTTATCAATAATATTGATACGTTTTTACCTTTTAAAAACAGTGGTTTATATCCTTTATATAACCCGGATACTTTTCATTGCAAATAAAAGCAGTTTAGTACTTGAAAAATTGTAACAACTCTTTATTTATTCAAATGTACAACAACAACAGTAGTATATATTCACTATGTGTTTTTAAACCACACACACGTTTATAATACACACACATAAATTTCACTTTATAATGTACAAGACAGTTGATGTTAACTAACTCACTAACTACTGCAATCGCTGTCACTATTCATTCGAGTAGCCTAGATTGTTATTAACGTTCAAAGCTAGACTATTTGAATTCTAGAGGTTTCGATGTTAATGTTAGCAGCTTAAACAGAATGCTAATAACTGCATGCTATCAACATTGTTGAAAAACCAGAAGTTTCTACTAATGGACATCTTTATAAACATGATGAATGTTGAAGGCAGTCGTTACAGACCGTTAAATTCAAATCGCAATTTCAAATTCGTAACAATATTTTAACGGGGAATTTAGCACATTAACACTAAAACCTAAAACCTATTAAAATAACATTTTGTATTTCCAAAAATAACTTTTAATGATAATATGATTACTTTGGATTATAATATGATTTTATTGAATTATGGATGTGATTAATTTAAATCATAATATGATTACTTCAGAAAATTGTATGATATAATATAACGATTACATTTGATCATAATACGATACTAATAATGATCATAATATGTTGGACTACAATCATGAATCTTCTCATAATATGTTACTCTTAAATTTTGTCTATCATGTTTTTTCTTTAAGTGTATGCATACTTAAATTGGCCCCAGGGAATAAATACAATACTCATGCACAAACACAAATGATTTTGTATGAAAATAAAACAATCTATAAGATGCTTACAATAATCAACTATATAAAAAAGGCGCTATAAAAACATAAAAACAAAAAACATTTCTCTTTGGCAAGCAGTCGTAGTGAAAGAAAACTACAAAAATATGGCTAAAATAGCTAGAAAATGCCTTTTATGAATACTTTACACAAACCATTATGAGTATAACAAATTTGAAGTGTTTCTTCTTTCATTTTATTTAAATGTATAAAGAGTAGTTATGAATCGACATGGAAATGTAAGTATACATGTTAATTTGTATTCTTCCCACCTCACCAGAACATGGTAACACCATCGAACTTAACGAGAACGTATCTCTTATAAACATTCAAGAACGGCAATCGCAAACAATTCATAACATGTTAATCTGTCGCTCAGAGCGTGGCAGCAATTGAAAAATTATCTAGAATTATTTGGTTTTAGGAACATTCATATCCTCCATATATTTTCATACATACATATTTGTTTGGAAATTTATTCGGTTTTTGCAAAATTTCGTAAATTTTCGATTGTTTGGTCTGGTGGGTTATTTGACATACATTTAAATCTATGTATGTGGGAGTGTGTTTGTATGGTGAAGGAGTATTTAGGTCAAAGTATTTATAACATATTAAAACTTATGAGTTAAAGGTAAATTATTATTATTACAAAAAATAAGTAAACTATCAGTATATATTTTATATCGCATAACGAAAATGTTAATTTATATTCATAAGCAGTAAATTAAAAAGCTTCCAAAATGGAAATTTCTAAAATATTGGGTGTATGACTTAACAATGCGGGATTTACAACAGAACATTATAGTGTAAATATCAAGGTTTTTTTCGCTTCGAAATAGTCGAATCGTCATATGCGGGAAGTTTGCTTCTGTAATTTGAAAAAAAGGAGCCGCTAAAGCACACTTATTGCTCACCAAAGCTTATGCTGAATGTGTTCCATCATTTTCAACGTGCGAGAGATGGTTTGTGCGGTTCAGAAGTGATGAATTTGACAAATTTGAAGACCAAGAATTGGAGGCTTTGGGAGCTACGGGAGCTACGTTGCAATTTCAAAATGTTTGCGAGCAGCAGCATTCATCCAAAAGCAGGAAAATTTTGTACCATACGAATTGCAGCCGAGAGATCTTGAAAGACGATTTAGCATGTTCGAAGTGATGCTTGAACGCTTTAAAAGAAAATCATTTTTGCAACGAATCAATACCTGCAATGAAAAATGGCTCCATTACGATAATCCGAAACGTAAAAGACCGTTAATCTGCTGAATCGACGGCAAATCCTATGGCGCCCACAATATGCGGCCAGACATGAAAACATCAAGAGAACACTTGGCCACATGTAGCAATATTTGTTAGAAAGTATTTATAATGAAGTGGTTGGGAAGTTTTGGCTCAACCGCCTTATAGTCCGGACCGTGTCCCGTCCGACTACTATTTGTTTCGCTCGATGCAGAACGGAAAGATGGGAAAATGTCATAGCTAACAATGGCCAATACTTTCAATAAATTTATATTGTACAAATGTTGCTAAATAAAAGCTAAACGTTTAAAAAAATTCCGCATTTTTGAAACATAATTAGAAATTGCTGAAATAGTATTTGGAAATGGTTTAGTTCCTATCCAAACAATATATAGAACTATTGATATCTTTTGCACATTACTCTGAAATTGTTATTGTACTTGATCCCATGCGGTAGATATTTCAAATCATTTTATAGATTAAACAATTCATCTATTGATTAAGGTTAGAGGAAAATTTTTAAAATAACACATACATAATATGTGATTTAGAGTAGCCGATGGTTTTTACTGATTGTTTAATAAATAAATAAATTTCTTTTGGAATGATCAGTGTTCAAAGTATAATGATTTGTCACAGTTTGATTATGTTTTTTTTTTTTTCAAACAAAACTAATCTTAAATATAAATTAGCTTTACATTTTTATATTTCAAATTAAAAATATATTCAGTTTATGGTGTGTGTATTAAAATCATCTTTGTGGAACATAGAACGGATTATAATTTTACGTTTTACTAGCTCAACCTGGTGCTACTCCTGTAGTATTAAATTAAAAAAAAACAAGTAAGAGAGATATATTCGGCTGGGCCGAATCTTATATACCCTTCACCAAACTATACTTCAAAATAAAAATTTTTATGTAATTTTAGGCAAACAAAATTTATTTTTTTTTTCAGTTGTTTTTTTTTAATTTTTTGGAAAAAAATATTTTTCGAATTTTTTTTAAATTTTAAAATTTTTTTTTATTTTAAATTAAAATTTTTTTTTTTTTTTTTTAAATTAAAATTTTTTATTTTTTTTAATATTTAGCGAAAAAAAATTTTGGTGAAAAAAAATCTGGTTAAAAATTTTTCCCGATTTTGACCCATTGTAGGTCCAACTTACTATGGTCTTATATACGTCGTTGCAAAGGTCTTTGAAATATCTATCATTAGATATCCATATTGTCTATATTGATGACTTAGTAATTCAGATATAGGTAAAAAATCGAGGTTGTCCTGGTTTTTTCCTTATATCTCAGCCATTTATGGACCGATTTTGCTGATTTTTAATAGCAAACTTCTCGAAAGCATGTCTGACAGAATTATTGAAGATTTGGATCCCGAAGATATCTGGGGTCTTCAGAAAATTGATTTCAACAGACAGACGGACAGACAGACGGACATGGCTTAATCGACTCCGCTATCTATAAGGATCCAGAATATATATACTTTATAGGGTCGGAAAATTATATTGTGGAAATTACAAACGGAATGACAAATTTATATATACCCTTCTCACGAAGGTGAAGGGTATAAAAATATGAATCAGAATTATAAAAAATTAAGTGAATGTAATTTGTACCGGAATTTGAAGTCATTGAAGGCATTAAAATATCCTGCGATTTTAAAAAAATCTTGATACTTGTCTTAAGACGTTCTGTCCGCTACAATTTCGTATGTTTTTACAGCCTATTTTAATTAAACTACTTACAATGATAGTAAAGTAATTTATAAGAAGTTAGAAGACTCTAACAGTTCTTCAGACATTCGAATATAACTATTTACTTTGTATGTTCTGATACTACCCATTTACATTTGCCTTCAGTTCTCATCTATGTAAAATGGTAACAAAATAACTCACAGCCAAATGTTGTAAAAATTTAAGAAGCTGATTAGAACAAAGCTTAAAAACTCTCGAAATTACAATGCAATTTTCTTTGTAGAGGAGGTCCTACTGCCACTGTTCTGATTTCTCCCATTTCTAGCTCAACTTTGTACAATGGTAGGGAATACATCAGTACTAGTGAATGGTATGAAAAGCTAATAATCGATTTTCGACTTTTCGATCAACAATTTTCATTTCGATTTTTACAGTCGATTAATCGAACCCAATAATCGATTTTTTAATAATAATAATAATAATAATAATAATAATAATAATATATTGTGAAATTTAATGAAACCAAAAAACGTTGACAATATTAAAAATTCCGGAGTTTTATTACTATTTCGATTAATCGTCATCGAAAATCGATTTCAGCATAAAAATGGAGTGATGATATACTCCAATTTTTATGCTGAAATCGATTTTAGACTCTGGAAATCGATTTTCGACCATAATCGAAATCGATTTACCATTCACTAATCAGTACCAAGTATAAAGATTTTCATTATTATTCTATGTTCGCCAAATATTCGAAAATAACTAATCCAATCCGGTACATTTTCAAACATTTTTCTGCCATGGTAACGAAATAAATCCTTCAAAGTTTTACTGATTTCTCCTCTAATTCAATTCACTAGATATTTTATAATGTCTATTTATTTTGTATGTGATACAAGCAAATACAAGCAAAGGCAAGCAAAGTGCGCCAAACACCGTCTAGTGTAAAGTATTTATGCAAGTCACTTACGAAATTTCTTTTTTTTTTTTTTTGCCGATCGTAGGGTTTGCTATTTTAAATTCATCTTATATCATTGGTATTTACAGTCATTAAAGTATGATATATCAATGTTTTGCTCTTAGGGCCCTTGACCTTAAGTATTCCGTTCTAGTATTTATCCACCAGATCTCTTTTTCTACCACCCTAATGTACCATCGTAATGTCAGAAAATTAAAGCTCGCAAGAAATCATTAAACTCTTGATAACCTTAGATCACAATATTAGACTTCTTGACACAAAAACATTGATATATCATACTTTAACGACTGTAAATGCCAGAAATATACCGAAAAATTTAAAAAAATTTCAACAAAAAAAAAAAAATAACTGCCTTGCAGAAATACTTTATATTAGGGGGTGTACGGAGATTTTCTTTTTGAGGTACGATCTAATGTCCTCTAATAATGAAATAAACATCCCATTTTCAGCCAAATTACGTCAAATTATAAAAAAAAAATCGCAATTTTAAGTATCCAGATATTCAAAATTGGAAGGTGCCACATCCCGATCCCTTCCATTTTTGGTTAAACTTCATGCAGTGATAAACAATTTATTTATGCAAAATTTAAAGCCTTTCACATTTATATTAGGTGTACGACTTAAAAATGCGGGATTTACAAAAGATGGCGTATCTTTTGAACGCGGTTTTTGCTGATTATATTTATGTCATTTTGAGGGTACATATCTGTTACTTATTCTCCCTTAGCTATTGAACATTATGGTGTAAACAATCAAGTTCTTTTATCATTAAAAAGTTAAACGGGAATACAAAATTAATATTTTGGTAAGAATTAGTGTGCTGATATCCCAATAATTGATAAATTCACTGAAATTTATTGTTGGGGGATAAACTAGTTCCTTTCTTTGCTTCGAAAATGTCGAATTTTGTGCGTCATATGTAGGAAGTTTTGCTTTACTTCTTTTCTTTGAAAAAGTGCTGCTGAAGCAGACCGATTGCTCACCATAGCTTATGGTGAATGTATTTCAATGTGCGAGAGATGGCTTGTGCAGTTCAGAAGTGCTGATTTTGACACGGAAGAAATATATTGCCCAGGCCAGCCAAAAAAGTTTGAAGATGAAGAATTGTAGGTATTACTCCATGAAGATTTTTGCAAAACTCAACAAGAGCTTGCAAAATCATTGGGAGCCACTCAAGAAAAAATTTCAAAACGTACCATACGAAATAAAGCAGAGGACCTTGAAAGACGATTATGCATGTCCGAAATGATGCATGAACGCATGGAAATAATAATCCGAAGCGTAAATAAAAAGTTAAAAATTTGAAAAAATCCCGCAGTTTTAAGTCATACGCCCAATAGTTATCCAGATATTTTAAAATAACTATTCACTTTGTATGATAGGTGCCATGCCCACTTATTTAATCTCGCCCATTTTCAGCCAAACTCCGTATAGTGATAAGAATTTATTTCAGTTCATCACTTTATATAGATAATAAAAATTATTTTTTTTTTACACAAAAATAACGATACAAAAATACTGTACTGAAATATATCATGATATGCAATGTACTCGAATTCAGATGACTTAACAATTTTCAGCAGCAAGCCAGAGACCTGCGCCGAACGGCTGTAAGCCAGCTGAGCCGAGCCGCCTATAAATTTTAAAAGCCGACGCCGCCGAAATTTCTTCGGCTTGAAATTAGCCGCCGTTTTTAATTAAAGTTCCTTATAATTTCACAAAATTTTCAGAATTTCACTTCTTAAATTTTTCATTTTTCACAATTTGAGTAATTACTCTTTTGTCGGCTGAGAGCCGGCTTTGAGCCGCAGACATTTTTTAGAGTCAGCCGTCGCCGCCGTGAAATTTAGTCGGCGCATGTCTCTGCAGCAATTCCTCAAATTAAATAATTACAGACCTTTAGTATGAAGTGAACAAGTAAATCTAAATCCTTCTTAAATTCATAAGAATATAACAAATCTTAGCCACATTAATCATGGAAAATTTTAAATTTGCAAAGTACTACCTAAGTATTTTAAAAAACTACATCGATTTATAAAAATAAATTTGTATGCACTATCAGCTAATGTCTAGGCTATTTATGTATGTATTTCATTCATAATTCCGTTCATGCGTTCCAGATAAAATTGCTCAATTTTAGAAATTTAACAAAAAAAAAAAAAAAAAAACTGTTGCTGTCCCGAAGTTTTGAAATAAAAACACTTATTTATTTGCTCAAAAGTTATAAAAAAATTAATAAATAAATAAATATTTTTAAATGTTAATTAAAATGATAATTTCAACTAATATCAATAAACCACTTAGACGTATAAGTGCTATTCATTGATAAAACTTAATTAAAAACACTTATACGTCACCCTGTCCCACAAACACTTGTAGATTTGTTTGTATTTTATGTTTTTGCTTTCATATAAAGAAAAATAACTAAAAATAAAGTGAAAATAAAACCCAGTGCTTAACTATTCAATTAAATTAAAAAAAGAAAAAAAAACAACAAGTGCTTAAATATTGTAATATGAAACAATACTACAACTAAAGTATTTAAAAATTCTAATGCTACTGCGATTATTATAACGTGATTATAAATGCTGTAACCAAGAAAAAGAAAAAAATATCTATGATAACTAAGTACTACAACTACTTTGGCATCATTATTATATTGTTTATATTTCATTATTATTAAATCCAAAGTATAATAACACTTTTGTACTACATAAAACAATAGTAAAGGCAAGGAAAGGGAAGACTGTCTATGCTGCTAGTCAGTAATAGAAAAACAAATCCAACTAAAATTTCATTTGAAACTTACCTTTATCGGGTACTGCATTAATAACTTGTTGGCCAGGTGTTAAAACATCCAACGCCTTGTTGAAACTAGATTCCTGCTCGAACACTGATGATGCCATCTTCCCGTTACTCCCATTAACTTGTGGCAAAATCATCACTAATGATTCAGATGATGATGATGATGCTGATGCTGGGGAGGAGGAAAATAAAGCTGGTTGAGGTGGTATGGTTAGAGCAACAGCTGGTTGAGTTAATACAATTATTGTGCATAATAATGAAAATATTAATAAAACGAAGCGATTACGATAACAAAACATATTTTGAAAATTCAATGTGGATGAAGCAGGGCTGCGATGTGCTGAATTTTTTAATTTAAACATTTTTGATTGTTTTGGCGGTGTAAGTTAACTAGGGAGAGAAAAGAAAATTAATATAAAAGTATATTTTTTTAAATAAAAAAAAGAATAAGAAATAAGTTTTAATTGTTTGTAGTTATTATTTTTCACTTATTTTTGTTACATTCAAGAGATCATAAATAAACTAAATCCAAAGAATATTTAGAAACACTTTAAAGTTTTACCTCGATATTCATAAAACAAAATTAAATTTGTGGGTTAAACTTTAATTATCTATCAATCACAGCAATAATGTTTACTACAGCACACAATTACTTTGTTTTACAATTCAATTCGTTGATAACCTTAAAAATTACACAAAGAAGCACTTCTTATATTAATTTCCACAGATTTATAAAACATTTAGTTTTAATTTAATTTTGCTGATTTCAATTCTAGTTTTAATTTTCTATCAATGAAACTATCTGCTGCCTCAGCATAATCATACACAATGCAATGAAATCTTTGTAAATGGCATCTTTAATAAAATAGTTTTGAAAAAAAAGCATTTCTTTGCATTTCAGAAAAACAACCATTCAACCACAGTTCAGTATAAAAAACACAAGGATTTAAAAGAAAATCCTGTACAAAGACTTTGTTTGCTGCACTCAAACACATTCATTTAATCACATATACACATTTAAAAGCATTAAGATGGCTCTAGAATGAAAATAATTTTATTTTTAGATACTTTTTCATAGAAAGTTTTCTATAGAAAGTTTCTTAAGAAAGTTTTCTATAGAAAGTTTCTATAGAAATTTTTCTATAGAAAGATTCTGTAGAATGTTTTCTATAGATAGTTTCTATAGAAAGTTTTCTATAGAAAGTTTCTACAGAAAATTTCTATACAAAAAGTTTTCTATAGAAAGTTTCTATAGACATTTTTTTATAGAAAGTTTTCTATAGAAAGTTTTCTATAGAAAGTTTTCTATAGAAAGTTTTCTATAGAAAGTTTTCTATAGAAAGTTTTCTATAGAAAGTTTTCTAAAGAAAGTTTTCTATAGAAAGATTTCTATAGAAAGTTTTCTATAGAAAGTTTTCTACAGAAAGTTTCTATAGACATTTTTTTATAGAAAGATTCTATAGAAAGTTTTCTATAGAAAGTTTTCTATAGAAAGTTTTCTATAGAAAGTTTTCTATAGAAAGTTTTCTATAGAAAGTTTTCTAAAGAAAGTTTTCTATAGAAAGTTTTCTATAGAAAGTTTTCTATAGAAATTTTTCTATAGAAAGATTCTATAGAATGTTTTCTATAGATAGTTTCTATAGAAAGTTTATACAGAACGTTTCTATATAGAAAGTCTTCTATAGAAAGTTTCTACAGAAAATTTCTATACAAAAAGTTTTCTATAGAAAGTTTCTATAGACATTTTTCTATAGAAAGATTCTATAGAAAGTTTTCTATAGAAAGTTTTCTATAGAAAGTTTTCTATAGAAAGTTTTCTATAGAAAGTTTTCTATAGAAAGTTTTCTATAGAAAGTTTTCTATAGAAAGTTTTCTATAGAAAGTTTTCTATAGAAAGTTTTCTAAAGAAAGTTTTCTATAGAAAGTTTTCTATAGAAATTTTTCTATAGAAAGATTCTATAGAAATTCTATAGAATGTTTTCTATAGATAGTTTCTATAGAAAGTTTATACAGAAAGTTTCTATATAGAAAGTCTTCTATAGAAAGTTTCTACAGAAAATTTCTATACAAAAAGTTTTCTATAGAAAGTTTCTATAGACATTTTTTATAGAAAGATTCTATAGAAAGTTTTCTATAGAATGTTTTCTTTATAATGTATTTTATAGAATGTTGTCTATGGAATGTTTCCTGTAGAAAGTTTTCTTAGAAAGTTTTATATAAGGACTGAGATCGAAAAATTCTTAACACACGCTTTTCATTAATACTTTTAACCCAATTATTATTCGATTTTGTTTTTATCAAGTTACCTTTGTAAAGCTTGTCAGTTATTATGTTTAATGTCAATTATGTTCATTTGCTGTTTAATCTGATTAAAACGAGTGACCAGAAAAAAGTGCCTACTAAAATTATTAAATATTTTCAACAAAACCCAACTTGGTCCTACAGAAAGTTGGCCAAACAATCAAAGGTCTGCGGTCAAACTGTTTCCAATGTTATCCAACAGTACCGGGAGAACTTGTCCGTTAATAGAAAAACTGGTTCAGGTAGAAGGAATGGTTCACAAAAGTAGAAAGCATTTTCAAAAGAGCTCCCAACACATCCGGTAGGAATGCAGCCCGGTTAGCTCAGTAATCGGAGTATTTGGTACGAAAAGTTACAGCCAATGCATATCTAGAAACATACAAGGCTCAAAAAGTTTCTGACAGGAACGCTGCTAAAAATTTAGAGGCCAAAACGGAGCACGGAAATTGAAGTCAAATTTTATACAAAAAAAATATTCCTGCATAATGGATGACGAAACGTATGTATGTTCTGGCAGATTTTTAGCAGCTTCAGTGTCAAAATTTTGACGTTGCTGATGCACGAGAGAATGTTGAACAAAAGTTTAGGACCCAAAAGCAAACAAAATTTCCCAAAAAGTTTTTTTGGAAAAGCAAGCAATATGCAGTTGCAGCAAAAAGGCCAAACATTTGTTACAAAGGGCTCTATAAACACCGAAATTTACATCAAGGAATGTTCACAAAAGTGCATGCTTCCATTCATAAGACTTCTTAGTGTATCCACTAATTTTTCGCCTGATTTGGCACCCTGTCACTATGGTAAGAATGGTCTTGAGTGGTAAAGGAACAATTATGTGGTATTTGCACCAAGAGATTCAAATTCTCCAAACTGCCTGGAGCTAAGGCTAGTGAGAGATATTGGGCTCTTGTTAAATAAGAATTGAAGAGCACATAAAAGGTGTCCAAAAGTGTGGTAGATTTTAAACGGAGATGGACAACCTGTTCGAACAAAGTGACAGAAATCACCGAAAAAGTTTCAAAATTTCATCACTAGTTATCAGAACTATATAGAAATACTTTTTTTTGTAAATTGTAATAATAATTTCAGTCAAATAAAAAAATAAAAACTTTAAGTTTAGTGGTTTCATTTTTATTAACACATATGTATGTTAAGAATTTTTCGGTCTCAGTCCTTAGATAGTTTTCTAAAGAATGTTTTCTGCAAAATGTTTTATATTGAATATTTTCTATAGAATATTGTCTATAGAATATATTGTATATAATTTTTTCTATAAAAAAAATGCTTTCACTCAAACAATGCTTGCAACAGGAAAAATTTTCAACATAAATAGTATGATTTGATTTCATTGATTTGAATTCATAACATTTATAAATAATTTCTTAAATAGTATAATTTTTTTCATATTTTTTGCTTTTATATAAAGTCTAGGAGGCTTGAAAAATATATTTAAATTTTCATTTATATTTTTATGTTGTTTGAAATTTTCCTTGGAAAATTTTTATGTTTTTTATGATTTTCAGTTAATGCGCAAAATTGACGGCATTTTTTGAAGCAGATGAAATGCTTTAATATTAATGGATGCTAAATTATATTTAATTATATTTTTTACGTTTCGGACTATTTTGATTCATCTTGAATAATTGGTAATTTTACAAACATATTTGAACTAAGCCATTAAGTAATGCAATTGTAATGCAATTTATTATAAAATATCAAGAAATTTATGCCAAAAACAGCAAAAAATTCCGTCATGTACAATTTTATAATATTTATGAACATTGTCTTATTCTGAATGAAAAAAGTTTTGGAAAAAAAGTCATGTTCGATTAATAATATTTATGAAAAAATTCATTCCAATTATGAATATATATTTTTTGTGTTTGCTGCTATTTCCAAGAAATATTTTATAACAAAAAATGTTTTATTCATTAAAAAATCTTTTATACAATTGTTTATAAAAATTACCTTTTTAATAAGGCAATTATTTTTCACAATAAACCGATTTTTTTATAAAAAAAAACGTCATGAAAAATATGTTTTTCAAAAAATATTCAAAACCCTCTATCTTTGATTTTCACGATAATTACTTTTTGATGGTAAAATGGTCCTCATCTATGGTGTGAATTTCATAACAAAAATATGTTTTTTTTATTTTGTTGCTTTATTTACATTTTTGTTATTTCTCTATCTTATACAATCAATTTTTTCCAAATGCAAAACCCTCAATCTTTTCAAATAATTAATTTTCAAATATTTTTTTGGAATAATTTCTTCTTGCAATTCATGTTTTCTTACTAATTTTTGCATGCTGAATTTTACATTTATAAAAATAGCGAATGCCGATTCTGAACTGAATTACCATGCAAATATTTTACCTTTTTGTTTTTGGAAAATATAATGTCCATGGCATAAAAATAAATGGTTAAAGTTAATGTTTTTTTTTTAAAGTGTCAACTTTTAAAGTATCATCTATTATTTTACGATAATTTACACCAATTAAATTCCAAAATAACTTAAAAAAGCAAAAAAATAAAACATTTTTTCTATAACTTTTTGTTTAATATTGTTTACTGTTAACTTTTTTATCTAATGTTGTATTATTAGCCGTTATCTTAAATAAATCTCGTTAAAAACTGGCAGATGGCATAAATAAAATTAAAATAATTTAATTTTATTGAAATGCAAAATCCTCTATCTTATAATTTTCATACATACACATTGAATATTTAGAGAAGAAAAACCTTTTTAAAAACATCTTTTATAAAGTCCTCAATAACGCAAAATTTTAAAAACCAATTATATGTGAGATTCACTTGTTGCTTTAAAAAAATATTGTGAAATACCAAATTTTAATACCGCGAAAAAAAAAACAGTTTTTTGTGTTTTTTAAGATAGAGGGTTTTGAATATAGGCCCTCGATACATCACATATTTCAAAACCTATACATGGTTTGTAATAAAAGCGATATGTCCACCAAAAAAGCTTTGTTCAAAAAAGATGTCTACAAATATATTTTTATAAAATAAACCAAGGGGTTACCCTATAGAGCCGATACGTAATTGTCAAAAACAAAGCTTTTTGTGTCTTCTTTATGAAATAAACCACTTTCAAGACTTTTGCATTAATTTTTTTTTTTTCTTAATATTTTGTAAAGAACAATAATGTACAAGATATTATAAAAAATTTATAAAATTCTAAAACAAATTTGTTTTATCAAAATCTTGTTTTATTACATAATAATGTAAATGAGAAATTGGGAACATTCGCTAAAAATAAAAATTTTAAAATCTAAAATTTATATATGTACATAAAATGTATGTATGAACTTTACCCAATTCATCAAGAGACATTTTATAAATTACAGTTTTTTGTTGGTTCCCTCCTAATAAATCTGTATGTGTTTTACACTAATACTGTTTCTTTTAAAGAGCTTTTGTTATTGAAGATAAAATATCATGTATGTTGCTGCACTTATTATTGACAGCTTTACATAGAATGGGTTTTGATATTTTTTGTTATTACTTTACGATGCACAGTGGGTGACATGATAAAAGTTGAAATAAATCTGTGTCATCTAAACTGATAGTCGATTTTAATTTTGAATTTTTCATATACATGAGATATTCCATCTTGAAGGTCTTGAGGCTTCGCCCCTCCTAGTGTTTAAAGTCTAAATTTAAAACTTAAACACAGCTGCACCTCCACTGTAGCCATGGAAATATTTCTTATCCCCTTTGAAATTAAAAATTTATTTCCACTAATTTTTACTTCTCCCTCTGTGCAATGAGTTTTAACTAAAAAATATATATAGATATTAATAAATTAAATAAAGAGTCTGACCAAATATTATCAACATATTACACTGTGCTAGTTGAAAAAACTGTACGCTGAATCCAGTTGTGCTAACCGTTTATTTAGGTTAGCTCTTGTTTTCGAGATATACCCTTTTTTCAAAAAATGGAGGAGGTTGCACAACATATATTCGCGTAAATTAAAAAACGGTTCAGTTTATTGAATAAACTCAAAAAACAGATTCCGCAATAAAATTAGCTTTAAGTAAGACTGAAACTTTTTTAATCTGCGCAGTCGTTTTAGAAATATAAATTTTTTTGAAAAAAATCAACTTTTTAAAAAAAAATAAACAATTTTTTAACAAAATTTCGAAATTTTTGGTTCTAAAATCGACATAAAGAATTGGAAAATGGAGCTGCGTCGGGTCTCCAGCTTGACAGAAAAAAAGCGTCAAATTCGAGCACAGTGTTATTAATATACTTTCAATATTTTTTTTTGGAACTGTGATGGTGACAATTTTCATGAAATTTTAAGTGTTTTTTTTTTTATTTGGTTTGAAAAAGTTTGTAAAATATATTTTTTTTTGTTGAGTAGGCATTGATTCTTATAGAATTTGAAATATCAAAAATTTTCATAAATTTTATAAAACTGGAAAATAAATTGAATAGAAAGGTCGTAAATACGGAAAATTTTATATTAATTCTTTGATAATTTTTGCTTGTGCGAACTTTTGCCAACTTGAGGAAATCCTGAAGGATATTTTTATTTGATGGTGAAAATTATTATAAATTTTAAGGAATTGGAAGTTTAATCTTTTTTGGGTAAGCATTTTCAGGACATTTGAGAAAGCTCGAAATTTAGTGTTGATTTTTTTTTTAGGATTAATTTTTGCCTCGAGAATTGTCGCTTTGTGAAAAATTAAAGTTATCCTTGGGCCAATTTGTCTTTTTACTCGAAGATCCTGTTTGTTGTGTCATTTGAAAGTCAGCTGTAATCTTGTGTGTCTTTATTTGATAGAGAGACTATATTACCGACATTGGAAGATTATCCAGTCGGCGAAGATATTGTTTGCCATAATTGGAAGGCAATTGGTCATTTGTGGCCAATCTGGCCTGAGGACTACGATTAATCTCTATAAAAATACCTACATCAGTCTAGTCGTTGCAATAATCGTATACTGGTACAACATATCGAATACTCAACATTCATTTCGTATTGAATAGCATTCGTTATTTCCTCCAGAGTGACCAGATTTCTTAATAATTGGTTAATCCCGTACTATATTGTGATTTTTTTTTAAAAAGTAAAACAGTTAATTTTTTTTTGTGTAGAATTTCAATTTAAATTTGTTACATGTTAATGTCAATTTAAACAACTTTTTTGTTTGAATATTTTCTTAATTTTTTTTTAACGTAAATTTAATAATTTGTTTTTATATTCCTTAATTTGGTATTTTAAAATGGTCACCTAAATAATTTTTTTATATAGAAACAATATACTTAACGAGTTAAACATTATATCTATACCAGATACTCTAAGTTTACATTAAACCCTTTACATAAACACCCTACATACATACATATCAACACATTAAATAACCCAACATACATACTGATAATACACATTTAAAAATCACACTTTCTTCATAAGATATCTTATCTTATATATGATTGTGTAAGAATTAATCAACGTTCCACTGTCATCCGGCGCCTGCTGACTACGTTGGACCAATAAAATGTAAGTTTTACAAAGTTTTTTTATCTTAACAATCATAAAATATTGATACACATGCATTTATAAACGTAATATTAATATTTTGAACAATTTTAATACTTGAAATTACATCTAATATGAACCATATTAATATTACGTGTATTAAATAACACCCAACAAACATTTCAATGTCACCACGTTTCATTTTAAATATTTTATAAATAAGTATATATAAATTTAACCTGGTTAAACTTAACCATTTTCATTTAAATTTTCTACTATTTAAAACATTCTTTTGGTGACCAAATTTTGATTATTAATAAATTATAATTTTTATTATATAATATATTTAACATTTGATTAATTAACTACTATAAATAAAACATTATTTTCGCTACTATTTCGAATATGATATTTTGAATCACGTTTATTTTAATTACGAAAGGTGAAGTTAAGGTATGGGATTAGGGTAGTTCATTAATTTTTTTTTAGTTTTTATTAGGGCTGACGAATGGTAATGTATTTAGTCAGCATGGTGGGTATAAGACAAGTATAGCAAATTCCATCTTAAGCTATACCATTATCATCAACCATTTCCTCTTTCTTTTCTATATGATTTGCTTTGTGGGTTATTAGCTACCTATAGTAAAATCCCTTGTAACAGATTCTAAAATTATAATTATTAAATTATTTGAGAACACAACACACCCCCCCAACGACGAGCACAGCCGAATTAATAGGTAGCAATGTTCTCATGGTGATATCCCTTTTCTCAGAATCGTTACAGAACATCAAGACAAAGGTTTACATTAATTTTCAATTTCATATTAAACTATCCTTTTCTAGTTTTACTAGGATACATATTATTGTGTGTATGACTTAAAACTGCATGATTTACTATAGATGACGTATTCTTTGAACTCAATTTTTGGTTTTAAAAACTTATATGTCATTTAGAAGGGTACATAGCAGTCATTTATTCTCACTTAAGTAAGTAGTTATTGATCACTATAGTGTAAACAACAAAGTTTATATTTTGCTTCGAAAATGTCGAATTTTGTCTGGTCAAACCATCACAGGGAACCTGCACCGAGTTCAACTGATTCGTGAAGCGAGCTTGGCCGAAAAACGGCCAGACATGAATCCGTAATATTCCATCATGACAACGCTATGCCACATTTTGCAATACCTATTCAAACGAGGTTGGGAAGTTTTTGTCTCAACCGCCTTATAGTCCAGAGCAATACAGAACGGGATAAGCTTCACTTCAAAATAGAGTATTGGCTTGATTCGTTCTTGGCCTCAAAAGATGAGCAGTTTATTTGGCCATATGTTGCCAGAAAGATGGGATAATTTCGTAGCTAATAATGGCCAAAACTTGAATAAATTTATTTTGTGCAAATGTTTCAAAACAAAAGCTAAACATTTGAAGACGAAAAAAAAATAAAAATCTTTATATAATGGTTAACAAAGACCAAAATAATATTAAAATGGTTGTCACAAACATATACTTGTTTACGGTAACCATATAAATGTTTGATACAATCATGTGAATCGTAAATTAACCATATTATAGTTACCACAATCACACAAATAGTTACCGCAGTAACAGCAAACACCATTACCGCTAAGCTACCATTACCAAATTAATCCAAATTATCGCAACCGTTACACTTTAACCGTTTCGAATCGGTAGCCAACCTTTAAGTATTTAAGTTAACTAAAAACTTCTTATAAAAACTTGAAAAAAAAAATAAACAATTAAGACATTGTAACACGCAACTTAAAGTAGTTGCTAAGAAAATCAACTTTATAGAAAAAAACTTAAAACAATCTTTACTTTTGATTTTTAGATATATTACTTTTTACGAAGTATTTGGCTTATGCTCCTTTTACAACAGCAATTTACAGTCAATGTTTTTGTTCGTTACTTTTTTTTACTTTATTACTATTTTTTCTTATATTTTTTATTCTATAACAATTTTACACGCGATATTCACCACTATGTGCACTAAACTGAATGCGAACATACAAGTAGCACTTCAATAAAGTCAATATAATTTGTTGAATCGAGAAAAAAAATAAAAAATAAAAAAAATAATATTGCAAAAAACAACAGCAGTGTGATTCAAGTGTTTTCCAATTGATAAGAACGTTAAAAAGGCGCTAATAATGACATTTAATGGTTTTGATAAAAACATAAAAAACTAAATAAATAAATAAAAAAAATAAATAGATTTTCTTATTTGAGAAAGAGATAGCTGATATTTGTGTGCGAAACAAACAATTACTTTGAATTATGGTAGAGAAGTGAAAAATAGAATTATTTATAGCTTTGGCTATTAATCATTTAATCTATATTGGAACTTTTTTACACCTAATCAAGTCTTTTGTTTGTGACCAAAAAAAAAATCAAAG
The DNA here is from genome assembly GCA_942486065.2 of Calliphora vomitoria. Classification (NCBI taxonomy): domain Eukaryota; kingdom Metazoa; phylum Arthropoda; class Insecta; order Diptera; family Calliphoridae; genus Calliphora; species Calliphora vomitoria. Next base: position 17,728,916 of record OW818031.2, on the reverse strand, counting down.
GAATTATTAGTTAACGCCCCCTTTAGATTGTTTGCAAAGAGATTAAATTGAATTGATAATGCCAGTACTAAACACTATTAGGGGGTCTTTTGGCAACTGTTTTGAATTTTATTAGTCAGCTGTTGGGGTAACGAAAAAAAACATGTGTTGGCAGGTGCAATATTAATCATAAGAATTAAATACTTTAAAAAAGTACAATAGAATATTTTGTATTTTCTTGAAATATTTGGCATTTCGCAAAAATCTTTACAATATTTTCAAAAATATTGTAAAATTTATTTTCAAAATCTTATTGAATTAAAAGATTTTGAGAAAACGAAAAATTGTCAATGCGTTTCAAATCATTGAGGATTTGTTTCAATATTATTCATTAAGTTTTGACTTTATCCTTACATTTTTCTTCATATCTTTATTTGGGGATATTTCAATATAATATCTGAAAGTGTCGCTTTTGTTTCGCTTACCTGTTTCAATATTGCGATATAGTTTCTCAGCTATCTTCTTCAATTATTTTCATATTACTTACACAAATCTTTTTCTATTTTTCAGGAAACTTTGGTCATGCAAATAAATGAAATGTAAGTTAATCATTAATTTTTCATCCCATGTTTTCAAAAATTGTACAAAAACCGAGTACCCATTTAATTTTTTATTTAAAATAACGATTTAACAACAGATTTTATATTATTTTCTATACATAATCAGCTAAGGAATTTATGTTTCCATTAAAAATGTTATATATTTGAATACTTTAGATTTTCTATAATGGGTACCGAGTACTCACTTAAAAATTTTGTGTTTTCTAACAAATTTGAATGATTTTTATTATTAATCATTGAGAATTTTTATCAGGTGTTAGTTGTTTTTATAAAATTTCTCGATATTTTACATTATGAGTACCGAGTACTCATTTGATTTTTTTATTTAAAATAGAAATTTAAGCACAGATTTTATATTATTTTTAATTTATAATAAGCTAAGGTGTTTCAGTATCCAATAAAAATGTTATATATTTGATTACATGATATTTTACGTATTGGGTACCGAGTACTAATTTAACATTTTTTTGGAAATTACTATTTTAAAACAGATTTAATGTATTATTTTTGATGTTTAATCATTAAAGTTGTTTAAATTTTTAGTAAAATTATTAAATCTCAATATAAAATTTGACATGGGAATATGGGAGTATTCGAGTTTAAGTTATTAAAATGGACACTACAAATGCTCAGGGGCGGTGCTATAGGGGCTCAAATTATTGTACCTTCGACATGTAAAATTTTTAAACACGTGCCATTTTTTTGTTTCCCATCCGATTTTAAAGATTTGTATATTTTTGGAAAGCTAGGTCTTGAAAAAACATGCATGCTTGTGTGTTGTTTATCTCTTATAATTTCCGAGTTATAGGCATTTCAAAATTGAACTTTTAAAATTTTTCCATACCTTGGTCCGCTTTTTTAAAAATATATGGCTTACTTTTGAACCGAATGGACTCGAATTTCTTTTGTTAGTTAGACAACTAAATTACCAATAACATACAAATGATTTCAGGGCAATATCAATTATGAATCCAAAAATAAACGATTTTCAATTTAAAAATTAAAAAATAGTAGATTTTTGCTGTTTTTTGGACGAAAAGGTGACTTAACTCTTTTTTATTAAAAAAAAAACTTTCTTTAAAGGCATTTAACAATTTTATGTTTTTCTGTAAGGTATCTTTACGGAAAACATTTTGGTATAAAATACATGTCTTGTTTTTCGAATATGTCGGCCCTACGCCCTTCGGAATTTGACCTATTTTTTATAAAAATTTCAACTTTGGGCCACATGTTCGAAAATTCCAAAGCTGGAATCAGAAAACGGAAAGCAGATTTGGAAACCTTGATGTGTTTTCTATTTATCCCCAAAGTATTTTCCCAGCCCCGAAGGAAATGTGTACAATATGGGTAAAATAGTAAAAAATTGTATTTTTGGGATTATCGCTCCAATTTTTAAGAATTGCAGGGTTTCTTTTGACTTTTTGGCAAGTTGTTTTGCGCTCTGATATTTAGAATGATAAATTTCGTTTGTTAATAAGTAAAGATTTTATTACATATTTATTGAGTCTCCAAAACTAAAATTTGTATCAAAATTTTAATAGGATTGCAAATATGAGGAGCAATTTGATCCATATTTACTCTAAATTTATTTAGATAAGTTAATTTTTGGTCTTACAAAAAAAATTCAAGTCAATATTTCTATAAGATTCAAAAATATGCACTTTGAAACTTCATCCTTCAAAAATTTCCAAAAAATGTTTGATTCTGCCCCACTGTGCGACCGTCTATAGTATAGCTTTCGTAATTAACACTCAACAGGAGCTTTCTAACCTTCTTTTCAGAGAAAAACTTATTGCTTTTGGTATTGGAAATATTTTTTCTCGATTTGTATACTATACAGGTTATTATAGATGGAATCTCACCAGACAAGTTCTACGTTGAATCAAAAAAGCAGAAAGAAGTTTGAACATAAATAGTATGTTTTGATTTCAATTCATAACATTTATAAAGAATTTCTTAAATACTTGATTATGATTTTTTTCATAATTTTTGTTTTCAAATAAATTCTAGGAGGCTTGAAAAATATATTTAAATCATGGTGTATTAATACGCCTTGACTTAAATTTTCATTTACATACATAAATACCTGATAAATTTTTATCATGATAAACGTCAAAATGGTTGTCAAGATAAAAAATTATCAGGTATAGTCTTCATTTCTTATTATTATTGCTTCGTTATGACAAAGTTTGCTCAGACAACTTTGTCTTGACAACAAACGTCATTAATTGTTATGAAAAATATTTGTCAAGTATAGACAGGGGGTATATTTTTATGTTGTTCATGTTTGACATTTTCCTTGGAATTTTTTTAAGATTTTCAGCTAAAAAATGAGAAAATATGCACGAAAGTTATTGCATTTTTTAAAGATTTAATGGATATTTAATTATGTTTATTGGCCTTTTTTACGTTACAGATGTTGTTGATTCATCTTGAAAGATTGGTCCGTATGGGGCAATTTATCATAGAATATCAAAAAATTTATGAAAAAAAATCCTCCGTGTACAATTTTATAATATTTATGAACATGTTCTTATTCTGAAAGAATAAAGTTTGGGAAAAAAGTCACGTTCGATTAATAATATATATTTATTATATTAATAAATATTCATTCCAATTATGATACTTTATGTTAAGATATCCCGAAAACCTGATGGAAATACTATTCGGAGTAAGATTCGTATTTAGGAAAATTCAAAAAAATCCCAAAGATTCGCCTATTTTTAATTTTGTGTAATTATAATAGAACAAAACTTGAATACATATGTACTGAACAATGTATATTAAAATAACTCATCTATTCATGATCGATTGGACAATAGATCGCACAGCCAACTACAATTTAAAGAGGAAATGAATATTAAAAAAAATACAAGTTCAAAAACTAGCAGAGTCATTAAAATGTTGCCTAAATATTGTATTGTCATTTTCGATAAAAGAAAATTAGGTTAATCATCAATCATATATTAAAAGTAAACGTGCCGCATTAAATAATCATTCAATAACTTTTTCAGTGATTATAAATATTATTTTCAATTAAATGTGTTCTATTGTGTCAGCCCCTAAAAAATATAATTCTATATACAATAAATGGCAAGCAAAAACTTGGTAATGACTTACTTTTTAATGAGTATTACATACAGTTTGCATTACATTAGAAGTAGTCGTATAATGACAAACATATACTTGTTTACTGTAACCTTATAAATGATTGATACAATCATGTGAATCGTAAGATAACCATATTATGGTTACCACAATCATGTAAATAGTTACTGAGACTATAATATTGTTAAAAAAACTTTTAAAAATGTGGAAATGGTTACTGTAATCATGCACAACTATATTTTTTCTCTGCGTGTACATATACGATAAAACTCGTTAATAATCAGAACGTGATGCTTAAAGGTACACTTTAAAGGTGGGTGCTACAAACATTAGCACAAACGCATAATAACTATGTTGGTGTAGGCTATACAAAAATTTAAACTACTTAACTTTGGTACTTAAATAAATTGAAGTACAATGATAAATATTTTAACTATTATTAGTATTTAATAATGAGTCGACTAGACCTCATTAATCACAGGTCCTGTCAATGTGCAAAGTCCATTGAAATCTTTATTATGGTTGACGTGATTTTCATGTCGATCAATTTCTTTATTATTTAATATTTTTGCCTAAAAAAAAACTGAATGGAAACATACATTGAGTCTTTGAGTATTTAGCAAAAAAAACCCCAATAAATACTCTATTGATAAAATTTATTTTTTATTTTTGTCACTGTTATCTATCAACCATAATATTGGGTATTAAGAGTGTGATTGTACTTGTATAAATATGATTTTCTTTTTTTTTGTAGCCGTCAACAGTTGTTGAATTGAATTAAATTTCACGTTTATAACTTTGTCTATTGTAGTCAATTCTATTGAGTTTGCTTTTTAATATATTTATTGGTTAAAATTTACTGGTATTATCATATTTGTATTATTGTTATTTATCTTGATTTTACTTTATTTTATATTTGTAATATACATAGATAGAGGCATAGGGTAACATAGAGACGAGACGAAATTATCAAAAACCTAAGTCTGTTGTCAAAAACCTATCTCTTGCAACAACAAAATACATGCTAGTCAATGTATTTTGTTGTTGTATCTGACATATGATTTGTTGTATTTTTGTTTGACAATACGGAGTGTCTCGTCTCTATGAATAATTCTCTATAGATAGAGGTATATCTGAGTACTTATATTTATGTATAAACAAATATAAATATATTTGTATTCGTCTTTATGAATTTGAATGATATGCTCATAGGGTAACATGGAAGCAAGACGTAATTGTCAAAAACCTAACTCTCGCAACAACAAACTACTTATTAGTCAATGTATTTTGTTGTTGTATAAACATGTGATTTGTGTTATTTCTGTTTGACAAAACGGAATGTCTAGTCTTTATGTAGATGGTTTTCATTAAACTTTTGATAGTTATAAACATAGAGAAATACGCATAGAGCGGAAACTAAAAAAAAAAATAAAACAAAAATATTAATCAAAATAATCACATGTACGAGTGTTGTTTTTGTTTTCACATTATTTTTTTTACTAATACATTCTCACCACTTAGGTTTTTGGCAACTGAGTTAGGTTTTTGACAGCAGAGTTTCCATTCTATGTATATATTTCTATGGTTGTAAACAATGAGAATTGTTTATTAATGTTATTTCTGATATTTAAATAGATCTACTTCGGAAGGCTCTGGACCCCGCAGTAATACAAATTTTAAAATAATGTTTCTTCTAAAACACTTCCCAAATTTTTGCCTGTGAGAAAAACACAAACCTATTATTATACCCACCATCAAACAAGATTCCGTTTGTAACACATCGAAATATTCAACAAAGATCCACAAAAGTTTTTGTTACAATAACAAAGCACACATAAAATTTTGTGAAAATGGGCGAATTCACTTAATTGTAAATAAATTCGAAAAGAATCCATCGATTTGTATGATCGATATCTCATTTTGTTCCTATTACATGTGGCTTTGCGATAGAGCAATAAATCTCAACAATTTCTTCAGTTTTAGATTTTTCATGATTTTTTTAAAACAAACAAATCTGCTATTTTCACCTAAAAAATATAGTTTTTGCTTCAATTTGTTATTATAACTCTTAAACTACTCAGCCGATTGAAATGCAGTGTATATATTAAAAATTGTACATAGCCTGGGGAAAATGTTTTCAAAATTCAATCAATCGAAAGAAGAACACTAACTACTAAATTTTATGTATATCAAACATAAAACTAAAATTTTGTAAAAATGAGCGAATTCACTTAATTGTAAATAAATTCGAAAAAAATCCATCGATTTTTATGATCGATATCTCATTTTATATCTATTATATGTGGCTTTGCGATAAAGTAATAAACCTGAACAATTTCTGCAGTTTTCGATTTTTCGTGATTTTTTTAAAACAAACAATTTTCTATTTTCACGTAAAAAATATATTTTTGGCTTCAATTTTGTATTATAACTCCGAAACTACTGAACCGATTGAAACGCAATATATAAACTGATTAAAGGCTATTTAAATTTGAATTTTTCCAAGTTTACTTTAATAATATCGGACTAACCGTCTTTGAGTTATCATTAATTATGTGGAGAAACGACTAAAAAAATTCACAAATTTTATTTAAAATTTGTATCATATTTGTACTGCTGGAACCACAATACATCAAAATTGTGTAGTGGTTTAAAAATCCTCTAAAATTTTTTCGATTTTAGAGGCTGAAATTCTTTAAATATTTGGGAGGAACGGTCCATAATTAATCCTACTCCTCATAAAAATAAGAATATTAACCCTACCCTTAAAAATATTTTAGTGTCACATATTGTGTGAGATTTTCGATACAAAAATAAAAAATAATATTAAAAAGTATAATAGGCGGCAAATCAAATACAAAAAGTTAAACAAAATTGTTATCTTTTGAGCAAAAATTAAAAATAATAATTCGAAACCGGTTGGAATTTTCAAACAGAAAAAAATCCGATTAATCGGTTTTTGAATACTCTAATTGTACTGTACTGCAAGAAGGTTTTTTTTATTGTCTCACAATTTAAACTAACACACCAAATTATGTGCCACGTACTGTTCTCTTTCATCAACCCAGAAAATCTAATTACTTACTAACACAGCGACCTCTAGTGTTATGATTTCACACTATACCATTAAAAAGTGTCTCGACTAACAACCGTTAAACAAACTAAACACAGCCAACCAGTAAACACAGCCACTTGATAAATTTTGACACATTTTCAGTCGTCAATTTGACATCCGAGTGACAGTTCGTGTTTTGCTGAACAATATTTTTCTGGAGAAAAATGAATGAAGAAAAATATAATATTCCGCAAAAAAAATTCATCGTTTTAACCCAATAAATTCATAATATTATGGAAATAACAGTGAAAACAACAAACAAGTGAAATACATAAAATTTACAATGAATTTTTAAAGAATTAAAACGAAATTTGTGTAGTGTAGTGAAGAATCCCCCAAAAAAAGTAAAGAGAAAAAATTACCAACCAACCAACCAAAAAAAAAAAAAGAACAGGCATAACAGAATTTTTTGGGGCCAAATAGACAGAAAAAAAATGTAAAAAAAGAAAACGAAACGACATAAGAATACGGAAAATTAAACTAAAATATAATATTTAAATAAAATAAAAATAAAAGTAAATGAAAAAGGGAGCTGAATAAGTATTGTCAACTACAATTGTTAAAGTAATTTCCCAAAAAAATAATAAGAAATGGAATATTTTATTTTTGTAAAATATTATAGATATTTTTTCTATTAGTGTTTTCTTAATGGTTAAGAATCTAGCAAGCAGAGTATGAGCCAGCCAGTCAGTCAGTCAGTGTGTTTGAATGAGTGTATATGTTTGTGTGTGTTGATATAAGTCCATGTATGTGTGTGTGTGTGTGTATCTGTGTGTGAGTATATTCAAATGTGCAAGTTAAGGAATGTTGTGTGTGCATAATAATAAATACACAAGACCAGAGAAATGCAATTAAACGAAAAGAAGAAGCAAACATACGGCGCAGCAGCACTAACAACAACAAATACAAAAAAGAAAATTTTAAACACAGAAAAGAAAAAATCAAAACGAAAAAGTAATGTAAAGAACATACATACCTACCTATAGAAAAAAATTAAACAAATTGCAAATAATTGCGAATAAATCTACATTGCAATTGGAATAACAAAAAAAAGACTGCAAATAATTAAAAACCTAATTAAACTTTAATAATACACACATTCAATAACATTAAATCCACAGTTAAATAAACTGTTTAAAAGTATGAATTTTTGCATAAGTTGTTGATTTTTCAAAACATTAAATAGCCGACCGTACGAACATTCAACAAACAACAACAACAAAATGTATCGAAGAAGTAGCAAAACAAGCAACAAAAGCAAAATAAAAAAGAGGTCACAGGAGCACACTGTTGTATTGTGCTGCGCTGGCACAAGAAAATTTCATATGCAGAGATTTTTCAACAGTCGGTTGGTTACATGGGGTTGTTGTTGTTGTAGTACGAAAAAGAAAATAATAAAAACAAAATTGATGATAAAGCAGTGTTGTCAATATAGGCGTTAGAAATAGCGATATTTTTTTTAAGATTTGTGATTTTTCAATCTAATTTATTCGACATTTTTTGTTGTTAATTTTTATTCTAATGTATTGAGCTTGAGGTTGGATTTACAAAGTTTTTAATTTGTAATTTGTAATTTTCGATATTTCCCTACTTTATTGTATAGATTCTTTAGGGAAAATTTAATGCCTGTTTCTCTAAATGCAAACGAACATTTTCTTTCGTATTTTTTTGTTGTTTTCAATTTAAAATACGAATGAAAACGATCGTTCACATTAAGAGAAACAGGCAGTTATTTCAAAATTCTGTAATACAAAAGCTGCTTAATTTATTCTTGAATCAAGTAACAGAGCTATATTTGGCTGTGCCGAATCTTATATACCCTTCACCAATTTATACTTTAAAATAAAAATGTTAAATATTTTTAGGTAAACTAAAATTTTTTCTCCAAATTTTGTGAACAAAATTTTACGGCCAAAATATTTTTTTTTTTTTCAAAATTACTTTATTAATTTTTAAACTCATTAGTGAACAAAATTTTATGAAAAATAAATTTTTTTGGTGAAAAAAAATTTGGGTTAAAAAATATTTTTCCCCATTTTAGGTTCGACTTACTATGGCGTTGAAAAGATATTAGAAATATCTATCATCGGATATCCATATTGTCTATATTAACTTAGTAATCCAGCTATAGATCAAAAATAAGTAAAAAATCCAGGTTGTCCTGGTTTTTTTCTTTACATTTCAGCAATTTGTGGGCAGATATTCTTGATTTTAAGTAAACGAACCGGGTTATAGCGGATATACTGACGGACGGATATCGCTATATCGACACCGCTATTTATAACGTTCCAGAATATAAATACTTTGTAGGTTCGCAAATGAAAGATGTAGAAATTAAAAACGGAATGACAAATTTATATATACCCTTGCCACTCATGGCGAGATAAAAGGAAAAAACGATTTTTTTACCTATTTTTCATCTATATCTGGATTACTAAGTCATTAATATAGATAATATGGATATCTAATAATGATATTTCAAAAACCTTTGCAACGACGTACATAACACCATAGTAAGTCTGACCTACAATGGGTGAAAATCCGGACAAATTTTTTTTGAACCCGAGTTTTTTTTCACAATTTTTTTTTTTTTTTTTTGCCGTACAATTTCTCACTAATAAATTAAAAAAATATATTTATTTAAAAAAAAAAAAATTAAAAAAAAAAATATTTTTAATTTTTTTATATGATTTTACCTAAAAATGTTTTTAATTTTTCTTTCAAAATATTTGGGGTGGAGGGTATTTAAGATTTGACACAACCGAATATAGCTCTGTTATTTGTTTAATACCAAATATATTAGATTTTTGTAATTATTCTGATATTTTAGATTCATAAGTAATACAAATTTGTTTAAGATTCAGTTTCACTGAAATTTATTGTTGGGGGATAAGCTAGTTCTTATGCGCATTTGACTGGTTCTTTAGGTCAGATCATCAGGAAACCTCTTCCATTCTATCGAAGAGGTACAGATATTATACAAATAAAACAAAAGATTTTATCATTACTTGCGTAAATTCCCGACTACAATTGGTTGGTCTTTTTCCGATTCGAACTGCAGTTTGTTTTTAAAATCGGAAAATTAAAATCGCTTCACATATGCATATAGAGTTGGGTACTGCTGTCAGAGAGTTTAACATTGTTTAACATATTTTTAAATCCATCCCGCTTGTCAAGAAATCATTTTGTTTGCACTAACAATCAAAAAAGATTAAATAATATTCTGATTAATTTTAACATTGTTCGCCTGCCCGCCTGGCTAACCATCTCAACAGTTCAGAATTTTGAAGATAAATCGATAAAAATATGTAAAATGGCCGCTCATAAATATGTTAAAAATTATAGGATTGGTCGAAAATTGTGCTCCCAATCGGGAATATTTTTGAAATTCCCGGGAAATGTTACTGCCAACATTTTGGGAATTTCTTTATAAAATTTTCTTCTACTCAAAATTAACAGCATTAACTCCGCAAAAAATAAAACAAATTCCTTAAAATTTATTACCAACACAATGATTCAATTATATCCATAGATTAGTGAATACTAGCAACAAAAAATCAGTTGACGCAGAAGAATTTCGATTTAATTAAGCGAATTTTTGTCATCCCAACTAAAAATTTCGGTTAATTAAACTGAATTATTTGATTAGCAATAAATCCGGTTATCACAGCCATAACTATTTTCTCTGTGTGAGGAAAGCAGAAAAGATTGATTTAAACCAAAAAAATTTACTTGTCTAGTAAGTCAACTTAATACTATTTGAAATTTTATGCTCTTAAAGAAATTATTAAAACGACTAACACCCAGTAACACGAAGTCTGGTTATGTGTTAACTAATAGTTATACTGACAATTTTGATACAAAAATAATTTTAACCGACAGTATAACTATTAGTTAACGCCTAACCAGACTTCGTGTTAATGAGGTAAGGGCCATTATTACAACTTGCCTTTTTCTATTACTTAAAGTTACCTTTTACTTTTACGAACTTAAAGGCAAGTTGTAATAATGGCCCTAAGCAAAATATATCAAGTAGTCCGACTGTTTGAGAACAGTACCTAACTCTACATATGTATGTGTTAGTAAAAATGTACCTAACTCTAAATATGTGTGTAACAGCCAGTTACAGCGATTAATTTGTGGTTTCTCTTATGCTTTTGCTGTGCTTTTTGCTGCGCTCTTTTACTTACAATCAACTAAGTACTTAAGGTGTTTCTTATGCATTAAACACACTGAAGACAGCAGGATACCGACTGCAATCTGTCAAAAATAAAATACACACGTTTATATGAAGACGATTCTTTTGACGACAGCACAGCTACACGGTCACTCGACTACTTTTGCCGCTGCAGCCGAATAAGGCAAATTTCTATTTTTGTCAACCACAAAACAGCAATAGTGCTGTTAATATAATAAATTTTAAATTTTAGTGCTCAAAAATTATAATTTTTGTTTACTCTATTAAGAGAAGTTTTGATAACCATATTGGAATAAATTAGTAAAAGGTATATAAATTATTACCGCATATATATTTTTGCTCAAAATAAGTGTTTAAATCTGAATTACTTTGGAACAAAGTGACACCACTGAAATATAAATCAGCTGTTTGCTTTGTAGCTGTCGTCTTTAAAATAATTCAGTAGCTGCCACACGACTACAACTGCACCTAGCAGCATTTGTGTTCGTGTAGCCTGCTGTCTTGAATGTAGTAAAAGCATAGGTGAAATTAATCGTTGTGACTGGCTGCGCAAGCAGATAACATCTCACTGTACCACTATAAGCTAATTAGTATTTGTTTTTGTTTTGACTTTTGCTGTTTGCCTTTGCTTACTTATTTGGTCGTAGTTGTAGTTAAGCAAAAAAGTAAAAGTGAAACACAATGAAGCAAAAACAAACTCTGGTTTTATATTTTAATTTGGATGAATTTTCAGTACCAAAAACTAAATCCTATAGTTAAAATTATACAATAACAAAAAATTACATGTCAGAAATTCCCAAAAAGAAATTGTTTCTTGATTTGTGCAAAACAGAAACATTTTAAAAAAGGAAGTGTGCTAAAAGTGTTTTAAAAGAAATATAGAATAATATGTTATTTTATCATAAATTAAAAGTTAAAAATTCAAAACATTTCATTTGTTAAGATTTCTATGAACTCACAAGTTACCTGTATATGTAAGAGAGTAATAAAAAAAATTGGAAGTCGGACTACTTGTTATACTTTGCTTCTAAGTATATTAAAGTTGTTTAATTACATTCCGTTTTGAAAATGTATTATTTCGAAACAAATTTCTTGAATTTAATTAGTATTTCTAAATCCTTTAATAAAAGTATTTGCTTAATTATGTACATTCCCATTTGAAAATGTATTCTTTCGAAACGAATTTCTAGATCCTTTAATAAAAGTATGGAATTTAATCAATTTATTTGAAAACTTTTACTGATTCTTGGCTTAATTTAGTACTAACAAATTCTCGGGAATGAGAAAGTCCTGGAAATTAGGAACCTTACATGGTCGGGAATGTCCAACCATACTTTCTACTACTACTTCTAAAAAATACATAAAAATTCCTCCAAAAATATACATTTTGTGAACAAACAAAAATGGTTGCTTTGGTGTTATCACTATTTTTTTTAGCGTTTTTTTGTTTTGCAATATTTACTAGTGGGCATCACTGCTGCCCATTAAATACAAAATATTAAGAAAGATACAAAAAATAAACCTACAAAAACAACAACCACAACGAAGAAAATTTAAATAAATACAAAATAAATATAAAAAACAACAAATATATGAAAATCTTTACAAAGTGTTAATAAAAAAGTGACAAAATCAACAGAGAGATCTGGTTTTGATAATCAAATGTAATTAAATTGTTGCCATATTTTAAGAAACAAAAAAGTGAATAAATTTTATCAAAACATTTAAGCAGCTGTTTGTTTCGTTTTGAAATTTTTGTTTTAGGACAAAAAAAAAAGTTATTTAAAAAATGTTTAATGGCTGACTTTAAAGCTGCTCAAATACAAAAATATAAAAAAAACAATTGTGTATAATAATAAATGAATAAATAACAAACAATTTATACTTAATAAATAAACTCGTCTTGATCCTCTCTCTAACTGAATCCACATTCTTAATATAAACTTTATAAACTCTTTCCCACCACTCCCCCTAGGGACTGATGTTGGGTTTTTTTTTCTTGCCCCTTTTTTATTATTCGTACTCTAACTTAAACTCATTTTAAAATCAATCGCTTTTTGTTGTTTCTTTATATTTAATTCATTTATTTTGAATTTTTTTTTTTTTTTTTTTTTGCCTTCGTCGTATTCTATATTTGTTTTTATTTCTAATATACTATATTTATGAATTTTCTTCTTTGCTCTTCTCAGCTGGATGTGTTGCTATATAGTAGCTATATTGTGCTCGTTTTATTTATTATTTTTTTTATTATTTCTTCCTCTCTCTCTATCGCTGTACGCGTTTATTATTTTAACTCGTGGTATATATATTTTTTTTGTTGTTGAAATATTTGTATATTATTTGCTATTTGTTCCATGTTGTTGTTCTTTTGCGTTTCAAAACTTTATTCTGAACTTTTGTAAAATTTGTAGTAGTATTTGTTTTTGTTGTTATTGTTATTGTGGCCGTTTTACTACAAAATAAAAGTAAGCGTGAAAAAAGCGCGAAGTTTATTGTTATTTCTTTTGTATTAATTAACCATAAACAATTTGTAAAATCAGCAAACGTATTTTGACTCTGTTATAAAAAAAGCAAAATAAAATAATAAGTTAACTAAAGAAAAATCAAAGAAATAAAATACAAAAAAGAGAACAAAACAAAAAAAAAAAAGAAAAAGAAAAAAATCAAAATAAACGCAAAAAAGAAACAATTAAAGAAAGTGTCACATCTGTCATTTGTTGAATCAACATTTCGTTAAAAAAAAAATTGCCGCCTCAACATTTTACACATTTTATTGGATTAAACCTTAACCGTAAGTACTTAGTAATTGCTTTTTTATTAATTATAATTATGTACTTTGTTTTAAAAATAATTAACCCTTTTCGGTCGTGTAAAAGATGTGAATTTAGATGTAAAAAATAAATCAAATACAGTGAAGTTTTGATTTTGAATATTAACACTAAAGAACTCTAGTAGGTACAAATGACAAAATGGATTAGCATGAATATAAATAATTGTATAGAATTTTAGCCAGTATAAAATTGAGCATTTTTTCTAAGCACTAAAAAGCTCTTCGTAGAAGTAGTAGGGTAAGGAATAAATGAACAAAAGCTATGATTAAAACCAAACACAAACAATTCTGCTTCAAAATAGGAACTCATCATACAAAAATTATATCTTCTGTAGAGGATAGGGTAAGCGCTAAGTTTGTCGCTATACTCCTCAAATTAATTTGAGCGCTTACCTCTATCCATGGATAAAACAACTATATTGGTTATCTACAAATCTAAGCAAAGCAAATTCTAAAAATTAAGTGCCTTCAAATAGCATCATTAGGCTAAATAAAAGGATCTACGAGGTCGTTTTTTAGTGGAGTCTCAGTGTCATGGAGAATTTAATGGTGCTAAATTCCCTGTATCTTCAAGTATCTAACCTGATTTATCTAAGTAATTCCACTAGTACGTATTTAAAAATGAGCAACATCCATAGTAAAGATTACATATTGGGTGTAAGACTTAAATTTTTAGCTTTTATTTTAAAACAGTTGTACAATGTAAATTTATATAACGTAGTGGCCATTGTTAGCTATAACCTTTTTAAATTATTCTGACAGCATATGGATTCCAAAAAAGCTGCACATCTTTTTAGGCCACGAAGGAATCAAACGAATATCAGATACTCTTTCCAAAGTGATGGGTATCCCAGAGATAGTGTTCTGCATTGATCACAAGAAATAGTAGTCGGACGGGGCACGGTCTAGAATATAAAGCGGGTGAGGCAAAACTTCCCAACCACTTCATACTAAATACTTTCTAACAGGTATTGCTTTAAACAAATCTGTTGTATCGGTTCAGTTTCCATGTAATGCATTAGCCAGTTTTGAACAACTCATAATAGATGGGACTCTTTTGGTCCCATCAAATACAGAGAATTACCTTAGCGCTTTGGATATTTGGCTTTGGTGTCGATTCGGCTGGTTGGCCAGGCTTCTCATACGATCTCTTACGCTTCGGGTTATCGTAATGCATCCATTTTTCATCGCATGTAATGAGTTGGTGATTTTTCTTTTATAGCGTTCAAACATCATTTCGGACATGTAAAATCGTCTTTCAAGATTTTGGCTTCAATTTGTACCCAATGCCCTGGTTTTGGATGAATGAAAGGAATTGCAAAGGTTTCGAAATTGCTGATTGGTTAGCTCCTAATGATTTTCCAAGCTCTTGTTAAGTTTTACAACAATCTTCATGTAATGTAATGCCTCCAATTTATTGGTCTTCAAACTTTTTTGCTTGGTCGGGGCGATCCGCGGCAAAATCACCAATTCTGAATTGTACAAACCATCTCTCGCACTTTCAAACCGATAGAACACATTCACCATAAGCTTTGGTGAGCAATCGTTGTGCTTGAGCAACACTTTTTTCCAAATTAAAGAAGTAAAACAAAACTTCCTACATATGACAATTCGTTGGTACAACATTCGACATTTTCGAAGCAAAAAAAAAAAACTTTGTCGTTTACACTTTAATATTCAATAACTAAGTGAGAATAAATGACAGATATGTACTCTTTATAATGACGTATAAGTTATTAACAATAAAAACAGCGTTCAAAAGATACTCCATCTGTTGTAAATTCCGCATTTTTAAGTCGTACACCCAATAGTTTCAGCTGCTGAAATAAGAAAACTAACAGATCAGAACAGCTTAGAGAATAGTTACTTTTTAAGGAAAGTTCTAATAAGAAAGTGAATTTGTTTTGTATTGTATTATTAAGCCCTCAGAGGTTCACTTTTATTAAAACATCTAATAATGGATTAGTTTACGTCAAGTGAAAAAGAAATCTCAAAATTCCTCACATTTCATAGCAGCTTAATAAATCCAAAAAGATCTTCAAAACTCGGTACATGAATCATATCAAGATATGATAGAAATACTGAACATGTGATCGAGATCCAATTGATCATACTAGACACATAAACACGATATAAAGACATGAATGCCTACATCACATGGAGTAGAAGACATAATAGACTGCCTAAAAATTGTTTAAGTTCCATCAAATGTTCTTAAACCTTGCTACTGAAAGCATCAGGAGATGCAAAAAAAAAATCCTGATAATGTTAACGCTTAATTATTAATATAACAAAAGAGACAGAACAGACATCAAACTGCTGAATATGATCAACAACCGCATATCATATTTCCAGAACACTTAAGGAGAAAACAACAGGCTTTACGCAAAACAAATCCTTTATTGATCATACATATATGTAAATGGAAATTCAATTATAATTTAATAGTCCTACTAGCTTTTTTTTGACTAAGACAGCGCGATATTGCGTAAAATATACTCATAATAGATCGTACTTATAGCGCTTAGTGTTATATCTTTAATGACAAACGTTTTAGGAACCCCCATTAAAGTAAACATTTGATTTCAAAAAAGATGCGTGTTACCTCCACTGCAATTTGCCGTGATAATGGAAAGCTTTTTGACAGGTTAATAGCCCATTACATGGAGTCTGTCAGACGTTTTAAATCTTGTCTACGCGAACGACATCCGATTGATGTTTAAACATGCAAATCATGATATAATTGTCAGATGAATGTGCGGCAAAAACTGGCTTAAATGAAAGTATTTTGAAAAGTTTTCTGTTACAGCAGCGAAAACATTTCTAAAGGAAGAATTCAAAGCATACAAGCCATAGAAGGTGACAACTAGATAGGTAACTGTGATCCCAAAACCTAACTGTTATTGTACCACCCGTAGTGAAAAAAGAGTAATTTCTTCCATCAATATTTCTCTCTGTCTTTCCGCTCTATGTATATTTCTCTATGATGCAAGTTTGTATCTACCGTTGTCCCTGGTATATTATCTATATTTTTTGGAAAAACAATCGACTAGAATTGGATGCACAGAAAATTTAGTCTTAGATCAGCAAATACATTGAGGCACCAAACCAAGACATAATTACGTGATCCGATATGACAACATTTTGATAAGACCAACCAATTAGATTTAGGGCAAAGCTTGCTACTAGAGAAATAAGTACTAGATACATCATGTTGTGTTTAGGTATCTAGTAATGCCATACAGTATATTTCAAGCTATAGGGTAACATAGAGACGAGACGTAATTGTCAAAAACCTAATGCCAGTCAATGTATTTTGTTGTTGTATCAAACATATGATTTATTGTATTTTTGTTTGACAAATCGGAGTGTCTCGTCTCTATGTATAATTCTCTATGGTTCAAGCTGTGTCTTATAAAATGAAAAGCTGGAGCGAGGTTAAAAATTTTGCTGCAATAATAATAAAAAAGGAAGTTTATGTCTGCTTGCCTACTTATAGACCGTCTAAATACCCGTTAACTTCGTTCCTTTCAATTTTAATTTCTCAGTGTATTCGGAACAATGTTATTTGGCAATCCCACAGAGTCCTTATATCTGAAAGGGTTTGGATGGTTTCAAACAGGCCAATGGTAACATTCAAAGTTGTATTTTGTCAGTATTTCACGCA
The DNA here is from genome assembly GCA_942486065.2 of Calliphora vomitoria. Taxonomy (NCBI): domain Eukaryota; kingdom Metazoa; phylum Arthropoda; class Insecta; order Diptera; family Calliphoridae; genus Calliphora; species Calliphora vomitoria. The sequence continues at coordinate 17,711,399 of OW818031.2, read as the reverse complement.
GACATTTGCGTCATCTGTGCGGATGGTTGTTTAAGAAGTATTCGAATTTTTGTGCTCAATGGGCTGACATTCTGCTGGGTACTTGATCATGAGGGCTATGATGGCATCGACCGGTGCCATTCTTTGGCCAATAGGGGTTGCGCTGTCATAGGACCTAATTCTTTGGCATCCCAGGGGGTACAATAGGGAAATAATTCATATTATATCTGAGTTCGCCTGATATTAACTTATCTAAGCTATACGAACAGCCCACAAGTATTTAGATAATGTTGAGCACAATCTATGAGAGGTCTCATGAGAGAGCATGTGTATTGTGACTGTCCAATGTTGGAGTAGAGCGAAGAGATTCTCATCAAACAGAGAAATGGCTCCATACGATGCCTGGACCTGTTATTATATATAAGGAATGAGATCGAAAAATTCTTAACATACATATATGTTAATAAAAATGAAACCACTAAACTTACAGTTACAATTTACAAAAAAATATTATTTTTATAGTTCTAATTAATAGTGATGAATTTATAAACCTTTTCCGGAAACCCCTCCATTAACGTTTTTATAGTGCTTTCTGTCGCTTTGTTCGAACAGTTAGTCCATCTCCGTTTAAAATCAACCACACTTTTGGACACATTTTTTGAGCTCTTCAATTCACATTTAACAAGATCTCAATATCTCTCCAGTGGCCTTAGCTCCAGACTGTTTGGAGGATTTGCCTCTCTTGGTACAAATACCACATTATTGTTCTTGTACCTCTCAAGGCCTTGCTTACCATAGTGACAGGATGCCAAATCAGGTCTTAACACATTAAGAAGTCTTATGAATGGAATCATCCTCTTTTGTAAACATTCCTTGATGTAAATTTCGGAATTTATGGAGCGCTTTGTAACAAATGTGTGGCTTCATTTGCCGCAACTGCATATTGATTGCCATACCAAGACCTTTTTGGGAAAATTTTCTGCTTTTGGGTCCCAAACTTTTCTACAACATTGGCTCGAGTATCAGCAGCGAAAAATTTTTCATACGTACGTTTCGTCATCCATTATGCAGCAGGTATATTTTTTGTATCAAATTTTACTTCAATCTTCGTGCTCTGTCTCTGGCCTCTAAATTTTTAGCAGAGTTCCTGTTAGGAACTTTTTGAGCCTTGTATGTTTTTAAACCTGAAGTTAGCTTTAACTTTTCGTAACAAATAGTCCAAGTACTGAGCTTTCCTACCGGATGTGTTGGGAGCACTTTTGAAAATGCTTTCAATTTATTGGCTTTAGTAACATCATGTGGACAATTCCTTCTACATGAACCAGGTTTTTTATCAACGGACAAGTTCTTCCGCTACTGTTTATTAACATTGTAATAAGTTTTTGTAGGACCAAGTTGGGTTTTCTTGAAATATTTAATAATTTTAATACGCACTTCTTTCTGGTCACTCTTTTTAATCAGATTAACAACAAATGAATATAATTGACATTAAACATAATAACTGACATGATTTAAAAAGGTAACTTGAAAAATATAATAAAAAATAATACTTGGGTTAAAAGTTATAATAAAAAACGTGTGTTAGGAATTTTTCGATCTCAGTCCTTAATATGGGTCGCAGAGGATGTAGCCACACTAATAAAAATAATAATATTTATTGAGTTTTTATATTCTCTGCTCATTATCTTATTAGTCTCTTTACGGGACTTCTTCCAGGTATTACCACATAAACGATCAGCATTTCTTTACACATACTCACTAGGTTAGCTAAAGTTGTGTTAGATTTGAGTAGAATATTTCTTGATTTCAATTAATCCCAATGGCTGTACGATTATATGTTTGAGTCAGTGTATTTAAATACATTTTAGTATTATCCAAAAATAACACTAGATTAAAATGTATTATCTCTACTGAAATACTTGTACTAATGAGTACAAATTAATCTTTTTGACAGTTTAGTTGATGTTATTTGACACCCATTTAACGGTATTTTAAATTTAAATTGTTTTAGCTTCTATTTGCGTATTAAACATTAAACTGTATGGCTTCATAGGACATTTAAAAGTTTCATGGAATAAAAAAATTTTGATTGTTTGAAATGTATTTTATTTACTTACACATTTTTCTAAGTAAATAAAGGTATTGTTTGGATCAAACCCAAAGTGTCTTTAAGTATCGCAAGGTAATTTGCAGTAAATAAATATTTTAGCAAGTTTAAACTGAAACGGACTTGCTTTATCAACTACCGGAACATTTTATAATGCAACTTAAGTTCATGAGTAGATGAATAAGTTCAATGTTAGCAACATATTATGAAATTAATTAATTTTCTGTACTATTACTATAACTTCTAATAACAAATTTATGCGTTAAATATATTTCTCTGAGAATTTTTCTTGTTATCAAGCTTTCATAATTTGTCTAAAGTTTTATTTATTTTTTGCTGCTTAATTAAATTGTTAATTGCGTTGCTGATTTTGTTTTTATACAACTCGTGTCTGTTATTAAATATGTCAAAACCTTTGACATTTAAAACTAAACTACAATAGCTATATAAAAACCTATTTATATGCTAATAAATACTTATGAGTTTACATATTTATCAATACTTGGAACCCTTAACCATTTCACTTTGTTATCGTTTTAACATTTGATACCAAACTGGATTACAATGATTAATACCAAGTTTTTTTTTTAGATGATTTTATTTCAAAAAACCAACACAGATATGGTTTTATTATAAAAATACTCTAATTCTACAAAAAAATGCGTAGAAGTTAAGTGTGTACAGTTATTTGAAGTTACAAATCTTTTAGATTCTAGATTCAGCTGTAATTCTGTTTGTAACTGCTATAATGGCGTTTCCTTTTGTAGCAAATAAGTTACCTTTTTCTGCACTTTGCCCGATTTTATGCACTTTTCTCCAGAAAAAAGCAACACAGTGAATGGGTAACAGGGTTTTTTTTTGGAAAATTTTATCTTAAGAAAGGGCAAATATGTTACATCAAATAAAAATCTCTATTATAACAGATTGGAGAATCAAAAAAATGTGTAAATTTTTTCAAAAATTCTAAATGCACAGCTCTTTTGATTCGACTAGTTCAGCTCCTCTTACATATTTAGAAATATTTATTTGTAGAAGCTTTAAGATTACATACATACTTAAACACAATATGTATGTATTTTTAGTCTAGAGTCAACCACTTACTTCACATTTGCGATAAGTTTAAATTCTCTGCTTATTGGTTTGTATGTGTAAATTTATAAATAAAACAAAAACAAATATTTACTAATAGTATAAGTGTGTATGTATATAAGTATGTATGTATGTAGGTATATATGGACAATTCCAGTTATTTTTAAATTGTTGGTTTTGTTTTGGTTTAAAAATAGAAAACAATTTCAGTTAAAAATAGTTTCAAAAGTTACATTTGTTTGTAACATTTTGTTACATGCCTATTCGCTGTTGTCCAATATTAAATGTAAGCGGGAAATTTAAATTGGATTTTAAATATATCGAACGAATAATATTCTTTATATTAAGTAAATATAAGTTTTCTTCAGAAATGGTCAATTGATTATCAAAATCTTTTTGGGGAATTATATGACGTTTCTAAATAATGAGATTTGAAAAATTCTTGTTGACAAAAAATATGATTAATGCGTAATTATATGAATTTCTGTGTAGATTAATTCGATGGCAGTTAACCGATCATTTCGTTTATTATTCAATGACAAACCAGGGGTAATGCGTTTCGCAGAGTATTGCTAAGGGGGTAGGTGGTAGGGGTGCCTGTTGTTTGATACAAATTTGGGTTTACCAAATGTTGAATTGTAACGAATTGATCTAATCCTTTGAAATTTAGTATTTACAAAATTTTAATGTTGTCAATTGTGATTTTTGGATTCAGCAAGACGACGCCATGAGCCACTCAACCGGCAAAAAAATTAAGTTGTTGTAAGAGACATTTCCCGGTCACTTAATTTCTTAATTAGGAGATGTAATGGGCGCTGGACTATGTTCCCTGGGGCCATTTGATTTGTTTTGGTTAAAATTTTTGGTTTACATGAACAAACCACAAACAACTAATGCTTTAAAAGATGAAATTTGGCGTTGGATGGACGAGATAAGCAAGCTAAGCGTTTTTGCAAAATGCTATTCTCAATTTTGTGAAACAAGCGAACGTCCGACGATGCGTTACAGAGGTGGTAGAATACAACTGCCAGACATCATACTCCATTTGTAATACATATATATTAAATTTAAATTGATAGCAATAAAACTGTGGCTTTGGAGTCCACCTTTTACATCAATTGTGAATCGTTGTTATTTCTAGGCCGAAAAAATTGCATATACTTCTATATACAAAGATCTTTATGGTATTTATCGATAAATTGAGATATGTTTGGAAATGAGATCTATTCGGAGTTACATAAACATTAAAATAGGATCGAAGAGATTGCTCCAAAGATTTCTTGAACAAACTAATGTTAAAAGAACAAATTAGATTCTGACTAGCGACCATATGAGCCTAAATCGTTTCACTCATGAAACATTTCGAAAAAAAATAGAAGAACATTTTCGGTTTTAATACGTTAGGTAAAACTGTTCTATTGGAGATAACTGAACATTCTGTCTAATGACAAACCAACCTGATGTACGAATGAACTTATTAACTTATGGAAATCTTCATCAGATCGCAAAACCGGCTACCCAGAAGTTCCTCCAGGGATAATATATTTCACTAACACCTGCTAGATCTCATATTGACAACCTTTAATATTGTCTCCGCTCATGGAAACCTAGTTGTAAACGCTAGGTTCACTAGATTCAAAATCACGTAGTTCGCCTGCCTGAATAACTCTGTTTAAATTTAGCTTCTTCATAAAAAGAAAGCTTGGAAATGGAAAGTTTTAACATTTTAAGTGATCGATATAGAAAAATAATAATTAAAAAAATAGGAAAAACCGTGATTCAAAAATAGGTACGTAAAATTTTCAAAACATATGATTTTCATCAAAATTTTTAAAAGGAATTTTACGTCCGTGTTTTAATTTTTATACCCTTCACCTTCGTGAGAAGGGTATATATAAATTTGTCATTCCGTTTGTAATTTCTACAATATAATTTTCCGACCCTATAAAGTATATATATTCTGGATCCTTATAGATAGCGGAGTCGATTAAGCCATGTCTGTCTGTCTGTCTGTCTGTCTGTCTGTCTGTCTGTCTGTCTGTCTGTCTGTCTGTCTGTCTGTCCGTCTGTCTGTTGAAATCAATTTTCTGAAGATCCCAGATATCTTCGGGATCCAAATCTTCAATAATTCTGTCAGACATGCTTTCGAGAATTTTGCTATTTAAAATCAGCAAAATCCGTCCATAAATAACGGAGATATGAGGAAAAATCCGAGACAACCTCTGAAAATTTCATCAAAAAAGACAATTTATTGCATGCTTTGACAAAAAAACATCAAAACGTGCATATGTTTGGATGTTTGTTTGAATGTGAGTTGATTTCACTGCTTTGCGTATTTTGTTTTTTTTTTTTTTTTTTTTTTTGGTGTTTCGTTTCGTTTTGCGTTGTTGTTATTGAGAAGGGAATATATAAGATTGTTGTTTCGTTTGTAACTTCTACAATATAGCAATAGCAATTAAATGTAAAATTTTTAAAAGTTTTCTTGATATATTTAGGATGATATACGCTGAAAATAGGCAAGTAATACATCCACAACAAAGGTGAAGGGTATATAAGATTCGGCATAGCCGAATATAGCACTCTTACTTGTTTTTTTTTAATGCTGACATTCTTAACTCTTGTTTGATTTTGGGATGAAATATTTTATATATTTATCATACCCTTCACCTTCGTGAGAAGGGTATATATAAGATTGTTATTTCGTTTGTAACTTCTACAATATAATCTGATCGTCAGCAATTAAGTGTAAAATTTTTAAAAGTTTTCTTGATATATTTATGATGCTATACGCTGAAAATGGGCAATTAATGCATCCACAACCCTTCAACTTCGTGAGATGGGTATATATAAATTTGTCATTCCGTTTGTAATATCCACAATATAATTTTCCGACCCTATAAAGTATATATATTCTGGATCCTTATAGATAGCGGAGTCGATTAAGCCATGTCCGTCTGTCTGTCTGTCTGTCTGTCTGTCTGTCTGTTGAAATCAATTTTCTGAAGACCCCAGATATCTTCGGGATCCAAATCTTCAATAATTCTGTCAGACATGCTTTCGAGAATTTTGCTATTTAAAATCAGCAAAATCCGTCCATAAATAACGGAGATATGAGCAAAAATCCGAGACAACCTCTGAAAATTTCATCAAAAAAAGACAATTTATTGCATGCTTTGACAAAAAAACATCAAAACGTATGTGTGTTGGATTCATTGTGTGTTGGCTTCATGCTTTGTGTATTTTGTTTTTGTTTTTTTTTTTTTGGTGTTTCACAAAAAAGCAACAAAACGTGCATATGTTTGGATGTTTGTTGGCTTCATTATTTTGTTTTTGTTTTTTTTTTTGGTGTTTGACAAAAAAGCAACAAAACGTACATATGTATGTTTGGATGTGAGTTGGTTTCACTGCTTTGCGTATTTTGTTTTTGTTTTTTTTTTGGTGTTTCGTTTCGTTTGGCGTTGTTGTTTTTGAGAAGGGTATATATAAGATTGTTGTTTCGTTTGTAACTTCTACAATATAGCAATAGCAATTAAATGTAAAATTTTTAAAAGTTTTCTTGATATATTTAGGATGATATACGCTGAAAATAGGCAAGTAATGCATCCACAACAAAGGTGAAGGGTATATAAGATTCGGCATAGCCGAATATAGCACTCTTACTTGTTTTTCATTGTTTTTATATGGTGTTTCTACATTTTTTATTTGCGATCCCACAACGTACTATATACATTATGGATCTTCTGTATGCTAAAATAAACTTTCCATAACCCCCAAATGACTTACATACATACATTACCGCCCCACAAATGGTTGAAATATAAGGAAAAACAAAGAATAACCTGGATTTTTTACCTATTTTGTATCTATATCTGGATTACTAAGTCATTAATAATTAATAATTTCCAACAAGAGTTGTTATTTTAATATTCAAAGAAAAATGTAATTTGTTGAGATAAATTATCGGATGTTTATTTAATAATGAATAACAACATCAGCCAAATGGCCACCACGACCACGCTTACAGGACCATATACTTTTCATGAAATTTTCCATAACCAAATCGCAAAGTAGCTGCCATATGTCCTGGATAGCCTCACGAATTCTATCTTTGAGGTTTTGAATCGACGGTGGGCTGTTGGCGCAGACCTTATCTTTCACGTAGCCCCAAAGGAATAAGTCGCAAGGTGTTAAATCACAAGATCTCGGTGGCCAATTGTGATTACCTCTTCGAGAGATAACACGGTCCGGAAACTTTTCCCGTAAAAGAGCAATGGTTTCGTTGCTTGTGTGGCAATGACACTTTCAACAAGACGGCGGTCTTGTTGAAAGTAAACGTTGTCCAGATCAATGTCATCCCACTCCGACCATAAAAAATCATTTATCCAACCTCATTTTCGAAAAAGTAAGGTCCAATGACCCCGCCGGACCATAAACCGCACCAAACAGTCACACGTTGAGGATGGAGAGGCTTCTTAACAATAACTCTTGGGTTTTCCGAGCCCCAGATGCGACAATTTTTGGGTATTGCGGTTCAACAAAGTGCTTCACGAAGACCCAAAAATGCTTTAGTTTTGCGAACTGTAAGATTTTCACCATTTTTGTAGTGAATTTTAATAATTTCAATGCGTTGTTCAAGCGTGTATCGTTCCATTCTTGGTAATGGCGTAGTTTCTACTTGTCAAATGTCGAATAATAAAAGCTTTTAAAGTGACAGTTACCGAAATACCGGGTGATTCAAAATAACACCTCTCGTTGGAAAGCCCTATAGACAATATGGATATCTATTAATAGATATTTCAAATAGCTTTGCAACAACGTATATAACACCATAGTAAAAGTAAATTTGTTCTCCCAAAATCGAAAAAAAAAATTTAAAAAAAAATTTTGAAAAAAAAAATATTTGGTGAAAAGTATATAAGATTCGCCACAGCCGAATATAGCTCTCTTACTTGTTTGAAAATGGTTTATCGTAAAAACGATTTTTAATATTTTTGATGTTTGTCATACAAAATTTTAAAAATAATTTGTACCCGTATTTTTGATTCAGAGACTAAAAATATGATATAACATTTATTCCATAACCATGTTGGGATCCAATATTATATATATCCTTTATATATGTTTTTTAAAATTGGTTATCTTAAAGTCTTATTTAAAGCCCATTAAAAAGGACACTGAGTACGCAGTGTTACTATATATGGTCTCCACATTAACATATGTATCGATTTTTTCATGTGTACAAATGAATGTTGCACAGTGTAATCAGTAATATCATGTAAGATTTAATAAATTAATTTTCAGACTAGTGTTTAAAAAGTTCCTCAAATGAAGACTATTTTATATAATAAAAACTATGTTTAATGATACACATTTGTATTTACTTTTTCAAAAGCTATTAATGGTGTTAGAAAACTGATTCTGTTGAGAGGAGTTATGTTAGTTGTTTAAACAGGAATATGTATATAAATGCTATCTTAGATCAAACATTTAAGACACTAAGTTTGGACATTTCTGCATCTTTATTTACCGAAAAGGGTTAATTTGTTTTTTAAACAATTTCTAAATCTATAAGCTTATAAGTATAACTAACCATAAATCAAAATTAACTTTTAAACAAATATTTTTAGAATAAAATTCTTATAAACTTATTTGTAACATCATTCAATACCTTTAATATTTACGTTTTGTTTCTTTTTTTTTATTTTCTTCCTTCCTCTTTATACGATTTCTATTAAATTATGCTTTATTGACATCCTGACACACGCATGCATACATACATACAATAAATGCTGTGTGTATGTATTGGTTTGGTATATTTTATCGAATTATTAAACGATTTCAACGGATATGAATACATTTATGTGTATATGTGTGTGTGTGTGTGAATAATATACAAAAAACACAATACAAAACCCACCAAATCAAATTAAACCCAAACCATCGAACGACCGAATGCATAAACCCGATACAACTCGTTTAATAAATGCCACCAAAAACAACAACGATATATATATATATTAATCTCGCATGCATACAATAATAATAAAATATACCCTGTATCCTCGTGTGTGTCTAACTGTTTCTCTCACGACTCTTTCTTTTATCTTCTAACTGAATACTCGATTGTTTTTATGTGTTTGTGCAAATATGTGTCTGATGTTAATCTATATTTAAATCATCAATGCCACGTTATCAATACCGTTTATTTGTTGTTGTTTTTTCTCTACAACTACATATATATATATATTTTGTTTTATTTTTCTCACATACGATATACGGTCATTGTGCTAATGCGGCATATCTTTTGCAATTCAATAATAACAAATTGTCTGGTTTTGTCATTTCAAACAATATACCAACCCATCCACTTTTTGGTCACCCATATAATACATATTTACTTTGTTAATGGCAACAAACTAAATAATGCTCCTCCTTCCCCACTCTATGTGCAATACGCATGTACCTACATACATATAACGTGTACGCTACGTAACAGACATTGCAGACAACCTGGCTGTAGCAGCAGCAGTTGTAGTTGTTCTGTAGTCTCTACAATTAAACAAGATATAAATTAAAAAAAAAAAGAAAACAGCAACAAATTAGACAGCTGGATTTTAACACTACAACAAGAGAAACTGAAGAGAAAATAGAAAGAGTAAAGAAGAGGTGGTGAGAAATTTAGGTAGGGGGTGAGAAGCAAAGCTAAAGTTTGAGAAGAAATTAAAAAACGCACAAATAATTGATAGCCAATCAATAATGGCAAATCCACGAAAATTTAGCGAAAAAATCGCTTTACAAAAACAAAAACAAGCTGAGGGTACAGCTGAGTTTGAGAAGATTATGAATGAAGTCAAAGCAACCAGAGTAGTGGATAATGTTCTGGGCAACACAGATGTTACCGACGGTAATGGTTTACACAGAAATGCAAGTTTAAGTGGCGGTAGTGGTGGCAGTGGTACAAGTAGTGGAGCCAGTGGTGGTGGTGCTTCTCCCGATGCAAATGCAGGTGGTGGTGGTGGTATAGGCGGCGGCGGCGGAGGAGGAGGAGGGGGTGTTGGCATAGTAAATACAACATCAGGCTCTCCCACATATCGAGAATCACGAGGACGCAGTGTGGGCGTAGGTCCAATGAGAAGACCCTCGGAACGTAAACAAGATCGATCACCGTATGGCAGTACAGCCAGCGGTCTTATGCTAAGCGGTATGACCCCACAAACACAAAACAGTTATTTAAGTCCACCCATGGATAGCAGTTGGCGACGTTCGAATTCAGATTCGGCTTTACATCAGACCCTCAACAACTTGGCAGAGGGAAATTTTGGCACATCCAGTCCAGCACCAAGTGTAATGGGTGATTTAAATTCTCTGCATGCCAATTATCACCACCATCATCATCCTCATCACAGCCAAAGATCTCAATCGCCCAATATCGGGCGCAGTTATAGTCCCCAAGCACAAAGAAGAAAAAACACGTTACTACAGCAACAACAGCAGCAGCTACATCATCAGCAACAGCAGCTGCAGCATCAACGTTTACAAATGCAGCAGCAGCAACAACAAGCACAACAGCAACAGCACCAACAACTACAACAACATTTACAAAATCAACAGCAGAGCCTGCAACAGCAGCAACAGCACCAACAACAACATTTGCATCATCAACAACAGCAACAACAATATGCCAATGCCAAATACAACAACTCCAATATCATGTTCAAGTCACTGCACGAACAGCAATTGGCATTTAACAACACCGGCTCATTACCCGACTTAACTTCCGTACACTATTCAACCCCAAACCCCACCAACAACAGCAGCACACAAATGATGCAGACTACAACAACAACCACACAACAGCAGCAACAGACTCAACAGACTCTATCGCCCATCCTATCGCCACACCATAACAATGGATGTCATGATCGCGATCAGTCACCTAGTCCCTTCAGTCCATCGAGTACGGCAGGTGGAGGTAACAGTGTGGGTGGTCCACCCTCACCATATCATCAACAGCAAAATTCTCCAACATCTGCCACCAATACCCCCACAGCTAATGTCCAAACCTCACCGCATTTGTCCTTTACCAACTTGTCTGTGCAATCACCCGTGAATGTACAGCAAACAACCGCACAAAATACAGCCGCTGCCTTTAGCACATTGCCAACACTGGGTGCCGCCAGTTCAACAGGTAATCTAACGGACTATCGTCAACCACTGAATCCACCCAGTCCTGGTTCTTCCCCCGGCCTCCTAACATCGGGCCCTGCCAACGACATACACACAAGTGCACCGCCTAGTCCCATACGACATTGTCAAAGTAATCTGAATACGCCCGTCAGCGCAGGAAATAGTACACAAAACCAACAAGCCCAAATGCCAACACAAAGTCTGCAGAACACATTTTGTAATCTTGACTCCAACACTGGCTATAATACACTAAATCCTGCTTTTCATAATCACTTTGAACAATTTCATTTGGGCGACAACAGTCAGTCGCCTCAAAACAACTATGACGCTTTGGAATTCGAAGAATTGGGTATGGGCAACCAACAACACAATACCTTTAATAGTAAAATATTAGATTTTGACGATCTGACAACGCCCTCATCCGCCACCTCGTCTAATACCACAAGAACGAATTCAACAAATACCACAAGCAACTGTAATAACAATAACAATTTACCACAACAACAGCAGCAGCAGCAGCAGCGAAATAACTCCCAACAATTCCAACATCACCAACAACAACTTTTAAACAACAATTCTACCACAAGCACCACGAGTAGTAATACGAATAGCAATGGTCCTTCGAATACATGTAGAACCCACAATACCGGTCTGATGAATAACAATGACAGACAACAAGACATATTGTCGGCCAATTCGTCACCCATACCTTCGCCGTTATCACATTGTGTGCCACCGCCATCCTCGCCCTTACCCATACCAATGTCTGCGCATTCGCCATCACATCATCAGCAGCAGCAGCAGCTGTCATTATCGGTCCAAACATCGCCACATCATTCGCCAATGCATTCGCCGCATCACTCGCCTTCACCGCTATCGGTATCGTCACCCGGTCTGACAATGTTGGGTGGTAACGTATCGCCAGTACCTTCACCATCCGCCCACATAATACAACATCAGCAGCAGCAGCAGCAACATCAACATAATCACATTAACAATCAAACAGCGAATCAATTGCATCACAATCAAACGTCACACAACAACCATCACCACCACCATCATCAGCAGCAGCAACAGCAACAGAATCAAACGCACACACCTACAACAACCACAAATATACCCCAAATTATATTCTCCGACTATTCCTCCTCACGCGATATCTTCGATAATCTTGACCTCGATTTGGGCCAAATCGATGGCCAGGGCATACAAATGCTATCCGACCAGAATCCCATCATGATTGCAGATCCCTTAATAGAGGATAGTTTTCGTAGAGATCTTAACTGATACTACGAGGAAGCTGTTGCAGCTATTGAGAGTGGTATCCTCTTAGAGGACTCGTTCGATCCCCTAGGTCCGCTTGTCGATGTAACAGAAGTATTAGGCAATCCTCCTTCACAACTTCATGTAAATAAACCTCAAAACGATCAAACCACCACCAATAGTATTGGTAGTGGTATTGGTTGCGGAGTTGGCGGCATTGGCAGTAGCAACAGCATTTGTGGCGAGGAAACAAGTGATAATCATGTTAACAGAGACGATATTTTAAGCAGCTTAAACGACCAACTCAACGACGAGACTCACGATGATGAAGACGATGAGGTACGAAATTTCTTTTTCTAAATCATCTCATAACATCTTATCACACACACACCTACAGTAAAACTGATTTCAACCATTTTTTTTAAGAGAGCGCCAAAGAACTGAAACAAATTGAAAAGAATAAAAAAATATATATAAAACATTTAGAACAGTCCCCCTCTTTTTAAAGCAATTTGCAACAGCATAAAGATGAAAGAAATATTTTTCAAATAATCTAAATTAATAATGTACACATATACATGTAAGCATTAGCAATAATGGAAATATTTATGAAATTTTAAGTGCAAATATTTAGGGAATAATAAGACTCGAAGGAAATATTCTCTAAGAGCTAACTCCGTATTCATTATTATTTCAATGGAAATAATGATTAACGTACTGTAAGTAGGACGTAGTAGGAAGATGATGCATCTAAGAACACATGCTTAGGATTCATTCGTGCCATAACAAGAAATCAAATCTCTTTTAAACATTTATCTATCTACATTAAGTGTAAATGCTTTTAATGTGACTACTTATTGTACGATCAACTTATACCTATAAGGTGTCCCTCAATTTTTTAAGGTCACATACTTTTGATTCTGTTTATCCAGAAATACAAATAGTATTGATACTATTGACAAAAATAGTTGTTGCTCAATTGTTTTTCAGATAAAAATCCTGATTACTGTTGGTGACGGACACCTTATGCAAATAATGCTATAACTGAAGTATAATAAATCCCCTCAGACATCATTAAGAGATAACAGGCAACAGTCATTTAATTTGGAGAGATAAAACCAGGACCAAGAACTAAAAGAACAAAATTTTGCTTATGGTTTTGTTCGTCCTATTTCCTGTGATATAAAATTTTTATTGTACCAACATAGCAGATGTTGATCGTTTTTCTAATTCTATGGATGATTACTAGTAAAGTTAATTAGTTACAAAATTATTGAAAATTTATGCGATGCTATCCATTTAGACTAGTAACTTTAGCACATACTGTACTTTAACTTCAAACACTTGCAAATGTTTGTGCTGAAAAATTTCTTAAATATTTCTGTTGTTGAGAATTTTTTTTATTTTTTTAAAACAAAATATTACAAATTTAATTTGTATGAAACAAAAAGTAAAATCAAAGAACAGGTTCTTTATGAGTTTTAAATTTAATTTAATAAATTAAAAAAAAAATTAAATTAAAACGTATTTGGTACAAAAACAAACAAATATTTATATTTATATACAATATTATAAAAAAAAAAGAAAATAAAAAAATTAAATCAATATGTGCAATAAAATCGAATTATAGGGAAGTATTAAAACAAAAACAAGAACAACAAAAGTAAACTCAATCAAATCAAAAGTCACAATTAATAAAAAACAAAAAAAAAAAAAATGAATACCCGAGATTACATACACCCCCCTTACCCCTCTTAACCCAAAAGTGTCTTAGACCTGTGACAAAAGAAACATACAAACATGCATCAACAGAATTGCTGATAATATTCATAAAATTAACATCATAAAATAAAGAAAAATACATACATACAATTAAATATAAATAGTAAACATACTACATACATAGTTTATCCGACAAATTAAAAATATTTATATATTTTACAAATATAAAAAAAATAAAAAAAACAACAACACAGTTTAATTACAAAAAATATGATCGAATACAATTATTAAAATCAAATAAATACACACAAATTTAAATTCTTGCATTCATTAAATGTTAAACAATCTTAAAAAACAATACACACAATTAAACAGTTTTTTCTAAATAAAAAACATTCGAGTTTTTTAGATATTTTGTTTATTAAAAATTTAGAAGATTCTCAGATTCAAAAGTTATCATACTTAAATGCACCATTAACGAATTATTTTCACGTATTTTTGTATAATGGACCAAATCCAAACAATTATTTTGATAAGACAGATTTTGTTCCCCATTTAAGTGCTAGTTTTTGGTATGTAGATCAAATATTTTCATTAGTTAAACTCAGGTTAAACTTTAAATGTTGTTTTTCAATTAGAGATTAACTGCTTTATAATCTAGGTTTAACTGAGCAGCACAAACAAATAGATTCGCTTGATTTTTATACCCTTCACCTTCATGAGAAGGATATATATATAAGTTTGTCATTCCGTTTGTAATTTCCACAATATAATTTTCCGACCCTATAAAGTATATATATTCTGGATACTTATAGATAGCGGAGTCGATTAAGCTATGTCCGTCCGTCCGTCTGTCTGTCTGTTGAAATCAATTTTCTGAAGACCCCAGATATCTTCGGGATCCAAATCTTCAATAATTCTGTCAGACATGCTTTCGAGAAGTTTCCTATTTAATCCGTCCATAAATAACGGAGATATGAGCAAAAATCCGAGACAACCTCTATTTTTGGCCTATTTTTGATGTATATCTCGATTACTAAGTCATAAATATTGACAATATGGATAGATATTTTAAAGTGCATTGCAACGAAGTATATTAGGCTATAGTAAGTTGGACCTACAATGGGTCAAAATCGGGAAAAATATTTTTTAACTCGAATTTTTTTTCAAAAAAAAATTTTTAATTAAAAAAATTTTTTTAAAAAATTGAAAAAAACTTTTAAAAACAATATCGAAAAAGAAATTTAAAAAATTGTTTAAAAAAATTTAAAAAAAAAAAAATATTTTTTTTAATTTTATTTTAAATTATAATTTGGTGAAGGGTATATAAGATTCGGCACAACCGAATATAGCTGTCTAACTTGTTTGTTTATGAAATTTTAAATTTAAAGTTTTAATAACATGTTTTAAGAACAAGTATATTTAGCAATGTTTAGACAGTTTTAAATCTAGCACAGCAAAACAAAAGTGATTGCTTAAACTCGACCGAAATTGAAGCGTGTTTAACTAGAAATCAACGGTGTTAAATACCCAGCAGATATATTTACCTAAAAGGAAACTTGACTTTAATCTCAAAGCAATATCTACGGGTAAAAATTACTAAATATTTTTACTCCACAAGTAACTAAGCGCTGATAGATATCTATTTGTTGAAATTACGAATATTTATTGATGCTGATCTCCACAAAAATGGTCTTTAAGGGTAAAATCTGCCAACTCAATGGTTCTACAATGCACTCCAAAGTCATCTCCTGGTCCATTGTTATATTTGATGACATGTAGTTACTATATCTTGTTAAAACCACATATCGACCAGTTTTAGTTTTTGAAATTTGAACAATATAAAACACTAAATGGTCAAAACACTATATTATAACACGCCAATGGTGACCGGGGTTTTCAACTGAAGATTTTTCGAAACGAAATACAGATAGTTCGTGTACAGATAGTTCATGTATGTGTGCTCACTAAGCAGTTTCAACATTAACTAATGATGGGGGAGTTAACTAATGACGGAGAATACAGTTATTCGAAATTTTTAACACTACCGGTCTCACAGACCGTATGTCACCAGTGGGGGGTTAAGAACTATGAACCAATGAATCTGATGGCTCTTAAATAGCAGCAGATAGCATTTTTTTCTGAACGTATTGTCTTTATTTCCTCATCCGATCAAAAGCATTTCTCACGCACCACTAATTTCGATAATAATCTCACTCCATGATTGCATGATCATGTTTGATTTTGACACATGAGCAAAATCACAAAGAAGCTGTCAAAGAATTCTAAGCTGATAAACCCGTTCGGCATTTTTAATAATTTTGAATCTATTTAGGAAATATTGAATCACTTCCACACGATATCCTTGTAATAATGGCACCGATATACATACATGTTAAAGACCAATTTCGCAACACTATAGAAATCACGAAGGACCATCAGTTTGCATGAAAGATCAAGTGATCGATATATATCCAATTGATAGATACAAACCAACTGTGCAGCACTATAGAAGTCCCGTCAGATTGGACGTTTGCATGAAAGAGAGCCGATATCGACATCCATCATTTCATTATTGCTGGTTAAATTGTCAGTTTCAGATCAGTATGTATTTCTATATATAATTGAAAGATGCCCGAGATTATAGAACCAAATTGAATATCTGACAGACATTAAATGAAAAATTGTGTACTGATCGGGTTTGAAGATAGAACAAATTTATAGAACAACATTCAACTTGTAGAACTCAAGTACATACTACAGACAATCTACACCGAATGTCCTCTAGAAATCTGACAGACAATAAGTTCGATTATGTCTCCAATATTTCCGATTTGACCGTATTGTTTAAGGAAAAATATTGCTCTGAATCGGTTTGAAGAAATTTATAGAAAACAATTCCCTTAAAAGCCCAAGTTCAGCCGATAATGGTGATAAGTCTTCTGCAGAGAATATGTTCCGAAAGATCGGTTATACAATAAGTTTGAATATTTCTTAATGTTTCCGATATCACCGTACTCTCTAAGGACGGAATATCTGCCTGAAAATTTAGCAATGATCCAGTTTGCAGAAATATATAGAGCACCATTCGACTCAAACACCTCAGTGTATCAGATTGCTCCTACAGAGAATCTACTTTAGAATGTCCTGTAGAAATCGCACAAGTAATAACTTTGAATATTTCTTCTATATTTCCTTTGAATAGCCGAATTATCAGTCTAAAAATGTTGATCTGATCTGGTTCAGCAGTCAATGGTGATAGGTCTTGTGCAGGGAATCTGTTCCGAAAGTCTTGTACAGATCGGTCATCTAATAAGTTTAAATATTTCTTCTTGGAAACCAAAATCACCGAACTCTATAAGTACGAAATATCTGCCTGAAAAATTTTGCAATGATCCGGTCTGCAGAATATATAAAAGACCTCAGTGCAACAGAGAATCTATTTTAGAGTCCTTTGGATTCTCACAGTTAATAACTTTGAATATTTCTTCCATATTTCCGATATGAGTGTAATTGAGTGGCCGAATTATATGTCTTAAAAATGTTGCACTGATCTGGTTTGAAGATCATCATTCGATTTGAAAAGCTCAAGTGGGTTCTCCAGGGGATCCAAGATACCAGGAATGTCATGCTCCCAATAAAGGTTATACAGTTGTATAAGATACTCTATACAAAATCTCTTTGTCTCTACCGCGCGGGACGCGGTATTCCATAACTAAAAAAACCTAAAATAGCGATACGTTTCGTAACTGTATTTTACATAATTTTCGAGATTTTTTTTGCCAAATACTTGTGCCTAAATTTTTTTTACTAAACCGATTTTATTAATGTTCAATAGCAAACAGCATAGGACCATGATAAACATTTCTGGGTGAATCTCATTAATTTCGGTTGTGTATTTTAGATGTGAGCATGATTTACACACACAGCATCAAGAATTTGTATACATAGTGGGGTCTGAGGTGACTAATTCTCTTTGAGACAAAAATTCTCTAAATATTGCAATGTAAAGCACATGGTATGTCAAATGACATTATTATCCAAACAAATGCATGAGTCATAATCAAAAATTCGCAGCAACTAATTTTAATCTGTTCTAAATAGTTTATAAACAAAATATCTAAGAAATAAGAAATTATATTATACCTTAAATATCTGCAAATCAACCGTATATTAAAAAATTAAATTCAACACAAAATATTTTCAACTTAATTAACTTCCAGAAAAGAAAAAAAAATTAAAAATTTTTTGATAAAAAAAAAACTACTACTTCCTATCGTTAAATACTACCTACTATTACTACTACACAGAACTGTTTATTATTTTTTATATATGTATGTGTATATGTATATGTATATATAAATATTTATAATTTTAAAGACGATTTTTTAATATTACGAACGATATCAAAAAAAAAACAAAGAAATAAAACTCTGAAAGCCTATTCAAAAAAGTAACAAAAAATAAAAGTTTATTCTACTCCATTTTACTCTTATTCTTAAAAAAAAAACACAAAAAACAAAAAAAGAACGAAACTTAATAAGCTTTATGTCCTCTAAAAAAACAAAACAAAAATATATATTGTAAAATATTTAAATAAAAATTATATTTTTTAAATTATCAACAAAAAAAACAAAAACTACTTTCTGTACCATTTTTAAGTTTAATAACTAAACAACAGCAACAACAAATAATATATTTAATAAGTAATAAATAAATATAAAAATAATAATGTATAAAAAGAAAACTGAAAACGTCATTAGTTGTTAAAAATAAAATATTTTAATTTTGTTTTTTTTTTAAATAATATTTAAATGTTTGCTTACAATTTTTTTTTTAAATATAAATATACATAAATATAAAATAATCATATTTTTATTATATACAATACATAAATAAATAAAATAAAATATATATTTTTTTCTTAAAGAAATTAGATTTATATTTAGGTTTTAACGATTTTTTGAAAAAAAAAGAAAAGAATGAAATGAAACAAAAAAAAAGTAATGAGATGAAAAAATCTATAGTTTTTTCGATGTCAATGCTGAGATAAACTTAATTGTATAATATTGTAATTGTAATATATTTAATAATTTATAATAATAAAAAAAACAAAACAATTTAAAAGATAAAAACAAAAAAAATCCCTTTAATGTATAATGTAATAACAAAGTTATTTGTTTCAAATAAATCTTTAATTATAATTCAAATTTTCATAAAAACTGTTTTCAAAAGAGATTAATTAAGGAAATGTTAAAAAGAGAAATGGTAAGTAAGTGTTAGTTTGGGTTAAAGTTCTGAAAATGTTGAGTGTACTTTTTACTTAATTAAACTCAAAACGTTCCAAATCTTATCGAAATATTTTGAAAATAGCTTGCAAAGTCATTGGGATCTACACAAGCATCAATTTCAAAGCGTTTGAATTGAAGCTGAGAGACCTTGAAAGACGATTCTGTATTTCTGTATAAATTGATCCATTACGATAACCCAAAGCGTAGGAGATCGTATGTGAAGCACTGCCAACCAACCGAACCGACATCTAAGCCAAATATCCATGGCGCTAGGGTAATTCTCTGTATTTGGTGGGAGAAAAAGTTTCCAATCTATTATGAGCTGCCAGACCATCACAAGGATCCTGTATCGAACTCAACTGATTCGTTTTAAGCGAGCATTGGCCGAAAAACGACCAGAATATGCGGCCAGACATGAGCCCGTAATATTCCATCATGAAAAACTCGGTGACTTTTAGAATGTAACACATTTTTTTCGATAAAAGATCATTTATAAAATCATATATATACTTTGAACAACTTTTCTCCACTTCTTTTTTCCTTCCAAAAAATAAGATTTGTCGAGGTTATCAAAATAGGTATTTGTTTGTAAGGTGATTACATCGTTGGAGTAAAATCTCTTTCCGCCGAGTCATTTCTTCAGGTTTGCAAAATATTCGACATTGATTGCTTTACACTTTTGAAGGTAGTCAATGTGGAATATACCGCGTGCATCCCAAAAAAGGTCGCCATGACTTTATTGGCTGACAAACCCACCTTGGCCTTCTTTGGCGCCGATTCACCCCGAAAAAACCACTGTTATCATTGCTGTTTGGTCTCTGGTGTGTTGTGATGGATCCACGTTTCGTCCACGCTTAAGGGGCCAACAATCGTCGATGTTGCGGTTGAACAACGCCAAACACTTCTTCAAAGTTATCACACGATTGCGTTTGTGGTCGATTGTAAGTAAACGCTTGCGGAAAGCTTTCTCATACCCAAGTGATCATTCAAAATTTGTAACCACTGAGCCATGTGAGATACCTATGGCTTCCACAATCTCTTTCACTTTCAATCTCCTATCTGTCAATACCATATCGTGTATTTTTCACTTGTTTCAGTTGTAGAGACCTAAACTAGGCGTACAGAAAGTATACCACAACGAAATTCAGTAACTTTTTTACTATTGATGGTGCATAGTATTTATCAAGCATAGACTTGGCTTGAGTGATGGTTTTTTTTCAGCAAAAAATAATGCTTAATTAGCCCACGAAATTCACCTTTTCCATTTTCTCCTCAAGTTTAATACAAACTAAATGACGCAGCTTATTCAAACTGACAGAAGCCTGTTGAAAAGAACAATGTTGTCTTTTCAGTTAAGAGGCGGGAAATTCAAAAGGTCACGGACTTATTGACTCGGCCTTGTTTTAATAAAATTTCCAAAAATAAACATTTTTACATCAATATTTCTGTTTATTGAAACATTTTTTTTAAACTTTTAACTTCAAAATAAATTTATTCGAATAAACGATTATTCGACAATTATTGATCGAATAATTTTTTATTCTTAACTTTATTCTAAATTTTATTTATTCGAATAAAAATAATTTTTTCTTCGATTATTCGAATAATTTTTATTCGAATAACAACCCTAGTTATTAGTTCAATATTTGGAAGAGATTCCATTGAATTGTCAACCAACACATGCTACTGAGCTTTAAAACTGAAACTGCCGCTAGTATCTCTCATGACACAGCGTGACATTAGTGGTGTTGCAATGGCATAACATAACAATGTGTTAGAGCTGTTATAACATAATTAAACACCTTCTTTTGAGAGTATGATATATTTAAGTATAGCATGATTGTTAAACCCAGTACATAGAGAAATATACATAGAGCGAAAACTCTCCTGTCAAAGACCTAACTCAATTGTCAAAAACCTAAGTGGTGAGAATGTATGTGTAAAAAAATATTTTTGTGTGAGTTTTTTTTTCTAGTTTCCGCTCTATGTATATTTCTCTATAAACCAGTACATAATGAAAATCATTGTTAGTTTCTCACAAAATTTATCTGTCATAGTTATACATTGTTTTATAGCTCTAGCATTGGTAAGAAATCATGGAGCGTGTTGGTAAGTAGGTGAATGGGGCAAATAAATACGTTTACTACAAACAATTAACTTATATAAAAATATCGTTAAACCATATTTCAAACATTGTATTTGTAAATATTTAATTTTTCAGTTTCTATGTATAACAAATATACAATAGTATGGATAATTCTTCCACGTTACTTTTCTAACAAATTTAATAAAACTAAATACGTTGCTTAACGATCTACATAAATTAATTTAAACGCCAAACATATCTCACCCCACCCTGAACACCATCATCGTTGTCAGCTCATCACTAATTTTTTAGGTTAAATCTTAAATTTTTCAAGTTTACGAGTATGAGTATTTAGTCCGTTCTAGTCTGGTCTGGTTATCAAGAGTAATTTTTAACTAAAAACAATATTTGTTGTTATGAATTTAAAGCAAATAAGACTCAAACTCAAACATACATTTATATATAAATATAAATATACTCTATATACATATATGTATATTGTATATATGTACATTGTGATAAGATGTTAAACACGTCATTCCCCTAAAACTTTATAAGATTCAAACAAGATTAAACGATCGTTTTAGCCTCTAAAGAGCATAAAACGAAAATCGCAAAATAATTTTTTGTATTGTATACATACTTTAAATTAGAAAAAAAGAAATAAAAGATGACAATTTACAAATATTTTATTAGTAAAAAAAAATAATAAACAGGTCTTTATGACAAACAACAAATTAACACAGAAAAACAAACCGAGATTGGACTAACTGATTTTTTAACCAAATTAAATGTATTTGATGAATACATACATTGAAACAGGTATAAAAATAAGGTGCTCTATTCGTTTGAAACGAATACATTTTACACTTCTCTAAGTTTATTATTGTACTAAATAGGGGTTTATCGATTGTAAACTATTTAATCGTTAGACAATAACGTTTGAATTGATTTTTTTTTAAATAGCAACCTTTTGTTTTTATGTGTTACAACCAATTTTTATTCAAGTGTTTATATTACTGATATACAAACAAAATCACTGTTAACACTAATCCAGTTTTTATAACAATCGATTAATAGTGAAGCTTTTAAGGAAAATTTTTGGAAATAATTATATTTTATTTACTTAATATCAATATTATTATTTAAATGATTTGATTCTGTAAATGAAAGGTTGCTTTAAATCACCATAAAGCATTGTCAGTATTGAGTGACTTATTCTACTGATCAGTGAACTTGATCTTGCAAAATCGAAAATGCAAAATGTTGTAGATTTTATTAACAATCTAACAACAAAATACAATCACACATCAAATGCAAAATTGTAATATTTTAAGCAAAAAGTAGTAAAAATCATCAAAATTAAAAAAAAAAACTGCATATTTCACACATAAATTAAATTTTTAATAGTATTTTCATATAATGAGGTTTTTAGTTTGCCTAGTAATCTTAAAGCGTAGAGAAACTTTATCGATTTTTTATTTAAAAATGAACTGAATCATAAATAAATAGTGTTCCAAATGGTAAAATATAAGTGATCATGTGTGATCACTTATATTATCATAAAAAAATTAACTGAAACTCAAAAGTAGTAAATAGTGGTCCACAGTCGGTAAATTCTAGTCCAAATGGAGAAAGTATAATCTTATTTTCAGCAAAAAATTAAATTTTCATATAAAAATTAACTCAAACATAAAAGCGGCTATAAATAGCAGTCCATATTGAAAAAAGACGATAATCTGTGATCGCTTACAATAGATGTCGTATCTTTTGAACGGGGTTTATGTTTTTAATAACTTATATGACATTTTGAAGAGTACTTATCGGTCATTTATTCTCAATTAGTTATTGAACATTATAATGTAAACAACAAGGTTTTTTCTTTGCTTAGGAAATGTCGAATTTTGCTTTAATTCTTTAAATTGAAAACAAGTGCTGCTGAAGCACACCGATTACTCACTAAAGCTTATAGTAAATGTGGTCCATCTGAATCAACGTGAGAGAAATGGTTTGTGCAGTTCACAAGTGGTGATTTTGACACGGAAAACAAAAATCGCCCAGGCCACCCAAAAAAGTTTGAAGGCCAAAAATTGAAGACATTTCTGCATGAAGATTGTTGTAAAACTCAACAAGACTTTGCAAAATCATTGGGAGCTACTTAAGCAGCAATTTCAACATGTTTGCGAGCAGCTGGATTCATACAAAAGCAGGGAAACTGGGTACACTACGAATTGAAGCCGAGAGACTTTGAAACCCGATTTTGCATGTCCAAAATGATGCTTGAACGCTATAAAAGAAAATAATTTTTGCGATGAAAAATTGATTCATCCCGATAACCCGAAGCGTAAGAGATCGTATGTGAACCCGGCCAACCAGCCGAACCAGCACCAAAGCCAAATATCCATGACACTAAGATAATTCTCTGTATTTGCTGGTAGCAAAAGGGTCCTATCTATTATGAGCTGCTGGAATCTGACCAGACTATCACAGGGAACCTATACCGAATGCAACAGATTTGTTTAAAGCGAGCATTGACCGAAAAACGCACAGAATATGCGATCAAACATGAAACCATAATATACCATCATGACAACGCTCCACCACATGTTGCAATACCTTTTAAAAAGTATTTAGAATGAAGTGGTTGGGAAGTTTTGCCTCACCCGCTTTATAGTCCAGACCTTGCTCTGTCTAGATACTATTTGTTTCACTTTGGATCGCAGTATCCGATATTGGCTTGATTCGTTTTGCCGATGTCTGGTCAGGTGTTAACTAATAGTTATAACTATTAGTTAACACCCGACCAGACTTCGTGTTAATGGGCGTAAGTCGGTTAATAGTGTTCCAAATGCAAAAAGATTATCATCTGAGGTCACTAATAGTTTCAACTGAAAATCTATGTTTTTACTTGAAAATTATTGTGGAAATAGTGGTTCAAATACAAAAAGAACGATAAGCTGTGATCACAAATATTTTAAAGCAAGAATCGATTTTTCAAATGAAAATTAACTGAAACATAAAAGTGGATTAGGACGAATTTATTACAATAATATACAAAATTCAAGAACTACCATTAGAATAAAATAAATACAAATAATACCCTTTTTTGAGCTAAAATTTAACTCATATCATTTCAAAAAGTGTTGTACCAATTTCTCTCTTGAACAACCTTTAAGTTTAAATTTATGTTAATTTGCTCATACAAAATATATATATTTTACAATATTACCAAACTGTTTACCCACTACAAGCAAAAGTACTAATTTCTCTTTACTCTCTTGAACTCCCCTGTTTTAATTCCATAAATCCTTTGATAAATTACCATCAGCAATACTTAGACGTTGCGCAGTGGTTTAGAAACGTTTTGTTTTGAAAATAATTCGTTAACTCAGGAACTATTGGAGATATTGTTACGAAATTTCACATGGTTGGAGCAGAGGTTGATTTACATTTGTTAAACTTCCTAGCGCTAATGGGGACCCCTCAAAGTTGGTCACCTCGGGTCTCAATTTTTTTTAAAAAAATCGCCAAAATTCATTTATGATTTGAATGAACTGAACTTTAAAATATAAATAGCCCTTAAACAGATATACAAAAAACGCTTACATGTGTAGGTTATCTCTATTAGTTGAAGAGATATCCAGATTTATTGATTTTTTTGGTTTTTTAGATATGGCGGGTCCAAATTTATTTTTAAAATATCGGCTATGTTGGTAATAAAATTCTAAATAAAATAAAAAACTTACTAATAGTTGTCTCGTCCCTATAAAAAGCTACACATATCCAAAGTTGGAACTTGTAAAAAGGGACGTATTTTTTAAGTGTTTTCCCAAATAAGCCCATATATTTTTTCTTTTGTAAAAAAAAAAATTTCTTTGGGACTATGTCGCACAGGTTCCTCTAAAGAGAGTCAACTCAAAATGTTTAAGTTTTCACTTTTTGCAAGAAATTGATGTACAGTTGTCACATCTACCCACTGTAAAAATCTTATATTATTTTCTGTACTCTTTCGCCAAAAATACAGTTGAACTTTCATTGTAATGTATTTAAAAAAAAAAAAAAAGCAGATTTTTGCATCTACTGAACATTTTTAAATTTGGAGTTGAAGAACCGGTGCGATATTCAATTTTTATATAATCCGGAAAGAGAATTTAATGCAAAAACGTGTAAAGTAAAATTTGATTCACTTAAGCGTACATAACACCTCCCAGACCTATAAAAACTTCATCAATTTTTTAAAAAAATGTTTGGTTCGAGTAAAAAATTCTAAAAAGGCAAATCACCGACCCTCAAAAAAGCTCGATATTTATATAACCCTATATGTTTTTTAAATACGTACGAAGTCTTACCATCATACGTATTTTCATATAATGTGCGTTGTTTAGTAATGACTGGAATATAAAGGGGCCCATAGACACATACTGCTGACACATACTGCCGATGAACCCTTCGTATACGTGTGTGATTGATATTTTACTACACACCTATCAATCATTATTTAAAAAAATGCGTTTGAGAACAAAACAAATTATTATTTTCTATTTTTCAGCAACTAAAAAGTCAAATTTAAAAATTATATTTCATAAAAATGAAAAAATGTATACTATTGTTCATTTTAACAACTGTCATCAGTACGAGTTCATTTCAAAATCAAAACTATTCTGATTTTTCATACTGCATTGTCTGTGTATCGCATACATAAACAAAAATTTTAAATTTACCAACACATGCTTATTGCATGAGCATGAGCAGTATGTGTCTATGGGCCTCTTAATATCTAGCCCTTAGCGCCAAATTATTGTCTTAAGCAACATTTTCTAAATTTTTTTTTTTTTAATACTGAAATTAAAATATTATGATGTAAAGGGTATAGCAAAGATTATAATTAAATATTATTCAGTCTTTTCCACTATTTTGATGAACTTTTCTTTGACAATTTTGCATAAATGTGGGTGAATTTCGTTGAGGCAGGGGACTTTCAATTGTTGAGATCTGAAAAAACACTTTAGCAGCCGGAACAGTTTATAATAAGGACTGAGATCGAAAAACACGTTTTTCGTTAAAACTTATAACCCAAGTATTATTTGATTTTTTTTTTATCAAGTTACCTTTGTAAAGCATGTCATTTATTATGTTTAATGTCAATTATGTTCAATTGTTGTTAATCTGATTAAAATGAGTGACCAGAAAAAAGTGCGTACTAAAATTATTAACTATTTTCAACAAAATCCAACTTGGTCCTACCATAAGTTGGCCAAAAAATCAAAGGTCTGCCGTCAAACTGTTTCCAATGTTATTAAACAGTACCGGGAGAACTTGTCCGTTGATAGAAAACCTGCCAAAAGAATAGAAAGCATTTTCAAAAGAGCTCCCAACACATCCGGTAGGAAAGCAGCCCGGTTAGCTCAGTGCACGGACTATTTGGTACGAAAAGTTAAAGCCAATGCAGCTTTAAAAACATATACCGCTCAAAAAGTTCCTGACAGAAACTCTGCTAAAAATTTAGAGGCCAAAGACAGAGCACGGAAATTGCATGTTAAGAATTTTTCGATCTCAGTCCTTATGTTTGAGATAATTGATTTCATTCAATGCGAATTACTTGAAAATAGTATGTTGGTTGGCTTTGCCTTAAAATAGTAATTTTTAAAAAACCAATAACTCTCTTGTATTTCTTTATGTTCCTATAATTGTTATCAATGATTGACACATTTCAAATGTACATTCGGTAATTTCCTGACAATGGTGTTTAATTCCTTTGAAAGAACTTTGAAATACTCCCTCGAAATATATTATTTCTAATTACAGTTGCATTTCCAGTTTTTTTTCTTTTGTGTGAAATTTTAAAACACTATTTGAAAATTGTTTTATTTTATTAAAGTTATGCCCATAGAGAAACATAGAGCGGAAACTAGAAAAAAACTCAAACAAAAAAATTACTCAAAATAATCACACATACGAGTGTTGTTTTTGTTTTCAAATAGTTTTTTCTACTAATACATTCTCAGCACTTAGGTTTTTGACAACTGAGTTAGGTCTTTGACAGGTGAGTTTCCGATCTATGTGTATTTATCTATGGTTATGCCATAGAGACAATATACATAGAGCGGAAACTAGAAAAAAACTCAAACAAAAAAATTACTCAAAAATGTTATACGTACGAGTGTTGTTTTTATGTTTTCACATAGTGTTTTGTACTAATACATTCTCACCACTTAGGTTTTTGACAACTGAGTTAGGTCTTTGACAGAAGAGTTTCCGATCTATGTGTATTTATCTATGAATTATACCTTAACCTGTTATTAATGCTTTTGGTTAATGTAAAGAATTTTAAATATTTTTATACCCACTATCATTTGTAACACATCGAAATATTTATCGCAGACTCACAAAAGTTAATAATATTCTGGGTGCTTATGAAATTCTAAGACGATCTAGCTATGTACGTCCGTCTGTCTGTGGAAAATACGATAGGACCCAAACGAAAGGAGCTAAGTGGATGAAATTTTCTACAAATACTCTCTGTTGTTGGGATTTGTTTGGTATTGATAATGGGCAATGATTTCGCCTAGCTCCCATACAAATGTCTCCCCGGAATACTGTTTAAGCGATCATAAATGTGTTGATTATGTGGCAGTCGTGATAAAATTAGTTCTAAGTACTCTGAAATTATACTGTAAAGCTCAGATTCTCAAAAAAGTATTATCGAACCGTATGGTTTGCAGACCGATAGAAAAAAAATACAATTTTCAATAGACAACGACTGTGATATATATTTGTCCCTCTTTCCAAACCACAACCATTTTGACACTTTCTTTTGTTTGTTTTCTATTGCCATATTACTGGAACCAGCTGATTCATATCTGTATAATTTGTGCTGTAAAGTATGGCGAAAATCAGGCAACGTTTGTTCAAAGTCCCCATACAAGATTCCCCTCAGAAAATGCTTGAACATTCATAATTGTCTTATAATAATAATTAATAGCGTGATGAAATTGGACATAAACAAGTTTTATATGAACCTAAATCTTTTTACAAAATATTGCGAAGATCGGTCCATAATTGACTCTACACCCCATATAACCCCTATATAAGAAATGTATTTTATTGTCAATTATCTGTAACAATTAGATGTTTTATCACACACTCATAGCCTGAGTAAATAATTCTAGATTTATTTCTAAAATTAAACCAAAACTTAGTCAGCTTATGACTAAAAGAAAAAATAAACTTACTAGGGATGCCAATCCCGGGCTTAACAAATCCCGCGTAATTTCGGAATTGTTGATATTTTTGGGCGTATTTATAATACTAATCGCGCTTTAAATCCTAACGGTGCTATATTTACAAATTTCAATAACTCCTTGACATTAGACAGCCTTGAACAATTTAATGCGTAGTCTGCTCTATACATTGGCTAACATGAATATATACATAAGACATAAATATTTTTCAAACAAATTTGAAACAAACACAAACATTAATAAAAAAAAAATACGACATACAACGCTACGACACCGATTGTGAATTGGACAATTTTATTTAATTATTTTTTGTTATAATCCCCGGATTTTGAACTCTAATTAATATCAATTTCCATACAAAAGGTGTAAAATTTTCAGTTTTTTTTTTTTGCAGTTTTATCACTCTCAAATAGTTCAGAATAGGGGTTAAATATGATACTTTTTTTATCAACCATATTTACATTAAATATGAATTATCTATTGTTTCCAATTTACGTTATTGTAATTCAATGTTTTTTTTAATTGAAATAAATTGTTATATTGTTAAATTAAAACAAAAATCCAGAAATCCTAAACAATCCCGGGATTGAAAAATCCATTGCCGTTTGGGATCCCTATTAAAATTCGTGATATCATTAATTTATAAATATTTCAAGTAATGAAACATTATTAACCGATGAAAAATATATATAATTAAAATATCTCTATTTCAATCTATAATTTCAATAATCTTCCTGAATTAAAAATATTACTGGACAGTTCACACACTGATATATACATAAATACTATTGGAAATATGCTTTATGTACAATAAAACTGAAAATTTAATTTTTTTTTAACTGCCCACTTTTTTAGTATCTTATAAATAATAAACTCTAAATTGCCCAATATTGTCTTCAATTTTATAAAGTACTTCACTATCTACCCAACTGTTTTCATAATATTATCGCAACGATTTGTTTTACAACAAGCACAATTAAATCTCAACTGTGACAAAAAAAAATATCAAGAATTACCCACCAAACAACTAAACACTCAACTTTGAAATTATTAATATTGATCGTTATCACTTGAAATCAAAATTTGTTAACCCTACTTCCGAATTAACGAATTCAAATAAGCACACACAAAAAAAAAAGCGCGGTAATTACGTAAATTCACAAACGAAAACAAAATATACCGCACTAACAAGAGCGGGAAAAAAAATTGCTTAAAAGTGTAAAGCAGCGTCTAATAAAATGAAAACAAACAAAACCCCATACAAATTAATGACGAAAACGAAATTTCACACTTTTTTTATTTTATTATTATTCCACTTTGTTTAATATCTGATTAATATTAAATACCTAGAAGGAATATAAAAACAACAATTATGTATTTGTGTAAGTACATGAAGAATCACTTAAACAACAACGTCATTAGATAATAAACAACAGATACGTATGTATTGTATAAATCACCCTAGTATATTTAGGAGGGTATAATGACAAATTTATTTATTTTTTTTTTTTTTAGAAATAAGTTTTGGTCAGACTCGGATCCAGGGGGTGAAAAGAAGGAAATTACCTGCCCCCAAAACCAAAAATATTTAATGGGAAACATGGGAAAGGTAAAGTATATTATATTTCCTCCCCCCAAAATGGTTGAAATGGATCCGTGCATGGTCTATGTTGAATAGAAAATACCACCCAGGGTTTGTAGAATAATGAAGAGTGCATTGCTAAAAATTCTCGCAATCTATAGTGTTATTGAATTTTCGGGGGAAATCAAATTACCTTTAGGCATAGTTAGGAATTTGAAAAGTAAGTCAACTATAAGATGTAGTAACTTTGTAAAGGGTATTAGATATAAACAGTCATTGTGCAATTGGAAAAGTTGTAATGTATGTTCTCACTCAGTCCATGAGTGGTCATAGCTCTCATACAAGGCCCACTTCCGAAAATCACTTTAACGAGCATAAAACTAAAAATGAGATTTATCAAATATAAATATATAGAAAGAAATCACGCGATGTAATTTCATGACGATCGATCCATAATTAGTCATAGCTCCATATAAGGCCCACTTCCTGAAATTACTCAAACAAAATTACGAGTATTTAAATTTAAAATACATAAAATGCACTATTTTGTCATAGATAATTAAGCCCATCAGCGCAAAAGTGGTGTAAGCCACAATTACACAGTCTTTACATTACCAATATCAATACAAAAGTGGGGTAAGCTCAGAAAATTAAAAGAATCACCTTTGAGATATTAAAATATAAATGACATTTTCCGATTTTGTAGTTCAATTTGCTTAAAAGATATGTACCCAGCAGTCAATGTATCCCATATAGTCAGTAACCTGCGGGAAATTTGTGTCAATTGTTCTGAAAGCACTTATCCTGTGACCAGTGAATACAATATTATTTCAGAAAGGAGCGAAAACAAGACATATTACTTAACTGGTGTTCATGTTTTTGAAGTGTAGTTATTACTGAGGAAAGGTAACTGACACAAAATTAGTCCTGGTTTTGTGGGTGTTATGTTCAATATCTTTAAATTAGTGCTGTCATAAGTTCGTTTGGGACTATTTCCATGACCGGTTTTTATGGTACCGCTATAATATAAGTTATTTTAGGTTCTTCTTTGGCCAGTTCATTTTGAACTATTCATGAATAGGTCTTTACGATCATATGTGAGACAGTTCACTTGGGGTAACACCATAGACAAGTATTAACCGACATTAAATAAGTTCGCTAAGGTTAGTTCGGCGACTTGTTCACTTGGGACAATATATGAGACTGGTTTTGTATTAACCGAAATTTAATAAGTCCAGTTAGGTAAGTTCAGAGACCTGTCACAAAGTGTCAATAAGGTGTCAATTAACCCCCTCCTAGGACATCTCAATGTTAAAGTGACAGGTCCCCTTCATATAAAGTGTTAGAACTGGAACCGGTCCCTACCACTTTGGAACTATCGCGTGATAAGTTTGGTGTTAGTTCCCTTTCCCCTAGGGTAAATGTTACTAATGTGCGTGAAGACAATTGTAACGTAAGTGTCCCTAAGTAATCAAGAGTGTAGTCACGTTAAACGTTTATTTTGTACTGAACTTTAGAAAGTTGTTATTTTACCCACCAAAAGTAATCTATTGGAGAGTTGTCGCAAAATAGTTTGTTTACAAGCAATCGGTTATTGGAATGTTTATGAAATATATTTTTAACTGACTATTTGAGGTTAATTAGCACCAATACATGTTAAAATAACTAGTTATGTAGCTGATCAAGTAACCAGTTAGGTAGGACTACTTCGGACCAGCTATTACACAGTCTATTTGTAATCTATGTAGGTTCAATAGACCCCATGCTTAGGACATGTACATTAGAGTGACAATCAGTTGTATGGAAACAAAATTGTGTTCGATTTTTGAAGCGTGCCGGGTGGAATATTGTGACAATAGGTATAAAAGTTAAGTGTTGAAAATTTAAGGCAAATCGGACAACGATTTCGGGAGGCGCATCGAGGTCAAAGGTCAGATATATGCCAAATTTGACTATTTATATGAACTAAATTTGTATAACTCCTTAGCTTTCTGCATTATGTTACAAAAATATGTAGATTTATTTATATTACTAAAAATTACAGTCAAAAAAAATTATTTTGAGATTAAACCTATATCTTCTTCGGGTCTAATTGACCCACAAACTGTATTATCGCTAAAATTCGGAAAAAATGCAAATTTTTAAATTTTTGTAAATATTTTGCTACTAAATAATTATTTTTGCAATTGAATGCAAAAGAATCAAAATATGTACATAATTGTCGTTCTAATGAAATATAAAAGACAAAAATTGGTTAAAAAATTTTAAAGTTATTAAAAATTCCCCAGGCCATTAATGTGTCACAGGCCACTTGAACAAGAAATGTAGGAACAAAATTAACATATTTTAAGAAATATTAAAATAAAAGCTAATTTTTACTTAAAATACATTTGTATGTGTTTTTGTCTTTGTAGAAAACCGTTAACCTTAACGTTAATTCGAATCCCCTTTTTCAAATTTTTAAAAATTTTGTTAAGAAAATTTTAGAAGTTTTTGATCATCACATTGGTATTTATTATGTCAATACCTCTTACAGTTTTTCCGTACGATTTAAATTTTGTGATTTTCTTTAAAAAAATATTTTTTTTGACCATATTTTGTCGAATGATAGCAAATTCCTTACCGTTACGAATTTTAAGTAAAACCTATACAGAATCTTATTATTCAGATTATACCAAATATACTCTGAAAGTTTTACTAAAAGAGGACAACTTTAACCCTGAAATGGTGAAGGTCTAAGGTAAATTTTAGCAATATTTGGAATTTCTAAATGAAAGATAGCGAAATATTATACATTTTTAGACCAATTTTAATGAAACTTGCGAAAAATATACCTTAAGATCTAAAATATACCATAACAGTGCAAAAATGGAAATTAATCCTTAAAAGCACTTGGGGTCAAAGTGACTCTGAATTAGACTGTGGTTTTCGTGATTTTAAAAGTTGAGGGTCATTTGGACCCCAAGTTCTATTAAGGGTTGATTTCCATGTTTGCACTGTACATGTTAAAAAAAAAAAAACTAGTCACGTAGCTATTTATGTAACTAGTTGTCAACCTAAATGATAGGTAAAATCACTAGTTCGGAACGGTCTCCTAGAACTGCTGGGTACTTTTTGCAAAATATTTGTAAAGATAAAATTTTATTTGTTTGATCCTAGATATTGCTAATTTTTCACAAATATTACCGATCCAACTTTACCAGTCTATAAAATATAAATCAAATCCGATATGGGTTTGGTTTATATGTCATAAATAGTAGAATACATGATTTTAAAATTAATGAAATCGGAGATCATTAAAACCCAACGTGCTTCGAAATAAAATGTCATTACCTTTAATAGTATAGACAACTTTTTGCGTGCCCTCTTAATGTACATATGAATATATGTATGTATTAAATAATGTCTAAATCCTATGTATGCGTTTGACATTTATCAGTGACGTTTTATAGATATGCGTGTTTATTCTACTGAACTCATAAATAATTGAATTGCAATCTTTTTAAATTATCATAAATTTTATAGAAAATGTCAACAAATTGTATTACTTAAAAATAAGTAAGAGTGTTATAATCGGCTGTGCCGAATCTTTTATACCCGCCATCAAAATATGACAATAGGTAGGGTAGGGTCAATTATGGACCGAAACAAAAGTTGGTTGAAAGATTTAGATTCATATACTTGTTTATGTTAAATTTCATCACGATATTAATTATTATAAGACAATAATGAATGTTCAAATCAGACGGACATGGCTAGATCGTCTTAGAACCTTACGAAGACCCAGAATATATATACTTTTTGATTCTACAACCAATATTTCAATATGCTACAAACGGAATTACAAAATCAATATACCCCCCATCTTTTTTTATAATGGCTATAATAAATACAATAACAAGCGAGTATGTTTTTTATTAAAAAAAAAATAGGTGAAAACAAAACCAGGCTATTTTGCTGATTAAAAAAAATCTTACAAGTAAAAAATAAAAGACAATATGAAAAACAAAAAAAGAATATTGATAATATTTGATTAAACATTTCATTATTTTTAAACATTTAATGCATTTTAATCTCTTCAACTCTGTTGTTTACTTGCTTTGGTTTTGTTTTTTTTTTTATAGAAATATATATTTATTCATAATATTAAACTCCGACTCATACAATTATACTAGGAATTTGTTTAATTGTACCATTCTATAATTCAATGAACTATTTTTATAATTTGTGTATGTTTTTTTTTTATTACTTATTTAATAATCTAGATTAATATTATTTTGCAAAATAAAATTAATGGGTGTGTCCTGCACAAACGCCCTGGAAACAACATAGATTATTTAAGTACAAAATACTGGAAAACATTATTTTCATTATATGTGTTTGGAGTGTTATCATTTCGCAAAAAAATTTTTTGTTTTGCTATTTCGATTTGAATTTTTGAATCGT
Organism: Calliphora vomitoria; assembly: GCA_942486065.2. Taxonomy (NCBI): domain Eukaryota; kingdom Metazoa; phylum Arthropoda; class Insecta; order Diptera; family Calliphoridae; genus Calliphora; species Calliphora vomitoria. Next base: position 17,676,406 of record OW818031.2, on the reverse strand, counting down.
TACTCTTCTGAAATCGAAAATATTTGGTTTACACGTTTTCAATGGAAAACACAATTTAAAATTCTCCAGAATCTTTACTTGCGCTGAAAAATGGATCCATTACTATAACCCGAAGCGTAAAAGATCGTATGTGAGTCCGATCAACCACCTGAATTGACACCAAAGCCAAATATCCATGGCGCTAAGGTAATGCTCTGTATTTGGCCAGATTTTTAGCAGTTTATCATAGGGAACCTGTAGCTAACTCAACTGATTCGTTTGAAGCGTGCATTGTCCGAAAAAAACCCAGAATATGCGTTGGGAAGTTTGCCTCTCCCGCCTTATTGGTTCACTATTCTGAGTTCAAAAGAAAATAACTTTTAGGAAAATAGATTGAAAATATGGTACATAAAGCATTACACCAATATTGTAAAATTAAATACAGTTAAAGTTTAGCAATTTTTCACCATTCTTATATAAAAATTGAACTTAAATAAAAGACAAACAAAATTTAAAATATATATGATCATAAAGAACGAGTGTACCAAGTTTTAATACTCATAAATGTGGAACGGGTAAGATCCGATGCTTTGTCAAACATTTTTGTTTCCTCTCAACAATTATGTTATGATACAATATAACGTATTTTTATCAGTGTGTTTTTTATTAAAGGAACGTCAGTTTTTTTTTTTTTTTTTTAATTTCACCCCTTTTGTAATACAATACATGCATATTAAAACATTTCTTGGAAAATTCAAAGCTTTATAAAAAATGTTTATAAATAAGAGTCACACCAAAAATCGTTAAAAGCATTTATTATTTAGAAATAAATAAAACTGATAAAAAAAACACTAACAACAACAAACAAAATTTTGGATAGAAGAATCAAAATTAAATTAAAACTACGTTTTAAAAGATCAGGTCAAAATCATTTTTTTAGTTTATGAAAACCGATCAGTGATTGATCATATCTTAAATCCACAACAACTTTGTTATAAAGCGTTTAATTGAGAAAAGGAGGACGATCTGTGATCACCCTATTTACGAGCAAAAATCGATGTTTTCTATGAAATTGTATGAAAAACTCAAAATATATAAAATAACTTTGTTATAAGGCGTTTAATTAAGAAAAGGAGGTCGATTTGTGATCACTCATATTTCTGACCAAAAATCGGTATTTTCTATGAAAAACTCAAAATATATAAAATCGTTAATAACTTTGTTATAAAGCGTTTAATTGAGAAAAGGAGGTCGATCTGTGATCAATTATATTTCCAACCAAAAATCGGTATTTTCTATGAAAAACTCAAAATATATAAAATCGTTAATAACTTTGTTATAAAGCGTTTAATTGAGAAAAGGAGGTCGATCTGTGATTACTCATATTTCAAACCAAAAATCGGTATTTTCTATGAAAATCTCAAAATATATAAAATCGTTAATAACTTTGTTATAAAGCGTTTAATTAAGAAAAGGAGGTCCATCTGTGATCACTTATATTTCTGACCAAAAATCGGTATTTTCTATGAAAGTCTCAAAATATATAAAATCGTTATATAAAATCGTTAATAACTTTGGTATAAAGCGTTTAATTAAGAAAAGGAGGTCGATATGTGATCACTTATATTTCTGACCAAAAATCTGTATTTTCTATGAAAAACTCAAAATATATAAAATCTTCAATAACTTTGTTATAAAGCGTTTAATTGAGAAAAGGAGGTCGATATGTGACCACCTATATTTCCTACCAAAAATCGGTATTTTCTATCAAAAACTCAAAATATATAAAATCGTTAATAACTTTGTTATATAGCGTTTAATTGAGAAAAGGAGGTCGATCTGTGATCAATTATATTTCCAACCAAAAATCGGTATTTTCTTTGGAAACCCCAAAATTTATAAAATCTTCAATAACTTTGTTATAAAGCGTTTAATTAAGAACAGGAGGTCGATATGTGATCACTCATATTTTCGACCAAAAATTTATATTTTCTATCAAAAACTCAAAATATATAAAATCTTCAATAACTTTGTTATAAAGCGTTTAATCAAGAAAAGGAGGTAGATTTGTGATCACTTATATTTCTGACCAAAAATCGGTATTTTCTGAAAAACTCAATTTATATAAAATCGTTAATAACTTTGTTATAAAGCGTTTAATTAAGAACAGGAGGTCGATCTGTGATCACTCATATATTCGACCAAAAATCGGTATTTTCTATCAAAAACTCAAAATATATAAAATCGTTAATAACTTTGTTATAAAGCGTTTAATTGAGAAAAGGAGGTAGATTTGTGATCCGACCAAAAATCGGTATTTTCTATGAAAAACTCAAAATATATAAAATCATTAATAACTTTGTTAAAAAGCGTTTAATTGAGAAAAGGAGGTCGATATGTGATCAATCATATTTCCAATCAAAAAACGGTATTTTCTATAAAAAACTCAAAATACGTAAAATCGTTAATAACTTTGTTGTAAAGCGTTTAATTGAGAAAAGCAGGTCGATATGTGATCACTTATATTTCTGACCAAAAATCGGTATTTTCTATGAAAAACTCAAAATATATAAAATCGTTAATAACTTTGTTATAAAGCGTTTAATTGAGAAAAGGAGGTCGATATGTGATCACTTATATTTCTGACCAAAAATAGGTATTTTCTATGAAATACTCAAAATATATAAAATCGTTAATAACTTTGTTATAAAGCGTTTAATTAAGAAAAGGAAGTCGATATGTGATCACTCATATTTCCGACCAAAAATCGATATTTTCTATCAAAAACTCAAAATATATAAAATCGTTAATAACTTTGTTACAAAGCGTATAATTGAGAAAAGAAGATCAATAAGTGATCACTTATATTTCTGACCAAAAATCGGTATTTTCTATAAAAAACTCAAAATATATAAAATCATTAATAACTTTGTTAAAAAGCGTTTAATTGAGAAAAGGAGGTCGATATGTGATCAATCATATTTCCGACCAAAAATCGGTATTTTCTATGAAAAACTCAAAATATATAAAATCGTTAATAACTTTGTTAAAAAGCGTTTAATTGAGAAAAGGAGGTCGATATGTGATCAATCATATTTCCGACCAAAAATCGGTATTTTCTATGAAAAACTCAAAATATATTAAATCGTTAATAACTTTGTTATAAAGCGTTTAATTGAGAAAAGGAGGTCGATCTGTGATCACTTATATTTCTAACCAAAAATCGATATTTTCTATGAAAAACTCAAAATATATAAAATCGTTAATAACTTTGTTATAAAGCGTTTAATTAAGAAAAGGACGTCGATCTGTGATCACTCATATTTCCGACCAAAAATCGATATTTTCTATCAAAAACTCAAAATATATAAAATCGTTAATAACTTTGCTACAAAGCGTATAATTGAGAAAAGGAGATCAATAAGTGATCACTTATATTTCTGACCAAAAATCGGTATTTTCTATGAAAAACTCAAAATATATAAAATCATTAATAACTTTGTTAAAAAGCGTTTAATTGAGAAAAGGAGGCCGATATGTGATCAATCATATTTCCGATCAAAAAACGGTATTTTCTATAAAAAACTCAAAATACGTAAAATCGTTAATAACTTTGTTATAAAGCGTTTAATTGAGAAAAGCAGGTCGATATGTGATCACTTATATTTCTGACCAAAAATCGGTATTTTCTATGAAAAACTCAAAATATATAAAATCGTTAATAACTTTGTTATAAAGCGTTTAATTGAGAAAAGGAGGTCGATCTGTGATCACTTATATTTCTGACCAAAAATCGGTATTTTCTATGAAAAACTCAAAATATATAAAATCGTTCATAACTTTGTTATAAAGCGTTTAATTAAGAAAAGGAGGTCGATATGTGATCACTTATATTCTCAACCAAAAATCGGTCTTTTCTATGAAAAACTCAAACTATATAAAATCGTTAATAACTTTGTTATAAAGCGTTTAATTGAGAAAAGGAGGTCGATATGTGATCACTTATATTCTCAACCAAAAATCGGTCTTTTCTATGAAAAACTCAAACTATATAAAATCGTTAATAACTTTGTTATAAAGCGTTTAATTGAGAAAAGGAGGTCGATATGTGATCACTTATATTTCCCACCAAAAATCGCTATAACAAAATCGTTAATAACTTTGTTATAAAGCGTTTAATTGAGAAAAGGAGGTCGATATGTGATCACTTATATTTCCCACCAAAAATCGCTATTTTCATTGAAAAACTCAAAATATATAAAATCGTTAATAACTTTGTTATAAAGCGTTTAATTGAGAAAAGGAGGTCGATATGTGATCACTTATATTCTCAACCAAAAATCGGTCTTTTCTATGAAAAACTCAAACTATATAAAATCGTTAATAACTTTGTTATAAAGCGTTTAATTGAGAAAAGGAGGTCGATCTGTGATCAATTATATTTCCAACCAAAAATCGGTATTTTCTATGAAAAACTCAAAATATATAAAATCGTTAATAACTTTTTTATAAAGCGTTTAATTGAGAAACGGAGGTCAATAAGTGATCACTTATATTTCTGACCAAAAATCGGTATTTTCTATAAAAAACTCAAAATATATAAAATCATTAATAACTTTGTTAAAAAGCGTTTAATTGAGAAAAGGAGGTCGATATGTGATCAATCATATTTCCGACCAAAAATCGGTATTTTCTATGAAAAACTCAAAATATATAAAATCGTTAATAACTTTGTTAAAAAGCGTTTAATTGAGAAAAGGAGGTCGATATGTGATCAATCATATTTCCGACCAAAAATCGGTATTTTCTATGAAAAACTCAAAATATATTAAATCGTTAATAACTTTGTTATAAAGCGTTTAATTGAGAAAAGGAGGTCGATCTGTGATCACTTATATTTCTAACCAAAAATCGATATTTTCTATGAAAAACTCAAAATATATAAAATCGTTAATAACTTTGTTATAAAGCGTTTAATTAAGAAAAGGAGGTCGATCTGTGATCACTCATATTTCCGACCAAAAATCGATATTTTCTATCAAAAACTCAAAATATATAAAATCGTTAATAACTTTGCTACAAAGCGTATAATTGAGAAAAGGAGATCAATAAGTGATCACTTATATTTCTGACCAAAAATCGGTATTTTCTATGAAAAACTCAAAATATATAAAATCATTAATAACTTTGTTAAAAAGCGTTTAATTGAGAAAAGGAGGTCGATATGTGATCAATCATATTTCCGATCAAAAAACGGTATTTTCTATAAAAAACTCAAAATACGTAAAATCGTTAATAACTTTGTTATAAAGCGTTTAATTGAGAAAAGCAGGTCGATATGTGATCACTTATATTTCTGACCAAAAATCGGTATTTTCTATGAAAAACTCAAAATATATAAAATCGTTAATAACTTTGTTATAAAGCGTTTAATTGAGAAAAGGAGGTCGATCTGTGATCACTTATATTTCTGACCAAAAATCGGTATTTTCTATGAAAAACTCAAAATATATAAAATCGTTCATAACTTTGTTATAAAACGTTTAATTAAGAAAAGGAGGTCGATATGTGATCACTTATAATTCTGACCAAAAATAGGTATTTTCTATGAAATAATCAAAATATATTAAATCGTTAATAACTTTGTTATTAAGCGTTTAATTAAGAAAAGGAGGTCGATCTGTGATCAATTATATTTCCAACCAAAAATCGGTATTTTCTATGAAAAACTCAAAATATATAAAATCGTTAATAACTTTTTTATAAAGCGTTTAATTGAGAAACGGAGGTCAATATGTGATCAATTATATTTCTGACCAAAAATCGGGTTTAGATTTTTATCCTATCTTTTAAAATTAAGTTTAATGGAACAAGAAAATCCTTTATTATCTTTCGATATTTCAACGTAGAGACATACTTTCGTGTTTATATTTAAAATATGTAATATAAATTTATATTTCTAAAGTGTCAATTCTATCACATTTCTAATGAATATTTATTAGGTTTGAATATTATGATTTCATTCAAAATTTCCTTAATCTAACTTTCAATATGTTTTAAATACTTCTTTCGTTAGAACAGAAATTAACACCTTTTGGTCGATATGTGATCACTTATATTTCTGCCCAAAAATCGGTATTTTCTATGAAAAACTCAAAATATATAAAATCGTTAATAACTTTGTTATAAAGCGTTTAATTGAGAAAAGGAGGTCGATTTATGATCACTTATATTTTCTATGAAAAACTCAAAATATACAAAATCGTTAATAACTTTGTTATAAAGCGTTTAATTGAGAAAAGGAGGTCGATATGTGATCACTTATATTTCCCACCAAAAATCGCTATAACAAAATCGTTAATAACTTTGTTATAAAGCGTTTAATTGAGAAAAGGAGGTCGATATGTGATCACTTATATTTCCCACCAAAAATCGCTATTTTCATTGAAAAACTCAAAATATATAAAATCGTTAATAACTTTGTTATAAAGCGTTTAATTGAGAAAAGGAGGTCGATATGTGATCACTTATATTCTCAACCAAAAATCGGTCTTTTCTATGAAAAACTCAAACTATATAAAATCGTTAATAACTTTGTTATAAAGCGTTTAATTGAGAAAAGGAGGTCGATCTGTGATCAATTATATTTCCAACCAAAAATCGGTATTTTCTATGAAAAACTCAAAATATATAAAATCGTTAATAACTTTTTTATAAAGCGTTTAATTGAGAAACGGAGGTCAATATGTGATCAATTATATTTATGACCAAAAATCGCTATTTTCATTGAAAAACTCAAAATATATAAAATCGTTAATAACTTTGTTATAAAGCGTTTAATTGAGAAAAGGAGGTCGATATGTGATCACTTATATTCTCAACCAAAAATCGGTCTTTTCTATGAAAAACTCAAACTATATAAAATCGTTAATAACTTTGTTATAAAGCGTTTAATTGAGAAAAGGAGGTCGATATGTGATCACTTATATGTCTGACTAAAAATCGGTATTTTTTAAGAAAAACTCAAAATATATAAAATCGTTAATAACTTTGTTATAAAGCGTTTAATTGAGAAAAGGAGGTCGATATGTGATCACTTATATTTATGACCAAAAATCGGTATTTTCTATGAAAAACTCAAAGTATATAAAATCGTTAATAACTTTGTTATAAAGCGTTTAATTGAGAAAAGGAGGTCGATTTATGATCACTTATATTTTCTATGAAAAACTCAAAATATATAAAATCGTTAATAACTTTGTTATAAAGCGTTTAATTAAGAAAAGGAGGTCGATATGTGATCACTTATAATTCTGACCAAAAATCGGTATTTTCTATGAAAAACTCGAAGTATATAAAATCGTTAATAACTTTGTTATAAAACGTTTAATTAAGAAAAGGAGGTCGATCTGAGATTACTTATATTTCCGACCAAAAATCGGTATTTTCTATGAAAAATTCAAAATATATAAAATCGTTAATAACTTTGTTATAAAGAGTTTAATTGAGAAAAGGAGGTCGATCTGTGATCTCTCATATTTCTGACCAAAAATGGTATTTTCTATGAAAAACTCAAAATATATAAAATCGTTCATAACTTTGTTATAAAGCGTTTAATTGAGAAAAGGAGGTCGATTTATGATCACTTATATTTTCTATGAAAAACTCAAAATATATAAAATCGTTAATAACTTTGTTATAAAGAGTTTAATTCAGAAAAGGAGGTCGATCTGTGATCTCTCATATTTCTGACCAAAAATGGTATTTTCTATGAAAAGCTCAAAATATATAAAATCGTTCATAACTTTGTTATAAAGCGTTTAATTGAGAAAAGGACGTCGATATGTGATCACTTATATTTTCTATGAAAAACTCAAAATATATAAAATCGTTAATAACTTTGTTATAAAGCGTTTAATTGAGAAAAGGAGGTCGATATGTGATCACTTATATTTCTGACCAAAAATCGGTATTTTCTACGAAAAACTCAAAATATATAATATCCTTAATAACTTTGTTATAAAGCGTTTAATTGAGAAAAGGAGGTCGATATGTGATCACTTATATTTTCTATGAAAAACTCAAAATATATAAAATCGTTAATAACTTTGTTACAAAGCGTTTAATTGAGAAAAGGAGGTCGATATATGATCTCTCATATTTCTGACCAAAAATCGGTATTTTCTATGAAAAACTCAAAATATATAAAATCGTTAATAACTTTGTTATAAAGCGTTTAATTGAGAAAAGGAGGTCGATCTGTGATCACTTATATATCCAAACAAAAATCAGTATTTTCCATGAAAAACTCAAAATATATAAAATCGTTAATAACTTTTTTATAAAGCGTTTAATTAAGAAAAGGAGGTCGATCTATGATCACTCATACTTCCGACCAAAAATCGGAATTTTCTATCAAAACTCAAAATATATAAAATCGTTAATAACTTTGTTATAAAGCGTTTAATTGAGAAAAGGAGGTCGATATGTGATCACTTATAATTCTGACCAAAAATCTGTATTTTCTATGAAAAAGTCAAAATATATAAAATCGTTAATAACTTTGTTATAAAGCGTTTAATTGAGAAAAGGAGGTCGATATGTGATCACTTATATTTCTGACCAAAAATCGGTATTTTCTATGAAAAACTCAGAATATGTTAAATCGTTAATAACTTTGTTATAAACCGTTTAATTAAGAAAAGAAGGTGTATGTGTGATCACTTATATTTCCGACCAAAAATCGGTATTTTCTATGAAATACTCAAAATATATAAAATCGTTAATAACTTTGTTATAAAGCGTTTAATTAAGAAAAGGAGGTCGATCTGTGATCATTCATATTTCCAACCAAAAATCGGTATTTTCTATGAAAAACTCAAAATATATTAAATCGTTAATAACTTTGTTATAAAGCGTTTAATTGAGAAAAGGAGGTCGATCTGTGATCACTCATATTTCCGACCAAAAATCGGTATTTTCTATGAAAAACTCAAAGTATATAAAATCGTTAATAACTTTGTTATAAAGCGTTTAATTGAGAAAAGGAGGTCGATCTGTGATCACTTATAATTCTGACCAAAAATCGGTATTTTCTATGAAAAACTCAAAATATATAAAATCGTTAATAACTTTGTTATAAAGCGTTTAATTGAGAAAAGGAGGTCCATATGTGATCACTTATATTTCCAACCAAAAATCGGTATTTTCTATGAAAAACTCAAAATATATAAAATCGCAAATAACTTTGTTATAAAGCGTTTAATTAAGAAAATTAGGTCGATATGTGATCACTTATAATTCCGACCAAAAATCGGTATTTTCTATGAAATACTCAAAATATATAAAATCGTTAATAACTTTGTTATTAAGCGTTTAATTGAGAAAAAGGAGGTCGATCTGTGATCACTCATATTTCCAACCAAAAATCGGTATTTTCGATGAAAAACTCAAAATATATAAAATCGTTAATAACTTTGTTATAAAGCGTTTAATTAAGAAAAGGAGGTCGATCTGTGATCACTCATATTTCCGAAAAATCGGTATTTTCTATGAAAAACTCAAAATATATAAAATCGTTAATATCTTTGTTATAAAGCGTTTAATTAAGAAAAAGAGGTCGATATGTGATCACTTATATTTCCGACCAAAAATCGGTATTTTCTATCAAAAACTCAAAATACATAAAATCGTTAATAACTGTGTTATAAAGCGTTTAATTGTGAAAAGGAGGTCGATATGTGATCACTTATATTTCTGACCAAAAAAATTGAGAAAAGGAGATCGATTTGTGATCACTTATATTTCCGACCAAAAATCGGTATTTTCTATGGAAATCTCAAAATATGTAAAATCGTTAATAACTTTGTTATAAAGCATTTAATTGACCAAAAATCGGTATTTTCTATGAAAAACTCAAAATATGTAAAATCGTTAATAACTGTGTTACAAAGCGTTTAATTTAGAAAAGGAGGTCGATATGTGATCACTCATATTTTAAACCAAAAATCGATATTTTCTATGAAAAACTCAAAATATATAAAATCGTTAATAACTTTGTTATAAAGCGTTTTATTGAGAAAAGGAGGTCGATCTGTGAGTATTCATATTTTAAACCAAAAATCGGTATTTTCTATGAAAAACTCAAAATATATTAAATCGTTAACAACTTTGTTATAAAGCGTTTAATTGAGAAAAGGAGGTCGATATGTGACCACCTATATTTCCGACCAAAAATCGGTGTTTTCTATCAAAAACTCAAAATATATAAAATCGTTAATAACTTTGTTATAAAGCGTTTAATTTAGAAAAGGAGGTCGATATGTGATCACTTATATTTCTGACCAAAAATCGGTATCAAAAACTCAAAATATATAAAATCGTTAATAACTGTGTTATAAAGCGTTTAATTGAGAAAAGGAGATCGATTTGTGATCACTTATATTTCCGACCAAAAATCGGTTTTAGATTTTTATCTTATCTTTTAAAATTAAGTTAAATGGAACAAGAAAATCCTTTATTGTTTTTCGATATTTCAACATAGAGACATACTTTCGTGTTTATATTTAAAATATGTAATATAAATTTATATTTCTAAAGTGACAATTCTATCACATTTCTAATCGATATTTATTAGGTTTGAATATTATGATTTCATTCAAAATTTTCTTAATCTAACTTTCAATATGTTTTAAATACTTCTTTCGTTAGAACAGAAATTAACACCTTTTGGTTTTACAACTAAAATTAGTATATTTTTATTAACACTAACTATATTTTGTATAGAAATTGATATGATAATTTTTGTAATTAATTTTTTCTTGTGTTGCTTGCTGGTAATAAAAAGTGAATCATTAAATTGATGTCTGATAAAAGCGAATTTCATAAATGGTAAACATCGTACGAACATATTTTAAATACCCCCAGCTAAATATAGATTCAGTACAATTGTAGTGGCGCAGGAAAACTACATATACAGACATTTAGATTTACACTTACGTTCAAATGTAGTAGATATAGAAAAGATTTATAATCTTAGCTTAAAGGCCCTATTTACCAGTATACATTCATATGTATATATGTCTCCCTATATAGCACATATTCATATAAATATGCATATGCATAATGTAAATGGAATATTTATTATTATTATTTTTTTAGCAGATTTTAATTTTGTGTTTGCGCATTAGAATGAATAACTTTTTACCCGTACAAGCGACAACAACTCATTTGTAAGTTTGGCTGAATGTGATGGATGAAGTAATTGTTTGCACTAAATATTGACAATCTCTGTTCAAATACTCGAAGTTGTATACAAATTTGTAGAATTTCCGTTTCACACTTTGCCTCAAGCAAAAATAAAAAAAAAAAAAAAAATTAAAATTAAACACCAAATTATTTAAATACGACGAGTATCAATATAATTGATATTTGTAAGAAGACAACAATTTTACTATTCGTGTATGTGTAGAGTTTTTGCTGCAAAAAAGGCGGCATACAGAGATACCTATTTGTTTTAATAAATAAAATCCATTGTTTTCACAAAAAAGGGAATTCTTAAATGAATTTCGTATTGGTAGAAGAATGTAAAGAATACTTAATAAATAATTGCATTTTTATTTTATGTTACTTTTTTGGTTTTTTGAGAATTGTTCAAAATTGCGTGTCTGTGCATAAAATTTGCATTCTTAAGCATATACTTATACTTATATTGTATGATGAATATTAATAATTCTTAATAATAAAGAATATTTTAAAGATCTATTATAACAAAGCGACTAAAACTTTAAATAGTAAAGAGTGTTTTGAATATCAACTTTTCAAACAAAACATTACTAATGATAAAAATTTTGTCAGGGATGAAGTATAAAAATCTTAACTACGTGTCCTAGTTTATCAATTAAAAGGATTTTCAAGTTATGGATCTGGAAAGAGAATCAAAGTGAACGCACGTTTTCCCTAACGATGACGACAGAAATTAGATTTCTCTATTGAAAAGGATCTTGAACAAATGCTTTCCATCTCTTTATAATAGGGTTTATAATTTCCTGGAGTTTTGCCATTCCCGGGAAATGATAAAAAAAATATTTCCATTCCCGTGAGTAATTACTAAATTAACCAGAAACTAATTAGATTTTCAAATAATCGGTCAAAACTAAATAATTTATATACTTTTATTCAAAGGTTTAAAAAGCCCGAAGATCAATTTAAAATAACTGAATATATATAAACAGTAGTATCATTATTTTAATTAGATATCGACCTACTGGAAAAGTTAATTTTTCTATTCTAAATAAGCATTTCTCTGTTTTGTCCCACAAAGAAAATAGTTTTGGTTGTGATAACTGAATTGAATGCTAATCAAATAATTCTGTCTAAACCCAATAAGCATTTTAACTGGAATTCAAGTTAAAAACAAGTGTAATTCAAGCTGACAAGCAATTAATTGTGACAAGCAATTACATTATCACCCCTATTGCGAATCAATATTTCACATGAAATATGTTCCCTTTTCCCATTTCTCGTTCATCAACTTTGTTCACGTGAAAAAATTCCACATGTTGTGAGATTTTTAGATGGAATTTTGTAAACAATAAACAGCTGTTACGAACAAAATTAACTATTGTGAATGAAAAGTTGATGGGAATATCACGATAGCAATTTTCCCTTCGAGGGGAATGGATATTTCATGGGAACAAAATTTCACATGTTATTGCCGATAGGGGTGAATATCAATAACATTATCCAGTAAAAAGGAAACATAAATTCAAGCCACTTGTTTTTTTGTTTGAAAAATATTTAATGATTTTTCACAAAAGTAAGAAATAATTATTTTATTGATATTTGTTCAACTTAGAGCGCGAAGAAAATGAAAATTTGTGGAAAAAAGTGCAAACAATTTTTAAAAAGTCTCCGCTATTTTAAAGCTAAATCATATATCTTATTAATAAAAGAAACTATTTTGAAATCAATTCTAAAACATCATAATTATGATTTTTTGAAGTTGTAACTTTAAGAATATTGTTATTTCACTACATTTGCTAATAAAACAAAGTACTAAGTAATCGAAAAAACTATAAGTATTTGCGAACTCTATAGAATTCAATACAACATAATTGCTATATGAGAACCCGACACCACCATAGTGGGGAGGGTATATTGCGTTTGATCCTGGAAGGATCACTTGCCGAGTCCACTTAACGATGTCCGTCCGTCTTCATGTCCATCTGACTGACTACGAATATAAACTTGTGCGCCAAATACAGATCGTTACTTTGAAGATATTAAAATCAAATGTGGCACGAAGCATATTGAAACTGGCTGAAATCGGTACATTATTTCTCCTTGCCTCCATACAAATGTCCTCCCGAATTAGTACTTTATCTGTCATAAATATTTATATTGTATAGGTATCTGCACAAATTTAGCTCCAAATAAATTGTATACGGAAGTCATGTCACCTAACTTTGTAATGATCGTTTCATAATTAGTCATAGCACCCATATAAGGCCCATTTTCGAAAATCACTTTATGAAGCATAAATCTCTTAAAAATGTTGGTATCCACATAGAATTCAACAGGAATAAGTTTCATATAGACATAAATCACACGCCCTAACTTCATAACGATCGGTCCATAATTGGTCATAGCCTCCATATAAGGCCCACTTCCTAAAATCACTTTAACGAGCATAAATCTCTTAAAAAATTTGGAATCCGAATTTAATTTAATAAAAATAAGTTTCATATAGAAATAAATCACACGGCATAATCTCATGGAGATCGGTCCCTAATTACTCATAGCTCCCATATAAGGCCTACTTCCAAAAATCAATCGCGAATATACAGTATAGGCCATAACTAAAGCACCCGCTCAATGGATTTTTTCATATCATAATTTTTTTGGATAAAAAAGGTTTTTTTGGGATATATTTTGTATATATTTTATTAACTTATATTGTTAATGTTCACATTGTGTTCATTTAGGAAAGGATGATTTTATGAACAATTAATTTAAAATTATAAAACCTTTTTGTACGCACAAAACAAATGCACCCCCTTATGAGATGTTTAAAGATTAGACTATGCTACTGCATATTTGCAATGTCAGTTAACGGGACTCACAACGGATGCATTTAAAAATTCCAGAAGATAACAATAAAGTAAGACGTAGTCTGTATAATTTAAGTTCTATACAGTTTATTGTGAAAAAACAATGGATGGCAAGTTTAAGAACAAGTTTAAGATTATGCGTTAGCGAAAGAACAATCCGTAGAAGAGCAGTAGAAGCTCGATTATTCAGCCGACGGCCAGCAAAAAAAAACTGTTTATATCAGCTAAGAACAAGAAAGCAAAACTTGAGTTTGCCAAAGCCCACATCGACTGGAGTGTCCAAAAATGGAATACAGTACTGTTCTCTGACCAATCCAAATACAAATTAAAAAGTTCCTATGGAATAAGGGGTGTACTCAGACGAAAAGTAGAAAGACTGAATCCTAAGTATTGCAAAGGAACAATTTAACATGGAGGGGGCAATGTAAAAGTCTGTGGTTGCTTTTCTGGTCAAGGAATTGGGCCAATTCAAAAAGTTAATGGGATTATCGATCTGTTGATGTACCGTGATATATTGAAAGATGTAATGTTGCCTTATGCCAGTGAGATTAAACTTAAAGGGAGGTTCCAACAGGATAACGATCCTAAGCACACCTCGAAAGTTTGTAAGACTTGGCTACAGAGCAATAACATTCAAGTTCTTCATTGGCCTGCTCAATCTCCCGATCTCAATCCTATTGAGGACTTGTGGGAGATTGATTTGATTTTCACGATTAATTTCAATGCGTTATAAAGCCTGGGAAGGAATATCGCAAGACACAATAAAAAACTTAATATCTTCTATGCCTAAAGGTCACACATGACAAATATTTGACGAAAAATAAAATATATTTGTATTTATTTCAAAAACTTATTTTACTTAGGATGATTCAAAACAAACAATTTAGTTTTATTTTATTTGATTTTTTTTTATCTATATAAATATATAAATGTCTTTGTAAGTTTGTTTGTTTGTTTGTTTGTTTGTTTGTTTGTTTGTTTGTTTGTTTGTTTGTTTGTTTGTTTGTTTGTTTGTTTGTTTGTTTGTTTGTTTGTTTGTTTGTTTGTTTGTTTGTTTGTTTGTTTGTTTGTTTGTTTGTTTGTTTGTTTGTTTGTTTGTTTGTTTGTTTGTTTGTTTGTTTGTTTGTTTGTTTGTTTGTTTGTTTGTTTGTTTGTTTGTTTGTTTGTTTGTTTGTTTGTTTGTTTGTTTGTTTGTTTGTTTGTTTGTTTGTTTGTTTGTTTGTTTGTTTGTTTGTTTGTTTGTTTGTTTGTTTGTTTGTTTGTTTGTTTGTTTGTTTGTTTGTTTGTTTGTTTGTTTGTTTGTTTGTTTGTTTGTTTGTTTGTTTGTTTGTTTGTTTGTTTGTTTGTTTGTTTGTTTGTTTGTTTGTTTGTTTGTTTGTTTGTTTGTTTGTTTGTTTGTTTGTTTGTTTGTTTGTTTGTTTGTTTGTTTGTTTGTTTGTTTGTTTGTTTGTTTGTTTGTTTGTTTGTTTGTTTGTTTGTTTGTTTGTTTGTTTGTTTGTTTGTTTGTTTGTTTGTTTGTTTGTTTGTTTGTTTGTTTGTTTGTTTGTTTGTTTGTTTGTTTGTTTGTTTGTTTGTTTGTTTGTTTGTTTGTTTGTTTGTTTGTTTGTTTGTTTGTTTGTTTGTTTGTTTGTTTGTTTGTTTGTTTGTTTGTTTGTTTGTTTGTTTGTTTGTTTGTTTGTTTGTTTGTTTGTTTGTTTGTTTGTTTGTTTGTTTGTTTGTTTGTTTGTTTGTTTGTTTGTTTGTTTGTTTGTTTGTTTGTTTGTTTGTTTGTTTGTTTGTTTGTTTGTTTGTTTGTTTGTTTGTTTGTTTGTTTGTTTGTTTGTTTGTTTGTTTGTTTGTTTGTTTGTTTGTTTGTTTGTTTGTTTGTTTGTTTGTTTGTTTGTTTGTTTGTTAAAATTGGTAAAATTGGAACCTTTAGTTCTTAAACAATAAATACTATCAGTTCTTTAAAGTCCCAAAAAATTAAGTATATGAATTAATAAGTAAAGAATTCTTTAATGGTTAAGAAATTAAATTTAATTAAGAATTTATTATTTTGAACTTAATTCGCCAATAAGAGTGAAACATCGAAATATAATAAATATTTATTTGAAATCATATTGCATTTTCAAACACATTTGTAAATTATGTATATTTCAAACAAAATGACAGTGAGATATAATAGTATTTTTATAATTGGGGGATTAAAACGGTGTGCTATTAAGTCATATTGTCATAATGTCCTAATATATTATGATAGTTTAAACAAATTGTTGTTGAGCTTCAAACAAAAAATGTGTTATTTTATGACAAAACAATAAACATAGTTCAAAAAGTGTTATTAGTTTAGAACTTTTCTGTTTGAAACACAACAAAAATTTGTTTAAACTATCATAATATATTAGGACATTATAACAATACGCCCTTATAGCAGACCATTTGAATCCTCCAAATGTTTTTATATTAAACACACAACTATGTTAGAAATTCATTTGAAATACAAATGTTTTTCAAACTTTTATAGTATTGTTACGAATGTGCAAAAGCGATTTGAATTTAACGGTCTGCAACGACTGCCTGCAACATTCATCATGTTTATAAACACATCCATCAGTAGAAGCTTATATTTATCAACAATGTTGATAGCATGCGGTTATTATCATTGTTTGTAAGTATGGTAACACTGCATGTTTAAGCTGCTAACATTAACATCGAAAGCTCTAGAATTCGAATGTACTAGTTTGTCCGTTAAGAGCATTGTACAAGATTCCCGAAAGATGGCGTGTGTATAAATAGTGGCAGAGGTTGCAGTCGTGAGCGAGTTGATCATTGGCGCTGTTAGAATTAATATCAACTGTCGTGTACATTTAAGTTTGTACATTATAAAGTGCGTGTGCATTTCTGCGAATTGATAAACGTGTATAAAGACACTGAGTTCCAAAAAAGCAACCGAAATTTGGATAAATAATAGAAATTATTTGATTTTTATCCTCATTTCATAATTAAATTATTGATAAAAATAGACCGCAATATAACAAAATCTTAATAGTAAAAGCATTTAGAAACTTTTTCTTATTATTTTTAATAATATTTCAATTATATAATTTTCATCTTTATATAACCCTGTGACAGATTCAATTTTCTACTTTACGTTTCCAATAAAATCACTGATTCATTCAGAAGTGATATTTTATATTTATTTCCCATCTATTTTTTACTTTAATGATTGATTGATTAATAAAAATCACCGATTAAATCTTATTGATAAAAATCATTGTCATCTTAATATTTTTGTTGTTTGTGGACTTTAAAAATAGAACACGTTTAGGTATATATATTAGGGTGGCCCCAAAATTAAAGTTGCGGATGTTCCCGACTAAAATTAAAATTTGATTCATTTTAAGACTACGTTTTGAAATTTTTTCGTCCTGAGATCAATATTTGGCGAGCTGGATCAAAGGATAAAAAGGTCCTTTTTTGAGGTTTTTTACATTTTCTCCATATTTCTTCCAAAGGAAGTATATGTAAATTTGGTATCATGTGAAAGGTCTTTGAGAGACGCATTCAATTGGTTATTAAAAATTTTAAAAAAAAAAATTTTATTTAAAAATTTTAAAAATTTTCGACAAAATTTTAGTTTTTTTTAATTTGTTCATAGAATTTATTCAAATATATAGATGAAATTTCTTGATCATAAACATAATGTAATTTCACCGAAACGGTTTTTCTCGTTTTTTAAAATTCAGTCCAGTTCAATGTTTATTCAAATTTGTTTAAATCTAATTTCATCCCTATCTGACAATCTCTGTATACTCAATTCTTAGTATATGTAATGGGCATCAAAATAACTCAAATTTTATAAGCTTTCACCATTTCGGTGAAATTACATTATGTTTATGATCAAGAATTTCATATATTTATTTGAATAAATTCTATGAAAAAATTAAAAAAAACTAAAATTTTGTCGAAAATTTTTAAAGTTTTTAAAGTTTTTGAATTTTAATTTTTTTTTTTAAGATTCTAATAACCTATTGAATGCGTCTTTTAAAGACCTTTTATATGATATCAAACTTACATATACTTCCTTTGGAAGAAATATGGAGAAAATGTAAAAAACCTCAAAAATGGACCTTTTTATCCTTTGATCCAGCTCGCCAAATATTGACTCAAGGACGAAAAAATTTCAAAAGGTAGTCTTAGAATGAATCAAATTTTCATTTTAGGCGGAAACATCGATACCTTATTTTTTCTCCATACAAACGGGGCCACCCTAATATATATACATACATATGTGTATATAGAAATGTTTAAAGTATTTAATATTAAGTATGTATATTTGGTGTGTACAGTTTCTAATAAATAATACAATTGCAATTAACTGAGTGAGTGTGGCTTTTTGCAAAATTGTGTCTCATTGTTTTATTTTAAAAACAAAACTTAACAAAAACAAGTGTGAAATGTCAATAACAAAACAACAGCAATAGCAACAAAAAACAAAATAAAATATTTATTATTAATACATACATATTGTCAACAAAACACCAAACCGCAAACAAAATTGTATACTTTATATTATTACTTATTATTATTTGGTGTAATAATATTGATGTTAAATTAAAACATTTATTTATTGTTTTTTTCTCCTGTTTTTTAATTGTTATTGTTTGTTAATTATTTATTAATAGCTGATTATCATTTGTTTTTTTCTTTAATTTAACGTCACAAATTAATCGGTTATTACAGAAAACACAGCTAAATTACAGATTTATTTGTCAACAATGACATGTGATCGTAACTCAATACCGGTTACAAATTTATTTTAAATATTGGTCCTTGGTTGAAATGTATACAAAAATTTTAAATTTGTTAGAAAGTGATTGTATCAACATCTTGAGTTTTTGTTATCCAATATCTGTTCATGTTTATAGGCATAGAATAAATACATAGAACGGATGGATAGAGAAATGTCTCTTTTCCATATATCCCAGCAGTTAAGCAAGTAGTCAATGTATCGCTTATAGACAGTAATTGTCACTAATGTCCGACCACTTGGCTGACAATTTATATATTTGACACGTATGTACTCCTTGTAGTTCAGAGAGAAGAAAATTGGTTACTTTATACATCCCAGGTAATCTAGCGTGAAGACAATTCTCACTTAAGTGTCTCTTAGTAATCTAGAGTGTAGTGACTTTAAATGTTTTGTTAGTAATTCATACAAACTGGTTTTATACAAATTCTGTTAATATAATTCTCATACAGTTTATTTTTTCTTAAGTATATTGATATCCCATGTAATATAACGTGAAGTCAATAGTCACTTTAGTGTCTCTCAGTAACCTATAGTGAAGTGACTTTAAAGTTTAACCTGTAGTGAAGTTTATTTTGTACTTCACTTTAGAAAGTAGTTATTTTACCCACCAGAAGCAATCCATTGGAGAGTTGTCGGATGAAGGTTTATTTACAACCAATCGTTTATTTAACAGTCTATATTATGTCTTTTTAGCTGACTATTTGAGGTCAATTATATACCGTACATGTTAAAATAACTAGTTATGTAGCTGATCAAGTAGCCATTTAGGTAGCTAGTAAGGATACGAACGATATGTAACCAGTATGTGAATCCAATGCGTTGACTACTTTGGACCAACTATCAGACAGTCTCATTGTAATCAAAAAGGGTCAATTGACCCCCTACTTAGGACATGCACGTGTTTAAATAACTAGTCGCGTAGCTAGTTATGCAATTAGTTATTACCCTAAATAATGGGTGAAATCACTAGTTAGGGACTGTCGCCTAGAACTGCTGGGATGTGTGATACAATAAGAAAATACATACATTCTCATAAATTAGATTGTCTCTGACAACAGACCTAAGTGTTTGTCTCTCAGTTTTGTCATCTAGTTTTCATCTATGCTTACAGGCTTTTAACGGGAATAGTTCAAAATAGTAACAAAATAAAAGAACAATCTACACTACTCGAATGAAGATGGCAGTGTGTATAAATAGTGACTGCGGTTGCAGTAGTCAGTGAGTTTATCATATGCTATGTTAGAGTTAACATCAACTGTCTTTTACATTTTAAAGTGTGTGTGCATTTCAGCAAATTGATAAACGTGTAAATAGACACTGAGCGACTATTTGAACTGTTGTTGTTGTACATTTTAAATAAATAAAGAGTTGTTACAAATTTTAAACTACTAAACGGCGTTTATTTGCAATCAAAAGTATTCGGTTTGTTTAAAGGAAATAAACCAACGTTTTAATAAGGTTAAAACGTATCAATATATTGAAATTTTGAGGACAAAAACGTACCTCAGGAAATTAAAGAAACAGGTTCCATTTTATTTAATTTCCTGAGGTACGTTTTTGTCCTCAAAATTTCAATATATTGTTACGTTTTAACCTTATTAAAACGTTGGTTTATTTCCTTTAAATATGCAATTATCTTGAATTTTTGTCATATTATATTTTTTGGTATAAAAACTAAGTTTTAAATTTGTATTATGTAATATTTTCAATTGTTAATATATTTACTACTGATAAACAAATACTGTTAAAGTTAATCTTTCTATAAGAGGTAATATTAAATCAAAAGATATTTAAATCTGGAAAATAAAACAGACAAAACTAAAGCACCCCTTCATGGACATAATATAAACATTTTTTTAATGTATCTTTTGTTGCAAATCCTTTGTTTTGGATGACACAAGCACATCTCTTAGACCTAGAAGATATTAAGTTTTTTATGGTGTCTTGCGATATTCCTTCCCAGGCTATAATAACGCCTTGAAATTAATCGTGATAATTGCCGATCCTTATTTCTGCAATTTTCGCGATTTATTTTCATATTATCAATCTCCCACAAGTTCTCAATAGGATTGAGATCAGGAGATTGTGCAGGACAATGAAGAACTTCAATCTTATTGCTATGTTGCCAAGTCTTACAAACTTTGGAGGTGTGCTTAGGATCGTTATCATGTTGGAACCTCCCTATATCACGGTACATAAACCGATCCAAATTCCGATTAACTTTATGAATTGGCTCAATTCCTTGACCACAAAAGCAACCCCAGACCATTACATTGCCCCCTCCATGTTTAATTGTTCCTTTGCAATACTTCGGATTCAGTCTTTCTACTTTTCATCTGAGTACACGCCTTATTCCATAGGAACTTTTTAATTTGGATTCGTCAGAGAACAGTACTGTCTTCCATTTTTGGACACTCCAGTCGATGTGGGCTTTGGCAAACTCCAGTCTAGCTTTCTTGTTCTTAGCTGATATAAACGGTTTTTTTGCTGGTCGTCGGCTGAATAACCATGCTTCTACTGCTCTTCTACGGATTGTTCTTTCGCTAACGCATAATTTTAAACTTGTTCTTACTTGTCTAGCTGATGCTGTAGGATCGTTTTGCATTGCTCCTTTGATCATATCGTGTGGTTTTACGCGGAAGTCCTCCATAATGCCCCGGTGATATACGACCAGTCTGCAAACACTTTGGAAACAGCCGGGAAATAACTGATCTGTTAATTAAATATTGTTTACTCAATTCATGCCGTGATAAGCCCGGCATCCAGTCTTAAATAAATTTAATTTTAAATTCACTTGAGTACTTGTTCCTTGCCATCCATTGTTTTTTCACAATAAACTGTATAGAACTTAAATTATACAGGCTACGTCTTCCTTTACTTTTATCTTCTGGAATTTTTAAATGCATCCGTTGTGATTCCCGTTAACTGACATTGCAAATATGCAGTAGCATAGTAAAACATCTTATTAGGGGGTGCTTTTGTTTTGTCCGTCGCGTTTTATGTTTTTGTATGTTTTATCACTTTTATTTAATTGTTCATAAAATTATCCTTTACTAAATGAACACAATATGATCATTAACAATATAAGTTAATAAAATATACACAAAATACATCTCAAAAAAAACCTTTTTTATCCAAAAAATTATGATATGAAAAAATCCATTGAGGGGGTGCTTTAGTTATGGCCAATACTGTATATAAATAGGCCACACTTTTTTTTTTTTGTGGTACACTTTGTCCACCAATATTTTTAAAAGGTTCTTATTTAGGAAAAATTATACCTATTCTGGTGTTTTTTTTTTATCGAATTCAAGTAATTATTTCGTTTTTAAAACGAATTCACATATATATTTAGGAGTTCTGCAAATCGAATACACATGATTTACTCGTTTTACTTTCGAATAAATAAACCTGTTTTCATGTATTTGAAAAGCGATCGGTATCGATCGTAGTGTTTGAGAATTAATTCCTTACTGACTCATTCAAGTCATTCTTTGGGTCTTCCTTTACGAAAGAGCTTAATAAAATTTAGTAATTTGATTAAATTTTTTGTTCAATTCAAATCTATTACAAATAGGCTTTAGACATATTTTTGAATTCATATTTTAAGAACAAAATTGAAGGAAGACGAAATATTTTCATTAGCGGTATTCACAATGCAGAGTACTTGGCCTAGTAAAAAGGCAGAAAAGCTATTATTGACAAACATTTCAATTTCTAATGCATTTTGTTTTTAGTTTTTTGATATTGTGCTCTTTTACTACATTACCAGGCACTCTACATTGTGAATGGAATTAACAAAAATTTAGCCATTCAAAAAATTTAACCATGCAACAACAAAATATATGTAAATAAATGCATTTTGTTTGAGAGAGAGTAAATATGTTTAGTATATTTTTACTCTCATTTGTGCTTCTATTTCTGCCCTATGTTTCAATACGTTATAAATTTTTTTCAGTAAAAGATCTGACAGATGTGCACAAATAAACTGAAAGTATTCGTAATGACTAGGAATTGGTAAATCGATTTGGATTATGGTCGAAAATTATTTATCCACTCCAAAGTCAATTTTTGACAACGATTATTCGACATTTTTATATGAAAATAAATGTACCGATAATTTTCTTCATTTTCTGCTTCCATTAAAATTTACAATATATATTAAGGATTAAGGACCTCATTTTATGAAACGAAATTAGAGTTCCTAATCGGAAAATTCATTTTTAGACATTTGCGTGAATTTCTTTATAACTGTCCTTCATTAAGTTACAGTATTATTTTCGCACAGATAAAAAAGATTCTTTGTGATTTGTGGCCAATCGAATGATTCATTTATATTCATAGATTTGTTCTATACTGGTAACAGAAAGTCAGTTGACTCAGAAGAATTACGATTTAAATAGCCTAAGTTCTGCCACCCCAATAAAAATATATCAGCCATAACAGAAAAATTCGTTCATTTAGACTGACTTATCAATCACAACTAAAATTATTTTCTATGTGAGCAAAAACAGTAAAATTTTTATGTAAAACAGCAAAATTAACACTTTAATTAGGTCAAGAATTACATATTAATATTTAGAGAAAATAATGACAGTAAAATTGTTGCAAGAGTTAGGTTTTTGACAACAGACTTAGGTTTTTGACAATTACGTCTCGTCTCTATGTTACCCTATGACCTGAATTTAAAGGAATTATGATATGACTTTAATTTGTAATTATTGCTTATATGGAAACATTTAGTAGTGGATCACAAAAAATGCAGATCGGTTTTAAAATAAAGCGATTATTGGGTTCTATCAATCTACTTAAAAATCGAAACGTCGAAAGTTGATTAGTATTTGTTTGTTATTATGAACTATGAAATGTTGACATCAATTACTAAGATGAGAAATATCTAAATTAATAAAACCGTTTGAAATGAGCATGCGCAAAATAGAAATATGTATCCATGCACTAAACAACTTAAAATGGTATTGAAATAAATCTTTTTTTTATAGAATTAAGGGTATACTTAGTATTGATTTTTAATTTAATACACATTTCCATAAACTACAATGTTTACGAAAATTTTAAAAATTTTCCATATTGTATAGGTATATTTAGAGTTATACTTTTGTACATATTTAATTTTATCAAAATAAAAAATTCTGTTTAGTTCGTATAAAAATATAGATTGTTACACATACGAAATAAACCCTATTAATTTTCAATGATTTGTACCATTTTAGCAATTGATATATCAAATTAAAATCTTGCTTCCAATATATTTCTCATATTAAAGTAAGCAACAACTTTATAAGTATTGTTTTAATGACATTTTTAATAATTTGATTGTATAATTTACTATGACATTGATGATAAGTGCTTAAAGGAATGCTGGAAATAAAACATGATTTACAGTGAAGTACATTGTTTCAATTATAATTCAAACTACCTAAAGGAAAACTTAATTTGTTTCTCAAATTAAATTTGTTCTAAGAAAATCGTCATCATCTTCTTCTTCAATTACACTATATGATTGTTTGGCCCCTGAGGCGCCCACTTTTTCCAAATGAGTTTCGAAAAATTCTTCAACCGTATCCGTGTTCCACTTAGTAATGGATAGGGTCTCTTTAACATTGCCGCTTTTGTCCAACAACTTAACAATGGGGTCTAAACCTCGTACATATTTGATAGTCAAGTTGGGAAATTTGGCTGGTCGGCCGCTCTTAATAAAAGCCTGGATCTGGGGATATGCACGGAATTTGCAGGTACATACTTCCAATATTGCTTTGGGATAACGACGTTGGGCAGCCGGCAATTCATCCAACTTACAGCACTCACGACAATGGGGTCTAATTAATGGAAATATTTATGTGAAATGTTTAACTTCAACATACAATTGCTTTAATACCTACTTTAAAGTTTCCAAACCAAAATCATCAAGTTTCTCACAACTGGAACACAATAACTGGCCTTTGATGAAACCCAATTCGCGACAATCGTTCGCCGTAAATTCTCCTACAGCATATGTCTACATATGAAAAGAATTTTGTATATTATTCATATTTTATGCATAAAATGTACTTACTACAGATATTGTGAGTAATAAATATATTAATTTGATCATTTTATTATAAATTTTACTAGTTTTCCACTAATTGCCGACACGTAAAATTACAATGAAAACATAAACAGATAGTGAACACAGCCACATTTTGACAGCTTTTTAAATAGGGTGACTCAAAGAAAACTGCAGACAGGGTGGTTGATTTACCAACAAAAAAATATTGTAAACAAGCTCAGGGTTCGGAGTTCTTGTAAATATAATAATTACGAATACTTATTTAACCCGCCAATGGTGACCAATATGTCTGTGGAAGTTTTATTCTCCGTTCTAGTTTTTAAAAAAAATTGTGAATTTTAAAATTCAAGTAAAATAGCTTAAATATCTTTGTTTTATTGACAGAGAGCATAAATTAAAAAAAGTTAACTATGTACCTATTAGTGCGTGATCAAAGTCAACCATTTGGCGGGTTAAAATAAAATCGGAAATATTTATAAATCAACAATTACTATATCAATTTTTTGCCAGTCTTAACGTGAATATACTTGGAAATAATGTATAACAGGACTAGCATTTGGATCGAAAATGAATA
Organism: Calliphora vomitoria; assembly: GCA_942486065.2. Lineage (NCBI taxonomy): Eukaryota > Metazoa > Arthropoda > Insecta > Diptera > Calliphoridae > Calliphora > Calliphora vomitoria. The sequence goes on along the minus strand of OW818031.2, from coordinate 17,650,883 downwards.
CAATATTTTTATTTTTTCTTATTGAAAAAGTGATAATTTCTAAATATTATACGATTTTGTATTAGAAACATACTAAAGATTGACAAACATCATTTATTTATATCGATTGTAATATACGTGGGTTTATTAATTAAGTAAATATATAAACATAATTCACAAAAATATTTTATTTTATTAATTTGTATTACATATAATGAAATATAGATTGATTTTAACACACAAATAAAACAAATTATATCATGAAGTTTACCAATTAGCACTATCAATACATGTATTTGGTAATTATTAAACCAGTTCGTCGTTTACCTTTTAATTATCATGAGCTCTGTCGAAAAAAAAATAATATAAATATAGTATAAATTAAACTTAAGTATGTTTTTACCTGGCAAAAAGTTCTGCAACTGGCACTGGTCGGTGTCTTAGAACGGGATGATCTGTAGTAGATGTTGTAAAATCTGGAGCACTTAAATGATCATCACGGATATTTGGCTTGTGATCACCCTGAATTGGGAGGGCATGATGGATGGATTGCTGGTTTGGTTTAGATTCCGATAGATCTTCTACATGTACTTCATGTAAATTGGGGTCATATTCAGTAGTTTTCTTTACATTTTTACTGTTTTCATTTTGCGTTTCTTCTTGGTGTTGATTCACAACTGTTCCTGAAACATGTGTCCCCTGATGGTGTGTAGCATCAGTTGACTCCTTTAAAACGTCTGGTGTAGTTTGTGGTTTTTGTACACCTTCTGAGTGAAAGTGCTCGTAATGATGGGTTGGCAAAGCTTGAGGCTTATGAAAACCTGTGTGCTCCTGATTATGACCTGGTTGAATTTGAGGTTTTTGCAATCCTTCCATGGCAAGATGTTTATGAATATGTCCTGGTAATGTTTGAGATATATGATGTATATGAATATCACCTTCGCCCTTTTCGTTATTTTTATGATCCTGATGGTTAGATGAAATTTCAGATTTTTCAAAAGTTGTCTGAGAGATGTGATCATGATTAAAAGCTGGCAAAACTTGAGGCTTATTTATTTCTTGTTCATGGTTGTAAGTTGGCAATGTTTGAGATATATGGTGGTTTTGTGTAACATGGGGATTTTCTGATTTTTCTTCTTTCCTTTGTTCATGCAGTTCTTTTTCGTTACTATTGTCTTTTACAGATTCCTCTTTATGTACCGAAATATCACGTTTTTGTTGTTGTGTATCATCACTTTTAACGTTCTCCTTTAATTGTAATGTTTGAGGTACTTGATGATATTCTGAGTTTTCTTCTTTCTTGTCTTTGTGGGATTCATTTTCGTTGCTGTCTTTTGGAGATTCTTCAGGATGATGGTGCTTAGGAACTAAGGGCACTGGAATATCACGTTTATGTTGTTGTGTGTCATCAGCAGTTTCTTTTACAATTAATGGTAACGTTTGGGGTTTTTGAATTTCTACTGTGTTAACATGATCGTGATTATGAGCTGGCAATGTTTGACACACATGCTGATTTCCAGTATTGACTTCATTCTTATCTTCCTGATCTACTTTTCCGTTTTTTTCTTTCTGAGATTCTTCAGGATGATGGTGCTTAGCAACTAAAGGCACTGGGATATCACGTTTCTGCTGTTGAGTATCTTCAGGAGTATCTTTCAAAATCAGTGGTAGTGTTTGGGGTTTTCCTTCTATAGAAATATGTTGTTGATTATGAGATGACAATGTTTGAGGATCATGGTGATTTTCAGAATCATTTTCTTTCTTTTCTTCATGTGATTCCTTTCCATTGCTCTCTTTTGGAGATTCTTCAGGATGTTGGTGCTTAGGAACTAGAGGCACTGGAATATCACGTTTATGTTGTTGACTGTCTTCAGGAGATTCTTTATAAAAAATTGGAATTGTAACATGATCCTGAATGTGAGTTTGATGATCTTCAGTATTGACTTCTTTCTTATCTTCATGTGATTCCTTTCCATTGCTCTCTTTTGGAGATTCTTCAGGATGTTGGTGCTTTGGAACTAAGGGCACTGGAATATCACGTTTTTGTTGTTGAGTGTCTTGAAAAATGAATGGAAGTGTTTGGGGTTTTTCGAATCCTTGCAATGTTTGATGCTCATGATGATCTGCAGAATTTGCTTCTTTCTTATCTTCGTGAGTTTCCTTTTCATCAATCTCTTTTGGAGATTCTTCAGGATGTTGGTGCTTTGGAACTAAAGGCACTGGAATATCACGTTTATGTTGTTGACTGTCTTCAATAGTATCTTTCAAAATGAATGGTAGTGTTTGGGGTTTTTCAAATCCTTCTACGGTAACATGATGATCTTCAGAACTGACTTCTTTCTTATCTTCGTGAGTTTCCTTTTCATCGATATCTTTTGGAGATTCTTCTGGATGATGGTGCTTAGGAACTAGAGGCACTGGGATATCACGTTTCTGTGGCTGTGGAGCATCATTTGATGGTGAAAAAATTGCTGGCAATCCTTGAGGTTTTTGAAATACTTCGGGTTCATGTTTTGGTTTTTCTTCATTTACTTCCTTTTCTGTGGTCTCTTTTGGAGATTCTTCAGGATGATGGTGTTTGGCTACTAAAGGTACAGGGATATCACGCTTCTGTTGTTGTGTAGCTGTATTTGATGGAGAAAATATGGCTGGTAGACCTTGAGGTTTCTGGTAGACTTCAGATGCAACATTTTTGACATCTTCCGTACTTTGATGAGTTTCTTTATTGTCGTCAGTTTTTGTAATTTCATCCTGACGTTTATTTTTAGATTCGAGTGTTTCTTGACTAATAACATCTGCTGGTAAAAAGGCTGGCAAAAGTTGTGGTTTTTGGTACTCTTCTACTTTAACAAGTTCTGGCTTTTGGTGTGATTCAACATTTCTACGATTACGTTTAGTTAAACTTGGTTTATGTGGAACCTGTGATTTCTGTAGAGGCTTCTGGGCAACTGTGGGAGCTTTAGGTTTTTTCGGAGTTTTGGCATCATGTCCTGGCTTATGATCACGTTTGGTAATATGATGAACATGTTCTCCGGGTAATACAGTAGGATATAAAGGTTGTTTAGTTTCTCTTTTAAATTTAGCAATTTCTTTGGGATCCGTAATTAATATAATCTTCTCTTCAGGTTTTAATTCAACTAAGACACTAGGATTAACTGGACTGGGATGCTGTAATTCCACTGTTGGGGCTGCACATGCACAAGCCACAACTGTGGCAATTATGACCTAAATAATAGTTATATACATTTTATTTTAAATAAATATCACGGCTTTTTCAATTCAATTTTAACTTACAAACAATTTCATTATATACTTTGTGAGTCTTTTTCGTATCAAAATTCGTTAAATACTAAATTTAAACTTAGTCGAGATGAGTCTTTTATAGATTTTAAGCTTAAAGTTTATTTTAACAGATATCAGATGTTAAAATATCTCTCGAAAAGTTTTTTTTTATAATAAACTAATTCGTAATATAGCGCTAATTGCTAATAACAACATCTACTGCAATTTCGTTGTATGTATTTTTATATTTTCTACAAATTTATATGGAAATAATAATAAAATACTTTTTCTCGAATACGATTATTGTAAAACTGCCCCAAAGAAAGCAACCATACACATGTTTTTAAGTTTTTAATTGTTGGAATCAATAGAAAAATGGGATACCTTATTTGCAAAAATATTTATTTTGAATCATCAGTTAACACTAGATTATTAAACAAATAAACCAAGTTTGTTGAATTGTGTTTTAGTTTTTATAGGTTTAATGGTGTTGTTACTTTATAGACGCTATGGAATCGTCGACAAGTGTTTACAAAACTCATTCAACATTAAAAGTCGTAATTAAAAAAATAATTAATTGAACAATTACATATTAATTGGTCTACTTCTTTTGAAAGTAAAGAAAGTTATAGTGAAATTTATTCAAATCTGTGAATTTTCACGTATGGAAAATTTCTCATATCAAAAATGTTTTTGTTATGAGTTTTTTTTATAATTTCAAAAATTTGATTTTCGGGTATCAAAGAATATTCTTTGGGGGGTATCACAATTTTTTTGATGATTTTTGTGTAAATAAAAATAATGGCAGCATGAATTAATACAATGGACGTTTTTTGAACACTTAAAAAAAAGTTCCAAAACCCCAAAACCCCAAATGAAGTGACTTGGGCACCAAACGAACTCTAATATACATAACCGGAAATTCTATGTAATTTAACATCTCTTCAGGAGAGCCATGTAAAATTACATATTTATATTAAACTAGCTGACCGCACCGGCTTCGCCCGTTATCTATTACTAATGTTAGTTCTTCAAGTTTCTCCAAAAAATTTATTTTAATTTGAAAATTGAGAAGTGAAAAGGAGGTAATATATTAAAAATTTTTTCTTTACAAACTATCTCCTGAACATTTCAAATCGAATAAAAAAATCATCCAAATCGCTCCAGCCGTTCTCACGTGATGACATTACATACATGGACCATTTCATTTTTATATATATAGATATGTTGATTAGACCTACTCTTTGAAAACAAATCTGTCTTGAATCTGTCTAAATTATGTTTCGGTACATGTTAAACTTTATTGAATGTACATAAGTACAAATTTGTAAGATTAATATTATGGACAGATTTCTATATTCCAAAGTAAAACGAGTTAATCAAGTGGATTCGATTTACAGAACACCAAATTACGTGAATTCGTATAAAATGGGGGGTGTATTTAGTTTTGAAACACTATCTTTGAGATTCAATTTGAAAAATGTTGTTTTCAGTTTATAAATTATACCTTTTTCAAACCAAACGGCAGTATGATATGAATAGTATTTTTCTAATGCGGAAACTAGAAAAAAACTCAAAAAAATTACTCAAAAATGTTACACAATTGGGTGTTGTTTTTGTTTTCACATAGTTTTTTCTACTAATACATTCTCATCACTTAGGTTTCGAACAACTGAGTTAGGTCTTTTACAGAAGAGTTTCCGCTCTATGTCTATTCTCTATGTATACAACTATGTTAGTAATTAGTTTGAAATACAAATGTTTTTCATATTTTAATACTCTGAATTATACAATACATTGCTAAATATTACAAAATTCATATATTTTATTACAATATCTAAAAAGAAATCATTCATACATCATTTCAAACATAATGTTCATAATTGTTTGCACTTATTTGGTAGTTTTGATTATAGATAAATACACATAGATCGGAAACTAAAAAAAAAAAAAATCAAACCAAAAAATTACTCAAAATAATCACATATACGAGTGTTGTTTGTGATTATTTTGAGATTATTTTGCAAAACAAAATTTTGAAATCTATATTATTAATGTATGAATTTTATTCTATTAAAATAATAATTTATTAGGCGTTATTCTTTGTTTTAGGCACATAGGACTGAATTATGTATTTAACATATAGAAAATATACATAGAGCGGAAACTAGAAATAAACTCAAACAAAAAAATTACTCAAAAAAGTTACACATACGAGTGTTGTTTTTGTTTTCACATAGTTTTTTTACTAATACATTTTCACCATTAAGGTTTTTGACAAATGAGTTAGGTCTTTAACAGGAGAATTTCCGCTCTATGTATATTTTCTCTATGGTATTTAATTTATGGAATGCAAATGTAAGTGTATTATGACGAATCGCTTGTAAAAAAATCGGAAGTATTAAAAACTGGCACAGCTTCAAATTTACCATCTTTAAGATTTGTAGCTACAACAGGCTCTTCCACAGGCGACAGTGAATTTGATTCCGACACAGATTTGGCTCTGGCTAACAAAGGTTTGAACAGTAAACTTCTTAAACTGTAGTCGGTAACATTCAATTCAGCTTCAGCTATATCTATTGACCTTTCTACTTCATCCATATTATTATTAACCACACCAACAAAATGTTCCAATTGATCGATGCGTTCCTTGAGTACTTCAAATTGAGGCGTAAATGCCAAAATACTGCTGGTATATTGATCCATTATAACATTGGTTTCACCTTTTACCTGTCATAAAATACAGCAGCATTAATTAAAACATATATAAATTAATTAATTCATTTTCGTTAGATTTGTTTACATTGACCAGTAAAGATTCCAGCTCATCTAATCTCGTCAGCATATCTTCTATGCTCATACATATTGGACTGATCTGAAATCGAAAGTTAGTGGGTGTATTTTTTGAAACAAATTTTAAAATACAATTATACCATACCTCCTTATCTAAACTAACACTTTGTAGTAGTTTGCTATAATCTTGGGAAGCCTTTTCAACCATTTTTTATGTAAATTGTTTATATTTTATGACATTTAATAATAAATAATCATGTATTTGTAAATAAACATCAGCTGTTAAACTTTGTTTAGTAAGCATTTGATACACCCTTCAGAAACAAATTGGTATACTCGGTTGATAGCATCATATACTGCTATTTTACAAATCCTTGGTTTTAAATATTTTTGAAATCTGTCAATGCAGTTTAATTAATTATTTAGTACTATTTATAATGATAAGTAATCATCACTATTTTTAAAAAATAGCTCTCAAAAGGCTTTGAAGCAACGGAGAAGAAAATATATTTCAAAATGATTTGATCATTTTGAAATTTATTATTTCAACAAAATATTTATGATTTACGTTTTTTAGTCCAAATTTAATTTAATAACAAAAATTAAAACATGTCTGACGATGCTATTAAATATAAAACGTACATAGTTATGCTAAATTCCATATGACAGAAATAATAATATTGCAATTTTGACAAAATAAAATTGACTTAGCACGTTTACATACCACAAAATCGACTTAGAACATTTGTATACCACAGTATAACAACAAGAAAAAACAAAAAATTTCTAAACTTTGTTAACGTAAACAATGTATTTTTTACTTATTCACGCGTTTTGTATTAAAATCAAAATTTTCATAAAAATTTGAGATATGACCTTTGCAAACTAAGCTGACGATCGTAAAACCATTTTTTAAAATATGTTTATATTAATACATTTTAAAGATATTATTAAACATGGTTATTTCTTTACATATTGTTTGTAATTTGTTTATAGCTAAATATATCAGGTCATAACAATAACAGTGTAGAGTACACAAACTTCGTTGTAGCTGCAGCAAATGTTAATGTTACTTGATTTTTGTTTAGTTTCTGGGTTTACACAGAATTTAGTAAATTGACAAGTATAATCGACGCGAGAAAAAATAGTTTGAGACCGGAAAATTTTAATAAAATATTTATTTGCTAAAGTTTATTTAAGAAAAAAGTACATTCGGATAAGGAAAATAAAATTTACATTGAGAAATGAGTAATTATCGGGGTATTGGAGGCGGTGGCTTCCCTTATAAATCAAACTCAACTCGGGGTGGTGCTTCTATGAATGCTGTGCCACCACCTTCAACGCTAAATCATCGTGGCTATCAAAAGGGCAATGTACGAGAAGCCTCAACTACGGCAGGCACATCAAAATATGGTTATTCGACACTGGAATCTATAAGTCAATTTTCCAACTCTCAAAATTACATTGGCAAACGTAAAGCATGCACTGAGGATGACTATTTTGACGATGATGACGAACATGTGCCCCAGCAGGCCTATATACCGGCTCCTGGTTCTCCGGGCTATCAAAAGCCCGAAAAAGAAGAAGTTGAGTCAGATGAAGACCCTTTGGATCAGTTTATGGCTGGTATAGAACAGCAGGTGGAGAAGGAAAAAGTTCGCAAAGATACCAGTGTGGCGGCAGTTGCTGGACTCGGCCCTAGTCAAATAAAGGGTGTAAGAGGAGATATAGACGAAGAAGATGACGAAGAAAGTTATTATCGTTACATGGAAGAAAATCCGCAAGCTGGCCTAAGGGATGATGGTTCCGATGTGGAAATTGATTACGATGAAGATGGCAACCCCATAGCTCCACCAAAAAATAAAAATATTGATCCTCTTCCTCCCATATACCATTCAGAAATCGAATATGAAAGTTTTGAGAAGAATTTCTATACGCCTCATGAAGACATAGCCAATTTGGATGAGGATCAAGTGAGAGATTTGCGAAAAACTTTAGGTGTGAAAGTAACCGGTCCAGAACCACCCAAACCCGTAACCTCATTCGGTCATTTTGGATTCGATGAACCTCTTATGAAGGCTATACGGAAAGCTGAATATACGCAGCCCACACCCATTCAAGCCCAAGCCATACCAGCTGCCTTGGGAGGTCGCGATATTATTGGTATTGCCAAAACGGGTTCGGGTAAAACTGCTGCATTTATTTGGCCAATGTTGGTTCATATTATGGATCAACGTGTACTAAAACCAGACGATGGGCCTATAGGTTTGATATTGGCTCCCACTCGTGAATTATCTTTGCAAATCTACAATGAAGCCAAGAAATTTGGTAAAGTGTATAATTTAAATGTTGTGTGCTGTTATGGTGGTGGTTCTAAATGGGAACAGAGCAAAGCATTAGAGCAGGGGGCTGAAATTGTAGTAGCAACACCAGGACGTATGATTGACATGGTTAAAATGAAAGCTACCAACTTAAGGAGAGTAACCTTTATGGTACTTGACGAAGCAGATCGTATGTTTCATATGGGTTTTGAACCTCAGGTGAGAAATTTAATGAACAATTTAAAAATCAGTTATTATGTTAATTTATGATTTTTGCTTTTATTTTAGGTCCGTTCAATTTGCAATCATGTTAGACCAGATCGTCAAACTTTACTCTTTTCGGCCACATTTAAGAAACGCATTGAACGTTTGGCTCGTGATGTCTTAGCTGATCCTGTGCGCATTGTTCAAGGTGACCTCAACGAAGCCAATCAAGACATTACCCAGTATGTATATGTCTTCCCAAATCCTATGCAAAAATGGAATTGGTTGCTTTTAAATCTTGTACGCTTTCTTTCCGAAGGAAGTGTTTTGATATTTGTCACCAAAAAAGCTGATGCCGAATCGGTGGCAAACAATTTGTTGGTGAAAGAGTACAATTGTCTCTTGCTACATGGTGACATGGACCAGGCAGATCGTAATAAAGTCATAACACAGTTCAAACGTAAAGAATGTGATATTTTAGTGGCCACTGATGTTGCTGCGCGTGGTTTAGATATTCCGCATATTAAGAATGTTGTAAATTACGATATAGCAAGAGATATTGATACACATACTCATCGTATTGGTCGTACTGGCAGAGCGGGCGAAAAAGGTACGGCCTACACACTAGTAACGGAAAAGGATAAAGAATTTGCCGGACATTTAGTACGAAATTTGGAAGGTGCTGATCAGCAGGTGCCTGAGGATTTAATGGATTTGGCCATGAAAAGTTCTTGGTTCCGCAGCTCACGCTTTAAACAGGGCAAAGGTAAGAAGCCCGCTGGTAACCATACTGGTCTAGGTTATCGTGAACGCTCTGGATTTGGTTCAAAAACATCCTCAACACCCTCTAATGACATGAGCTCTAGTAGTAGCTTTACTTCAACCAGCAAATCTTTGTCTTCTGCTGGCCCCGCCACAGATCGTTATGCCGCTATGCGCGAAGCTTTTCGTTCACAATACCAATCACAATTCAAACCTTCAACAGATCGAACATGGGAGGAAACTGTTCCTGAAGCCGGAGTGTTTGCTGCACCAGCACCGCCTCCACCTTCTCTGATGAATAGCAGTAGTCAGTCACAAGGGGACAAACGTAAAACTAAGAAAAGTCGTTGGGATTAAGTTAAACAACGAATTTATAAGCCTAATTTATTTGCTTTGAAAGAAATAACCAACACTGAAGGTTCATCTATATATTTAGTTCTAGTGTTTAAACTGTTTCATAACAACTACATAATATGTGTAACATTTTTTCTAATGTTTATTGCATTAAGTCTTGCGTTCTTATCTATAAAACTAAAATTAAACCCCTAATAATAAATTTATTCATTTTAAATCATGAATGAAAAATGTGTCAGTAAGTATAACAGTACCTCCCTCCTATCATCATATGTATATTTTTCTCAATATGTTTGACCAACACGAAATTATTTTCACATATCGTTAAAATTTTGAATATACATATATGGGTTTTCCCACAGTACGGAACTTGACATTCGTATGCTTTTAAGTGAAAATATAAAAAAAATATTTCACATTTTTCTATGGTATATTTGTAGCACCACGTTTTGTGTAAAATATAGATTTTGTCGATCCCGAACGTGACCAAAAATGGTACTCGTTTTCGAGTACGCAACCAGGTTGCGATCCATAATCTACCCATTCGGTTTTTGTCTCTCAGTTACCTATCTTGTTGTCATCTATGGCAGTCATATTATAACTTGCTGTTGTTTCATAATATCACCGCTCCAAATTTCATTTCAGGATTAGCAAATCCCGAAATTTTTGATATTTTGGAAGATTTTTGAAGCTTCTAATATACATAGACAGAAAAATTTCAGCATTCTATAATACTAATATCCATAGATAAATACACATAGATCGGAAACTCTGCTGTCAAAGACCTAACTCAATTGTCAAAAACCTAAGTGGTGAGAATGCATTAGTAAAAAAATCTAAGTGAAAACAAAAACAACACTCGTATGTGTGATTATTTTGAGTAATTTTTTTGTTTGAGTTTTTTTCTAGTTTCCGCTCTATGTATATTTTCTCTATGCTAATATCGTTTCAAATCCTAACGGAACCAGATTTCTTTTAATTTTAATCAGGTATCAGCATTGAAAGTATTATCCACAAGTTTATTAATAATTTCACGTGGACGATGTTTTTCGTCAGCTCCATACATTGAAGAATATGAACATAAACAATTTTACGATAAGGTGAAAACAGTGTCACTCATCTTGTCTCACTTGTCGCTCACTTTGTCCTCAGTAGTATTTTATTCAAGTTCGTGAAATTGTCGTTAGCTAATCAACAATGGAGCTTTAAACACTACAACATATGCGACTTTGGGTAATTCTTGTCCTCAGAGACATTGTATAGAACAAATTATCAAATGTCCTGAAGACAACATCGACGAATATTTCGTATATGACTGTCTGGCCAACTGGGTATGTATAGAATTTTATTATTTAAAAGGGGTGCGATGATGAGTGAGGAGGCGATCGACCCCTTTTCTGGTATTTCCCTTGTCAAATGCAAGATGGCTGTTCAGCAGAAACTATATGAGACTGCACAAAACAGATGGACAATTGAACCTTCCTGTGCTATAGCGAGGTCGACCTGGCCCGTATACGATGCCAGCAGGACGAGTCTACTTATAGACTATAGTCGTGAGCAAATTAGGCTAATTGTCTCCTTTATTACAGGACACTGTTTAATCGGGACACAGGAGAATGGGCTTACGGTACAATGATTACTGTAGAAGCTGCCATAATGAAGAAGAGGAAGAGACTGTGTATCACCTTTTCTGCCAATGTCCGGCTCTGACTAACCTGAGGGAACGCATCCTCGGATTTCCATTCCTATCATGTATGGACGAGCTAGCTAGGATTAATCTGAGACGTATCTATTCCTTCATCCGGGAATCTGGCTGGTTTAATTTGGAGTCAACGGAAGTACTATAAATACCCCCAACGACTACCCCTTGGGTATCACAATGGGATCAGATCTGAATGGACCCAAGTGAGCTGCTTGAGGAGCGGCTGCCCATGGAACCTAACCTAACCTAAATAAAATATAAAAGTAGTGTTTTACATTAAGGAAATTCATTTAAAAAAATGGAAAGTTACACTCTGTTTTTTTTAATATATTGCCCTAAAAATCCTTTTTTTATAAATACATGATACGACTCAAAACACAGTCCTTAAATGAAGGATATCACTACTACTTTACTAAATTATAACAAAAATGCTTTTGCAATTTCCATACAAACGTTCTCATAAAGTTCTGAATACTGGGATAAATATGAAACATCTTTTGTGTCAAATTTATTTTAATTCAATAATTAGTGTTGTTATATTTTTGTTTAAATTTATTTATGAAATAAATAGTCATAGGGTAATATAGAGACGAGATGTAATTGTCAAAAACCTAACTCTGGCAATAACAAAATACATGCTAGTCAATGCATTTTGTAGTTGTATTAGACATATGATTTGTTGTATTTTTCTTTGAATAATCGGAGTGTTTCGTCTCTGTTTATAATTCTCTATGTGTAAATAGTTTTCATTGTTAAATTTGATGTCTTGATGTGAAACAAAAATCCCGAAAAAGCCCTTAACCCCGTGATTTACATTTATAAAATTCCGGGTTTTGTGAAACCCAGTACCGTTTGGAATCCCTAGTAGGCACTTAAGCCATAATATTTTGCTGTCGTTTTTTTCCATTCAGTTTTTAAACTCAAAAAATTATTGATGTAATGGGGTCACATAATCGGCCATGTTCTGTAAATCGAGTGCCTTCAAAAACGAATAATTGACAACTTGATGTTTTGCTTATCACAAGATTTTGTATACTGAAACAGGTGGATTTGTTTTACAAAACACAAAAAAATATGTGAATTACTTTTTAAAAATTAAAACGTTACTCAAATTCCACCCCTACGTTCGGAAAAAAAGAATGTAAAAACAACCTTATGAATTTGGTGATATAAAATGATACAAATAATATTAAAATTTGATAAATTATTTATATCTGTATTATCATCATCATAATATTAATAGGCAAGTCGATTTCTTTAGACCCCTTTTACGGTCACATTATACATTCAATTTGAGCAAAAAATATGCCACTTTAAAGGCAATTATTCGCAGATGTGCACAATATATATTTTATTGAAATCGGTTCAGTGTTTTAGGAGTTATGATCGTTAAAAGATGTTACTAACACATATGCAAACAACGTGTACATGTGACCTTCAAGCGAAAAAGTAAACAAAGCAATGTATGTTTGTCCAATTTGTTGTTGTAAATAAATAAGAGAAACAATTAAACCAACCGCATTGATTTTGCTCTATTTTAAGTGAGAGTTGTTAAAGAAAACAAATAAGAAGGGAAAGAGTTTAATAATTTGAAGACACTTGAAAAAAATATTTTGAAGGTGTTTTTTTTTTGTATTTTGTTTGTTGTTTTTTATTTTATGAACAAAAAATGCAATTGTAGGTAGTTATTTTATATCTGCAGAACTATAATTGTAACGGTCTTCAAAATTTATACGAATCAATTTCTTATCACTGCTTAATGTTTAACCAAAAATGGGATGGTTCGGAACAGGTAGTGAGTCACCTCCCATACTAGTTATTTCTAAATATTTTGTTATATACATACATAGGTATAATTGCAAGATTCTTCAAACTTTGTCTAAATGGCTCTATTATCATTCTGCATAGCTTTGCTAAAAATGTTCGGGATTGGAGTAGTGGGCGTGGCACACCCCATACAAAGTAAATATTTAATTTCGGATATCTGGAGAACTATAATTGTTAAAGTGTTTAAAGTTTTTACGAATTAATTTATTATTACTGTGCGGAGTTTAGCTAAATATAGGCGGTATTAGGTTAGAGGGCGTAGCACCTCCCGAAGTAAATATTAATTTCGAATATCTGGAGAAACAAAATTGGATGGGGTCAGAAAAGGAGGTAAGTAACCTTCAAGTTCTAAATTTTTACAATGTTTGACTGAAATGGGGCAGAATCGGCTTAGTAGGAATCACCCCTTCCATATAAAGGAAATAGTTATAATTGAAGAATTATTGTAGTTAAAGTAATGTTTGATATGAGTTATTTTTTTTTTTAAATAATTGATATAAAAATGGGTGGGATCAGAAGTGGAGTGGTATTTCCCATACAGAGTTAGTTAGTTGTTTTCGAATATCAAGTGAACTTTAATTGAGAGATTCTCAATCACCATTATTATATTTGACGTCGTCGACATCGTCATCAATATTGAGTAAACAATGGTATATGTTTCGCCTATATTGATAACAAATAGTACCTTTTGACAGTGTTTTGTACTTTAACCCGACTTATTAAAGTATAAAATTCTGTCAATAGTAACCATTTGTTATCGATATCGGCGAAACATATACCATTTTTTGGATCAATATTGACGACGATGTCGACGACGCCAAATAGAATAAGGGTGAATATTTTGCATGTGTTATTTTCATACAATTGTACGTAGTTAGATTGTATCACAAATCCATTCATATTTTTTTTATTTTACTAGGATAGGGGTAGCGAAGCGCATCGGGTTATGCTAGTTGCAAGTAATAGATAAATTTATTATGAAATTTGGACAAAATGCTTATAAAGCAATCCTGCGTATTATTTTAGGAACTAGTTCACAAGACTTTGCCAGTAATTAAAACAATTTATTTACTATGCAATGGTGATATTAACTCGAATCGTGTAGTGGCTCATATTTAAAGAAAATCTTTTGAAAATGTAAGAAACCTTTTTTGAGATATCTTTAGTTCAAGAACGATTTCCTGTTTTGATGAGAAACCTTTAAATTCTACTATTTATTAGATTTGATATGAAATATAAAATTATCAAATCTGGCTAACCCCCATTATCACAATGTATATACTAATACGGTTAAGTTTTTAATCTATCCAGATATCGTGATAATGGGAGTAACAGTTCCAAAGTTATTAACAGTTTTACTTTAGGTATTTAGCAAGCATCAACTAAAAAAAATGAACTTTGTTCCTATATAAAACCCAAACTAAAGGAATTCCGAAATTTTGGAACACTTCGTATTTTGTATGGCCATGGAAAACCTGTATACCAAATATCAAAAATTTATAAAAGGTGCACATAATGTGATAGTATGTGAATTTTGGGTTAATATTGTTACGATTTTGCAATAGCGATTTAAATTTAACGTTCTGTAACGACTGCCTGCAGCATTCATCAAGTTTATAAACAAGTCCATCAGTAGAAGCTTCTACTTATCAACAATGTTGACAGCATGCGGTTATTAGCATTGTTTGTAAGTATGGCAACACTAAATGTTTAAGCTGCTAGCAATGACATCGAAAGCTCTAGAATTCGAACATACTAGTTTGTTGGTTAAGAGCATTGTAGAAGATTCCCGAAAGATGGCGTGTGTATAAATAGTGGCAGAGGTTGCAGTCGTGAGTGAGTTCATCATTGGCGCTGTTAGAGTTAACATCAACTGTCGTGTACATTTGAGTTTGTTCATTATAAAGCGTGTGTGCATTTCTGCGAATTGATAAACGTGTATAAAGACACTGAGTGACAATTTGAACTGTTGTTGTTGTACATTTTAAATAAATAAAGAGTTGTTACGAATTTTAAACTACTAAACGGCTTTTATTTGCAATCAAAAGTATCCGGTTTATTTAAAGGAAATAAATCAACGTTTTAAAAAGGTTAAAACGCAACAATATTATTTTCAAACCACAATATCTCCAAAACCAGTAAATATATTTGAAGGCAGTTTCCTGCAGTGTAATGGTAATCTAGTTGTTATAGTAATAATAAATTAAGTTTTGTAATGTAATTAAAACTCTCCTAAGTCCCAGCCATAATTGACTTAAATAACTATAAAATCATTACAATGAAATCACCATTACATTATCGTCAAGATTTCAATGACTTAAGCAGCCTCAATAATTGTCAAACGAAGTAATGATAGCATAAGCCAGTTATGGTAGGATCTTTATTTTTTGGTATATTTTTCAGTAGTTTTTATATTTATTTTATTTAAATAATTCATAATAATTAAATTATGTTTTAATTATATTTTTTTGTTTTTTTGTTTTGCTTTTGTTAATATAATTCCTTTTGTTTACATTCAAATATTTGATTTAAATTTGATATTTACACCAAATTGTTATTTTTGAGATATTTTGTTTTTGTAATTGTTGGGAGGATTGATTTGAATTTTATGTATGTGTTTTTGTGTGGGTGTTTTTTTAAGTTGAATGTTAAATTTTATTTAATAAAATCACATTTATGCACTTTTATTTGTTTACACAAGCGAAATATATATATATAGAACTATATACACATACATACATAATTACATACATATGTATGTATATAGTATATTAATATTTATTTTTTTTTTACATAATGAAACCACTACTTTTTTTATATAAATTATTTTATAATCTAAAATGTTGTTAATTTCTATAGTTACATTGAAAAAAGTCTACTTTAGAAGCTAAAGATAAGATTTATTTAACTACGATTTTTATAAAATTAAATGTTGCTTGATTTTTTTGTTTGTTTGTTTGTGTTTTGTTTAAATTGAGTTGTTTTAATTACACCATCACTTGTTTTATTTTATTTTTATATATTTTTTGTTAAATGGAGGATAAAGGGAGTAGTAGGTAGGGTTATACAAATTATTGGCTTTTGATTACGCGTGATATTTGTTTTTTTTTTTTTTTGTTTTTTTCTTGTGGAAAGGAGTTTGTGATAAAAAATTGGTCCTTGGTTTTATTTGGCTGTTAATAAATATGCAAATTATTTGAAATTCAATTTAATATTATTTGAAAACTTTTTTATTTAAGAAAACAAAGCTTTTAAAAAAGCTGATTTTGTACTTGTAATTAAATTTGGATTTTTATCTTTCGTTAAGTTTGATTTTATTGAGTTTTTATTGCGTTTAATTTAAAAAAAAAAAAATAATTTTGGAAAAAATAAAATACTCTGGTTTTGTTGTTTTTTTTTTTCATTTAATACATTTGTTTATTTTGTTGTTTTTATAATTTGTGTACACTTTCTTTTTTTATATTATTATGTATATTATTTTTATTTATTTTTTTTTTAATTTTATGATTTTCTTTTGTATATACAACTTAAGAATTAATTTAATTTTATGCTTAAATACTTAAATTCTGTTCTTTTGCATAATTTTTGAATATATTTTTTTGTGTTTTGCTTTTATTATTTAAAAATTACAACTTATGAAACTAATTATTTATTTTGTATAATTTTAAGCATAATAGGGTTTTTGTTTTGTTTAATATAATTTTTTAAGAATATGGTTTACATTATATTTTAATTATTTAAAATTATTTAACAATTTTTGTAATGTTTTTTTTTTTATAAAAATTTAATACTTTGTACAAATTGTAAAAGAAAAAAAAAATAAACATTTTGAATAAAAAAATGTTTTAATAAAATAATAGTTGAAAAAGCGATTGTTATTACATACTATAAAATATTACAAAATAATTTTAATAAAAACTTGGTTGAAATTTTGCAAAATATAACAAAAAATATAAATATAATAGAATTTAAAACCATAACTGTTTTTTTTTTTTTGTGTTTTTTTGTATTTTTGTTAATATATAATTTTATTATTTTTTAGATTTTTATTTAAAGTTTTAATTTTTAAAATCACATTTCATTGTTTTCAAAATCGTTTATTTCTTTTAGTTTTTAGTGTAGTTTTTTAGTTTTTTTAAAACACCTTTTGTTTGTTTGATAGCTTTTATTACATTTATAAGCTGCTGTTTCACAAAATTTCAATTTTTTTTTTAAATATTTTTCGTTAGTTTTAAAATTAAACTTCGTACGCTTTTTATTATTATATATATTTTTTTTAATTTAGTAATACTATTTACAATATATGTATTTAGGTTATTAAGTTGGGATTGGTTTTATCATAAATTTTTCTAAATATTCTTTCTGTTTTCTTTAAACTTTTAGATATTTTTCTTTTTAATATTTGTTTGATAAAGAATTTGCTGTTGTTATTGAAGGAAATGTTTCTATTTACATTAAATGTGTTTACTTTAAACTTTCATGCAACGGAAAATTACTTTACTCTTCCAGTTATACTTTAGTTTTATGCAATAAACACATTTATTAAATTGTTGGTTTTAAAGCATATTAAAGATATAATAATTTAATTAATTTAATCAAATAAGGAGGCCAAAATATCTTCATTGTTATTGTTATTACTAGAGCCGCTGGAGGGTGGAGTATTTAAGTCCGGTTGCGGATCTAAATAGGACAATATTTCCAATGGATCAACATCGGAGAGCAGCTGAAAGTAATTTATAAAAAAATAAATGAAATTAATAAATTGTTCAATAGGAAAATAGGAAAATGCAAATCAATATGGAAAGTTTGTTAATACTTACATTCAAATCATTGGCGGCATCGGCATGACTCATATTTGAAGGAACAAAACTATTTAGTTCGGCATTTAAGTCGCCCTCATTGAGATTCACCAAATCAGATGATTGTGAATTTATTAATGAGTTTATAATTTGTTCTTGTTGTGACTGTTGTTGTGTTTGTTGTTGCTGTTGTTGCTGCTGCTGCTGCTGGCCATCTTGTTGTTGACTACTGCCACCAGTAGACATGCGATTATTGGGAGTACCCGGTGTTTGTGGTGAATTGTGATTACTGGAATTATTACCGCCATTCGATGTAGCATTCATAGGCTCGTTGTGAGCCGAACTAACCGAAGGTGGACCGCCTGGTGTCATGGGATGACTGGCACCGCCAGGTGTATGTGGTGTATGCGGGGTATGGGGCATCTAAAAGTAATTGAACAAAATTGATTATTAAAAATATGTATTTAAGAAATTATTTTTGTTTTTGTATTTACCTGATCGTTAAGGGATTTCTCCATGGCATTTAGCTGATCTAGAGGTTCATTTAAATGTGTCATAGAGTTGTTTTGATGGGCTGAATCTTGCTGCTGTTGTTGTTGCTGTTGCATATCACCCGGTGTTTGTGGATTATTAAAATTATCGAAACTATTGCGATTGCCGACACTATACCAATAAAACAAAAATTAATATTAGCATTTTTAAAACACATTTTGAAAGGTATAAGTTTAATGAACTTACCTATTATTGCCACTTTGATTTCCACTGCTACCGCCCATCATATTACCATTGGCAATTGAATTCATATCATGACAGTTATAAGGACTCATTGCTTGTGTATTATCCCATGTGGGTAATTGCGTTGAACCGGGAGACATAGCCTTAGTCATGTCATCGCTGAAATTTTCCTGTTTTATGGCCGGTATGCTCATGCTATTACTATTATTATTATTATTATTGGGATTGCCAACACTAGAGCCAGCTGACGAGGGGCCGGCTGGACCACCACCTACACTGCTGCCCGTATTACTGTTTGGACTTCCTTGTATGTTACCCTGCACTGCTCGCCAATTAGCTGAGGAATCAATGACCACTTCTTCGACATCCGTATTGCTGAGTGTATTCAAAATGGCCCAGTAATACTGATCGATTTCTAGACTTTCGGTTAACGCAGGTTTACTACATTCCGGACAACGCCACGTTCCTCGTTCGCAGTTCATCATTAGATAACCCTCCAAATCGAAGCACTGGACATGTTTACATTCAAGACCACGGGCAGGCAAACGTATTCGAGATTTCATGATCGGACATTTCAATGAGATCTTTGCACATTTGTTAGGATCATTCACATTGTTGCCATTGCTAGAGCCGTCGGGATTTTGTGAATTCGGACCACTGCCACCCACCATACCAATGGCAAAATAGCGCTTAATCTTGGCCACACTATGTTCCAAAGGTAGCAGATTGCGTTTGTGTAAACTTTGCATTACTTGCCGCACAGATGGTCGATGGACTAGTTGTAAAACGAATAAGTGAGACTAAAAACAAAACAAAATGTAAAATTAGTATATACATAAATATTTGTTTAGGAAATGTTTTTATTGCACACATTATTTCAATTATACTTACACAACAGCAGGAACTAGCCGTTAACTGTAACGTATTACGTCCCGGTTGGCATACAGATTTCAAATAGAGCGGCCTTAAAGCTTGACCGGTCTTCTCGGAACGTTCTATATTAAGTGGGGTAGCATTAGCCGATACTGTAACTGTATGTGGCCAATTGGTATTCATTTGTCTATCATCCTGATGGAAGCATTTTAATTGTAGTTCCAAATCCGATCTGTAAAAAGAAATTTTATCAAAATTATTTACATTTATCCATGAAGTTTGCTTAGCGGTTTTTTTTTTAACTCACCGACACATGAGGGTATTGTAAACATTTTGCTTAAGGTGGAATACATGATTGCTAACGGAAAGATTGTGTAACAAACGGAAAGGTGGAAGTATAATGCCATCACGTACTGGGAATGTCAGTCTCATTTCTTCGCCTTAAAAAGTAGATGAAATAAATTTAGTAAATTTCGTAGATTTTTTAAAATAATTTTTGATAGATAATTAAAAGTTTTCATCTAATATCAATACTTACAATTATCCATTTGAGGTTTAATATCAGGATTTGGACTGACGTAGGGTACACTGCAGGCGGGTGTTAAAGGAGGTGTTGGATTGCCAGGAACTGGACTGTGTTGATAATTTTGTTGAAAACTAAAAGAAATTTAAAATATTATTAATAACAATTTTTTAGTAAGATCTTCTTATGCTAAATTCCCAATTTTTATTGATAAATTCACTGAAATTTATTGTTGGGGGATAAGCTAGTTCCTATGCGCATTTCACTGGTTGCTTAGGCCAGATCATTAGGAAACCTTTTCCCAAAAGGCTTTAGAAAAACTAAAGATATTATACAAATTAAAGCTATAGAGTGAATGAGAATTACAGACACTCAAGCTTTATTTGTAAAAATATCAAAGCTTAAACAAAACACCAACAATAAACAGTGATTTTATCTTTTCTTACATTCTCATTCTAATTGTTCAAAAAGTATATTTTCAAAAATTCGACTTACCCTTGATTTTGATAAGGATTGCCAGTACTGGAGGCAGAGCCGGGACCAGCCGGACACATGCCACCAGCAGAGCTGCCACCATTCATACCCATACCAGGTTGAGAGCCAGGATAAAATTGTCCCTGTTGAGAATGATGTGAACTGGGACCGTAACCGCCAGCGCCAAAACGTTGCATAGAACTCATACAGCCGCCAGGACCCATACCACCAGGACCCATACCACCTGGACCCATGCCACCAGGACCGATACCACCAGGTCCCATACCACCCGGACCCATGCCACCTGGACCCATACTGCCAGGACCCATACCACCGGGACCCATGCCTCCAGGACCCATGCCACTCATACTGCCACAATTTCCTGGTCTACCATAGCCCGCCATAGGACCTGCTCGTCCATAGCCAGCTTGCATGGGCAAAGGTACACCATTACTCGTTTGTGGATGCATTTGTCCAGCACCGTATGGCATGCCACCGCCCTGTTGTTGAGGAACATTTTGAGAATTCATGGGATACATGCCACCTCTCTTTTGTGCCGCATGCATTTGTGGATTGGGATAGGGTGTCATGCGTCTTTGATTGTAACCACCATTGGCCATACCTTGCATTTTAGCCATAGGATTCATGGCACTCATTTGCTGCTGCTGCTGATGCAACGACATACTACTGGCCGAACCACCAGGACCCATACCACCACCGCCCGATTGCATGCCGCCCATACCATTCATAGACATATTTTGCATTTGATTCATGCTCGACATCTAAAATAAAAGAAAAAAAACAAATAAGTTTTATATAAAAATTTTAAAATACCGTTAAGTAATGTATAATGTAAGAATAGAAATTATTTTTCATTCGAATGAATATTTATTTTCTAGCTAAAATTTAAAAAATTATTTATTTAAATATCAATATTGAAGAAAAAAGCCTAAAGTCGATTATTTGTTTCAACTACAGAACCACAGATTACACAGTAACCCCCTGTCTATACTTGACAAATATTTATCATAACAATTTATGACATTTGTTGTCAAGACAAAGTTGTCTAAGCAAAAGCACTAACAATTTTGTCATAACGAAGCAATAACACTAATAAATGGAGACTATACCTGATAATTTTTTATCTTGACAACCATTTTGACGTTTATCATGATACAAATTTATCAGGTATAGACAGGGGGTAAGGAATCGGCTGGTTCCAGTAATATGGCAATAGAAAATAAACAAACGAAAACGTCAAAATGGTTGTGGTTTGGAAAGAGGGACAAATATATATATGCACTAGTTGCCTAGTGAAAATTGTATTATTTTTTTTTTGCTCTACAAACCACAACCATTGAAAAGTGGTCGTAAAACGTCAAAATAATCATATGGTTGGATATTACTTTTTTGAGAACTGTCATTTGTTTCACAGCTGTAATAATCTGTGTACAGAACCTTAGTTTATAAGGAACGTAAAATCTCTTCGACTTCGTTATAAACTTGTTCAACTGTATATAATGTTACGCAGGCTTATTTAGAAATACTTATGTACTAACAAACATGACAATGAATTGTAAACAAAATTAAAAAAACAATAAAAAAAATGTACTTATGTATGTATGTTTAAATAGTAATTAAAGGTATAGCCAACTATTTACATAAAAACAGATTCATGATTGTATTAGCTACAAACCTATAAACTTGCATACATACATAGATTTTGTAAGCTTAAGTCAACCCAGCAAACATTGGTGCAATTTTTTTTATTTATATTTTTTTTTAGAAATTGGTATGTTTTTCTTGTTAAAACCGGATTTTCTATCATAATAAACTTTCCAAAATTTTTAAATTGAAAATTTGAAAATTTCTTACCACATTACAAAGTTTTTGTAGGGTATGCGTGAATGTGTGTGTGTAAGCTTAGTTGAGAAGCAGCGTAAACTTGACATGTGGCAAATAATTATTATTGTTATTGAAAAATATTGAAATTGTAAATGCATTTACATATGTATGTATGCATAGTACTTTGAAACAAATACTTTTATAAATATAATACAGATTTAAGTAGTATTTATGAAACGTATATATTTATAAAATGTATAAACAGACTCACACATATAATGTCAAATATATTTGATGTATAAAGACCCGCCGGTTCTTTGTGTGACAAAACAAACTTGTTTGCCATTACTTTTGCCAAGGGACCAGCTGTCATTTATTATGAGGAACATGAAAAATTAATGTATTAAAGTGTCACCTCCTAGGACAAATTTATGTTTAAGTCTTATTCTCACACCAGTGACCCTTTTGGGCTAGTTAAGTAACTAGTTACCAGTTATACCCCAAAACTACAGGGTATTAAAAGACAGCAAGCAACATGCGATGTTTGCAATATTAATATGTATGTATGTAACTATTTATATATTTAAAATTTTTTGTTTATATTTTGCTATTTCTTCAAGCAGAGGCGTTTAAAAATGGGGGCGATTTATGCACAAACTGCTTTGTATGCAAAAAATTCAAAATTTTATAAAAAAAAATTTAATTTCTGTAAAATTACCCGTTATATTTAATTAGTCTTTATTGTAGTTTATCGCCTTTTCTACTCCGCTCCTATAACAATTTTGTTTTTACGAGTATTTTTTAGTTTTGTTTTTCCTCTTGTGTTTAAACAATTTGCATACGACAAAGTGGTGTTATTATTAGTGAATATAATTTTTTTTTATAGACAACAATTGCACAGTTTTTTTTTTAAGCTATTGCAAGTTTAAGCTTTCAATATTTTGTTGATGTTTTTTCCAATTTTATTTTTGTGGTGGTTTTTACATTTTAGTAAAGTGAAGGGCTATTGTTGTTGTTTGATAATACATAGTATTATTATTATTATTATTCAGTTTAAAGTGTGCATGTTTATATATACATATATTCGAGGATTTATCACAGATTATACAAGACAACCTTATAGTGTTTCTTTGATGAATTTAGCAATTTTCAAAATTAACTATCAGTGTAATATTTATTGATATTAAGGTTGTAACTTTAAAAAATAGATGGAATACTTTGTAAGAAACTCTTGTTAAATAATAATAGGGCTATAAGGGGTAAAATCGTAACCGTTTTAATTGGGATTTTATCAATTATATAGGTAAAAATTAAGTTTATTTAATCTTCAGATGGATCGATTTCATAAAATGTTTCGAAACCTTATGTTCACATAAAATGAATTTGTTTTTTACTCGAATTTTTTTAACTTATTTGTCAGGCAAAACGGGAAAAGTGGGCCTACAAATTACAAACATACAACCGAAATCGATTCCAATATACAAAATGTACTTATGATGGCTCAATACATTTTGTCTTAAATGAGATATTTTAAAAAATTTATTGCTCAATAGGATGGTACCGTT
Organism: Calliphora vomitoria; assembly: GCA_942486065.2. Taxonomy (NCBI): domain Eukaryota; kingdom Metazoa; phylum Arthropoda; class Insecta; order Diptera; family Calliphoridae; genus Calliphora; species Calliphora vomitoria. Next base: position 17,626,845 of record OW818031.2, on the reverse strand, counting down.
TATATGAAGCCGAACAAAATAGTTGTTGTTCTTAAAATCAAGGTTGGCTACCGTTACCGTTAAAATACTATTTTAGCTCAACTACCGTTACTGCTAAGCTATCGCTACAGTTACCGTAACCTCGTATTCTTAAATAATTTTAAATTATGAAAATTGAAAATTTTAATATCTGTAAAATTGAGTTTATTGAAATTTATAGATGTTATAGATGTAATATAACACAACCTTTATTAAATTATGTATTTTGATTTTTTTTTTTTTTTTAATTTTATTAATAATTAAAATCACAATGAAATTACCGTTATAATTAAAATACCGTTACCGTAATAACAGCGACAATACCGAAATAATCCAAATTATCGTTACCGTTATCTTTTAAGCGTTTCGTATTTGTAGCGGAGACCTGCGGCGAAAGGCTGTAGGCCGGCTGAATCGAGCCGCCGATAAATTTTAAAAGCCGCCGCTGCCGTTTTTAATTATAGTTCCTTATAATTTCACAAAATTTTCGGAATTTCACTTTTTAAATTTTTAATTTATTCCAATTTGAGTAATTATTCTTTTGTCAGCCGGCTTTGAGCCGCCGCCTTGAAATTAAGTCGGCGCAGGTCTCTGATTGGTAGCTAACCTTGCTTAAAATTATAGATTAGTATGTTTGGAGAAACCACGGAAATTGTGTGCTGAGTATATAAAAACCAAAATCGGAAACGGTTCTATTATTTTTTAAAGCTGACCGTCACTAATTATACAGATATGAATCAGCTAGTTTCAGTTATATAGCAAAAGAAAACAAACGAAAGAAAATGTCAAAATGGTTGTGGTTTGGAAAGAGGGACAAATATATATCACTATCGTTGCCTATTTAAAATTGTATTTTTTCTCTCGCTCTGTAAACTACAATCATTGAAAATAACCATACGGTTCGATATTAAGCTACGTACACACGGTTGTCAGATTGTTAGAAACATGCTCAGAAAATGGTTAACACAACCATGAGAACTTATGTTGAAACATATGGTTGTTAACCATTTATTGAACATTTTCTGACAACATTGTAAGAATATGACAATCGTGTGTACGTAGCTTTACTTTTTTGACAACTGTCATTTGTTTCATATCTGTAATAATCTGTGCCGAACGGTTTCGAATATTTTACTTTTTCGAAAAATTCAATAGGACAGCTTTGTTGTATCGGTACACGTAAACATTAATTTTTGAAAGAACAGATATGTGAAAAGATTACGACATATCACTACAGTTGTCCAATTGTAGCAAATAGTTTACAATTTATACACTAATTAAAAAAATAAGGTACAAATTTAAACAATAATTTTTATACAAATTGTTTAACCAAAACCGAACAAGTGCTTTTGGTTTAGTTCTCTGACCTGTCACACAGTGTCTTAAAAGTTCAAACACAGTGTTTCAAACTTTATTTAAAACAAAATTATTTTAGGTGGGAACATGGCCACCTTTTTAGGGGCCATCTTATTGTACACGTATGTAAGTATGTAAATATAATACATATATGTTTTTTTTTTGCTTGAAATTTACATATATTGATTTTTAAAAATGATTTCAATGACTTCAAACGTCAATATGGTATTGATTTATTTTAATTTTAAGTTTTTCTGTTGAGATTTTATGTGTCATGATTGATTCTAATAATTATTGGTGTGGTACAAGTATATCATTATAATTTATACAATAAATACTTTATTATACATCATAGTATATTGCAACATGTAGCATATAAATACAAACAAAAATAAAATATTTAAACAAAAACTGTTTTTTTTTTTTAAGTTAAAAAGCATGAAGTCATCTTTTTTTTATATATAAGTTTGTATTATTTAAGTTTAAGTTTGAAAAAAAATATGTACGAATCAAAGTCAAGCTGTTTGAAAACAGCAAGAAAATAAAAAAAAAAAAAAAATAATAATAATTTGCCAAAGCAACACCTTTTAAGTGTGATCAAAAACAAGTGATAATTTTTGTATTAATTATAAATAATTTTAAATAAACATTACAAAAGATATTAAAAATAATAATACAAATAATGAATGTTTGCTTAAAATGGCAATAGTGACACATATTAAATAATCATGGACATAATGCTAATAATTTTTTTATGGAAAAAATAATTACAGTTTTTTATATTTGCCATGAGCCCTTAAAAATCTGTTTATTAAATAATATTAGCTCTTGTTGTCCTTTTTCTCTTTTCTGTTTTTCTTATTTAAATGACAAATATTGTGACATTTTAAAATAACCATAAAATAAAATTGATACTCACTTGATGATGCCTCGCTGACGCCGTTGCTGGTCCCCCAATACCATTATTATAACCTGGCATGCCATTCATTTGACCAGCTGGATTCATAGAGCCAACTGCATTACCATTTGCACCACCCATTTGATTCATTTGCATATTGGCTTGACTTGCTGCACTGCCACCGCCACCACTGCCACCCGACATGGGACCCATGGCCGCTGGATTCATACCAACACCACCAGGACCATTACCATTCATATATTGATGCGTGTGTTGTGACTGTGCTGATGTACTCATCATGCCATTATTGGCTCCAGGGTGCATACCACCCATCTGTTGAAGGATAACAAAATGTAGAGAAAGAAAGAAAATAAAAATATTGTAAAACTGTTTTTTGTTTGTTTTTGTTTTTATTTTTATTTTTGGTGTTATAGTATTTTAGCTGTAGTATATGCCAAAGGCTTTGAAAACGGTTGTTTTTTTTGTAGCATATTTTTTGGAGGTTTATTTGTTTTCTTTTTTTTCGTTAGTATTGTTTATTTGTAAGTGAAAAATATTTGTGTGGTTTCGGTGGTTGGTTTTTTTACCTAAAAAAATATGTTTATTTCTATTTTAGCTACACAAATAAATAAATAAATCAATATGTTGCAATAATCTTAATGAAATTTATTTGCTATGTATGTTTAAAAACAGAAATTTTACAATTACTTGCCAAAATATTGTTTGATTTATAATTAAGGCAGAAAAGACAGAAACAATTGTATTATGACTAGACATGCCAAGCGGATAATCCTGAAGATGCTTGAATTTACATTGCTATGCTTTTGATTGTTTTTGTGACAGAAACTTTCTTTGTTGAGGAGACTTTTTATACCCTCCATTAAAGGGGGGTCACACGGCATGTATTCCATATGTATTGGGACATGTATTCGATACATATGGAATTCCATGTGTATGTCAAATTTCACGTTATACATGTGATTCATAATTTCCACGTTCACACGTACATATGTAATTGCATGTGACATAACCTCTATTAGTTTATATGTTTGTTGTTTTTAACAATATATCTAAAACATTTTTAAATCACAATAAGTATATTTAATGCAATGAAACTTATTTTGTTATGATTTTTCTCTATTCTTTTTCTTTTGTGTTTTTTATTTTGCTCTCACACAGTGTTGTATTTCAAAATACACATGTTAAACACACGAAAATAGAACATGCTCTAATTGCCAAAAATGTCATAAGGCATACACATGTATTTTACATACACAAAGTTTCATATGGATCACACGGTATGTATATGTTTACATATGGAAACATGTCCCAATACATGTCACAAAACACATGCAATACATGCCGTGTGACCCCCCTATTAGCTCTAGTGTTAAATTATGATATATAAGTTTGTCTTTCAGTGTATTATACTGAGAAATGTTTATCTGAAGCCCTAAGTCTAAAACTTATTGTAATAATATTCAAAATTGAACATGTTAGTTGGGGTTAGTTCTGTAACCAGTCACAGAGTGTCTAAAAGGAGTTAATTTACTCATTCCTAGTTCAACGCCATGTTAAATTGTTAGGTAATTTTCATATAATGTATGAGAACTAGGAACGATTCTCATCCCCGAGAAAACATTTGGGGAACTAGTTTTGTGTTGATTCCTTTCCCACTGCACATGATTGTTACTATGTAATGCAGCCAGTAATAAGTTGCAAACAGTTTTTGAGGCATTTTTTCAGGATAATTTAGAAAGTGAAGGAATTTTAAAGCCCATCTTTGGCTTGTTACAGTCCCAATTATTTTATACTTAAGAAAAAAAAACAACTCACCTGACTATAACTACTCATAGCATCCATATTGGCCTGTTGAGCACCAGTAGCTGTTACCATATTATTATAATTCGCCGAAGGATTACTAGCCGAATTTGCCGCGGGCGAAGTTAAGGCAGGACTTATAACACCACCACTGCTGGCAGCACCAGCGCTAACACTATCTCTAGTGTGGCCGCCGGGAAATTGTAGACGTTCTTCTTTGAGCGCCGATGAGGTAAATTCCGAATTGGGACCAAAGGTATTATTTAAAGTGCGTAAACTATCGGATTCGCCTAAATAAGAACCGCCACCACCACTAACGGGATATGAATTATTGGCATGATTTAAAAAATGTTGTTGTTGGTGTTGTTGTTGCTGTTGCTGCTGCTGGTGCTGTTGCTGCTGATGATGATGAAGCTGTTGCTGTTGCTGATTGAGATGTGGATGATGTTGTTGATGTTGGAAATTTTGCTGCTGTTGTTGTTGATAGAATTGCTGTTGTTGCTGGAATTGTTGCTGCTGTTGGTGTTGTGCTTCTGTATAACCGCCAGGTGGTGATATTTGGCCCCCTAAGGCTGGAGCCCTTGAGGAGCCTGCTTGGCCATTCATTTCATCATTTTTTCTGCAAAAAGGAAAAACAAAATTTATAAATTAATATAAATAAACTACATCTTTGATTTAATAAAAAAATATTTTTAAAAATTATATAAATTAACTAAATAAAATATGTCTTTTTGATCCTTATTAATGTTAATGCTTGAGTCCAATCAGCCTTTGTTCATTTATTAATGATAAATACACCTGTTGAGTTTTAACACGCGCCTGTGTCAGTGTTTTTACTAGTGTAAATGTATGAGTTTTAGTTTTTTTTTTTTTTTTTGGTTACATGTCTTGGCCAAGTATGAGTGTGTTATAGGAAGTGGTCACTACCTGTATCATTATTAATGATTACGCATATTTTTTATAACGTTTAAAAAATGTTAAGTTTTTTTTTTTTTTTGTTTTCATTGGCTTTAATCAAGAGCATCCATCCATCCATCGTATTTATATTAAAAAAGTTGCATTCATTCAATACAAATTGTTTAAAACACGAATTAAAAACTACACTAAGAAAAACACCACCAACAATAAAGGAAGGCAGCTGTATTTTTTGTTTGTTTGTTGTTGCTGTTGTTGCTGCTGTTATTGTTTTCAGTTAAATAAGTATATAATATACATTTTTTCATTTCGTTAAAATTTTTCGGTTTTTGGCATATGTTACAGAAACAGATACAGATACATAAGCAAGGTGCAACGTATTTTGAGCTAAACTAAGGAAACAAGTTTTTACTTAAATTTTTTTTTTAATTTTTTTTGGTATTTATAGCAATAAGTGTTGAAAGTAACAACATCTTTTCGGTGATGTTTCAAGTAAGAAAAAAAATTACAATATTTTTTGTTTGGTAGACAATAAATTTAAAAAAAAAATTAACTTCCTTTAAAATGTTTGCTTTTCGTTGAGACAATAAAATTTTAATAATCTTTAGAGAAAATTACAAAACAAAATATACAAAAAAAGTTTAAGCTTACGCTTGTTTCACAGAAATTAAATCTATAAAAATAGTACATAGTAGGACCTTTAAATAATTTTTTTATATGGTGTGCTTACTTTAATCAAGCCAGTAACCATCTCTTATAAACCTTGACATCATTTCAATGTTATAAACATCCAATAACCTTAAAAAATATATATATACATCAACTACATCAAGTATGATCGAATGTAAATGTGTATGCAGTATGTACAAGCATGTATTTTTTTTATGAATGTTTTTAGTTACTAATATTTTCTACATTTTCTTTTTGCTTTTTTTTTAACATTGTTAATAAAAAGTTGATGGTGTTTGTTTGTTTTTTATTTGTATATATATACAACAAAATTCACTCCTCCTTATTTATGTAGGAAAGAAACAACTAAAATCGATAATATTTATTTTAATAATAAAAAATGGGTGATTCCATTTTGAACTAGTTCCTTTTTTAAATTTTAATAATTTTCCAAGTAAATTAAACTATTACCGCTTTTTTAGTGTGTGTAAAACAGCCTCACGTCCAAAATACTTAATCTAAATGAATAAGATTTAACAAAGATATTTATCATTGTCCTAAGCGACTTGGTATTGAAAACCAACAAAATTGTTTTAATAGAAACAAAGTTATGAATCAAACTCTGAGATCACCTATTTTCACAAAATAATTCCATAATTATAATATTAGTTTAGTTTGTTGTTGTAACTATGATTGTTGTTGTTTGTTTTTGCACCCCCAACCGAGCAAACAATCTAAAATTTACGAAACTCGCAAAAACAAATAATTTTTGAATAAAATTTTCAATTAAATTATTTGGAATTTTGAAAAATATGAATTTTTACAAACTACCGAATAATTCTCCATAAATTTTTCACAGCTAAATCAATACTATCCACCACCAAAATGAGGGTGTAAGTTTTTTATTCCAGGTTAACACTGCAAAATATTCGCCTAAGATCTAACTAAGTCCTGTGTGTTTGTGTAAAACATGCTCACATCCAAAATACACAAACGAAATTAATGAGATTCCCCAAAAATGTTTATTATTAACCTAAGCTGTTTGCTATTGAAAACCAGCAAAATCAGTTAAGTAGCAAAAAAGTTATAAAGACTTAAATGTGGGACAACCTCAAACTAAATATGATAAGTTTTCTGACATTATGCTAGTTTAGTTTGTTGTTGTAGCTATGATTGTTGTTTGTTTTTATACTACAAACGATCAAACAATTCAAAATTTATCAAACTATCGAGAATTTTTAAAAATATCAATGTTTTTTCAAATAATTTTTCAAAAAGTAAATCCGAGAAATTGTAGAGAATGCTTAAAATGACTAATTTTTGTAATAGTAAACTAATCTACGAGTAAGTATATTGGTTATAATTCGTTATTGATATTGTTTTCAAATCTTCGAGAATAGAGGTTTTGCTGCCATAAATTGAGCGAACTAAGGAGAACCTTTTGAAAAAAGGTAATTCCAAGAAATTGTAGAGAATTGTTAAAATAACAAATGTGTGTAATAGTAAACAAATCACGATCAATATTGTTAATTATTCGTTATTGAAATCGTTATAGAATCTTTGAGAATGAAGGATTTGCTGCCACAAACCAAGCAAACACAAGCGAACACTTTTCGAATCGTCGTTCTCCAATGTTTCGCATAAATTTTCGAACGCTCTGGTCAGAAGGAACTATTAAATGTGGGCGTGTGAAAGGGCATCAATTTAAAAACGAGAGTAATTCCTGTATTTGAATAACTAGTTTGCTTATATATCTCAGAATCAGGCGCGAATCCAGGGGCGTGAAAAATAGAAGTTTAAATATAAATATAAAAAAAAACAAGAAAAATCTAAAATAAATTTTAATATATTTCAACCCCCCTCCCAAATGGTTGACCTGGTTCCTCGCCTGTTCAGAATTGGTTATAAAAAACCTTAAGTTTTCGTAAGTATTTTAAAAACAAAATCCAGAAACAATTTTGTCTGTATGACTCAATTAAGTATATAAAGTACTTTTCTTAATACATAGTACATGTAAAGCTCTTTAAAATTATATTATATACATATAAATGATTCAATTTCGCCCAGTAGTTAGCATTATCAAACAATTGGAATTTGTTATTATTTTTCTGAAGCACGTGCTAGATTATCACAAATTTGTTGGGATTGTTATGGAATGACTCATATGTATGTACAATATATTTATGGAAAAAATCTGTGTGTTCTTTAAGTTACTTATTTTGTTAAAGCTTATCTGTGAAAATAATTTTAGTAGGCTTTACTGAACAGCATACATTGGCAAGTGTTGCACTCATAACTAACCATTTATAAACATTAGGAAGGTTCCACTTTCTAGAAGCCAAAACAAAGTTTACAGTAACCATTTCCACATTTTTAAACGTTTTTTTTTAACAATATTATAGTCACAGTAACTATTTACATGTGGTAACCATAATATGGTTAACTTACGATTCACATGATTGTATCAGTCATATATGTATATGGTTACAGTAAACATGAATATGTTTGTGACAATCATTGTTATGATGAATCTTTATATCATAATATGTTGTTCTCAGATTATGATATCAATTAGCCGAGTGTAACATAATATGGTAAAACCTTAATCATAAAAATGGTTGTCACAAACATATACTTGTTTACAGTAACCATATATATGATTGATAAAATCACGTGAATCGTAAGTTAACCATATTATGGTTACTGTGACTATAATATTGTTTAAAAAAAACGTTTAAAAATGTGGAAATGGTTACTGTAAACATGCACAACTACACACAGAAAAAGGATCGGTTGGAAATCAGTTGCAACTATGAAAATTTAGTAGAATTAATCAATATTGTGTTGTAGTCATTAAAAATTTATAAATTCAACAGATTATCTTTATTTGTAAGTGAAAAATCATAATTGTAACAAAATTGAGGTTCCTATAATTGTATTATTAGTTAACATAATCAATTTGCGTCTGGAAATTTTAAATTAAGGAATTCGGTGGAGATGGCTGACGTTTTCAGTTACAATAACCAATAAATTCGGTTATAAAATCAAAAAAACACATTCGGTGATACCAACCGACAAATGATTATGTGATTATAGAAATTATAAAATTTGTTTGACAGTTTTCGAAAAATAAATAATAAATTAAAGAAAAATTTTGTACACACACTTAAAAGTGAAATATTAATAAAAAAACAGAGCGCAGTAACATTCGGTCTTAGGATGATAAGTAAGCCGGTAAGTGGATAATTTATGAAATATGAATTTAAAATTGTTCACTGCATTTTTTTTTACAGATTTTATGGACTAACGCAAAATGGCCAATTTTTTATGATTTATCGGTAGACCTGCGGTAAGGTAGACTTAATCATAATCCTTCTTCTAAATAGTAAACAAAATTTACTTAATTTAACAAAAACACGTTCCTTTTCCATGTTTACCAATGAATTATGGTCATGTGATAATCAAAATTATTTAGTTGGAGAATTCCTCACTAAAGGAGGTCGTTATACATACTTCCAAGTGCTTCTTCATGTTTTAATGTCTGGAAGTTAAATGTCTGACAGGTGTCCAAGAGATGAAAGGACGAATATCGGTAAGGAAATTATGAATTTACAATATAAATAACCGTTTTGTTACAATCATTCACTTATTTAATGATTTAATTATTTTGTAAATTCTCTTTAGCATTTCTTTCGTAAAGATCAATATCGTTATGGTACGTGGCCATTCGCCGTCAAGTCTCAGTGTTGATATGTGGTATAATCTGAATTGTTTGGTAATTTGTGTACCGGTGTCCAGGAGCATGTATGTGTAGTGAATGAACTGCAGCATTCAAGTAAATCAAATGTTATCTGAATTACTACATAAAAGAAAACGTATAGTAAATTATTGAACATATTTATCTATATTAATGTATGATATAAAAATTGCAATAAATAAATTATAATACATATTTAATAATAATAAAAAAAATATTTTTTCATTGGGCCAGTCTAATGTAAGTATATATAAATTGCTGATTATTCCAACCGAATTATTTTTTAATTAACAGTTGTGATTACCATATAAACAGTAGTCTGAATCGAATTATGAGATAGTTCATGCAACCAACAAAATTCGATTGGCGACAAATTCGGTTGTGAATACGAATCTGTTTTCTCTGTGTAGGGATGTCAAACAGGGCATAACATTTAACAATGAAAACAATTTATTTCACAAATATGTATACACAGAAAAAAGATTGGTTGGAAAACGGTTGCAACTATGGAAATATAGTAGAATAAATCAATATTCAGTTATAGTCATTGAAAATGGATAAATTCAACAGATTATCTTTATTTATAACTGAAAAATTATAATAGTAATAAAATTTAGGTTCCTATAATTGTATTATTAGTTATCATAATCAATTTGCGTCTGGTAAACATTATTTTAAGGAATTCGGCAGAGAGGACTGATGCTTTCAGTTACAATAACCAATAAATTCGGTCATAAAATCTAAAATTGTTGATTATAAAAATTATAAAATTTGTTTGACATTTTTCGAAAAATAAATAAAAAATTAAACAAAAATTAAAGAAAAATTATCTACACACACTTATAAGTAAAATGTTAATAAAAAAATAAAATTTATCACAACAGAGCGCAGTAACACTCGGTCATAGGATGGTAAGTAAGCCATTCGTGGGCAATTTGTGAAATATGAATTCCACTTTTTCACTGCATTTTTTTACAGTAAATTTTATAGACTAACACAAAATTGGCTAATTTTTGGTGATTTATCGGTAGACATGGGGTAAGGTAGACTTGATCGTACTCCCTCTTGTAAATAAAAAACAAAATTTACTTAATCCAACAAAATTGCTCTCCTTTCCGATGTTTACGAATGATTTCTGGTGTTTGGATAATCAAAATCATCCAGTTGGTGAATTCTTTACTAAAGCATTATACATTATACATACTTCCAAGTGGTTCTTCATGTTCTAATGTCTGGTAGTTAAATGTGTGACTGGTTCCCAAGAGATGAAAGGACGAATAACGGTAAGGAAATCAGTCAATTATTTAATGATTTAATTATTTTGAAAATTCTCTTTAGCGTTATCATCAAGTATTTCTTTCGTAAAGCTCAATATCATTATAGTTCGTCGTCATTCGTCGTCAAGCCCCAGTGTTGATACGTGGTATAAACTGAATTATTTGGAAATATGTGTACTGGTGTCCATGTAGCTTTTGGAAATTTATATTTTGTTGCCAGGAGCATGTATGTATAAAGAATGAACTGCAGCATTCAAGTCAATCAAATGTTAAATGAATTATGACATAAAGAAAACATACAAATTTGTACGTCTTTTCATCTCTCACGTATAGTAAATTATTATAAATATTTATCTATATTACATAAATTGCAATAAATATATTATAACACATATTTAGTAATAATAAAAAAATATTTTTTTTTCATTGGGCCAGTCTAATGTAAGTATATATAAATTGCTGGTTATTCCAACCGAATTATTTTTTAATTAACAGTTGTGATTACCATATAAACAGTAGTCTGAATCGAATTATGTGATAGTACATGCAACCGACAAAATTCGATTGGCGCCAAATTCGGTTGTGAATACGAATCTGTTTTCTCTGTGTATATTTTGTCTCTGTGTGTTGTTGCCTTTTTATACCGCTTTGGATGTGTTGGTAGGCTAGTTACTAGTGCACCAGTCTAAGGGTTAAGGGTACGTTTCCAGCCAGTTACTCTGATAATATAATTCATTTCAGAATAATGTATATATGAATTTTTGATTCTTATAAGTAGGTTTGCCGATTGTACGATGTTCGTCTGTCTTTTTGACCCTTGAAATCAATTTTCCGAAGTTAGGAGAGGTGATTTAACCATGTCCGTCTGTCTGCTCGACTGCTTATCATTATGTTGAAATCAATTTTCTGAAGGTCCTAATAACTTACGAAGCTGTATGATACATCAATACATATATCGGGTATAGTAAAGAGTATTGAAAATCAGCATAATCTGATATGATTAAAAGGCTTGCTCCAGCACGCAATAATTTTTTTTTAAAGAGAAACTTTCATTTTAGTTGAGAATATCAAAATTTGTTTGGCTCTAAACAAATGAGAGCTTCCTAATATATACTATTTATAAACAAACATATGTTGTTTATAAATGTATGTATATTAGATTTAAATACTTTATACTTCACCTACTAGTTAGGTTCAAATAAATTATAAAAACTTTTGAATTATATATAACAGGCCTTATTCATAATCAATTTTTAAATTTATCACAGCTTTATAAAATAAATTTTGTTTGGAAATTTTATATTTAAAGCAAATTTTTCGATAAAGGTTTTAACTTTTTGTACTACATTAAAAATCATTTCAAATTCATTTCAAAACTGATCTTTATAAACTTTTCTTTTTTTGTTCGCATTGTTTGAGGTGAGAATTTTTATTATTTCTTTGTCAATGAAGTTGTTTAACAGAACAACGAATTTTAATATACTAAATGCAAAAGTAAAAAATAAATAACATATTTGTTTGTGTTTTATATTATAAAATAATTATTATTTGATCATATTTATTTTATTATTATTTTTTTTCCTTTTTGAAGTGTAAATGATCACGTACACTTTTTTTCTTTTTTTTCACTGTTGTTTAGTATTATCTTTTGTGTTTTGCTATATTTCAATAATAATACATACTTATTATAGTAAAAATAAAAACAAAATTGACATTGAATTCTAAAATGCTTTGAAACTTTTATGTTGATATTAGTTATTTAAATAGATTCAAAAAGAACAAAAAAAAAAAAAATAATAAAAAAATACTTATAAGATAAATAATAATATTTGCGAAAAAAGATGTCAAATAGTGAGAAAAGTGCGAGTTTGAAAAATATTTATTTAGCTAAGTTTAACAAATGTAGAAATAAATAACTTGTAGACATTTGTAATGTTTTGTAAGGTATATAAAAGAAATAGAGTGAATTTAAATATCGGATTTTTAAACATATGTTAGGAGTTGTATGTATTTGAATTTGTCTAAATAATAATTGATTTAGAGATTGTCCTTCAAAGCAGAAGTTCATGTTTAGCTCATCTTAACTGTCTAAAATGATTAACCCTAAAAGGAGTCAATTTCATTATGTCTTCAATATACAATTTTGGAAACTTTACCAGCAATTTTGTTTCAGTCGAAAATGTTTAACTAGGAATTTATTATTTTCAAATATCTATGTATTGAAATAATTTTACTTTTTTTCAATTTTGAAAAAAGAATGACATTTTTTTAAAATTTTCAAATACAGAAAAATTTTCAAATCTATTTTTTTTAAGTTTTGAAAAAAAAAAAATAAAATTTTTCGATAATAAAAATGGAAACAATTCATGAATAATTTCAAATATCAAACAAAAATTTTACTTTTTTAAAAATTTTTTGAAATTATTTTGAATTGCCAAAATTAAGTTTAATATTTTGAGCACTTTATTTTTTGGAAATTTAAAAAAAATTTTAAAATTTTTTTAATATACAAATATTTTCTTCTATTATTTTGAATTATCAATTTCATTATTTTGATTAAATAAATATTTTGAGGTTTTTTTTTAGATATTTATTAAAAATAATTTCCCAATTTTTATAAAAATATGAAAATTATCATTATTTTTTGGAAAATTTTTAAAAGCAAATAATTCTTAAACAAAAATGTTTGTAAAATTATGTGAATGTTTACAATACCGAATAATTTTTAATAATTTTTCGAAAATTAAATCCAAGAAATTGAGAGAGATTTTTACAAATAACGAATATTTGTAATAGTAAACAATTCTTGAATAATATTGCTAATCATTTGTTAATCATATCATTCTCAAACTTTTGAGAACATGTAAAAATGTTTCTAATCGTTTGTCATAGTCGTTCTCGAATATTTGTAGAAGCAAACAAATTGCTTAAAAAAAAAATCGAAATCCGAATTTATTTACCTTTAAAAAATAATGGAATTTTTGAGCTGTTTTCAAATATAAAAAAAAATTATAAAATTTTTCAAAATATAAAAAAAAAAATTATAACATTTTTCAAAAAATAAAAAAAAAAAATATTGAAATTTTTGTAAAAATTTTTCTAATCGTTTGTGATAGTCGTTCTCGAATATCTGTAGAAGCAACCAAATTTCTTAAAAAAAAATCGAAATCTGAATTGATTTAAGTTTAAAAAATAATGGCATTTTTGAGCAGTTTTCAAATATAAAAAAAATTATAAAATTTTTCAAAAAAAAAAAAAAAAAATATTGAAATTTTTATTTTTAAAAATTTTAAAATTTTTTTCAAATTTCAAAAAAATATAATATTTGAGAAAAAAAATTGAAATTTTTTGTTTTTATTAAATTTTAAATATTGAAAATATCAATTTGAATTGTTTATAAATATCAAAAAAAGTATAAAATTTAAAAAATAAAAACATTTCGAAAATTCGAGTTTAAAAAATTTAAATTTTTTTATTAAATTTTGAATATTAAAAGAAAGTGAAACAAAGGGAGGAATTTTAGATCAAAATCAGATTGATTATGCAACATTTTTAATTAAGTATTCAAAAGTATTTATGGAAAATTAGAAGTGGTTTGGAAATTTCTGCTAATAATGTATAACTTCAGTGTGTAGTTCATCAAATGTTCCTCTTTCCATTTTGCAAAAACTAATTTGAAATTTTTTCCAATAAAAAAAGTTATTAAGTTTTCCAAAAAAAGAAATATTGACATTTTTATTTTAAAAAAATTTAAAATTTTTTTCAAATATCAAAAAAAATAAAAATTATCGAGAAAAAAAAACATTTCGAAAATTCGATGTTATAAAAATTTAAATATTAAAATTTTGAATATTAATAATAATAATTTGAATTGTTTTCAAATATCAATAAAAAGATTATAAAATTTAAAAAAAAACAGTTTGAAAATTTGAGTTTAAAAAATTTAAATTTTTTTTATTAAATTTTGAATATTAAAAGTAATTGAAACAAAGGGAGGAATTTTAGATCAAAATCAGATTGATTATGGAACATTTTTAATTAAATATTGAAAAGTATGTATTGAAAATTAGAAGTGGTTTGGAAATTTCTGCTAATAATGTATAAACTTCAGTGTGTAGTTCATCAAATGTTCATTTTTACATTTTGCAAAAACTAATTTGAGTTGTTTTCAAATAAAAACAGAAATATTGAAATTTTTATTTAAAAAAATTTAAAATTTTTTTTCAAATATCAAAAAAATAAAAATTATCGAGAAAAAAAAACATTTCGAAAATTCGATGTTAAAAAAATTTAAATATTAAAATTTAAATATTATTGAATATTAAAAATAATAATTTGAATTGTTTTGAAATATCAAAAAAAGATTATAAAATTTTCAAAAAAAATAAACATATTGAAAATATGATTTTAAGAAATTAAAATTTTTTTTATTAAATTTTGAATATTAAAATAAATTGAACAAAATCAGATTGATTATGAAAAATTTTGAATTAAATATTCAAAAGTATGGAAAGAAGAAGTAGTTAGTTAACAGCAAAGTAGATCTTTCCATTTTGCAAAAAACTAAACGATCTTTTAAGGGTTAATAATATTAATTCCGTTTTATATATTTTTTTATAGCATTTAATTTTTTTTCTTCTTATACAATATACTACTATTTTTATTATTTATATATTTTTTTTGTTGTTGTTAATAAATATGTATTTATAAACATGTACACATATACAATACAATATATATATTTTCATATAAATAAATAAATTTTTGTTACGGTAATACGGTACGTAAACTAGCTCGCAACAAGTATGACGATTTTTGTTGCTGTTATTAGCTGTTGTTGTTAAAATTGTATATTTTTACTCGTATACATAAAGATAACAACATTTGTTGCTGCTGTTGTTGCTATTTATTCATTTAATATAATTAACGTCTCTATTTGCGTTCAGTTGTGATAAATAATAAAATTATAATATTAATATATTTTGTTTTGCTTTTGCAAATACATACATACATAAGAATACACTATTTTGTGTTTTATTTAGAAAATATTTAAAAAAAAACATGGTTTTTTATATTTAAACAAATTGCGTGATTTTTTGTTTTAAAAGGTGCTGCTGCTGCTAAACAAGATGTTTATATTGAGAAAAAATTTTAAAATTTATATAAACTTTCTTTAATGTTGGGGGCAGCACAGATGTTTGTTGATGTTAAAATAAATTTTTTTTTATATATTTTTTTAACTCTTCTTTAGTTTAGTTCAGGGTTTTTTTGAAACCAAAAAAATATGATGAAATGTAAATATTAGACAGAGATATTAAAGACCTTGACATAATTGTTTAAAAAAAAAACTACAATTTACATTGCTTCTTACAAATTTGTTTGTTTGCCTAAGCTTTAAAAATAAATTATCCAAAAACCTTAAGCACCTAAAAGTTTACCATTCATATTCAAATTATTTAGCGCCTTAAGGTAGGCAGGCTTTTTTCTAGCTTTGTTTGGTTTTCTATAATAATTGCTTTAGAACTTTTTACGTCAATTGCTATTTTTTTTCCTTATATTCTTGCTGATGTCACAATTTTTTTTTTTTACTATTTTTTTCTGTCTATTTTTATTCATTCTCATGTATTGTATAGTTTAAGCTTTATTAGGTTAAGTTGATTTTGCTTTTTTTTTCTTCTTTTCTATATGACACAAATAAAACCTACAATATTTACTAAGTAAACTGAAAAAAAAAACTAAGTAGTAGAAGAAAACTTAAATAGCAAAATCTAATTTTTTTGTTTGTATTTTAGTTATTAAGGTGTATTGGTGCTAAATATGAACTCTATGACATTTAACTAAGTAGACAGACACTGTTAAGTGTCTTATAACTTAAAAATAATACTTGAAAAGCAAATGTCAAATATTGCAGAAATACAAAATTTAATGATTCTTAAAGGCCTACTTATTCATAAATACATACTGCAAAAGTTGTTTATTTACTTACTAGAGAAAATGTTTGAAATGTTAAAAATGTCATAAAAATTTACCGAAAACACAAGATTGAAATCTTTTTTAATAATTTTGAGTTAAAAAAATAAGTTATAAACAAATTTTGATAATTATAGATGAAATTTCATTTTCAAAATTACATTACATTGCAAAATTGAATTGAATGAAAAAATTACTTTTTCTATTCTTCTAAATGTTTATTATAGCAAGCAATTTATTTCGTTATATTTATTGTTTGTATAGCTTTTGTTGTCTTAACAATAAAACAAAAAAAATATGTAGTCTCAGTTTTATTTATAAATTGTTTTCAATAATTATTTTCTAACACGTGTCAGGTAGATAAAATTTTAGTTTCATTTCTTGATTTAGTGGGAATAATACGAGTAATAAATAAACAGAGAGTGATATTTGTTGAAACCATTTTATATAAACCATATAATTATATTTTAAATACATTACTAGGGAGGAAAGTATATAATTTTTAATTAATTTCAATATAATTAAAAGAAAATTTTAATTAGGAAAATCTTTAAAAGAAAATCAAGAGAAATTTATTGATTTTTATATAGTATATAGTATAGGTTTAGGGGCTGAGAAAAAGAATGTGAATATAGACAGACGTCTTTAATAAAGTAAAAATTTAGCAAAATTAAACGCCTAGAAGCAAAAGGGATTAAAGTTGGTACCAAAGATATTGGTACTTTTTCCATAAATGTTATTTATTTGTATTTTATTTTCTCTAAACACTACTATGCGACCAAAAACCTATTAAAAGTACATTTTAAATTTAAAATGTTTTTGGTACTTTTCGAGAAACTTGAAATCCAAAAAACAACAAAGTACCTTTAGTACAAAAAGGAGAATTTTATGTTTTATTCAAATAACTGCTTTATCCACACAATATATAAGAAAATATGAAAGCTGATGCCTTTAATAAAGCAAATGTCCTGTAAAAATTTAAATTAAAGGCAAATAAAACGTTAAGAAGCAAAAGGTACAAAATTTGGTACCAAATTTCCCAAATACAGTTTTATCCTCAAACAAATCTCTGTAAAATCTAGAAATGTCAGTTTTTTACAAAAATTAAAGGTACTAAATTTGGTACTTTTTTCCCAAATACAGTTTTATCCTCAAATAAATCTCTATAAAATGTTTAGATATTATTTATTTGAGATAATGTTTCTCTAAACACATAACCCCTATTAAAAGTACTTTTTATATTTAAAATATTTTTGGTACCTTTTGAGAAACTTGAAATCTAAAAAACAACAAAGTACTTTTAGTACAAAAAAGAGAAGTTTATATTCTATTCAAATAACTGCTTTATACATACAATATATAAGAAAATATGAAAGCTGATGTCTTTAATAAATCAAATGCCCAGTAAAAATTTAAAATAAATGCAAATAAAACGTAAAGAAGCAAAAGGTACAAAATTTGGTACCAAAAATTTAGTACTTTTTTGCCAAACACAGTTTTATCTTCAAACAAATCTCTATAAAATCTAAAAATGTCAGTTATTTACAAAAATTTAAAGGTACTAAATTTGGTACTTTTTTTCCAAATACAGTTTTGTCCTTAAATAAATCTCTATAAAATGTTGAAATATTATTTATTTGAGATAATGCTTCTCTAAACACATAAACCGTATTAAAAGTACTTTTTGTATTTAAAATATTTTTGGTACCGTTTGAGAAACTTGAAATCCAAAAAACAACAAAGTACCTTTAGGTCAAAAAGAGAATTTTATATTCTATTCAAATAACTGCTTTATACATATCACATATAAGAAAATATGAAAGCTGATGTCTTTAATAAAGCAAATGTCCAGTCAAAATTTAAATTAAAGGCAAATAAAACGTAAAGAAGCAAAAGGTACAAAATTTGGTACCAAAAATTTAGTACTTTTTTCCCCAAATACAGTTTTATCCTCAAACTAATCTCTGTAAAATCTAGAAATGTCAGTTATTTACAAAAATTTAAAGGTACTAAATTTGGTACTTTTTTCCCAAATACAGTTTTGTGCTCAAATAAATCTCTATAAAATGTTGAAATATTATTTATTTGAAATAATGTTTCTCTAAACACATAAACCGTATTAAAAGTACTTTTTATATTTAAAATATTTTTGGTAAACTTGAAAAAATTACCTTTTAAGTAGTTTTGCTAACTAAAATCTATGATTCTTAAATCCAAAATAAAACAACAAAAAGTTCTTTTAAATATTTACTTATGGTACCTTTCAAGAATCTTTAAAACTAGCAGAGAAGTGAAGAGTATTTTCTATAATATTTGTATATAATTTTGGTACTTTTTTTGAAACTAAATAACTATGACTACCAAATCACAAACATTAAATATGAAATAAATGAATGGAGCTGAAATTATCAAGGATCAAAAAGGAGAGTATTTTCTATATTATTTTTATGCAGTTTAGATTGGCAATTTTTATTTAAAGCAACCTTCAACCTTTGCTCTTAAATGTAATTGAAAAGAAACAACAAAAACAAAAAACAACATTTAACAAAAGGAACTACCATCTAAATAAAAACTAAAAAAAAAGGAAGCGAAAATAACGGCCATCTTTGTTATTTAAACCACACACACTCACACAAACACATAAATACTCACATACTCTAACAACAACCAAAGTCGAGTGAAAAAAAAAGTTGAACCAAATTCAATCATGCATCTGTCCATCAACGACTCGTTATTTCAATGTACTCGTAGACATACTTCTCTATAGCTACATTTATACACATTGTAAGATAGATAACGTTTTTCCTATATTTTTTTTCCAATTTTATTTGTTTGATATTGGGTATGAACAGGATAAAACATAACATCATACATATATCCTTCATGTAAATTATCAAAGCAAAAAACAAAAAAACTCCTGTGCACCACAATACTTGCAATACTGATACACAGACACATTAAAGTCTAACCTAAGAGCACTGTTAACATTTATGAAATCGATATCGGGTTAATGGAAATTTTTCTTAACATTTTATAGCTATTATTTTGCCCTTTAGTGTTTTTTTGTAAAGGTTTAGTTAGGGCTGTGTATGTATGTATGTACATATATGGTTGGCAAATGCATACGAAAGTTCAATAAATGTGCTTGACAGTTGTTTTCAAGGGTGTTTAATATACCACACACATGCAAACACTTACACATTTATACATCCCTGATATACAAATGTGTGAACATTTGTTCATACTTATATCGTGCAGCAAAAGGACATGTTTTTCCAAAGCTCTATGACAACAAAATCATATATGATTGTTTTGTCATATTTAAGTTAAAATTGCTCTATTGCCATCAAAATATGTATCTAAGGATATACATATATCTTTCGTATATATCTATATATCTATATTAGTAAATGCTTAAATGTTGTTTGTTAAATTTTATTATATGACTTATGTTGGGTATTGGTTGAGAGCACTATTTAATGTCTTTACCTTTGCATTTAATAGTACTTTTGCCTGTTATAAGCATTTATTTTACATCCCTCCTTTTCTGTAATTAAGCTTAAATACTTAGTATTTGTTTAGCATATTTTGCGACAATTTCCGCTTTATTTCTTTTGCAAAAAAAAAAAAAATAACCACCACCAAATTTCGGTTAATATTTGTTTTAATTCTAAAAGAATTAAGGTGGCTCCTTAAACGAATTTTTTAGCTAAATTAAAAGTGCTTTGCAGAGCTAAATCAAAGCTCGAAAAGTTCTTTGGTATTACATTAAAGCTATTGGCATGGTAGATATTTCCAAGCAAGTCTAAACATATATGAATATATCACTATAAAGCTTATGGAAATGTGTATATTTTTGTTTTATTAAAAAAAACTTTTTTATGACTACATAGAAACGGCACCTCCCTAACATTTTTTATATTGATTGTCTCAAATCATGCCTTTTATTACAATTTAAAGTACATACGTGAATGTACTTTAAAATAATAAAAATAAGCAAAATGTTGTAAGGTTTCATTGAAATTAAATTTTAAACAAATTTTTGTAAATAATTATTTCATATTCTATTTTTTATATTAACAGCCTAAAATTAGGCTTTAAAAAAAGCTTTACATTTTCTAGGCTGCCAGATTTGACGATTTATAATAATTTTTAAGATTTTTTTGTTTCAAAAATAGAAAAGTAACGTTTTTATGACACCATTTTATAAAATTCTTAAAGAATTCCCTCATTTTGCCGTATTCTTTGAAAAGCGGTATTCAGAATTAAACATTGTTAATTTAAATCAAAGTTTGCAAAGACTGAAATGAATTTATGTAATTTTTGGAAAACAATTACTGAAATAAAAGGTTTCCTATTTAGACAAAAAAAAAAAAAAAGAAATCCAAAATATAACGACATTAGGCCATTGATCTGCAATCATCGAAAGAAACTTTAGAAAAGTAAATTAAACATAAAACAAAAATAGGAATTCTTTAGTAAATGATGGAATTATTGGGTGTATGATTTAAAAATGTGGGATTACAATAGATGGGGTATCTTTTGAAATCTGTTTTTGTTTTCAATAACTTATATGTCATTTTGAAGGGTACATATCTGTAATTTTTTCTCACTTTGTTATTGAACATTATAGTATAAACAACAATGTAAAATTTTGTGCCAACAAAGCGTCATATGCGGGAAGTTTTGCTTTACTTCTTTAATTTGAGAAAAAAGTGACGCTGAAGCGCACCGATTGCTCACCGAAGCTTATAATGAATGTGTTTCATTGGTTTCAACGTCCGAGAGATAGTTTGTGTGGTTCAGAAGTGGTGATTTTGACACGGAAGACAAAGAAAGATAGCGCAGACCACCCAAAAAAGGTTGAAGACCTAGAATTGGAGGCATTACAGCGCTTGATTGTAAAACTCAACAAAAGCTTACAAGATCATTGGGAGCTACTCAATCAGCAATTTCAAAATGTTTGCAAGCAGCAGAATTCATCCAAAAACTGGAAAATTTGGTACCATACAAATTAAAGATGAGAGACCTTGAAAGACGATTTTGCATGTCTGAAATGCTGCTTGAACGCTATAAAAGAAAATCCTTTTTGCAGCGAATAAATACTTATGATGAAAAATGGATTCATTACGACCAACCAGCCTAGTCGTCACCAAAGCCAAATATCCATGGCTCTAAGGTAATTCTCTGTATTTGGTGGGAGTAAAAAGCTGAAATCTGACCATACCATCACAGTGAACCTGTACCGAATGCAACTGATTCGTTTGAAGCGAGTTTTAAGAAAAAAAGGTACGTAATAAGGACTGAGATCGAAAAATTCTTAACAAACGTTTTTCATTAAAACTTTTAACCAAAGTATTATTTGATTTTCTTTTTATCAAGTTACCTTTGCAAAACATGTCAGTTATTATGTTTAATGTCAATTATATTCATTTGTTGTTAATCTAATTAAAATGAGTAACAAGCAAAAAGTGCGTACTAAAATGATTAAATATTTTCAACAAAATCCAACTTGGTCCTACAAAAAGTTGGCCAAACATACAAAGGTCTGCCGTCCAACTGTTTCCAATGTTATTAAACAGTACTGGGAGAACTTGTCCGTTGAAAGAAAACCTGGTTCAGGCAGAAGGAATGGTCCACAAGATGTTTCTAAAGCCAAAAGAATAGAAAGTATTTTCAAAAGAGCTGCCAACACATCCGATAGGAAAGCAGTCCGGTTTGCTCAGTGCTCGGACTGTTTGGTGCGAAAAGTTAAAGCCAATGCAGGTTTAAAAACATACAAGACTCAAAAAGTTCCTAACAGGAACTCTGCTAAAAATTTAGAGGCCAAAGACAGAGCACGAAAATTGTATGTTAAAAATTGTTCAATCTCAGTCCTTATTCGGCCACATATGGCAACAACTTTTAAAAAGTATTTAGAATGAAGTGGTCACCCGCCTTATTATCCAGACCATGCCCCATACGACTATAATTTGTATCGATGTAAAACAAACTCTCTGAAAAACACAACAACAATTTGCTTTAACTATCATAATATATTAAGACATTATGACAATATGACTTAATAGCAGACCGTTTGAATACCCCCAATGTGTTTGTAAAATTATGGCATATGTTACAAGTTATTAAAATTTCCTATATAATAAGCCTGACTAGACAAAAATTTTAACAAAATAGAAAATTTTCCAAACATTTTTTTTGGTCTTCTAATTTAGTATAGATAAATAGGTAGGCATTGCATAAATACTAAAAATGTTACTTTTAACAAATTCCTAGAAACTGCTAACAACAATGAAACTGATCATTATTATCTTATCTTATCTATCTATGATAATAATTTTTGTTTTACACTTTTTTTTTTTTTATTAATAATATCCATCAAATCACATTAAACGAAGAAAAAAAAAAATTAACTAAAACATTTACTAAGGAAAACTAAATATGTATGACAAAATTTCTAGAATTTGTTTAAAAGAAAAAAAAAATCATGTTTTTTTTCAATTCGTCTATTGATTATCTATCTATTAAAATAAAAATTTGTTTACGTTTAATTAGTTTTTTTTTTTCAATTTATATCTAAACTGCACACGTTTGTAATTATTAAATGTTAGTTTATAGTTGGTAATTTGTGTCTATTATTGAGAAGAGAAAAAAAAATAGTCAAGAAAAATACAATACAAAAAAACAACTAGAAAATATTTATATATTTATCTAATCATAATTTTTGTAACGTAAAAAAAGGTATTACGAAATGATATTTAGTTTTGTATTCATTTAAACGCTGTGATATTAGAACGACAACAACAAAATGTAAAAAAAATAATAATAAATAAATAACGGAGATAGGCAACCTAGGGAAATATTAAATAGATGTTTTGTAATACTACTACAATATACAAAGTTAATGGCAAAAATAAAAAAAATAAAAAACAGTTTGTTATAAAAATGTAACAACTTTATATTCTCATTAATATTTTGAAAATTTCTGTTATGTTTTTATTTTATTGCTTATTATTTATTTTCTTGTTGTTCGCTTAACTTTTGCCTGCCACTGTTTTTTTTTTTTTAATTTTAGCCCTGTTGTTAATAACCTGTAACCATTGTTTGGTTTTGTAATAAAGTTTTTGATCAATGTTTTATTTTTTTGGCCCTCACTAGTTTTTGTAGTTTGGTTATCTCTGTTTATTAAATGATATTAGTTTATAATGCAATTGTATTGAAGCAGAGATGCGGAAATATATGACTTTACATACAGACACACTATGAACAAGGTTGACAATGGAAATTTTATTTTTATTATTTTTTGTTTTTTTCATATCAATTGTTTTTGAAAAAAAATAAATAAAAAATAATAATAAGAATTACACACTCCCCAGCGGGAAATTACATCCTGATGAAAATGCTACTTTTTAATACCGAGAAATTTAAATACTACTATTTACCATCAAGTTTTTATACCCTTTACCATGAGTGGCAAGGGTATATATAAGTTTGTTATTCCGTTTGTAATTTCGAAATTTTTGATTTGCAACCCCACAAAATATATACATTCTGGATCGTTATAGATAGCGGAGTCAATATGTATGTTGAAATCAACTTTCCGTAGCCCCCATATAACTTAATAACATTATTGATACATCAATATATCGGGAATTCTTCCGGCTCGGCCGCTATTCAAAATCGAAAAAATCAGTCCACAAACCACGACAACCTCGATTTTAGACCAATTTTTGATCTACATATATCTGGATTACTAAGACATTAATATACACAATATGGATATCCAAGAATAGATATTTCAAAGACCTTTGCAACGACGTATATAAGGCCATAGTAAGTCGGAGCTACAGTGGGTCAAAATCGGGAAAAATATTTCTTAACCCGAATTTTTTTCACCCAAAAAATTTTTCAATAATAAATTTAAAATTATTTTTTAAATTAAAAGAAAAGTTGAAAACAAAATTTTTAATATTGAAATTTTTTTTTTTTAAACAAATTTTTTTTTACCTAAAAAATGTTTAATTTCTATTTTAAAGTATAAATTTGGTGAAGGGTATAAAAGATTCAGTACAGCTTTATATAGCTCTCTTACTTGTTTGAATAAAGGTTTAATTACCCAAGTCTTTGATACCTCTGAACTGCTCAAGTGTTTAGATAAATGTCAGTAAAACTAATTTTGACACTAAAGCTACGTACACACGATTGTCATATTCTTACAATGTTGTCAGAAAATGTTCAATAAATGGTTAACCACCATATGTTTCAACATAAGTTCTCATGGTTGTGTTAACCATTTTTTTACGTAGCTTAACATTACTTTTTCCAATATTTAGTCAATTGTCAATAGAATCAATGGCATGAAAATATAGTAGTATTTATGTAGTCTTTGTGAACTGTTAAAAAGGTTTTAGCCGTTTTATTTTAATGAAATTTTTCTTAAATTTTTTAGGAATATCAGAGAAGTTTTCATATTACAGTGTAAAAAATCAAGCACAGATTCTGTCAACATATCTTTCAAATCTTTCCTATTGGGGTTTTTAAAATATTTTTGCAGAAATTTCTTATATTCTTCAATAAGTGTATAACAAGTTATTTTTAAATGATCATAAATATTTATTTTTTGTATTTTTTTTTTATTAAAAAAAAAAAAAATAAATATATGTAGCAATAAATAAAACCGCAAGTTATATGTTTTATAACAAATTTTATTAAATATGTACATTTTGAAAAATTTATACTACTATTTATTTATGTTTGTCACACTGATAAGTAAATATTTGTACAACTAGAAAGAAAATAGTCAAGAGTCATGCCTGTACTTTCGACTACAAAATGGGTTTTCTAATGATGAACCATTTTTTATCAAGCTAATGATTTTTGATTCTTTATGAAAGTTATCAATCTAAAGGAAAGATCAGTGATCGTCATAAAGATATCATAAAACATAGACAACTGTTTGAGAATGTTATTGTGTTTTTTGTACTAAAGAGAAATTATAGCGGTATTCACAATCTTAGGCATTGGTTATCTTACGAATTTGCAATAGCGATTTGAATTTAACGGTATGTAACGACTGACTGCAGCACTCATTATGTTTATAAACACGTCCATCTGTAGAAAATTCTACTTATCAACAATGTTTATAGCATGTGGTTATTAGCATTGTTTATAAGTATGGTAACACTAAATTTTTAAGCTGCTAACATTGACACTGAAAGCTCTAGAATTCGAACATACTAGTTTGTCCTCTCAAGAGCATTGTAGAAGATTCCCGAAAGATGGCGTGTGTGTAAATAGTGGCAGAAGTTACAGTCGTGAGTTGAGTTTCTCCTAGGCGCTGTAAGAGCTAGCATCAACTGTCTTGTACATTTGGGTTTGTACATTGTAAAGTGTGTGTGAATTTCTGCGAATTGATAAACGTGTATAAAGTTACTGAGTGACTATTTGAACTGTTGTTGTTGTACATTTTAAATAAATAAAGAGTTGTTATAAATTTTAAACTACTAAACGGCTTTTATTTGCAATCAAAAGTATCCGGTTTATTTAAAGGAAATAAACCAACGTTTTGAAAAGGTTAAAACGTAACAGTATGACAAATTTATGCAATGGTGTATTTCTGTATATTTTGTTAGTGTAAAGTAATAATACAATGCATATACAATGATGCAAGACAATTTGCTCAAGATTGTGAATTGGGCTTATTTTTAACAAGTCACAATCTTGTGCAAATTGTATATGTATTGCATTATTACTTTACACTAACAAAATATTCAGATATACACAAATGCACAACATAGTGAATACCGCTAATATGTTTAGATCAGTGATCCGCATAGAGGGATAATTTCGCATTGACAACTTTGAAAGCTAACAGGCATTTTGAAAAATGTTTGTTTTTCATGTTATAAGTAATTCGTTTAATGTTTATGTAAATAACTGCTTGAATTTGGCTCTGGTGGCTATAGGTGCCAATCTCTGGTTTAGATTTAAAAGAGAACAAGGAAATAGATTTAAGTTGGTCTTTCTTGTGAATCTCATAAATAAGATTACCGTCAAGAGACGGGATATTTATAAATATGATATATGAGATTACATTAGCAGAGTACTCAGTTTCTTAAAACGAGATTTTTTAAAAAAGCTGCCCAAATTTAATATTTCTACTTTTAAACTGATAGTCAGACTACCTAGCAATGATACAGAATGATTAAAAGAAGTGAAATGAAATAATTGAGCAAAATTTAAAATGTTTCCTTTTTAGGCCTAGCTTATACAAATTCCAACATTTTCAATATTTTAATAGCTTTATTACATAACATCAAATGTTTTAAATATTTTTAAGTATTTTTCTTTGAAATTAACTTATTACAGCTTTTAAATTAAACAATTTGTAAAAAAAATATGCTATTCTATATAAATATATAATACGCCTAAAGTTATGCTTCTATTCTATACTCCTATTTAAAAATAAGTTAAGCAAGTGAGTATAAAAAGGGTACTCAAAAGTCAAGTACTACTACTTATTGTCTCATCTCATTATTTATTTTACTATGTTTTGAACAAAAAGTACCCACAGTAAAAAAAAGAAAAGAAATAAAATGCCAAACCAAAAAGTATCTGTGTTATTTTTATTTAACTACCTTTTCGTTCGAATGTCTATCTGTAAATAAATATATATATAAAAAAAAATGCTGTGTGCCAAGCTTTTGATGGAAAAAAATATTTGTTTTAATACGAATACAGATAATAAATACTGATAAGTATTTTATTTTTATTATTTTGCAGAACAAAAGACAACAGAAGAAACATACAAAATATTTAAATTTTGCAGTTGTTTGATGAGTAAATAGTATGATTTTTTCAAAAGAATTAAATGAAATTTTTTAAGAATTTAGAAAAATTCTTAAAAAATTTTTATTTTTTTAATTGATAATTAAATAGAAAAAAACATTTTGTTTAAATGTTTAATTTAATATTAAATATTTTAAACTGTTAAATATTATTAAATTTCATATTTTCTTTTAATATCGCCATGGCTAAATTATGCTAAATTATTCATAATTAGTATATGGCTATGTAAGCATATGTATAACAAAATATTATTGAATCTATATCAAACATTATAAATTAAGTTAGTACAAAATATTTATTTATTTTCTTTGGCATTTATATTGATAGCAGAAAATCTGTTTGTAGTTAAAGTACAACTCACTACCTGGCTGCTTGCTGTTTAATTGGGTCGTTAAAATATTTTCAATTCTTATCGTCATGTGATTTTTTTATATGTATATACATATATTTATTCGTACATATTTGTTTATATGTATGCTTTTAAATATGTGTTTATATATCTCTGCATTTGTTTACTATTATAGACGCTGTCTATACTTAATAAAAGGTATTAACTATTTTCATTTGTGTTGTGTGTTAACACAAAAGAAAACTGATATAAACATATAAAAAAACAGAGTGTCATTAGCTAAAGTTGAAAATATAAATACAATATTTATAGTTTTAAAGGAAATTTGTAATAATTTTGAAAATTGTACGCCTAGTGGCAGGCTTCAGATAACGTTGGGTACACAATAAAGAAAGAAATATAGGAAAGTTGACTTCCAGTAGCCGGAAATTCCAAAAAGGGATTTGGAAAACATAGCTGTATTTTGTTAGGTATATGTTTTTAAGGATTTTAAATCACATACACATTAATATCGCTATAAAATGGAACTAATTTTAATTAAAAAAAATATATGTGTTCTACATTTTTTATAATTTGTTGATGCCTGAATTTAAATATTTAAATCTTTTATACATTTTTCTCAAGTAGACACCATGACATTTCTGTTGATATATGATAGTCCTAACTTTTATTAACCAAATATCAAAGAAATCGACTCAAATAATAATATATTTTTCAAAACTTTACCAAGTTGGCTTGACCTTGAAGTTATTTAAGTATAATTCCTTATAATTTAAATTATTTATATATGTTTTGCTTTACTGCTGATATCAAATATGTTTAATTTTCTACTAGATATATAAATGGATACAAACTTGAACAAGTTAAGTGGTTGAAATGATAAAAGAAAAAAGTTAAATTTTATTAAAGGGCCTTAAGTTTGCGCTCATTTCTTTGCCCATATAGAAAGGAAAAGTTAAATGTATTTTATATCAATTGAAAGGAAATTGTATTTACTTTTCAAAAATGTATACATTATTTTCTTAGTTAAATATACAATAAAAATATTATAAAAAAACAGACAAGTTTTTGTTCATTAAAATTTTACTGAATAGCCTTAAGTTGGCGTTCATTTATTTGCTATATGGGAAAGAAAAGTTAAACATACTTTATATCATTAGAAAGGAAATTAAATCTGCTTTTCAAAAATCTAAAAACAATTTTCATATTTATGTAAAACAATAAAAATATTATAAAAAATTTCCCAAAAAAATAGACAAATTTAAAACTGAATAGCCTTAAGTTGGCGTTCATTTATTTGCATATGGGAAAGATAAATTAAACATATTTTATATCATTAGAAAGGAAATTGTATGTACTTTTTAAAAATGTATAAATAATTTTTCTTTTTAAATATACAATAAAAATATTAAAAAAAAAATATGTAAAAAATGGAAAAGTTATTTTCCATCAAAATTTTTCCGAATAGCCTTAAGTTGGCGTTCATTTATTTGTCATATGGGAAAGATAAATTAAACATATTTTATATCAATGGAAAGGAAATCATATGTCCTTTTTAAAAATGTATAAATAATTTTCCTTTTTAAATATACAATAAAACTATTATAAAAAGTATGTAAAAAATGGAAAAGTACTTTTCCATCTAAATTTCAATTAATGGCCTTAAGTTTGCATTTATTTATTTGCCATGTGGGAAAGAAAAGTTAAACATATTTTATATCAATAGAAAGGAAATTGTGTCTTCTTTTCAAAAATGTATAAATCATTTTATTTTTTGAATATACAATAAAACTATTATAAAAAATTTTCCAAAAAAAGAGACAAATTTTAAACTGAATAGCCTTAAGTTGGCGTTCATTTATTTGTCATATGGGAAAGAAAAGTTAAATATATTTTATATCAATGCAAAGGAAAGTGTATCTACGTTTTAAAAATGTATAAATAAGTTTCTTATTTGAATATACAATAAAAATATTATAAAAAAGTATGTAAATAATGGAAAAGTAATTTTCCATCTAAATTTCAATTAATGACCTTAAGTTTGCATTTATTTATTTGCCATGTGGGAAAGAAAAGTTAAACATATTTTATATCAATAGAAAGGAAATTGTGTCTTCTTTTCAAAAATGTATAAATCATTTTATTTTTTGAATATACAATAAAACTATTATAAAAAATTTTCCAAAAAAAGAGACAAATTTTAAACTGAATAGCCTTAAGTTGGCGTTCATTTATTTGTCATATGGGAAAGAAAAGTTAAATATATTTTATATCAATGCAAAGGAAAGTGTATCTACGTTTTAAAAATGTATAAATAAGTTTCTTATTTGAATATACAATAAAAATATTATAAAAAAGTATGTAAAAAATGGAAAAGTAATTTTCCATCTAAATTTCAATTAATGGCCTTAAGTTTGCGTTTATGTATTTGCCATGTGGAAAAGAAAAATTAAACATATTTTATATCAATAGAAAGGAAATTGTGTCTTCTTTTCAAAAATGTATAAATCATTTTATTTTTTGAATATACAATAAAATTATTATAAAAAATTTCCAAAAAAAATAGACTAATTTAAAACAGATATTCATTAAGTTTGCGTTCATTTATTTGTCATATGGGAAAGAAAAGTTAAATATATTTTAAATTAATGGACAGGAAATTGTATCTACTTTTTAAAAATGTATAAATAATTTTCTTATTTAAATATACAATAAAAATATTATAAAAAAGTATGTAAAAAATGGAAAAGTTATTTTCCATCTAAATTTCAATTAATGACCTTAAGTTTGCGTTTATTTATTTGCCATAAGGGAAAGAAAAGTTAAATATGTTTTATATCAATAGAAAGTGTGTTCTTTTCAAAAATGTATAAATCATTTTCTTCTTTGAATATACAATAAAAATATTATAAATAACTTGGAAAAAAATAGAAAAAAATTTTAAATAATTTAGCTTCCATTTAACTAACAAATTGTAAATAAAATGGCTATATATTATATATAAATGGAAAGGAAATTGTGTCTACTTTTCAAACATTTTTAAAAAAACTGTTTTATTTAAATGTACAATAAAAATACTATAAAATAATTTGCAACAAACTTTTTTTGTCCTTTTGTTTGGCATGTTGAAAAGAAAAGGAAATACATATTGTATATCAACAGAAAGGAAATTGTGGCTACTTTTTAAAAATAGAATTTTTATAAATGAAAGCTATAATTTGAAAAAATGTAAAAACGTTAAAACCTTAGATTACAAATTATACAAAGCCTAAATGTAGACTACATTAATTGTATATTTAACTGTAATCTTGGCTATTACTTATTATTTATACTAATTTTATTGATTTATAATTCAAATCTTCAATTTCATAAAAATCATTAATAAAAAACAGACTTTATATAGAAAATTTTCTTATGGAAATTTCTGTAATGATTAGTTATATAAATTCATAAATATAGTTACTAGATAATGTGGCTAGCTATAAAAACTATTTGTAAAGCCTAAATGTATACTATACTAAAATATATATTAAACTAAAGTATTTTTTATTACATAATAATTCAATTATATTAAAAGTATTCATGTTCAATACATTCCTTGCCGCTCCTAAATGTAGACTATTTTAAATTATACTTTAAACTGATAAAATTTTTACTATGTATTACTTATTAATTAATTAATGAAATTATTTTAGTCTATAAACCAAATCTTCATTTCAAAACTTCAATTACCTAAAATCCCCTATTGAAATATTAACTTTTCTTTTAATATTTGTAAATTTTAAACCAGTAATTGATCTTCTCTGCCAACAAATTGAAACCGATAAAAATCTTAAATTACTATTGTCTACATATGTTTGGTTTTTTTTTCACATGTCAAATTCAAATACCAAAAACAAACTTTTAACACAGACGTCTGGTTTGAATTGAATGACCCTGTACAATAGAAATACATACATAGTTGGTAAAGTAAAGTAAAATAAAGGTGGTGGCGTTTATTTTCGAAAATGAACTCAAAAATCAATTATTAAATGTTTGTAGCTTTTTAAATTGTCGTTTAAGGGTTATTTTTTTATTCGATAATTTACTGCTGTTATAGTTTTGTGTAAATCGCTAAATACAACAAAATATTAAACAGCGTGTGACGATTTCAAAAAATTAAAAAACCAAAACTATATAAAGAAACAAATATTTAACGTCATCATTAAATGAAGGTTAACAACATTAAAGCAATTATGATTATACCCCCGAAATACAAACAAAAACATACAAAAAACACAGCCACACTCAAACAAACTCATACATACACTCACACATTTAAAGCAAACTATACAAAATTAACATTATTTATAAACTTAAAGAGTAAACAATTTTCCTATTTAAGAGTTTACTAATTAAATGAGTTTGAAAGAGAAAGATTTAAAAATAAAGAGTAGAGTAGAGAATTTCTTATGACAAATCCCCAAGATAAAGAGTTTATAAGAGTATTTCAATTAATTAAAGAGTTTAAAAGAGCTGAAAAGAGCATTTAAAAATAAAATGATCACAATTGGGTGGTTCATGCTCTTTGTTGTTTATGTGTTTTTGGCCTTTTTTGTCAACATCATTGTGTTGAAATTATCATGGTTTTGCGCGTGCGTCTGTTTTGCAAATAAAATAATCATCTTATAGTTTTTTGTTATTTGTATTAAAAGCCGTAAATGGTTACATGCTTGATGTGTGGCTGCCTGATGCTTTTTTTTAATATATACAATTTTGTGGAAGAGTGTGTGTGTTTTTGACTAGCCAGGCCTGGCCAGGCCAGTCTAGCAGCTAGCTACCTTCAATTTTCGCCTGTTTAAGCGTAACCAAATTTATACAAAAATTAAATTGTTCAACTGACTAGTGATGGCGGCGGCAGCAGTGCATTTGTTGTTCTATGCATTTCAATAAGTGGCTGAATTTGCTATGCCAGCAGTGTAGTTGAGTGAGTGAGTACTGTATGTATGACAACTGACTGACTTAATCTTTTAGCAATCTAAAAAAAAAACCCTAAAGGGGGTTGATTTTTGCCACCACTTTACTTTGGCTTAATGTTAATTTGTAAATTGTATATATGTATATAATTTGGTCATAGTTGTACCCTAAATAACATTTGTAATATGCGTCATACATATTTATTTATTTGTTTGATTGTTTGTTGTTCTTGATGATTTGGGAAGTTGTAGTTTTTTTTTTTGCTTTTTATTGAGTTCCCGTGTGAAATTCTTTTATTTTGTTAAAAGAATTCCCCGTCTTTTTTTTACGTATGACGCTTTTGTCTACATGTTTGGCTGTGGCGACTGGTGGTGGTAAATAATGACGCTTGTTGATGTTAAATTATTTGTTACTTTTCTAAATAGTAAATGGTGGTGTGGTGTTGATGAGAAAGGTGGTGGCGCATACTTTTAACTATATTTTTTTTTTGCACATTTTTTTCTTTCTTTTCAAATTGTGTTCAAAATTTAAGCATACAACAATGTGTAAAAAGAGGTTACAAATGAAATCTTATGTTTTGAGTGGTGGTATTAATTTTAAAAGGGCTTTCTGGGCTGCCAACATAAACCAGATGATATGATATTAGTATTAAATTGTTATAAATCAAATAAGGGTGTTTGCCAAACAAAGCATATAAGCATTGAGGTAAATACAATAATAATAATATTAATAAGTTCCACAAAGGAAATTTAAGATGATATCCAAATATTTTAAGAGCTATTATTTAAAGCTATTGAAAAGATCTCATTGACATTTGGTATCTTATGGAAAACAAACTTATTGAAAAAGGTTAATATAGAAAATAACATAAATTTTATAGATTTTATTATAGAATTTGAAAAAAAACTATTATTTACACACCGAACAATTGTTATTTACATCATGTAAATTTACACAATTTAAGAAAAAAATCTCAATATTTAAAAAATGTATTTTAACACGTTAAAAAACTATTTTCACATTTGTTTACATATGGAAAAACCATTATTTACATGATGTAAATTGACACAATTTAAGAAAAAGTCTTAAAATATTTACACAATTTAAGAACAAAATCTTAATATTTAAAAATTTTCTTTTTTCCAAGTCAAAAAAACAATTTTTTACATTTGTTTACATTGTTTACACATGGAAAAACAATTATTTACTTGATGTAAATTTACACAATTTAAGAAAAAGTCCTTACATTTTTACGCAGTTTAAGAACAAAATCTTAATATTTAAAAATTTTATTTTTCCCATGTTAAAAAACAATTTTTTACATTTGTTTACATTTTTTACACATGAGAAAAACCATTATTTACATGATGTAAATTGACACAATTTAAAAACAAAATTTTAATATTTACAAATTATAAACAACTAATTGCTTAATTACAATATTATGATATATAAACAATTGTTTACCTAAGGTAAATAATAAGGAAATTGTATAGTTCTTTACATCAGCAGTTAAAAGCTGCTACATTATTTTTACAACATATTTAAACACTTGTTCGTATAAAGCTCTTCGTATAAAACTCTTACATAAAAAATCAATAATAAGCCACTTTAAAGTTGTAGTAATTTGTACAAAATTTTGTTTATTTTACCCAATTTTTACACTTTGTAAAATATGTAAACAATTTAAGAAATACGATTTTCAACCATTTTACTTAAATTATTTAAATATTTTAGCGAAATGTAAAAATTTGGTAAATGTTTTACATTTTTTACATTATGTAAAATATGTAAATAATTAAATATTATAATTTTTAGGTAATTTTTATGAATTTATTTAAGTCCTTGTGGTTTGTACAAATTTTGTTTATTTTACACAATTTTTACATTTTGTAAAATATGTAAAATATTTAAGAAATACAAATTTTTACTTGAATTTTACATTGTGTAAAATACGTAAACTATGAAATAAAATTGTTAAGTAATTTTTAAGAATTTAATGGTGTTTCCAAACATCTTGACAGGATTTTTGGTAATTTACCTAATGTAAACAATTAAGTAAAATAGGTAAATAATGAAAAAATGACATTTTAATTATGTATTTATATAAAAAAAATTCATTTACATTAAATAAAATATCTTAACAATTAAATATGGTCATTTTTTAACTATTTACACAAATTGTACATTTGGTAAAAGATGTAAAATCCAAAAAATATTTTTTTACTAATTTTTATTGAATTTTTAAAATTTTCGTAATGTAAACAATTAAGTAAATTATGTAAACAACGAATAAATTTGGGTATTTTTGAGATATTTACACAAGTTCTAGCCTTATTTACTCGATGTCAACATTTAGGTAAAATACGCAAAAATTTTAAAAATTATTTTTATAAATTTAATGTGGGTTTTAAACAAATTTACACGGTAATGTTAATTATGTAAACAATGAAAAATTCCCGTTTTTAATAATTTGTATAGATTTTTTAATATTTTAGATTATTTACCGAAGTATGACAACATTTTACATGATGTAAACAGTGAAATACAATATGTAAACTATTGAATATAAGCATTTTAGTTCTTGTTAATACAATATAAAATATGTTCATGTATTTAAACAAGTTTTACCCTTATTTACATGGTGTCAATAATTGGGTAAAATATGTAAATATTAAAAAAATCATTTAATTTTACAATTTATTGTTAAGGAAAATAAGTAAACAATTAAAAATATTAAATTTTTTATAGATTCGTTTAGTATTGAAAACAGTTTTGCAGCTGATGAAATAGAAAACAATAAAACATGTATATTAAGTGGCTTGCAGTATTTGAATTTATTTACATGATGTAAACAATTAAAAAAGTGGGTTTATATTTGGAACATTTAAGGATTTCTGAGTTTAATAATAAAACTAAAATGTTTTTATTGAAATCTTTATATTTTCTTAAGAATTTTGTAGTTGTTCTACTTATTTTCAATGTAAGTTTTTTTTAGGTTTTTGATATTTCAACAAATTTTTTTGTAAAAAATATGCCTTACATTGTAAGAAACATATATATGTAATAATTTATAAAGATCCATGTTGCCACATTTCAAATCTAACAAAAAAACAACGAAATCTGTTCATTGTTACTACATTTTTTTCCAAATGTTTATTTAACTAGCTATTATAAAACCAAAAACATTAAATAAAAATTTCGTATACAACCAAATCATACTATTTAACATAATTCAAAACATAAAAAGAAGAAATTATTTTCACACACTCCGTGAAGAAAACCAAAAAAAAAATACATTAAACATTTCCCCCTACATTCAGTCATTCAATCATTGATTAAAAATATAGCATATTTCCTCAATACAAACAAATACACACATACACATACATACATACATATAAATCAAACAAGACAAATAGGCTGGAAGTGTAAACATAGATACATACATTCATACATACATATGTAGTATGTATAACAATCTTTAAGGAATTTATGAGCTCTTTAGGTTTGTATCATTATTATATTACAATAATAAATAGAACAACAACATCACCGGAAAAAAAAAAATAACAAAAACTAAACCAAAACCAAAAACCTAAGAATGAATTTCCACTTACATATAACAAAAACAAGAAAAATCTGGCACGTACACCAAAAAACAAAAAAAAAAAAAAATAATATAGAAAATAAAAGAAATTATCAAAAGAATTTTCCTGGTTGTAGTTATACGAGTTGTGTATTTGTATTTATGTAGTTTTTCCCTTCCTTCATTCAATGTATTATTTTTGTTTTGTTTACTACATACAATTTTCCCACTACTTCATTTCTTGCTTTATGCTTTTGTTGTTGCATTGTAGTTTTTCTTCATTTTCATTCTTCATTCGTCTATTATTAAGAATATCATCAATTTTTTTGTTTCTTTCTTATAATACAGATTTTACAAAGAATTTCCCAGACCTTTATAATTTTTTTTCTTCTCTTCTTTCTTTTACACTTTTCCATTGCTTGGTTTCAAGCATAAGAATGTTTTCTTGGGAATTTTTTTTTACCCCTCTACACCAGCGCTCTACACACAAGACAACAACAATAACAACAAAAAAAGTGGAAATATTACAGAAACAACTGGAAAAATTTGTATGTATTTTGGTGTACTAGCTAGATACATATGCTAGATACAAGAAAAGGTCAGTCATGCAGTCACTCAATATTTTAGTCTTTGTATGCAAGACTTACTGACGATTTGGGTATATAGTATGACAGACTGACTGACAGACTAACTGAGTAAATGATTTAAAGGTAAAATACAAAAAAAAAAAAAATAATGTTTCAGATCAAAGCTGGTAACTTTGAGACATTTTTGAGATTTTTTTCTTAACAAATTATGTGGGGTAAATATACTTTGAATACAGGCTTATTCCTGTTCACACTTTCACCATATTCTCAGGTATTTGGATGAGTGATTACTACAAATTTAGCTTGAAAATTCCTGTAATATGTAA
Organism: Calliphora vomitoria; assembly: GCA_942486065.2. Classification (NCBI taxonomy): domain Eukaryota; kingdom Metazoa; phylum Arthropoda; class Insecta; order Diptera; family Calliphoridae; genus Calliphora; species Calliphora vomitoria. Next base: position 17,589,509 of record OW818031.2, on the reverse strand, counting down.
CTATGTTTTAAAGTATATTTTAAAAACATATTTTATGAAGTATTAAGTGTTATACTGTTATATCAATGTGAACTAAACATTTTCCCGAATAGAGCAGAATATTGATTTGCTTTATTTAGCGAATAGATCTCTAAAGGCTATTTATAACTAAAAATTAGCTTATTAGAGGTTTATTGTTTAAAAAGGGATCTAAAAAATATGTTTTATATATAACATATTGTATTATTTTTTTTAATTTAAAAAGTTTTCCGAATAAAGCTGAATATTAATTTAATTTTTTTAAAAACTAGACTTCTAAAGGCTATTTATAACTAAAAATTAGCTTATTAGAGTAAAAAACATAAGTTTTTATTTAAAAAAAGTTAATTTTTTCATTATCTTATGGAAAGAATGTGACATTTTTACTTAAAATTTTTTATATAAAATTTTTAAATATACCAACAAAGTTTGTTCCATAAATGTTGTAGAAATTATGGTCGGTTAAGAAGGTATTTTGAAATACTTCGAGGTATTCTTAAAAAAGATCTATTTATATTATAATTAAGTTATAGGAAACATTATGAGTTACCAAAAGCCAATGAAATTTAAAATTTTTTTGAGAAAATTTTGTGTATAAATTTTTTTCATCAGAACTTTAGATATTTTTATCGGAAATTTTGTATACAAAAATTTTTCTATAAAAAATTTTGTGTATAACAGTTTTTTCTATAAGAAAAGTTTGTGTATAACAGTTTTTTTCTATCGGAATTTTCAGTATACAAGTTTGCTATCGGAATTTTTGTGTATAACAGTTATTTCTATAGGAAATTCTGTGTATAACAGTTTTTTCTTTAGAAAATTTAATGTATAACAGTTTTTTCTATTGTTGATTTTATGTATAACAGTTCAATTATCCTAAATTTAGTGTATAACAGTTTTTCTGTAGGAAATTCTGTGTAGAACAGTTATTTATATCAGAAATTTTATGTATAACAGTTTTTCTATAGGAAATTCTGTGAATAACAGTTATTTATATCAATAATTTTGTGTGTAACAGTTTTTTTCTATAGAAAATTTCATATATAACGGTTTTTTGTATTGGACGTTTTATGTATAACAGTTCAATTATCTTAAATTCTGTGTATAACAGTTTTCGCCATCGAAATTTTTGTGTATAACAATTTTTCTATCAGAAATTTTGTATATAACAGTTTTTTCTATCAGAAATATGTATGTATAACAGTTTTTTATATAGAAAACTTCATGTATAACTGTTTTATCTATCAGACATTTTTGTGTATAACAGTTTTTTCTATCAGAAATATGTGTGTATAACAGTTTTTTCTATTGGAGATTTTATGTATAACAGTTCAATTATCTTAAATTTTGTGTATAACAGTTTTTCTATATGAAATTCTGTGCATAACAGTTATTTACAACATTAATTTTGTGTATAACAGTTTTTTCTGTAGAAAATTTCATGAATTACAGCTTTTTCTATCGGACATTTTATGTATAACAGTTCAATTATCTAAAATTTTGTGTATAACAGTTTTTGCTATCGGAAGTTTTGTGTAGAACAAGTTTTCTATCAAACATTTTGTTTATAACAGTTTATTCTATCAGAAATATGTGTGTATAACAGTTTTTTCTACAGAAAATTTCATGTATAACAGTTTTTTGAATCGGAGTTCAATTATATAAAACTTTGTGTATAAAAGTTTTTTATCGGAATTTTCATTATAACAGTTTTTGATATCGGAATTTTTGAGTATAACAGTTTCTTCTATAAGAAATTTTATATATAACAGTTATTTATATCAACAATTTTGTGGATAACAGTTTTTTTTTTATAGAAAATTTCATGTGTAACAGTTCAATTATCTTAAATGTTTTATATAACAATTTTTTATCGCAATTTTCAGTATAATAGTTTGTGCTATCGGAATTTTTTGTGTATAACAGTTTTTTTATAGGAAATTCTGTGTATAACAGTTATTTATATTAGAAATTGTGTGTATAACAGTTATTCTATCGGAAATTTTAGGAAGAACTGTTTTTTATCACAAAATTTGTGTATAGCTGTATTTTCTATAGGATATTTTATTTATAACAGTTTTATCTATACAAATTTTGTGTAAAACAATATTTTCTATAGAAAATTGTGTGTATTGCTTTGTTTCTTTCATAAATTTTGTTAAAATTTTGTGTATAACAGTTTTTTCTTTCATGTAGAACAGTTTTTTTATCGGATTTTTATTATAACAGTTTTTGCCATCGGAATTTTTGTGTATAACAGTTATTTGTATAGGAAGTTCTTTGTATAACAGTTATTTATATAGAAAATTCTATGTATAACAGTTATTCCTATAGGATATTTTATGTATAACAATTTTTTCTATTAAAGATTTTATGTATAACAATATTTTCTATAGAAAATTATGTGTATAACAGTTTGTCTATCATAAGATATGTTTATAGCCGTTTTTCTCTTTGAATTTTAAGTATAACAATTTTTTCTATCGGAATTTTTGTGTATAACAGTTATTTCTATAGGAAATTCTGTGTGTAACAGTTATTTCTATAGGAAATTCTGTGTATAACAGTTATTTCTATAGAAAATTCTATGTATAACAGTTATTTCTATAGGATATTTTATGTATAACAATATTTTCTATAGAAAATTATATGTATAACAATTTGTCTATTATAAGTTATGTTTATAGCAGATTTTCTCTTGGAAATTTTAGGTATAAGAGTTTTTTTCTTTAGAAAAATTTTGTATAACAGTTAAATTTTAGTGTTCTAAGCATGATAAAATACTAGTTATGTATTATTAGGACAATTAAGACAACACTTTAATTTCCCATTCCTGCTATACTTACACAATTAAAGTTAAATATAAAAGGGTATTTGTGTATATATGTATGTAAGTATGTACTTTTGTAGTCTATTCTCTCTTTTCTATGTAATCGTATTGTTGTAATGATTATTTACAGTTTGTTTATTTCTTTGTCTGGTAATTTAAAATAATAATTTCTTTCCAAAGTACATACATACATACTTTACTTTACATACGATGTTTTACGGTTTCATAAATGTAGAAAATATTTGGAGTTTTTCCCATTTAATGTTGGCTGTTTGGTTTTTATACATATTTTGGCTCTTAACTGAAAACTGAACAGAAAAACATATTTACACACAACATTCCTACACATGCCACGCAATTTATGAGGAAGCAGCAGCAGCAAAAAAAAATACACAGATACTCTGCAATAGGTATAAAAGTTAAGAAGGTACATCTTATTATCGTGTTTTTTTTGTACGGTTTTTATTCCAAAACATCTACATAAATAAGTACATAAATATGTATGGATGGATGTATGTATCTGTGTGTGTGTTTAATATATATTTTTGGTATTTAGATGTTTTATTAAAAGCAGCTTATGTTTTAAAGTAGGTAGTAATTGTTTTCTTTTTTGTCTTCGTTTTGTTATTATTAAAATTTTTTTTTGTTGGGTTATTCTCATCGTACTGATGTTTTTTTTCTTACTGCTGTTGCTGCTGATAATGTTGTTGTTATTGTAGAGTATGTACCTATGTATGTATGTTGTTGTTATTTTATATACAGGTGTTTGTTGTGATACCTTTACTTAGTTGTTTTGTAAGGTTTATACTTCATTTGGTTATTTTTTTTTTGGCAAAGAAAAATATATTTCATTTATGTAGTTTTAGGGTTTTTATTAAGAAATTTGGGTTTTTTTTTGTTTTACGAAGTACAGTCTGTGCAAAAATTATTGTGTGCAATAATTACGAATCATTAGGAGCTGTAATTGCTCTGTAGGTCTAATAGTTTTTTTCAAGAATTTGAAAATTATTGTCAAATATTTCTGAAATAGTTTCTTATTATTTTGAAGAATTTTAAGTTCTTGAACAAACCCTTTTTTGTAAGATAATAAAACTGCTTTAATTTATTTACCCCCATTTCATTAATGATTCATTGATGACATGTTAACAGGTTAACGATAAAGCCAAACAAATGAAGTATTTATGTATTTATGTACTCGTAAAGTATTTGAAAATAACTACATACATAATTCTTCAATGATTTTTTTATATCTATTTTTGTATTTCAACATACATAGTACATACATTGAAGAAAAAGTTGAAATGATAAAAAAAAAACAACTTTAAATTTTTTTTTTTTTTTTTTTTGTATTGACCCCAAAAAATTTTTATACCAACAAACCGTTAAACATTTTTTGTTTTATTTTTATTTTTCGCTGTATTCAATAGATAAGAATTTTATGAAATAAACAAAAACAACACACACAAAAAAGCACCTCATGAAAAACAATTTGATAAAAAAAAACCAAAAAATTTAGGTGACACTAACAAATAAAAAAAAAAATAAACAAATAAACAACAAAATATTTACGAATTAATGCTTAATTTATCTATAGCAAAATACAAATACATGAAAACAATGAAAACAAAATTAACATTTTTAATTAAACCAAACCAACAAAAAAGGTTTTATATACATAGTATATATTTTTCCAAAAAAAAAAAATTAACAAAAATTAGTTAATTTAATAAAATTAATAGAAAAATTAAATAAAATGTTAGAATTTGTCATGATTTATTCAATTAACCAAAAAAAATCATAATTTTCATGTATAATATTCAAATTTAACGTTTAAATTCAATGCTCTTAAAAACCTGTTGTAAAAAAGCTGCATTTTCTTACTCTTTAACACAAACAAGAGCATATGATAAACAATAACAACAACAACATTACACAGAGAATAATGCACTCAGGTACATACACACATATATGCATGCATACCAAACACCCACAGCCATTAAAATAACAACAAAAACACGGTGGAACTAATTTGTTATATGTAATGATGAAAAATATGACAATTTTTCATGGATTTATTGCAAAGAAAGGTTCATAACTTTGTAAATAATTGAACAATTTTAAAGATTTTCAATGAAATACTTAACAAGAGCATAAGGAATATTGTAGTTAAAATTTTAATAATTTTCTTTAGTATGTAAAGAGTTTTAAAGAGATATATTTTAAAAGATTTTAAATCAGTTCTTAGTGTTTATTACACACAGATTTTGCCAATAAAAATATAAATAAAAAAATCTGACAGAAATGAAGACAATTATTACCTTATAAAAAAAAATATTGTACATAACAGAACAAAGAATAAAAATGATTTAAAAATACTTAAATGTATAAAGACAAGAAAACGAAAAAAATGCAAAAAAGAAAAAAAAAATTCACAAAATTTGCATTTTTTAAAAGGAATACTTTGAACTTAAAAAACCGCACACACACACACTTGGATACTTATACACACATATATACTTATAAATAAAAATGAAAAGAAAGACACAACACTTCATACTCAATTAACGGTCGTTTAAAAAGCCATAAATTATAAAGCATATTTTAATTTGTGGTGGTTTTATAGAAATTATATTCTACTAAATAATACATACTAATAATTATACTAAATAATAACAATGTAAAGGTGTTAAGTGTTGTAAAATAAAGAAGAAATTAACGATTATTTGTGTTTTTATTTATTTAAAACTAATAAACAAACAAAGTTTGTAACAACAAAAATTGTAAATAAAATATCTAATTAATGTTTTTGTTTATTTATATATTTCTTTTGGAGGGTAAGGAAAATTTTTAATAAATTATAATAAAACTTAAAGAAAATTAAAAATTTTTAAAAAAATGTGTGTTTTTTTCTTTATTTTATTTTTTGATGACAACAATTAGATATTTTACCTCAATTTTGCAACAATTGTTTAGACGTGGTTGTTGTATTGTTGTTAATAATGTTTGCAACTTTTACGTTTCAGTTGTTGTTGTTGTGTTTGCGGATTTGTTTATTTAGTTGTTTGTTTTTATTGGTTTTTTTAAATTTGTTTAATTTTTAAAAGTTTATTATTTTATAAACTGCTAGAATATTAAGAGATATAGGAGAGATTGTTATTGTTAAGATTTAAACATGGAATGTAATTCGAAGTGGTAGGTGTTTGAAATATATTTTATCAAATTTTAAAAATTTGTTTTTAGATTTTTTTAACTTTTTTAATTAAATTTATTATATGAACTTTGGAAGTTGTTATTATTTCATATTTCATACTTTTTATGTAAAGTTTGTCAAATTTATTTATGATTTTAATTGATTTTATTTTAAATTTTAATTTTTTAAGTCTTTCAATTTAGTATTTTACGTGTTTATTTTTGTTGTTATACAATTTTTGTTGGTAGTTAATACTTTTTGTCATATAAACGTTTATTTTAATTGAATTTTATTTACTTTTTTTATTCAATATTAAGTTTTGTTTGTATGATTTAAGTTTAAATGATTTTCAAAATTTTTTTAATTTTCAATATTTTTATTAAATTCCAATTAGTTGTTTATTGAATATCCTTGTAATTTTATTATTCGTTGTGTCTTTTCACAGTATTGTATGTGATTTACAATAGTAAAGATTTATTGAAAATAAATATTTGGTTATCATGTTTTTAGTCCCAATTTTGAAACTTTTTAATTGAAATTAGATTTTTATTAGTCTCACATTGAAAATTTTATGGATTTGTTTTATAACATTTTGAGTTCTTTTCTCATTTTAGTTCATTTTCACATTTGCTTTGAATTTGTTTTCCATTTTATCAACAAAAGTTCCTAATTGAAAATACTTATATTATTAATAAACACTTTTTAGTTCTTCAAACATTGCTTAAATGAATTTTCAATGCAATTTCTTGGAAATTATTTAAAAAAAAAAGATGATTTTATAGCACTTTTACTTCACAATTAATTTCAAGATCAAATGTTTGTTCAAACTTGTCTAAACTTGTTTGTTTTCTGAGTTCAAAACAGCTGGAAAATCTGTTCAGTTTTTGGTAATGTTTTGATTGTTTTTCACTTAAACACTATTACATTTTGAGAAAACAGTTTTTGTTCAGTTACTGAACAATTTGTTCACAATTTTATTTCAAAACTATTTAAAAATTATATATTTTCCATATAATTTAAAGTTTTCGTTCAATTATCGTGTTATAGTTTTGATTTACAAACAATATTTCACTTTCCAGAGAAAAAATTTTTAAAAAAGTTTCACTATTCACTAAATAAGAATAAGTTCTTTTTTTAATCTCAATATATTTACAGTTCAAAACAGTTTGTGAACTTGATGAATTTTCATTTAGAGATTCAATCACTATTAAATCTGTTTAAGAGTTACTCACAATTTTTGAAAATCATTTAATTTGTGGTTTTAAGTGGATAATTAAAGTATTTTTAAATATTTGTTTAAATAAAGTTAATGGATTTCAACACTGGCTATATTCAGATTTTTTTTAAATTAACAGATTTTTGAGTTTTTACACAAAATATTCACACATTTTATCAAAGTTTTCCAATAATTTTGTTTAACTAATTCTTTAATTAACATTTTGACAATTTTTTTAAAATCGAATTTTTAGTTTCAAAAAAAATTTTTGAAAAAATATTTGGAATTAGTTTTTATAATAAATCACTTAGTTATTATTTTAATACACTTTGAAATGTTTAAAAGGAATTTTTAAATAAGTACATATTAAAAACAACATTTGAAAATTCCTTGTTTTAAAAATGTTCTCATTTTGAAAAAAGTCTCTACAAATTTTTCAAAATTTTCAAATTTAATTTTTACAATATTTATATAAATATTTTACATTTATTTAAAATTTTCAAATTTTTTTAAAAATGTTAACATTTTGAAAAAAGTCTCTACAAATTTTGAAAATTTTTCAAATTTAATTTTTACACTATTTAGATAACTAATTTTTCAAAAAATTTTAATTTTATTTCAAAATTTTTTTTTATTCAAAAAAGTTTTTTTTCGAAATTTTATTTTCAAAAATTTTAAAATTTAATTTAAACACATTTTTAACAAAAAAACACTTTATTTTGTAATAAAAAAACACTTTATTTTGTAATAAAATTTTGAAATTTTTTATTAAAAATTTTGAAATTTAAAAAAAAAATTTCTTTAATGTGGAATGTTTTATAAAATTTGTTAACACAACACTGTTTTTACACTTATTGCATTTTGTTAAAAGTTTTTCAATATTTTATTAAAACTTATTTTGAATAAAAAATCTCTTTTTCAAATTAAAATTTTTTGAAAAAAAAAAAAATTCTCTTGTTAGGAATTTTCAAATGTTATTTTTAGTACATATGTATTAAAATTATGTAAACCACTTTTTTCGTCAATGAAAATTTATATAAATCGTTTAAAGGTTTTAACAGTTTTTAAGCACTTTTTCTTAATAATAAAATCTCAGTTTTAATGTTTTTTTTTTTTTAAATTTAAAATATTTTTTAATGATTTTTTAATTCACTTCTCGAAATTTTCTAGAGAATATTTAATTTGTCCATTATTCTGATTTAAAATGTCAATTTAAAAAAATTTCTTTAAAAAAAATCGTTTTAAAATATTTTTTTTAAATCCAGTAGTTTTTATAAAAAATCTACTTTTAAATAACTAATTATTGGTTTTATTTATTATAATTTGTGTGACATTTAAATTTATTAAAAAAAAAATGTTGTCAAATTTAAATTCAATTAAATTTTAATAACTCAACACACTTTCAATACCATTCACTATGTTTAAACACAATCTCTCTTTTAATCCAAAAAAAAATACATATGAAGAAAACAATAATTCTTTAATTATCACTTTAAGTTGTCGTTAATTTAATTTTCTTTGCAACACTTTAAACACCTGTTTTGAAATCAGCGTTTATGTTTTTTTGTTTTTTTTTGGAAAACTTACTTTTTGGAATTACGTTTTGTTGTTTGTTTCGAAAACATGGGAATTTTGTCAACAATTAATTGCATGTCTTAAAAATCCGAGGGGTCAATTAAAAAGATTTGAGAATTTTTTTCTGGCTCATTAAAAACAAAAAAAATTCTCAACAATCCAAAATAAACAAAATTTTTTGTTTGAATGAATGATTGATTTGGTTTGGTTTGTTGGTTTTTAAGCAGCAACAATTAGTTTAATCCATTAGAGCTGATTTTGTTTATTTTTTTTCTTTTGTTCTATAGTAGAGTTGTTGTAGTTAATCCAATAAATGTTAAAGATTTTTGATATTATTTTTTGTTTAGTTTTTTATTTATGTTTTTAATACTGTTTGTGATGAAATGTAATCCAGAGTTTTGGTTGTTTTTTTAACACTTTTGTTTGTTTATTTGTTTTTCTTTTAAAAATCAACAGGAACTTTTTTTAATAATTAAAAATTAATATTTGGGTTTAATTTTCTCTTAAAATTTCTTTATTTGGAATTATTTTCTTTAAAAACTTTTTGAATACTGTTTTGTTTGTTTTTTTTTTTTAATAAATTTTCTTGCTCACATAGTTTTCACATTTAAAACTTTTCTTTTTCTGTTAGTTGTTTTTGTTTTTATTTTTAATTACAATTTTTTTTTTGTTTATAATAAAATTTATGTATATAATTGTGTGTTTTTTTCACTTTTTTTGAATAAGACTTTTTCTTTCAATTTTCTATTGGCCAACCAGCTTAATGTAAATGCTTTTTTAATTTGTTTTTTATTTATTTATAAAAAACTAAAACTTGGTAAACAAAAATTTCACTTGCTACACTTCACTTGTCATCTAAATTAACCGGTTTTTTTTTTTTTGAAATAAAAAAAAAAATTCAAAATTGAATTTTCTTTAAAAAAAATTTATTTTAATTTTTTGTATTTAATATTTTTGTAATAATTTTTTTTAATTAATCAGTTTTTATAATTTTTCTTTTTTATTACAATAATTTTTGTTTTGTGTTTGACTTAATTTGCTTGTTTATTAAATATTTTTAACCGTGTCACGCGTTAGATTTTCAAAACATGACGACATTTGACAGCAGCCAGAAAGGAACTAAACAACCGCCAGAGTCACGACACCGCACAAAACTCACTGACTGACGACAATGGCGATTATGAAGACAACAAAACGTATGAAACGACATCGACATTATGAACAATAATAAAATGAAAAAAAGCAGAAAAAAAAACAAACAAACACACAGATACTCTTGTGCACACACACACACACGAATTGAAAAAACACAAAAAAACTACTCTATACAGTTTGTGCATAGAAAAGCTGGTTGGTTGGTTGGTTGATTTGTCGGGCTGGCAGGCGGGCAGGGAAGTAAGTTCACAACATTTATTACCAAAATGTTCGTATTAAACGTTTCATACTTCATGACTTCTCTTCACACTCGCTGATACATGTATCTGTATCTATTGTTGTTGGTGTCGCTGCTGCTGCTGTAGCTGCTTTAACACAATCACGTACATACTTACATACATATTTTTAAATGAATCCGAACAACAAGCCAGATAGAGATACACTTTCTTTACACTACATACCTTTTTTATTATTATTATTTTTTTTTTTTTCATCATCAGCATTCCATCAAACTTGTTTGAAGTGTACTGTCACACCATCTCATTGTGCTGTGTGTAAATCTTTAGCAAATTATCAAACTTGTAAATACATGTTGTATGTTGTGGCCAGTTTGATGACTTTTGCTAGATAAGTTGTATCAAATTGAAAAGCGGAACAACAAACAGAAAGCAAAAAAAAAAAACACACACACACAACAAACACCAAAGAAAAAATAAACAAATTAAAATATTTCATTTTGCCCTGTGTGCAAAGTACGGTGGGACTGGCCCATGGTGAAAGGATAATTAAAGGTATAAATCATCAAGAAAGAAAGGTATAAATATCAAGCAGGTAATGAGTTAAGGACACAGCATTAGGTAGATTTTTTTAATTATGGGAAAATACAGATTGAAATTAGATCTTAAAAATTAACTGTAAATGAGAAAATTGTTTCACATAAAGTTAAATTTTGGAATAAAGAACACTTCAGTGCTAAATTTAGGGAGAAATTCTTCCTAAAAAGTTAACAAAATCTTCTTTGCTCTCCTCGATATACATAATCATATATGTATATATGATCAATTAGCCAGCACTTAGAGGTTGGACCTTATTCATGTCAGTATTGTCTTTGTTGTAGGAAAATATGTAGTGGGAAGAGGGATGAAGAAGTTGTGTATGTGAACATTGGATTTCAAGACAGAAATCTTTCCTATCTGTGACAAAACACCAAAATTTGACTAAAGAGCGAAACATAACCTACTTTTTGATGATGCTTCAATGATCAATAGAGTTAGATATCCTAGTCTTCTTTACTCGGTTCCAAAATTTGCACATATTCCCAGCGGGAAAAAGATGCAGTAAAGAGGCCTTCATAAATGGCTTATTTTGCAGACACAAGGACACCCAGCGGCATTGTAAAATCGTTTCAATTTTACACGGCGTGTCATTGCGAGCCAAGGCCTTGCATACTAGCTGCTGTTAGAGGGCTGAGAGAAGGCCTACTTAAGAAGGCATATTATAAGGTCTTCCGTTAAAGACCTGTAAGGAGACCTACCGCGTAATGCCTCACAGAATGTCTACATATTAACATCTATTAAACTGAAAATTAAAGCATAATTGAAGTTCTGCTGAAGCAAGAAAATATTCTAAATGAATTCAGCATAAAACCTAAAGAATGGACTTTAAAATATCACGTGTGTAGTTTTGTATATAAAAACTCAAATGTTATAAACGACTAAATTATTTAGAAGATTTCGCACCCTCTTATGGTTTAATGTAACAGTTTATAATAAAAGAGCAAAATAAATAGTATTATAGAGAGACAATAATTGCAAAACCAATAATGTTTGAATATTAAATAAAAGTTTGTTAGACCTTATTTTGCAATGCAATTTTGATTGTGTATGACTTTTTTATAAGAAGAAGCATAGCCCTTCTATAACGTCTTCTGCGAGCAGGCAGAGTAGAATGAGAATCGCATCTTTTAGAATGTGTAAATAGGTATTTTAGAAGGCCTACAAAGTGAAGACCTAGAATTTTTTCCCGCTGGGTTGTAGCACCGGACCATAAATGAGAGTTGTATAAAACATTCGCTCAAATAAATGTAAAGTATTTGTACAATGTTTTAAAATATCGAGACACTTGAATGCTTAATTTGACACATGAACAATTTATTGAGAACAGCGGACATCATATTGCATTCTCAAGAGATTATAATTCCTTAATATTTATTTATACCAATTTAAATTTTAGGTCCATATTTTGATAAAGCTGTTTCATTTTTACCATCAATCGACACAAACACACGGATATCGATTGGGAAACAAACGAGAGTTTTATAATTTTATATCAGAGCTCCAAACTAATGGTTCTTAATAAAAAATATTCAGGTTTGAGAACGATTTGAGAATAACATTTAATATCTAATAGAGAAACCACACTTTTTCAAATACCTATGCCATCATGCATTTAAATTAATATTTATGTTTCAGCATGATTTGAAAATAACATTTGTTATAAAGTTGAGAAAATGCATTTTGTCAAATTTTAATTAGGTGTGAGAATTATGTGTAATATCAAATGTTAAAAAAGTGCTGCGTTTTTTAGATTTCGATTGAATATTCGGTTTCGGATTAGGCCAAAAATAGACCTATTAACAGTATTCGGTCAAAATATAATCTCTTCTATAGCCATGGGCCATTATTCCCCCACTGAGTGCAGCAGGGCACCTAAATGAAACATGCTATAATATTAAACAAAATAATTATTTTTGAAACATTTAAAAAGATTCAGTTTGTTTCGGATTAGGCCGAATATTTGGTTCCAGTCGTATTCTAGCGTTTTCCATTCAAATGCATGTTTGTAACTCAATTGAACTGAAGTTGTTCACATAATTTATACACATGTTTTTACGATATTTCACCGTAAGTTGGTTACCCCATATTCATAAAATTATTTTAAATTTAAACAATGTTTTAAAGCAAAATTTCCATACAAATTTTGATTTTAAAACGTTGTTTAAATGTATATTTATAAATATATACGGCCTTTAATGTTTAGCAGATTCTTTGAGTTCAATCGTGATGGCGAACTGAATCATGATCACGCAAGACTGTAAGTAATTTAAGGTGATACAAACTCAACAAAAGTGGTGTGCACACAAAGATCTTTGAAGAATTCAATTAGTAGACGAGATCAATATGAAATGAAATCCTATTTAAGAATGTTTTGTTCAAGAATATTTGTATTTAATTTAAAGGCTTTAGCTCACGATTCAAAAGATAATACTAAACTGTAAAGAATAATGTAATTTTCTTTACTGAAAAACAAATGTTGCCCTTTTTTGAAAGGAGGAAATAAGCCATAATATTAAAGATATGTTCATAACAAATAGGAGCTAGCTCAATAAATTAAGAAAATCATTTAAAAACGTTTACAAAAGGAGCAAAATATTACTTAAATGATGGATTTAGCACAGGATTAAAGATGTATACAGCCAAATTATTCTCCCATTTTCAACATTGAATTTGAATAGGAAAAATGGGGGAAAAAACTCATAATTGGGCTGATAGAGTTTTATAGAATTAATACTTTAGTATTCTAAACTAAGGCCTAAAATCACGTATTCGCTAGAACAGGCGCGGATCCAGAGGGGGTGAAATAGGAATTTCCACCCGCAAAACCGAAATTTTAATTTCAAAACCCCCCCAAATAGTTGACCAGGATCCGCGCCTGCGCTAGACTCGATAATGGAAGTATTTTTTCTTGTTTAGTGTGGTTCTAGTTTAGAAGTTATACAAAATGTTATAGAATGAAATTTACTTTATTTTAAATCTTGAAGCAAGAAGTTACTAACTAAAAGAAGTGAAGTGATGTCAGATGCACAAAATTTTTAATTTTGTAGATCATTTTTTAAAAATTTTCTAGCTTTGGAAAAAGAACTAAGGCCGAATTATCGCATTCAATATCGAGTAATATTTATCGTCATTTTCTAATTTGAGATTATGGGACATTCGAACTTTGGAGTAATTGAATCTACATTTGTCGTATTGGCGTTATTTATTCATTGTTTTATCAAAATGGGTTTTGTCGAGCAAAATTCCGCTCGCTTCGGCCATTTTACGCTATTAGGGCTATTTTTGGATGCACGTCAATAAACAATATTGTCGAATCTGGGACTATACTAATATACATGACATTCAAGAGCGTGTGGATTTTGGGCTGGCGGCGTCATGGGTTCATTTCTCCTTGAGAACGAAATATGGACTGCACGAGCGTTTTGATGGTCATCTCGTGTGGATCGTACTTTTTCTTGTGGGATTTTCCTTACTTGCAGGTACATATATGCTAATAAGACACAAACCACAACGGCCCTGAAAGCCAACGAAACTCATGCCATAGGTCAAATACTGCTTTATTTATGCGCAGGGTCATTGGAATTTTCGGGTGCGCACCAGCAAGCGAAGCTGCTGCAGACATGGGCACGATGTTATACTCCATACAAAATGACTTCGATTGGCCTTCAAACGAATAAAATCTCACACACACTTAATGAAAATCTCTTTGATTTCGATGTCAATATTATTTTTCGATACAATAGCTCATTCGATCACGGATGCGGTAATTTGGCCCCAGATTCTTCATTTTATGCCAAATATAAGAAAGTTTTAAAATTTATAATTCTTTCCTAAAATATTACAAATCAAAAATAAATGCAAAATTGGTGATAAGGAAAAAACGTGATTTTTTAAACTATAAACTCAGAATAAAATGAATCCCTATTAATTATTATTAATATCTCCATTATTATATATGAACTAAACTCATATGCACAATAACCTTTTTGCACCCACTGTGCGTTCCCATTATTATTGATTTTAGAGCAGCAGTTAATGTGTAATACAATCTATATAATTTTGACATACAACCCAACACAATTTAGCCATATCTGGTGTAAATCTTTGATTGTTTTTTCTTGTTGTTGCTTCTTCCTCTTAACGTTGGGTATGTCAAACTGGCAGACAAGTTGTTGTTGCATGTTAAAAATAAGTACGACGAAAATCAAATTGTTTTATTTGTTTTTGTATTTAATTTTCTACACTTCACTGTTCAGTTGAAATTGATTGAATTTTTAGTTGTATGAGAAATTTGTTGTTGGTTCGTTCGAATGTATGGTTGGTTGGATGGATGGTTGTTGGTTGGTTGGTTGGTGGGTCCGTTCGTTTGTTTGTTGGTTGGTGTACTACATATTTAATATGTATTTGTTGTAGTTGTAGTGTAAGTGTGTGTATTTGTTGTATTATATGGCTACCTCAAACTTTGAGTATGAAATTTTTTCAATAATATTTTTTTTATACATATTTCGTTTAAGTGTGTGCTGTTGTTGGTTTTTTCTCTGTTCAGATATCATTATTGTTTAATTTTTTTCTGCTTCTTCTTTATTTTATATTGCTGCTGCTTGCTTGCTTGCTGTTGCTTTACATATTTTTTATTTATTTTTTTTTTGCTGTTGTTTGAATTTTTATTGTACAGTGAGTGTTGTGTGTGTTTGTTTTTGTGTTGCGCTGTGTCGTATTGACGTTGTTGTTGTTGTTGTTGCTGCTGATTTATTTTGTATTTGGTCTCGGGGTCGGTCGTTGGTAGTCTTTTGGGCGACGCAACTTATACACTTAATTCAATGTACATAATCGTAACACAACAAATACAACAACTACTACTGCTCTGTACACTACACTTTGTACACACGCACAGTGTACGTAGTACGTACAGCAGTGTTGCCACCAATTGTATTATAAATTACACATCCCAGCAGTTAAGCAAGTAGTAAATGTATCCCTTATATACAGTAATTGTCACTAATGTCTGATCACTAGGCTGATTTCAATTAGTATATGTTGTGTATGTGTTCTTTGTAGTTCGGAAAGAAGTCAATTGGTTACTTTATACATCCCTGGTAATAGATATAGCGTGAAGTTAATTGTCACTTAAGTGTCTGTAAGTAATATAGACTGTAGTCACTAGGGTATTTAATCGATTAACCGTTAATCGGTTAACCGATTAATTTTGGTCGGTTAACTGTTCGAATAATTTAAAATTGCCGATTTTTAAATAACAAATAAACCGATTAATTTGTGTCGATAAACCGATTAACC
Organism: Calliphora vomitoria; assembly: GCA_942486065.2. Taxonomy (NCBI): domain Eukaryota; kingdom Metazoa; phylum Arthropoda; class Insecta; order Diptera; family Calliphoridae; genus Calliphora; species Calliphora vomitoria. The sequence continues at coordinate 17,573,394 of OW818031.2, read as the reverse complement.
GAATTTTTTTTTTTTTGGACTTTATATATCTTATCTTATGAACATTCCCTTCTAGCAATAGTTTTTTAAATATAGATCATAAACTGAAATTAAGGAATTTGGAAATGACCTTTTTTCTAGAATGTTCCATGATGAGAATTGTCCTAATGGGTTGGAGGAAGACATGATAATAGACGAAACTGAAGACATTAGTGAAACCAGTCTTTTATCAGAACTTAAGGAAATTGTCCAATGGTATAATGGATTTTTTTATATGCTTAAAAAACTGAACAATGAACTAATAAATTGGATAGTATTTCTCATGCCTTACATTCGATTTCTCCAACATTCACAATCAGTAAGAGAATTTTGTCCAAGTTAAGTTTTATTAAAACCAAATAAAAATCGATTAAAAGGAAACCTTTCCTATTCTTTTTTTTTAAAGATTATTTCAGAATATCTCACTAAAATCCTAAAAAAACTCACATTTATAAATAAAAAGGATCTAAAATAGCATATTTAGTTCCTATTATTTATTTTTTTGTTGAAATGCTTAAATAAGTACTCAAAATTCGTGGTTTTATCTTCAATTACAAATTATTCGGTTAATCGAATAATTTAAAATTAACCGATTATTAACCGATTAAATCTAAACCCCGATTAATTATTTGCTCGATTAATTGAATACCCTAGTAGTCACTTTAAAAGTTTATTTTGTACTGCACTTTTTTGTGAGTAATTCGTACAAACTGGTTTTATGCAAATTGTGTTGATATAATTCTCATACAGTAAATTTTAATTTTTTTTATTTATACTGATATCCCATGAAACCTACCATGAAGTCAAATGTCACTTAACAATCTCTAAGTAACCTAGAGTGTAGTCACTTTAAATGTTTATTTTGTATTGCACTTTAGAAAGTTAGTTATTTTACCCACCAGATGTAATCAATTGAAGAGTTGTCCGAGGAAGGTTTGTTTACAAACAATCGATTATTGAACTGTCGAAAGACATCTGTTTTTAACTGACTATGTATTTGAGTTCAATTAGCAGCCGTACAAGTTAAAATAACTAGATATGTAGCTGATTAAGTAACCAGTTAGGTAGCTAGTAAGGTGACTGATTCTATGTGAATCCAAAGCATTATCTGCTATGTGCCAGCTATCAAACATTCTCATTGTAATCATAAAGGGGCAATTGCTTACAACACTCACGTGTTAAAATAACTAGTCACGTGACTACTTATGTAACTAGGGATGCGTTCGTAAATCCAGTAATATTGCATCTCAGCAAATCAAAAGATTATCGTTGGAAAAAACATATTTGCCGTCTTTGCTTTGCGTCAAACGTTTTTTATTGCAAATTGTTGATAGTGATGTCGCAAATTTGACTAAAACTGTTCACTTTTGCTTTATGGTGTAGATCTTCTCGAATAAGAAAACAACTTTGAAATCTATATCTTGAAGGAATTTTCGATGCAGAAGTATGAGATCGCAATATTCTTAACATACATACATGTTAATAAAAATGAAACCACTAAACTTACAGTTTTGATTTTTTTATTTGATTGAAATTATTATTACAATTTACCAAAAAAAAAAATATATTTTTATAGATCTAATCACTAGTGATGAAATTTTGAACCTTTTTCAAAAACCCTTCCATTATGGTTTTTATAGTGATTTCTGTCACTTTGTTCGAACAGGTTGTCCATCTCCGTTTAAAATCTACCACACTTTTCGACACCTTTTTTGGGCTCTTCAATTCTCTTTTAACAAGAGCCCAATATCTCTCCACTGGCCTTAGCTCCAGGCAGTTTGGAAGATTTGCCTCTCTTGGTACAAATACCACATTATTGTTCTTTTACCACTCAATACCTATCTTACCATAGTGACAGGGTGCTAAATCAGGCCAAAAATAAGTGGACACACTAAGAAGTCTTATGAATGGAAGCATCCTTTTTTGTAAACATTCCTTGATGTAAATTTCAGTATTTATAGAGCCCTTTGTAACAAATGTTTGGCTTTTTTGCCGCAACTGCAAATTGATTGCCATACCAAGAACTTTTTGGGAAATTTTGGCTGCTTTTGGGTCCTAAACATTTCTTCAACATTCCCTCGAGCATCAGCAACATCAAAATTTTGACCCGGAAGCTGCGAAAAATCTGCCAAAACATACGTTTCGTCATCCATTATGCAGCAGGAATATTTTTTTTATAAAATTTGACTTCAATTTCCGTGCTCTGTTTTTGGCCTATAAATTTTTAGCAGCGTTCCTGTCAGGAACTTTTTAAGCCTTGCATGTTTTTAAACCTGCATTGGCTTTAACTTTGTTTACCAAATAGTCCGAGCACTGAGCTAACGGGGCTGCTTTCCTACAGGATGTGTTGGGAGCTCTTTTGATAATGCTTTCTATTTTTTTGGCTTAATAAACATCATGTGAACCATTTCTTCTACCTGTACCAGGCAGACCTTTGATTGTGTGGCCAACTTTTTGTAGGACCAAGTTGGGCTTTATTGAAAATATTTAATAATTTTAGTAAGCACTTTTTTCTGGTCACTCATTTTAATCAGATTAACAACAAATGCACATAATTGACATTAAACATAAAACTGACATGATTTACAAAGTTTTAATGAAAAACGTGTGTTAAGAATTTTTCGATCTCAGTCCTTATACGTGAAAGCATTGGACATTCCTTTACTAATTTGCATAAGGTATATGGGATAAATCAGGACCATCCATGTATTATATTAAACTTTATTCGATTGTTGTGGAATAATTTTAAAAATGTGTAAAAATGTATGCAGTTAAATCCCAAAATTATGATAAAATACAATATTTGTGTTGAATATAAATTGGAAATTGAAATTACACATGGGCTAAACATCCGTGTTGAAATTACACACGATTTGTGTAATTACACATAAAGTGGCAACACTGACGTACATACAACATATTTGTTGCTGTTATTGTTTTTATTATATTTTGTAGTACTGTTCTTCTTGTTGTTGTAGTTGTTGTACGATGACTGACTATACTACTATTTATTTTATTTTAAGCTGGTTTTTTTTCTTCATTTTCTTCTGTTTTGTATATTTTTGTTCACTTTGTAATACACTGTTCGAGCATATATGTTTGTATGGAAGTTCGAATGTATGTACATTAGGGTGGCCCAGTTTGTATGGAGGATTAATAAGAAGTCGATGTTCCCAACTAAAATTAAAGTTTAGTTTGTTTGAGGATGACATTTATCAAAATGGTTTGTCCTGGCGTTAGTATTTGGTGAGCTGGATCAAAGAATAAAAATGTAAATTTTTCATATTTTTCGCAAAGGAAACATGAATTATTAGTATTATGTAAAGGTCTTTGAAAGCTTCATATACGGAAAGTTTTGCTTTACTTCTTTAAGTTGAAAAAGGTGCCGTTGAAGCACATCGATTGCTCACCGAAGCTTATGGTGAATGTGTTTCATCGGATTCAACGTGCGAGAGATGGTTTGTGCGGTTCAGAAGTGATGATTTTGACACGGAAGGAGGTATTACTCCATTACTCGAGCAGCACGATTGATCTAAATGAAGGGAAATTGAGTACAATACGAATTGAAGCTGAGAGACATTGAAAGACCACTTTGCATGTCCGAAATGATGCTTAAACGCTATAAAAGAATATAATTTTTGCACCGAATCATTAATTGAGGTGAAAAATGGATCCCGGCCAACCAGTCAAATCGATACTAAAGACAAATATCCATGGCGATATGGTCCTATCTATTATAAGCTGTTGAAATCTGACCAGACCATTACAGGGAACCTGTACCGAACGCAAATGATTCGTTTGAAGTGAGCATTGGCCGAAAAACGCCCAGAATATCCGGCCAGACATAAAAATTTAATATTCCATCATGACAACACTCGGCCACATGTTGCCATACCTGTTAAAAGTTATTTATAATGAAGTAATTTGGAAATTTTGCCTCAAAAATTTGTTTCAAAATAAAAGCTAAACATTTTTCAACCAAATACAAAGGTTCGATTATTTTTGGATTTCACGATAATTTCAGATATGATATAAAAAGCGATTTTTAAGGACCTTTCACATGATATCAATATTTCATATGTTTCCTTTGCGAGAAATACTTAACCTAAGACAAACATTTTGAGAAACGATTTTAGGGGCCCGCCTAATGTACATACGTACAATTTCTCGTGTATATTCGTAATTATGCGCACATATGTCAATACTTTTGGTTTTCTGTAAGTTTTGTTGTAGTTCTTGTTGTTGTTGGTTTTTATATTTAAATCATTTCACAGTCGCCATCACAGCCATTTATTTGATGGTTTATTTTGTACGAGGAAAGCTTGAAAAGTCCTTTGTCAATTGTTAGGAAAGACATATTATTTTGGGGCAACTAAGTTTCTTCTTTGTTAGTAAGATTATGTGCTATAAATAGTAATAACATTTCTCAGAAAAGGATTAAAAAAAGGCCCAAATTATTGAAAGTATTTTTCAAATTCTCCTCGTAAATATTTTTATTTGTTTATATGTATATATTTTAGTTGTTTTGGTGTGGATATTTTAAGTTGTTTATAAAATGATTATGATTAGTATTGGTTTATATTATTTTTTATTGAATTTCTGTTTGTTCATTATTTAAATTAATTATTACATATTGAATATTTTAGTTTATTTGATTAAAGGGTCAACAATTGAATTGTGTGTGTATAACAGTTTTATTTGGTTAGATAAACCTGATTATTTGTCAAGTGTTAAAGTAATAAATTTTAAAATAAACAGGGTTAGAAAAGAGTGAAATGATTAAAAAGAGTAAATAATTCAAATTTTTATTAGGAATTTTCATTTTGGTTTAAAATATTGTTTTGAAGCTGATTTTTACTTGAAGATTTTATTGTTATTGGATTCTTATCTACCAGTTATTTAGATAAAAATGTACAAATGTAATAAAGGACTTTCTTCTTTATTTTGAAAAATAATCCCTAGGAAATCAAGATTCTCAAATCGCTATTTACTTGAAAAAAAGTGCCGCTGAAGAACGCCGATTGTTTCATCGGTTTCAATGTGCGAGAGATAGTTTGATCGGTTCAGAAGTGGCAATTTTGGCACGGAAAACAAAGATCGCCCAGGCCAGCCAAAAAAGTTTGAAGACAAAGAATTGGAGGCATTACTCCAAGAATATTGTTGTTAAACTCAACAAGAGTTTGAAAAATAATTGGGAGCTGCTCAAGCAGCAATTTTAAAACGTTTGTGAGTAGCAGGATTCATCCAAAAGCGGGGAAATTTGGTAACATACGAATTGAAGCTTGAAGAGACCTTGAAATAGGATTTTGTATATTAGAAATGCTGCTTGAACGAACTTGTGATGAAAAATTACCATAACCCGAAGCGTAAGAGATCGTACGAACGCAACAGATTCGTTTGAAGCAAGAATTTTCCGAAAAACGCCCAAAATATCTGGTCAGACAGGAAACCGTAATATTCCATTAAGACAACGCTTAGCCACATGTTAAATTACCTGTTAAAAACTATTTATAATGAAGCGTTTAGGAAGTTTCGCCTCACACGCCTTATAGTCCAGACCTTGCCGCCTCCGACTACTATTTGTTTCAATCAATGCAGAACGCTTTCTCTGTGAAATGCTTCACTTCAGAACAGAGTATCGAACTTGGCTTGATTCGGTCTTCGCCTCAAAAGATGAGCAGTTCTTTTGGCTCGGAATCCATATGTTGCCAGAAAGATGAGAAAATGTCATAGCTAACAATGGCCAATACTTTGAATAGATTTATATTGTACAAATGTTTCAAAATTAAAGCTAAACATTTGAAAAAAAGCTCTCATTTTTAAGTCATACACCCAATATAATACGAAATGAGATATGGAAATTTATTTGACTAAAATTTTTGTTACCTTAATGGGGGAAATAAATACCAAAAAGGGGTATAACCGGGCATATGGCTCCACATATATAAATACAATTTACAACTGTTAAGCAAATTTTGCTAAAATTTTAAATATATAAACAAATTTACGAGAAATTTGGTACTTTTCCAATACACTAATATCCCAGTTGGCGTCGCTAATTGGGCCCGGAGAAACGCAACACAAACCGAAGCACGATTTTCCAAACATTTGTATTGATTTTCATTAAATTGGTTCCAAGATTTATAATTTTGGCTGAAAAAATAGATTTTTCAATAAAAAAAATACCCGCAAATCGAAGCACTAACAACGCAACTTCGAAGCCATGAGACGCAAACTGAAACAAAAACGACGCAACTTCGAAGCACTAGCGACGCAACTTCGAAGCCATGCGACACAAACTGAAATAAAAACGATGCAAATGGAAGCACTAACAACCCAACTTTTCTAATAATGAGTTTTCAAAGTGCTTGAGTTTTCTAAGTGGAATATATGAAAAAACGTAAAAATTTTTCAAAGAGGGCAAGGTTTGTGGAACTTCTGAAGAGTAAATAAAGACTTTTTACAAGTATTTGATATTGTTGAAAACCTTAGGACTTGAAGATTGATATTTTAGTAAAATTAAGTAATTTTATACATTTTTGGGATGTCATTTACTTTAAAAACTTAAAAAATTATAATATGGTGATTTTCCATGAAGAAAAATATAAAATTTTAATTAATGTAAAATTTTAACGGTTACAGATAACATAACAAAATTTGGAATTAATGCAGATCCAAATATCCTTAAATAAACAGTATTATAATTTTTGACATTTTTTATTTTAGAATACCGAAATTCCTAAACCGGGAAAAATGTGTTCCAAAAACTGAGTTTTTTTTTTAGAAAAATGCCTACTGTGAGGTTATTTACCATGTGATAGTAAAAAAACTTTGTGGGTGTTTAAGTAACATATAGGGTTATACAAATATGGAACATCTTCGAAGATCGGTGCTTTGCCTTTTTAGAATTTTTTACTCAAAGCTAAAATTATTTTTTAAAATTGGCCAAGTTTGTATAGTTCTGGGGGGTGTTGTGTCCGTTTAAGTGAGCTAAATTTTACTTTACACGCTTTTGCACTAAGTTCTCTTTCCGGGTCATATAAAAGTTGTATATAGTCCCGAAGAAAATTTTTTCTACAAAAGAAAAAATATATGGGCTTTTTTTGGGAAAAAACGTTAAAAAATATGGTCTTTTATAGGGACGAGATAACTGCTAGCAATTAGTTTTTATTTAGAGTTTTATCGCCAATATAGCTGATATTTTAAAAATAAATTTTGACCCTCCGTAGGCCCGACATATCTAAAAAACCATAAAAAGATCGAGCAAAATTAAAAAAAAAAATAAATCAATATACCTAAATATCTCTTCAACTAATGGAGGTAATCTACACATGTAACCATATTTTTGGTAGATCTTCTCAAGGACTATTTATATATTAAATTTCAGATCATTCGGATCATAAATGGATTTTTGGCAATTTTTTTTTAAAAAAATATGTGCAATATTTTTGAAGGACGGAGTTTTAAATTGGCATATTTTTGAATATAATTGAGATATTGACTTGAAATTTTTTTTGTAATATCAGAAATAAACTTATCTAAACAAAAAAAAAAAATTAGTTCGGAAAAAATGTGGACCAAATTGTTCCTAATATTTGCAATCCTATCAAAATTTTAGTTTTAGAGCTCAATAAATATGTAATATGTAATAAAATCGTTATTTATTAACAAAACTAAACGAAATTTGCAGGGTTTTTTAAGCTTCTCATTCTAAATAACAAAGTGCAATTCCTAAAAACTAGAGCGAAAATCCCAAAAATGGCATTTTTTACAATTTTGCCCACAGGTTCTACATTTTCTTCGGGGCTGGGAAAATGCTTTAAATATAAATAGTAATCACACCAAGGTTTCCAAACCTGTTTTCCGTTTTCTGATCCCAGCTTTGCGATTTTAGAACATGTGGTCCAAAGTAAAAATTTTGATAAAAAATAGGTCAAATTGGGAAGGGCGTAGGGGCGACATATTCGAAAAATATGACATGTTTTTCATACCAAAATATTCTCCGTAAAAATGTCTTACAGAAAAACATAAAACTGTTATATGCTCTTAAAGAAAGTTTCATTTTAATAAAAAAAAAGAGTTATGTCACCTTTCCGCCCAAAAAACAGCAAAAATCTACAAATTTTTTAATTTTTAAATTGAAAATCGGTTATTTTCGGATCCGTAATTGATATTGTTCTGGAATTTTTTGCATATTATTGGTAATTTAGTTATCTAACTAATGAAACAAATTTGATTCGGTTCAAAAGTACGCCCTATATTTTTAGAAAAGCAGACCAAGGTATGCCAAAATTTAAAAAATTTAATTTTGAAATGCTTATAACTCGGAAGTTAGAAGAGATAAATCGGATGGGAAACAAAAAAATGGCACGTGTTTAAAAATTTTACATGTCGAAGGTACCCTACTTTGAGCCCCCATAGCGCCGCGCCTGGAGCATTTGTGGGGTCCATTTTAATAACTTAAACTCGAATACTCCTTGGCTACTCCCACGTCAAATTTTGTTCCGATCGGGCCATCCGTTTAGAAATGCCAGATTTATTTCCAAAAAATTTTGATTCTGCCCCACCGTGCACTGTGCTATGTTTGAATAAAAGTACTTTTTTAGAAAAGAATTGGGTATTCTTGAAATTTAATAATAAAAGACTTCCAAATTTGGCCAAATTTAACATTTTTCCAAAAATGTATTTTTTTTAAATTAAATTAGTAAAAAAAAAAATGTTCAAGTCCTTATAAACAAATTATTTCAAATAAATTATCGAATAAAAAATAATAATTTTTCAATTAGCACTCAATTGGTGTAAGTAAAGTGATACGTATTTTCAATACCAGCTATAATAAGGAACAGTAACATTAATCCCTTTTATTAATCATACATTTACATTAAATTAACCACATTAAAATGTTGAAAATTCACAGAAAAAAAAGAACAAACACCCACAGTGTAAATACTTAATAATAGTAATAATCGTATAAACACAACACATGCATGTATGAAATCTCCATTTACAACAACTACGAGAACAAAAAAAAAAAAACCAACTGAAAATCAACCAACATATTCAGTTACATTTACATTTTCTTGTTTGCTGCTTTTGCAGAAAAACCCAAAAAAAAAAAAAAGAAATATTAAAAATATAATAACAAGGCATTTAACATATTAATCCAACAAAAACCAAAAGAGCATAAATAATAGTTAAACAACAACAATAGCGACAAAAGTAACAAGCATATCAGTTAATACCACTTGTAAACATTGCCTAAAAACATTATTGCCACTACTACTCGTATATGTATATGTACATGCAACAACACTCTCCGCTCATTATAACAAAACCAACAAACACAAAATTACATATCAATAGCCAGCCAACCAACATAAAATTTGAAACCAACATTAAACTGCCAGCTAACCATCCAACCAACCGACCAAGCTACAGGCTATTGTAGAATACAAAAACAGTAATAATAATAATGATGACGATGACGATGGTATCCAAGAGATACTCTCGTTCACGAACCAACATGTATGAAGTGAAGAAAACACCACCACTAGAAACACAGAAAATATTGTTTGGCATATACAAAAGTAAAGATGACTTAACCAAACAATTTATCACTCAATTAGCAATTGAACAAAAACAACAACAACAAAAAATGAAAGAAAGAAAAAAAACAACAACTAACCAAAACATTCATGAACGAACTATAAGTATGAACAAAATTGACTGACTACCATTTGACATACAACACCACAAAATAAAGAGTATAATGAAACAAGAAAAAACAAAATACAGCAGCGACAACAACACCAGTCAGTCAGTCAGCCCGCAACTAACCAACCAAACAACTCTACAGGGACAAAAGATATCTCAAGTTGTATATCTAACCACTAAAATTGGTAAAATAATTGAAAATAACAAACAGACAACCAAAAAAAAAAATATATATGCATGCAAACACTTTTATACACACGCGCTCTCTTTTAAAAACAGTTTTGAAATGAGAGAGTACTACTAGAAAGGGAAAAGAGTATTTGTATTTGATAAAAGAATGTAACTCTTTTAACAACAATATTATCACAAGTTAAGAAAAAGAAAACACAGTTAAGCAGGGTTGGAGAATGGAGATTTTCAGAACTCGGCAAATCGAAATAATAATAATGTATCATATACCAAGGCACTGGACAAGGGCTCAATTTGTATGCTATTCGATAAGGTTTTGAGAAGATTAACAATCATGATAACTGGAGCTCTAAGAACGACCGCAACTAAGTCGCTCTTTGCTTTATTAAACTGGATCCCAGTGGATCTAATGGCCAGAAAAACGGCATTCAATTCGGCCTTCAGGCTAAACGCGATTGGGGCGTGGAGACATGCTCCATATGGTCACGCCAGTATAATAGCTAGCATTCGGAATCTTCCGGAAAATATCGATTACTGCACTTCTAGGCTCTTCATGGTGAGAAATTTTGGTTTCTCAATTCCGCATAATAGGGAAGCAATGGACGGACCTCTATACGACACAACGGGTCTCTCAGTCTATACGGACGGCTCTAGAAGGGGAGATCGAGTTGGCGTAGGTGTCTATATTCAGGAATTCGAAACAAGGTTATCTTTTAGACTTCCAAATGAATGCAGCATTATCCAGGCTGAAATATCAGCCAAAAAAAGGGCGGCTAACTGGCACAGTTATAACAAGATATCAGGTAGGGATATTCGTATATATACTGACAGTCAGGCCGCAATAAAATCTCTAACGGATGTATATACAACATCTTATTTGGTTCAGGAATGCCGGGCATCCTTAAACAGTATGGCGAGACATTCAACAGTCGTACTCAAGTGGGTACGTGGACACGGAGATACTATAGGCAACTGTGTTGCTGATGAATTGTGGGATTCCGTGGGATTCCGTTATCCAAGTGCAAGCTTCACATTAGTAACTTCTACTATGAGCTTACTCAGGCAAGATGGGGTTGTGAACCCACATGTACTATTACCAGAAGGATATGGCGCCGACTGAATCGTGGACGAACAACATATATTCTTGACTTGACACGCTCGAGGAGGATGAGACAATTTTTCATCTTCTTTGTCACTGCCCGACATTGGAAAATCTACGCTTAAGGTTTCTGGGACATCGTTCCCTGACTAGTCTCTCTGAGCTCTCGAATTTGAGGCTTTAGTGCATTTATGCCTTTGTAAGGAACAGTAATTGGCTAAGCAGACCTAATATGGGGATCTCCATGGAGTGACCAATGATAATCCACTCTCCTTTCTCTTTCTCTCTCGTATCTCTTCTCTCACTCTTCAATACTAACTAAAAAGTGACTGTCCCCTTCTCTCTTTTCATATCTTGTCTGTTCTTCTCTTTTTGCCTCTATACTTTCAGGTAACACAAAGGGACCTATGCCTGGACCCACGTGAGCTGCACTTCTTCTTCACTTCGCGGCTGCCTGGAAACCTAACCTATCATATACCATGCAATTAATCCAAATTCCAATACATAGTTAAAACTGAAAATATAGAATTTGGTAAGATAGTAAGCATTTGATCCTAACAATTCCCTGTAGATTAGTCTTTGAAGAATTGGGCTATATTCTTTAATCAGATATCCAGTTATTGGTCAGCTTAAACTATCATACTTGCAAGAGATATGTATTAGAAGAAACTCACTTACTATTAAAAAAAAAAAAAACAATTTTATTTCTATTAGATCGTTTTATTTACGATTGCAAGCCAGAATGATGTCATTTTCCTCTCAACGAAATACATAATTTCTTCACTGCACGAAAGCTGCCAAAGAAGTCTTCGCCAATACACTTCACCACCAGTCGATGGCGTACAGGTACCCACAGTTAACCATTCCAATATTTTAGGGGTCACTTTTGCTTTATCGCCACAAATACTAGCAATTTTGCATAAATTGCGACATTGGAACAAGGTTCTAAAAGCTCTAGCCGGCAGCACTTGAGGTATGGATAAAAAAACTTGTTACAAGACGATTGGTTGTTTAGTGGACATCTATGCTGGTTCAGAGTGATCACCTTCTTTGAGTGATACCGGGAAAGATTGCCTTCCTCCGAACACATACGAACCATGAGGAAGCAAAGGCTATACTTGGAAGAGATTACATCGTCATGTTGACACAGTAGTTCCTTCCTGGATGTAATCCCAGAAGTCATCTAAACTTCACGCAGTTGTAGATATCCGTTGAGACATATCAGATAGAGACCTATGTATGTTAGAGGAGTGTATGAGCGGGATACATTCATAGAGACGTCATCAATTCCACGGTCGCAGAACATCGTATGAATGTCGTACTGGAAGGTTATAAAACGCCGATGAGAAAAAGAGTATTTTTTTTACACCTGAGGTAAGGATGAAACAAGAAGATCAACGATTCACTGGTCTTAACCGATCTGTGAAATGAGAACCGATCACGTTGTTATGGTGTAGAATTATTCAGGTTGATGGTACCTGTCTCCTATTTCTCCAAAGACTTCTTAAAAACAAATGTTGGTGAACTATTTTAAATTCACCTGTTTATGTTGATTCAATAGGACATGTGGTTTTTTTTTAAAGCAAATTGCTTGGAAATCCCTTGAAAGACTAAGATAGTGGACTAGTAGACAAATAAGTTTCTGAATCATATGAATAATACATGATTCATTACACAATCCTATACAAGTCAAGAGTACCAATCGAAAACATAATTTTTTTGAGTGGATGCTAAATTCTGCAAATTTTTACTAATGTCTAACGACAAGTCACATGACTCCATATTATCGATGTTTTCTGGAACAACATCCGAAATCCTTCCTTAAGTAAACAACGATCGGGAACTTAACTGAACCCGGTGATTCTGAGTAATATTTCATCACTAAAAGCGATCTCTCGAAATGATCTTACGTAAACAACGGTCATGATTGAATTTAAGAAATTAACTAAACACGGTTAATCTGATTGATGTTCCATCACTAAAAGCGATCTCTCAAAATGGTATTGGTTCGGTTGAAAACAGATCAAAAATAAAATTGCAATATTCTTTTACACAATCGATGTTTTCTGGAAGAACAACCGAAATTCTTCCTTAAGTAAAAAACTATCATGATTGAATTTGGAACAGTAACTGTACACGGTAACTCGAACTAGTAATTCATCGCAAAAAGTGGAAGCGAAGTCGTAAATTGAATTGATCGATTGAAATAAGATCCAAACTACATGACAATGTTGCAATGTACCTCTACATAATCGTTTCTTCTGGAAGAACATCCAAAATTTTTTCTTGCATAAACAAGGACAATGATTAAATTCTGGAAACTAACTGAACACGGTGACTCTTATAAATTACAGGTTCGTTTGAAAAATAGCCAATATAAAATCCAAACAAAATAAACGACAAGCCACATGACAATATACATAGCTATGTTCGATGTTTTCTGGAAGAACAACCGAAATCCTTCCTTAAGTGAACAAGGATCATGACTAAATTCCGGAAATTAACTAAACACGGTGACTCAGAGTGGTGCTTCATTACATGAAAATCTAACAGAGTTTCAAGGAGGTTATTTAAACTACACATATTGGGAAATGGAATTATTTTTGCGAATTTAAATTTATTTATATTTTGCGAATTAAACAGTTTTCATTCTGCTCTACTTTTAATTAAAACTTAATTTTGTGACAAATTCCTAATTGTTATATGTAACAAGCGAAACGTATAAAGTCAGCTTAAAATAGTTCAGTGACATATCACAAATTCCCTTGTCAAAATGGTATAAAGAACTAAAAACAATAGTAGATAGTTCTATAAGGAATCACTCAAGTAACTAGTTCTGTGTCAGATCCTTTCCCTTAGCAGTATGTATCCGAATATCAATAACAAGAGATATCACTTACTTAACCTCCATCCCTGCAGTTAATAACAAACATAAGTATTTCTCGCATTTACTTGCCTAGACCACCAACTAAGAGATAAATGTTAAATTTCACTCTCTCTCTCTCTCTCTCCTTGTCTTATCAAACATAAACTCTTTCATGTTATCTTTATCATATTACAGCTTAAAAATACGCACTTAAAAACATAAATACACGAGAAAAACATACATACATACATACTCGTAGATACTCGTATTTCATCATTATATCACACACACTCATCATTATTATAAGTATGAATGAAATGTTCATTTATGTTGTTGTTAGTACAACACGAGTAGTTGTTGCTATTGCCTTTTTTTTTTGTTTTTGTTGGTTGGTTATCTTATCATAATTGAGTCTTATTAATAGTGTAACTGTGTATCATTTCATTTCAAAAATACAAACTGAAATTTTCTCACACTGAAAGAGAGGGAGAGAGCATTTACATAGTTGTACAATTCAATGGAATGAAAAACTAATAATTGTGAGAATTGTAATGGAAAAAAAAAAAAAATAAAATCACAAGAAAGAGAGTCACAAGAGTTTGTTTGTGATATGAAAATATTGAAATAAAAACCTGATTGTTGTTAAATTGTTGTTGTTTTGCTACAGTTTGTAAATGTTTGTATTATATATTTTCTACGGTTGGATGTACAACTGTATGTACTTATGTATGTTTTTATATGAGGTATGTATGTGTATTTATGCCTGTTTGCATCTGTGACTGTGTGTATCTGCAAGTCGTTGTTATCATGTTAAGTGGTAGAGGGTGGGTGTCACAAAAGGTTTGTCGGTTATTTAAAGTAGAGACAAAAGCAGCAGCAACAATAACTACTACAACGACACCAAAGTAACAAAAACGAAGAAGATTTTTTTTAAAAAAAGAGCGTTACAAAAATATGTTTTCGTTTATTTTTGTTTTATATATTTCTTTTTTGTGTGTTTTGTGCAACAATAAACACAGTGTTGATAAAAAAGATTATAGATGATTAACCCATTAATAATCGTCAAGACTTATTCAGTTGTAATTTAACGGAATTTAGGGAATTTTCTTTGTTATCATAATGGAGGGAAAGTGTGTGGGTTTGAAATTAAAAAAAAAAAAAACTTAATAATGAAATTGGGAAATAAAAAGTTAAAGATATTGTTACGAATGTGCAATAGCGATTTGAATTTAACGGTCTGTAACGACTGGCTGCAACATTCATCATGTTTATAAACACGTCCATCAGTAGAAGCTTCTACTTGTCAACAATGTTGATAGCATTGTTTGTTAGTATGGCATCACTGCATGTTTAAGCTGCTAACATTACATCGAAAGCTCTAGAATTCGAATGTTCTAGTTTGTCCGTTAAGATCATTGTAGAAGATTAACCAAAGATGGCGTGTGTATAAATAGTGGCAGAGGTTGCAGTAGTGAGTGAGTTGATCATAGGCGCTGTTAGAGTTAACATCAACGGCCTTGTACATTATAAAGTGTGTGTGCATTTCTGCGAATTGATAAACGTGTATAAAAAACACATAGTGACTATTTTAGACTGTTGTTGTTTATTTGCAATCAAAAGTATCCGGTTTATTTAAAGGAAATAAGCCCCCGTTTTTAAAAGGTAAAAACGTAACAATATGATTTCTATAAAATACAACTTAATAAACATATTAATTCCTAGTAATCCTTAAGCAATTATATTTGTAAATAAAATATAATTCAGAAGTAAGAACTTTTATATCTGTGGATTCTATACTTACCGATACTAGAGGTTATAAAACTGAAAATATGTATTATTAGAGCTAATATTATGACCTGCAGAAATGTCATAATAAAATAAAGAATTCGCACAAAGGTTTACAGTTGCTAGAAAAATTCGACTTGAATTTTTGAAAATTTTTGAAAACTTGATTTGATTTGACTCATGACAAATTTTTAACATTTTCAAATTTTTTAAAAAATTTACCTTTTTTTATTTGTCGACTTTTTTTGTTATAAATTAATCGATTATTTGACTTTTTTGCGACCAATAAGTGGATTTTAACTTTTTCCAACAAAAAGTCCATTGTTTGAAAGTTGATTTGTAGAACCCTTGTCACATTTTGGGACAGATCTTAAAAATTCTAATAATTATATACATATCTACTAAACTATTGGCTCAACTGAACATATATATAGAAGAGAACCTACTATTTTTGAGTTGTTTCCAACAAATGGGTTGCTTTAGAAGCATTAATTAAGAAGTAGAATTGTGAAATTTAGCTTCGAAAAACTGTTCAAACCTAGAATGTATTTAAATTAGAAATCTGTGGAAAAATTATCGATATTCTGAGTTTTAGACAGATTGATTCACTTTTGAAGTTAAACGATCAGTAGTAAAATATCACTCACTCACTAGTCCTCTTAACACTTAAAATAAATTCGTGCCTGTTAACATTCATCAAATGCTTAACAAAAACGTCTCTCCTTAATGAGTTAAATTCTCATTTGTGAATTTTTATTTTTAATCTTCTTCCATATTCTCCTTATAAGTAAAACACACTCTGACATACCTACTTATGCAAACATATCTATCATTGACATGTAAGTATCACAGTGTGTACGTGTTTGTACCTGCACAGTGAATTTTTTCTTACGAATTCAGATATCCTTCGTAGCACAGGAAAATTCTAAAACAATTTAACAATTTATCGTTTAATAAATGAAAAATAATTTTATGGGTTATATCACTAAGAGAGTGATGTATTTTAAGAGAGCATTTTAGGTTAGTTGTTGAGAGAAACAGAAAAGAAAACAACACAAATAATCAAGATTAGTTATTTTACTCTTCACCTTCGTGAGAAGGGTATATATAAGTTTGTCATTCCGTTTGTAATTTCCACAATATAATTTTCCGACCCTATAAAGTATATATATTCTGGATACTTATAGATAGCGGAGTCGATTAAGCCATGTCTGTCTGTCTACCTCATAAGTGCGTATTTTAGCTGTCTGTTTGTCTGTTGAAATCAACTTTCTGAAGACCCCAGATATCTTCGGGATCCAAATCTTCAATAATTCTGTCAGACATGCTTTCCAAAAGTTTCCTATTTGAAATCAGCAAAATCCATCCATAAATAACGGAGATATGAGCAAAAATCCGAGACAACCTCTATTTATGGCCTATTTTTGATCTATATCTCGATTACGAAGTCATGAATATAGACAATATGGATATATAATGATAGATATTTCAAAGTCCATTGCAACGATGTATATTAGGCTATAGTAAGTTGGACCCGCAATGGGTCAAAATCGGGAAAAACATTTTTAGCCCGAATTTTTTTCAGAAAAAAATTTTTTTGTCATAAATTTTTTTCACTAATAAATTAAAACAAAAAAATTTTTAAATTAAAAAAAAATTTTTTAAAAAATTGGAAAATGTCGAATATTGTACCAACGAAAGTTTTGTTTTCTTTAATTTGACAAAAAAAGTGCCGCTAAAACACTTTGATTGCTCACCGAAGCTTATGATTAATGTATTCCATTGGATTCAATGTCCGATAGATGGTTTGTGCGGTTCAGAAGTGGTGATATTGACATGAGAGACAAAGATCACCCAGGCCAGACAAAAGTAGTTTGAAGTCCATGAATTGGAGGTATTACTCCATGAAGATTGCAAAATCATTGGCAGCTACTCAAGCATCAGTTTCAAAAGGTTTGCAAGCATCAGGACCAAAAAGCAGGGAAATAGGCAATCATACGAAATCATACGAATTGAAGCTAAGAGACCTTGAAATACGATTTTGCATGACAGAAATCATGCCTGAACACTATAAAAGAAAACAATTTTTTGCTCCGAATCATTACGATAACCCAAAGCGTAAGATATCCAACCAGCCAACTAGCCGAATCGACACCAAATCGAAATATTCATGGCGCTAAGGAAATTATCTTATGAGATGCTGAAATCTGACCAGACCATCACAGGGAACCTGTACCAAACGCAACTAATTTGTTTGAAGCGAGCATTGGCCAAGAAACGCCCAGAATATGTGGCCAGACATGAAACCGTAATTTTTCATAATGACAACTCTCGGCCACATTATGCAATACCTGTTAAAATCTATTTAGAATGAAGTGGTTGTGAAGTTGTTCCTCACCCGCCTTATAGTCCAGACCATGCCCCGTTCGACTACTATTTGTTTCGATCGATGCAGAGGAATCTCTCTGGGATACTCATCACTTCAGAACAGATAAAATTACTTGATTCATTTTTGGTTCATGGAGCGGAATCCTTATGTTGCCAGAAAGATGGGAAAAGGTCATAGATAACAATGGCCAATACTTTGAATACATTTAGGGTCTTATTTTGTAAAACGAAATGTTCAGAAACGTAAGCTATTTGTATGAAGAAAACTAGAAAAAAGGTTTTGAACTTGAATTTTTTCCATACAAAATTAGTTTAACGTTTGTCGTTTCGTTTTATAAAATGAGGCCCTTCATTTTACAAATGCATCAAAAAGAAAATTGTTTTTGAAAAAACTCCCGAATTTTTAGTTATACACAGAATATTTTATGAAATAATTGTTGATTGGAAGACTTTATACTCCAAAGTATTTTTAAATTCTATCAGGTTTTCAGTAAATGTTTAATTAAAGCTTTTGACTAAAATAGGTGGTAAATTATATCTATATTGCTGCAGATATTTGAACCAATGAACCATGATCATTTAGGGTCTAATTTTGTAAAACGAAACGACAAACGTTATAATAAAATTGTATGGAAAATATTCAAGTTTTAAACCCTTTTTCCAGTATTCTTCATACAAATTGCTTACGCTTCCAAACGATTCGTTTTATTAAATGAGGTCCTTAGCTAGTTTTGTTCAAATTATTATTTTTTTTAAATTTTAATTTGAAAATAAATTTATTCGAATATTCGATTAATCGAATAATTTTTTAATCTAAATTGAAAAAAATGTTTTTTATTCGAATAAAACATATATTTTTTCGTCGATTATTCTTACATCACATGATGAATGATATAAAAAAATCCAAACTTCCTGGGACATTAGGTTACGAATATTTATCAGACTTCAGAATCGGAATGTGGGACAAATATTGGGTCTGCACAATTTCAGAAGCAAAATGTTCACTGTGCCCTTAATATAACAGAAAATAAAACAATATTTATCATCATACTCTTTTGTTATTGTAGGTTGAGTGTTTTAAATATTATTATTGTTAATATATCAGTGGAAGAGTGTGTGTATATATGCGTGTGTGTCTATGCTCAAACAGGATGATGACAATGTGTACTACTGTGGCATAAACTGAAAAAAACACATTGAAGAAATGTATAAAACGTGAGAGGTAGAGAAATATGAAAAGAGAAAGAGAATGAGTAAAAGTAGATGTGTGTGTGTGTTGTCTTTGTGTATTTGTAGTGGTAGGTAGAAGCATCATAACATTTTAAGGATATAAATGATGAGTTATTATTTCCCCTATTGTAAAAAGAAATTTTCATGTTTCTTTTTGCTGCCACAGAATACAACATAATAAAGGTGATGTTGTGCAGCAGTGGAATGATGGTTCTGTGATGGCTGGCTGCCAGGCAGGCAAGCAAGGATGATGATGGTGGTAGTGATGGTGGTGGGTGACTAAATGAGTGATGCTGAGGATGACGACGACGATGATGATGTTTACAATAAGGCAAGCAAAGCTAAAAAATAAAATAGCAAAGCTGGCTGTGTCTGTCAATGTTTTATGTAGTTAAATGAAGAAAAAAAATAAAATTTACACACACATTCAAACTGACATACATATGTATGTATGTATATAGAATACATGAAAAAGAAACGGTGGGTGAAAATATCACAAATGTAAAGTTGAGGCTGTAGCTGTAATATACAAACTCTTGTATTATGCTACATATATTACGAGGCTGTTATGAAAAGTACTTAAAAGCAATGACATTCTTGTTTTTAAGGACTGTTCAAAAACACCAACTCAGTTTTCAAATAATATCTTAATGTTTTTCATATACCTAGACATTATAAATTGTTCTCCGTACGTGTTTTTAAATTAAAGGGCTAATAAATATCATCCTTTAGCAGTGTTCTTTAAAAATGATCAAGTAAGCTATTGAATATATACAATATTAGTTATTTTCACTCAAGTAAGACTATAAACTTTATATACAATTGATCAATTCACAAGGTCTCTTATTATGTCATATTGTCATAATGTCCTAATATTTCACAATGGTTATTATTGCTTTTCAAGCAAAAAATATCCTAAATACTACTTTCCATGCTATTGTGTTATCGTAACGAACCAGCAGAGACCAACGTCGAATGCCTAAGAGTCGGTTAAGCCGAGCCGCCGTGTTGTAATATATTAGGACATTATGACAATATGACATGATAAGAGACCTTGTGAATTGACCAAATATGAACACAAACCTTGTAAACTAGTGTAATTTATGGGTTTTAAGTATTCATATGTTTTAATAACTTTCCAGCCTACCCTAGTATTTCGATGCTTATGTTTCTTTTTTCATTGTATTCACGTTGATGACAAAGTAGAAATGTTCATGGATTTCAGTATTTCTTGTTTTTTTTTTTTACGCTGCTGCCGTTTTTTCATCACAATTTTTGTTCGTTTATATGAAATGAGTTTTTAAATTTACTTTGCGAACGTCAGTATGGTACGGGTAGAGTCTTATTTTTATTATTGTATTTCTTTTTTTTTTTTTTTGTTTATTTCGTTGGTATTTTATTTTTTAAGGACATTGTATTTAATACTCAATGTATTGTTATAAAAATGATGTGTATTGTTCTATACAATACAACCGTACTATCAACAGCAGTAGCAGTGGCAGCAGCAACAACATCATCATCATCATCGTCATCATCCGCTCCACCACCTTTTAGTTGTATCATAGATTCTATTTTTTCGTTTTATTCGTTGGTATAAATATTTTTATATAAAAAATAATAATAATAAAACCTTTTTTAGGACTTTATTTTTTTTAATTTTTGCAATGATTTTTTTTTCTTTTTTCAATACGTTCTAATATGTTTTTGTGTGTCATATTGCTGTCTCTAAAGTATGGTGTAATTTTTGTTATTTTTTTGTTTTTGTATTATTTTGAAAAGGTGGTGAGTTGGTGACGATGACTTGGTATGCAGTAAATGACAGGCTGTTAAAAAGCCAGAAAACAGAAGATTCTATAAATGTGATAGTCAGTGGTTATTGTGCGAGAGTAGGTTTATTATTGGAAATATGTATTTGTTCATGGTGTATTAGATAAATAATGGTGTAATATATAGCTATGATAACAATCAGGTTGTGTTTGTTGGCGCTTTTAGTCATATAGGGTTTATATGACTATAATAATATAGACTCTATAATACAAATAAATCTTAGTGAATTGTAATATAATTGTGGTATTTTTGATTTTGGTTTTAAATATGGTATCTATTACTGCTCCAAAGCATTTGACATTTCAACCCAAGTCACATGCCATGTTAATTTAATCCTCTAGCACATTTATTGGGGGTATACCTTAAAAAAGCGGGATTTTTTAGCTTTGAAACATTTGCAAAATATAAATTTATTCAAAGTATTGGCCATTGTTATCTATGAAACATATGGATTCCACGCCAAAAGAACTGCTCATATTTTGAGGGCAAGAACGAATTAAGCCAATCTCGGATACTCTGTTCTGAAGTGAAGCGTATCCCACACAGAAAAAATTAAATAGTAAAAAACAGAACAAACGTTTAGTTTATCGGAATATTTATTAGGTTTTTTTGCACCCTGAATGCCTGTAGTAGAAAACCGAATAAAACGTTCAGCTTCTTAGTATATAGAGTTCAGCTTATGCAAAAGCAAACGGGCGTTCAGGTTTTAACTATATTCGTTTAGTTTAGGCAATACTGAACGAGATTTTAGTTTTTTATCCGATGCGTTCAATTTCTTCATTACTGAACGTTAGCTTATTATTTTACCAGCTGCGTTCAGAAAATTAAATAAACGATTTTTAAATGTTTTTTTAATATTAACAACATTTATTCAATATATTCCACAAGCAGTATTTATACATAAATGTTTACATAAACAACTATTTCTATAACTCACCGAAACCTGCTCTTCCTGAGGAAATTCCCTGTATATGTCATCGACAATTACCTTAAAATCAGATGGTATTAACATTTTTACGTTAATGATGGCGTTTTCCAGGTCTATATTTATTAATTAAAACAAGTGTCTTTGGAAATTGACAGTTTTATTTTGGTAATGTGTTCAAGAATTGTGCCCAAGTCTTTTTAAGTATAAAACTGATTTTTTAAATTTATATTGGGATATATATTAGGCCTGGTAAGTGCATTTTTGTTATAAAAAGTTATAACATCATTATTCATGTTCCGTTCATTGATATGTAGTCCATAAACATGAGTATGTAGAACGAACATTTGCACTTTACGATCAAAATTCCATTAAATCCGATAAAAATTTGTTTGTTTTAATTTCAAAATATGTTTTCTTGGCGTTAACTGATTCACATTAAATACGAAAAATTATTACTTTTATCCAAATAGTTTTATGGTCGTGAAAGGGTTAAACAGGCATTGCAACATGTGGCCCAATGTTGTTATAATGGAACATTACGGTTTCATGTCTGGTCGCATATTCTGAGCATTTTTCGGCGAATGCTCGCTTCAAACTAATTAGTTGAGCACGTTACAGGTTCCCTGTGATGGTATGGCCAAATTTCAGCAGCTCTTTTATAGCGTTCAAGCATCATTTCGGACATGCAAAATCGTCTTTCAATGTCTCCCGGCTTTTGGATGAATTATGCTGCTCGCAAATGTTTTGAAATTGCTGCTTGAGTAGCTCTCAATGATTTTGCAAGCTTTCGGTGTGCTTCAATGTCACTTTCTTTCAAATTAAAGACATAAAGCTAAACTTCTCCCATATGACGCTTTGTTGGCACAAAATGCGATATTTTCGAATCACATGGCTATTAAAAACAAAAACCCCGTTCAAAAGTTACGCCATCTATTGCATATCCCGCATGGTAGTGGAAACCGAATTTTCTGCCTATCGAATGATTCTACCTCATTGACCGAAATTTTAGAAGGGGTAACAAAAGTTTGGTTGCTACAACTGAAATTCTTCTTTATCAACTGACTATCTGCTGATAGACTGACTATCTGTTGATAGAGTCGAAAAATTCTATGTGTGCAACCGAATCATTCGATTGGCAACAAATTTGGTTGTTACTACGAATCTGTTTTCTATGTGTATATTTTTGACAAATATTAATACTCAGTGTTGTCGTCTGAAAATACTTTCAGTTGTGATTTCTTCTTTGTGATTAAAATGTTACATAGTAGAAATATTATTGTTTTACGATGTTATAAATTTTGTGTCTTAAACATTTAGCTAATATCAGGGCTCGAGAAAATCGGTTTTGAAAACTTGAAATAAAATTGGAACGAGATTATAAGGACTGAGATCGAAAAAATTATTACATATCTATATATATAAAAATGAAATGGTCCATGTATGTAATGTCATCACGTGAGAACGGCTGGAGCGATTTGGATGATTTTTTTTTATTCGATTTGAAATGTTCATGAGATGGTTTGTAAAGAAAAAAAATTCAAAAATTCGGAAATTGAAATTTTTAATATATTGCCTCCTTTTCACTTCTCATTTTTTATAATAAAATAAATTTTTTGGAGAATCTTGAAGAACTAACATTAATAAATAGATAACGGGCGAAGTCGGTGCGGTCAGCTAGTATGTTAATAAAAACGAAACCACTAAACTTACAGTTTTGATTTTTTTTATTTGACTGAAATTATTATTACAATTTACAAAAAATATTATAGTCCATCTCCGTTTAAAATCTACCACACTTTTGGACACATTTTTTGTGATCTTCAATTCTCTTATAACAAGAGCCCAATATCAATCCATTGGACTCAGCTCCAGGCAGTTTGGAGGAATTGCCTCTCTTGGTACAAATACCACATTATTGTTCATGTACCACTCAAGACCTTTCTCACCATAGTGACAGGATGCCAAATCAGGCCAAAAATAAGTGAACACATTAAGAAGTCTTATGAATGGAAACATCCTTTTTTGTAAACATTCCTTGATGTAAATTTCGGTATTTATAGAGCCCTTTGTAACAAATGTTTGGCTTATTTTGCCCCAACTGCATATTGCTTGTCATAACAAGAACTTTTTGGGAAATTTTGTCTGCTTTTGGGTCCTAAACTTTTCTTCAACATTCCGTCGAGCATCTGCAACACAAAAAAATTGACCCAGAAGCTGCAAACAAAATTTCCATACGTACATTTCGTCATCCATTATGCTGCAGGTATATTTTTTGTATAAAATTTGACTTCAATTTCCGTGTTCTGTCTTTGGCCTCTAAATTTTAAGCAGAGTTCCTGTCAGGAACTTTTTGAGCTTTGTATGCTTTTAAACCTTCATTGGCTTTAACTTTTCGTATCAAATAGTCCGAGAACTGAGCTAAACGGGCTGCTTTCCAACCGAATGTGTTGGGTGCTCTTTTGAAAATGCTTTTTATTTATTGGCTTTATCAACGGACAAGTTCTTCCGATACTGTTCAATAACATTGGAATCAGTTTAACGCAAACCTTTGATTGTTTGGCCATCTTTTTGTAGGACCTAGATGGGTTTGGTTGAAAATATTTAATAATTTTAGTACGCAGTTTATTCTGGTCACTCTTTTTAATCAGATTAACAACAAATGAATATAATTGACATTAAACATAATACCTGAAATGAGTTGCAAAGGTAACTTGATCAAAAAAATAAAAAAATATCAAATAATATTTGGGTTAAAAGTTTTAATGAAAAACGTTTGTTATGGTTTTTTCGAACTCAGTCCTTAAATTATATGAGGTTTACTTTAAATAATTCTATATAAAAACATAAAAAAATCTTAAAATTTTAGCGAAAAATTACAAATGTTTGAACATTTTCAAAGGTTTCCGAAAATTTAAGATACGGCACTGAAATCGCTTTTCAAAAACCATTGTTATGATACTAAAATTTACAAAAATTCTAAATTCTTTAGATTTTATTATTTCTATTATTGAAATAAAGAATTTGTGTCTTCATTTTATAATTTAAAATTATTTACACAATAGCGGTAAGGTTATTTAGAGCTGACGCACAGTGGTCCAAATGCTCAATCTAGCCGGAAAAAAGTCATTTTTTTAAATGTTTCAAGAGCTAATTTTTTTGTATGGTAATATGTTGACAAGTGTCCATAGTACATAACTGTATATTTTTTTTTCTTTAAATATCTACACTAGCATTGATATATTGCTTCAAAATAAGTACAGTGCACTCGCGGTAACGTGAACACCGTCTAACGTGAACACCGCCTAACGTGAACAAGCTTTTGCATACATTGACTACTCTGTAACGTGAACAAACTCAGAAAGCTCTATAACGTGAAGAATTTTTTTCACTGCATTTGTTTTCTAAGAATGTAGACAGCAATGAAATACATACATTAAATTCGATTTTTAAAGTTTAGGGAATCCTCTTAGAAGTGTGTTTGTATCCTCTAAATTAATATTTTTTGTATGGAAACGTATGAGTAATTTTATTTGCTATGTAATTTTATTTCAATGTATATTTTCTCGTGATCTCGTTTTGTGTTGTAGTGCATTTTAATCAATAATTTTGTTTTATATTTTAATAATCAAAATAATAATAAAAAAATTTCAAGTTCAAGCGTGTAAAATACAGGTTTATATTATAAAATTTTATATTTTTTCCATTAAATTCGACAATCGCTAACGTGAACAATTTCACTAACATGAACTCCCTTGGTTTTAATTAGTTCACGTTACCGCGAGTGCACTGTAATTGCTTATTTGATAAAAAAATTAATATCTCAAGTGACATTCAACAGTACAAGTGAAATTGTCGTCAAAAAGTAATAAGAACAATTAAAAAAAAAAAAATTTGTTGGTGTAATTAATATAACAAAGGTAAGAGTAAAAATTACTGTTTAAATTTTTCAGAAAATATGTTTTGTTTAGAAAAAATGCAATTATAAACATGTGTGTTTTAAATATGAAATTTTTTATCAATGTCCAAATTCTGTTAGAATTTCAAATGGTAATTTAACAGAGTTAAGCTTTAGTTTTTATGTTGGCGTCATCTATATAGATATAACTTTCAAATGCTTAAAAATTTAGCTGCCACTTTATGCCTCAACGATTTTTATTTCATTTAGAGTTTAACATGTCCTTTACAAGGAAGGAGCTGTATTTTTATTTTTAAGGTTGGCGTGGCTTTTGCCCACTACAAATTTTTTAATGAAAGGTAGCCTTTAATTCCTTTCACGCATACAGAAAGACGGTGTGAAGATTTCAGGAAAATCGGTCTAGCCGTTTCGCCGTCTATAGGCTTCAAAGAAACCCACAAAGAAAAAATTTGCATACAAAAACACACATTCATGCAAAAAAAAATAAAAAAATTTTCTTTTCTCAGATTGTTTGTATTGATAAAATCTATAAACGTACCAAGTTTCATGTCAGTACGGCTTTTCAAAAAAGAGTTATGACTTTTTTTCCGGCTAGATTGAGCATTCGGACCACTGTGTGACGGTAACGACTTTTTCAGCAACGGAAAATGCAGTTATTTCACTAACAATGGCTTACAGATAACGGTAGTCGATCTGAATATATCAAGGTAGTCAACCTCAGGCGCTAATCCAGGGGGTAAAAAAAGAAATTCCCCCTCTCCCAAAACCGACAAGTTGTAATAAAAATGTAACATAAATGTTCATTTATTTTCACCCCGAAATCGTTGGCCTGGATCCGCGCCCGGTCAACCTTGATATATTAGTAAGAAAATAAAATCGATTGAGAAAAGAAAACGTTATGATTTGTTAAGTACGCGGAGCT
This sequence comes from Calliphora vomitoria, assembly GCA_942486065.2. Taxonomy (NCBI): domain Eukaryota; kingdom Metazoa; phylum Arthropoda; class Insecta; order Diptera; family Calliphoridae; genus Calliphora; species Calliphora vomitoria. Next base: position 17,546,512 of record OW818031.2, on the reverse strand, counting down.
ACAAAAAATCAATTTCAAAATTTTAAAAATACTGTAATGAAATTCCAAGCCCCGTTCTGAAACCTACACTTAGTAACTATCGATGTAGAAGACTATTAAAAAAATGTGCTTGCTATTCTTTTTTATACCCTTCACCATGAGTGGCAAGGGTATGTATAAGTTTGTCATTCCGTTTGTAATTTCTACATTTTTCATTTGCGACCCCACAAAGTATATATATTCTGGATCGTTATAGATAGCGAATTCGATATAGCCATGTCCGTCTGACCGTCTGTCCGTCTGTATGTTGAAATCAACTTTCCGTTGCCCCCAAATAACTTACAAACATAATTGATACATCAATATATCAGGAATTCTTCCGGCTCGGTCGCTATTTAAAATCGAGAAAATCGGCCCACAGATGGCTGAGATATAAGGAAAAAACCGGGACAACCTCGATTTTTGGCCTATTTTTGATATATATTTGGATTACTAAGTCATTAGTATAGACAATATGGATATCTAATGATAGATATTTCAAAGTCCATTGCAACGATGTATATAAAGCTATAGTAATTTGGACCTACAATGGGTCAAAATCGGGAAAAATATTTTTTAACCCGAATTTTTTTTTAACAAAAAACATTTTTTTTCATAAATTTTTTTTCAATAATAAATTAAAAATTTTTTTTTTTAAAAAATTAAAAAAGAATTGCAAAAAAATTAAAAAAAAGAAATTGAAAAATAGAAATTGAAAAAAATTAAAACAAAACAATTCCGAAAAAAAAAAATTTTTTAAAATTTTGAAAAACAATTTCGAAAAATTTTTTTTTTAAATTTTGAAAAAAAAAATTTTTAATTTTATTTACCTAAAAATATTTAAAATTTTTATTTTAAAGTATAATTTGGTGAAGGGTTTGCTTGTTTTTAAATAGTTTTAATTGGTACTAATTTTCAACAAATTGGTCATTAACTAAAGCTCTTGTTTGACAAATATATGCATATAAATACAAATATACTTCATTGAACCGACACTAGGTCATTTAAAATGTTTATTTTTATTTTATTTTCTAATTTTTCTAAAAAATTCCTACAAATCTTAATTTCCAACATTATTTAAGAAATATCCTTCATTCAAAGGACACATTTTTTTATTGCTTTAAACCAAGAAAAAAAACGAAATACCTTTAAATTAAACAAAAAAAAGGTCACAATAATATTTGGTATCCTCTACAACATGGTACTCGTGCTCGTACTACACTAAGTATGAGCAATATTAAATGGAAAAATTCAACATACGAAAAATACATACTTAGAAAAAAGAGAGAAAAAGAGCAAGGTTTTATTTAGAAAAAGAAACTGGTATTATATCAAGCTTACTCACACACATCTACAGTGATATAAATAGTAAAATCAACAACATAAAGAGATTTTCCAAAAGGACAAAACACAAGTACATACGTAGGTGTGCAACTGACTGAGAGAATAGCAATGAGATAAAAAATTAAAAGAGGAAATAATGGAAAATGTTATTTATGAGTATTTTTGTTAAATAAATTTCGTTAGGCAGAAAAGGGCCCAAACGAAAAGCTACTGTTGATGATGATGTTGAGATACTGTACTACTACTCTCTTTTTTTATGTTTGGAAAATATCTCTCTCTCTTTTTTCGCATTCTGTTTGGTTTATCTCTTTTGTTTATTTATTGTTATAACATTGTTTTTGTTATGGATACACTGACTACTGCCTTGCTGGCTGGATGGCTGTTGACTGTTGTTGTGTTGTGTTGTGGTGATGATGAAGTGATGTTTGGCAGTAGTAAGTAAAAAGAGTTTGATAAAGTTTGTAAAAATCTGTTGTTTTCAGCCAAAACAATGTGAATGTGAATGGGAAAAGAGAGTGTATTGACTACCTAATCTTGATGTTTGTCGTTGTTGTTACTGTGTGTCTGTGTAGATTTTAAATGTTTGTTGTATACAACAAGTACCTTGTATTGATGGCTGGTGGCTACGCTTTATTTAATATAGTATGGCGGTTTGTGTGGATGTATGTCTCATTTAAATGGACTGAACAAAGTACGTATGAACTCAAAAGTTGTGTATGAATGTACTAATATAAAATGTTTGTGTTGTTTGTATTTTTTTTTTAGTACGTTTCGTGTAAGTGTTTGTGAGTATCTATGCATTTGTTTGTTTGTTTTGTTGCTTTTGGATATAAATGCTTTGGTAATGTTGTTGACGTTAACGTTTACGTGCTGTTGCTGTTTGATACTATTCGTACAATTCGTCTGTTCATACCTACATTTGTTTATTCGTACATTCAGTCAGTCGTTCGTTCGTTTATTCGTTGTTGCTGTAGTTGCCTGTTTGTTTGGCCACAGCGTAATGAAATTTTATTGAAATTATACAGTGGTGGCCATGAGGTTAGCACACTAGCTACTTGCTATTTGTAAACGCAAATATTTCCTATATTTCTTAATTTTTTCATTATATCTTTTGCATGCGTGTTACATGTCCTTCTAAGATCGCGTCCCAATATGTCCAGCATTATTCCTTTATATATATTTTACGTTTTTCTATCCAGAATAGAATAACCTCCAAAAAAAACTGGACAGTATTTTAGCACAAAATAAAAAAGTTTATTCATATTAAAAAAAAAGTAACAAAACAAAAAAACTTATTTCACTAAAAACTTAGTACTTAGTTGGATACCCTTTATTTTTGATCACAGCTGCTAGTCTCCTTGGCATACTTTCTACAAGGACCATACAGCGGTCCACTGAAATTTCATTCCAAGCTTTTTCTACTTTTTTCCATAAATCGGCCAAATTTTTAGGCTTTTCTCTCATTACATGCTGGTCCACATCATTCCAAAGGTTCTCAATAGGATTGAGATCCAGAGATTGGGCTGGCCATTTTAACACGTCGATATTGTTCGATTCCAAGCAACACCTCACTAAGCGTGAGGTGTGTTTTGGATCATTATCTTGTATAAATCGCCACCTAAGTGGCATGTTGTCCTCTGCATAAGGTATCATTGTATTTAGAAGTATATTCTGGTATACATACTGGTCCATACGAGTATCAATCTTTTTTATAGGACCAACACCATGCCCAGAAAATGCTGCCCACACCATCACATTACCCCCACCGTGTTTTATTGTTTTACTGGTGTACTTTGGATTATGTTGCATGTTCGGAGGGCGCCATACATACCTCTTACCATCCAATCCGAGTCTACAAAATTTAGATTCATCACTCCATAGGATATTTTTCCAAAAAATTAACGGATTTTCCAAAAGCTCACGAGCAAATCACAACCGAGCTTGTATGTTCTTTTTTGAAACATGTGGCTTATGCTGAGAAATGCATCCACGTAATTTTTTTTCATTAAGTCTTCTTCTTATCGTTCTGCTGGACACGTTGATACCATATTTCCTGAAATTTCTCTCTGGATTACGGTGGAGCTCTTAAAAGGATCTTCGACAGAGGCTCTGTATATTAAAGAGTCCTCTTTACGTGAAGTTTTTCTGGGCCAATGAGCCTGTGTAACATTTTTAGATATTTTATACTTCTGAATATGTCTTAGAGCATTATAAACCATCTTCCTAGAGCATTCCAAAGTATTAGCAATCTCACTTATACTTGTTCCTCTCGAGTTCGTAGTTTCTCTGTACACCACTTTTTTTTAGCCATATCTAAATAATGTTTATTAATTCAATTTGTCTTCTTCATTAATTAAATAATACCTAAACTTACCAATTAATATTTATACCCACAAAAAACTTTAAACAAATTTAGTTGTACTTATATGTGCTAAAATTGTGTCCAGCTTATTTTACATATTACTGCACTAATATGCAAATTTTAAAGAGAATAGCGATAGAATACAAAAAAAAAGTAACGGGACTTATTGATCACACCATAAACAACACTAATTACCAAAAATTTTAGTTTATAATTGCAATGAAATTAAATAATTTGCTTAAGAAAACAGCAAGTATGATGTGTGCTAACCTCATGGCCACCACTGTATATATATATTTTTTTCTGTAGTTCTCTTTTTGTTTTATTTATTTTTTCAGTTCGTTTTTCTTTTTTTTTGTGATTTTAATATATGAATTTGTTTTGCTTGAATGTTCGTTTGGTTGTGGTTCGATTTTATATGATTATTGGAGGGAATATACTCGTACTAGTTATACATGTCAATATACTATGAGTACATACAATCGTACCCACAGATATAGATACACACAGATATTCATACATTCGTACTTAGCATATTCAGTTTTATTTTAAGTACTCAGTAGTATACCGCGAGTATGATGTTCTGTTATTACTTTTTTTTTTCTTTGTTATTGTTGTGTTGAGTGCACCCTACAATATGTGGGCAATATTAATAGCAGAATTAAAATTTAATTATGTTTCTTTAAAATTTTAAAAATTTAGATTTGTTTTATTTAATATATTTACAATTTTTAACGCGGATGGGAATGGGTAATCGTTTTTATAGTTAGGCAAATTTTGACATTCTGTCCTTTATAAAATCCTGCTAAGAGAGAAGTGTCCCTAATAAATGTGTCATAATCTGTATCAACCCATCCAAAGTAGCCATAACAAAGTAATGAGTTAAAATGCTAATGTATTGGGTGTATACTTTTTCTCATTCCCTTTCTGGTAACATATGGATTTCGTGCCAAAAGAACTGTTCATCTTTTAAGGCCAAGAATGAATCAAGCCAATATCGGATACTCTGTTCCAAAGTGAAGCGTATGCCATTTAAAGCATTCTGCATCGATCGAAACAAATAGTAGTTGGACGGGGCTTGATCTGGACTATAAAGCGGGTGAGACAAAACTTCACAACCACTTCATTCTAAATACTTTTTAACAGGTAGGTTGCATTGGCCGAGCGTTATCATGATGGAATATTACGGTTTCATGTCTGGCCACATATTCTGGGCTTTTTTCTACCAGTGCTCGCTTCAAACGAATCAATTACGTTCGGTAAAAGTTGCCTGTGATGGTTTCATATCTGGCCGCATTTACTGCTCAGATTTTAGCAGCTCATAATATGTGCTGCCACCAAATACAGATAATTATCTTAGCCCCCTGGATATTTGGCTTTGGTGTCAATTCGGCTGGTTGGCGGGCTTCGGGTTATCGTAATGGATTCATTTTTCATCTTAAGTAATGATTCGGTGCAAACACTATTTTCTTTTGTAGCGTTCAAGCATCATTTCGGACATGTAAAATCTTATTTCAAGGTATCTCGCCTTCAAGTCGTATTGTTACGTTTTTACCTTTTTAAAAACGTTGGCTTATTACCTTTAAATAAACCGGATACTTCTGATTGCAAATAAAAGCAGTTTAGTAGTTTAAAATTGTAACAACTATTTATATATTTAAACAACAGTTTAAATGGTCGTTTATATTACACACTTTAAAAGCACACTGGTAATACAGTTGATGTTTATTCGAACAGCGTCGCTGATAAACTAACTAACAACTGCAACCTCTGCCACTATTATGAACCTTCTACAATGATCTTAACGAACAACTGGTATATTCAAATTCTAGAGCTTTCGATGTTAATGTTCGCAGCTTATACTTTCAAACAATGATCAACTCAAAGCTTTTATTCAATGTTGTATGTTCCACAGATATGTTAATAATAACCACAGATACGATAACTGCTGTTGACATAAATAGAAAGGTTGAGAAGTACGAGAAGTGCATTATGCAACTTTAAACCAGCCGTTAAAACCGTTATATTTGAATTCAAGTACAATTTCGCAACAGTATGGTACCCAATTTCCCTGCTTTTTGATGAACTCTGCTGCTCGCAAACGTTTCGAAATTGCTGCTTGAGTAGATCCCAATGAATTTGGAAGCTCTTGTTGAGTTTGAAAATTATCTTCATAGATTAATGCCTCCAATTTTTAATATTGTTTGGCTGTTCCGAGCGATCTTTGTTTTCCGTGTCAAAATCATCACTTCTGAACAGCACATACCATCTCTCGCACGTTGAAACCGATGGAACACATTTACCATAAGCTGTGGTGGCCAATAGGTGTTACTTCAGCGGCACTTTTTTCAAATTAAAGATTTAAAGCAAAACTTCCCGCATATGGCGCTTTGTTGCCACAAAATTCGACATTTTTGAAGCCGAAAAAAAACACAATAATGTTCAATAACTAAGTGAGAATAAATGACAGATATGTACCCTTCAAAATGACATATAAGTTATTAAAAACAAAAACCGCGTTCAAAAGATACGCCAGCTATTGTAAATCTAGCATTTTTAAGTTTGAATTCTCCAAAATAATAATAAATAAAAAAATGGCCAAAATTCAAAATAAATTGCAAAAGTAAAAAAAAAAATGTTGCAAACAAAAACCGCGTTCAAAAAATACCCCATCTACTGTATATCCAGCATTTTTAAATCATACACCCAATAGTTAAGAAAATTTTCTCGTTCTGGCTTTTATAAAAACCTGCTAAGAGAGAAGAGGCCATCCTGAATATCTCAGAACCTCCATTACAAAGTAATGAGTTAAAATGCTAATGTATAAGTACTGAAAAGTAATTTAAAAATTATTTTAACTCGTCATTATCATTGGAGGCAGGTTCTTACCACAAACGCTTACAAATAAGAACTTAAATATGTTATTAGTAATAATTACTATTAAATCTATTACAAATTGCCTTTAAGAATTATTCTTCATTTACTTTCTAAGAGACTAATTATAGAGTAAAATCAAATTTGAAAAAAAAAATTTAATTTTTTAAATTTCTTTTTTCGAAATTGTTTTTAAAAAGTTTTTTCCAATTTTTTCTAAAATTTTTTTTTATTTATTAGTGAAAAAAATTTATGACAAAAACATTTTTTTGTGAAAAACATTCGGGTTAAAATATATTTTTCCCGATTTTGACCCATTGTAGGTCCAACTTACTATATATACATCGATGCAATGGACTTTGAAATATCTATCATTAGATATCCATATTATCTATATTTATGACTTAATAATCGAGATATAGATAAAAAATAGGCCAAAAATAGAGGTTGTCTCGGATTTCTGCTAATATCTCTGTTATTTCTGAACGGATTTTGCTGATTTTAAATAGAAAACTTCTCGAAAGCATGTCTGACAGAATTATTGAAGATTTGGATCCCGAAGATATATGAGGTCTTCAGAAAGTTGATTTCAACAGACAGACAGACAGACATGACTTAATCGACTCCGCTATCTATAAGGATCCAGAATATATATACTTTATAGGGTCGGAAAATTATATTGTGGAAATTAGAAACAGAATGACAAACGTATATTGAATGTTGAATAAATTAATTCTGAACTTTATAAACAAGTGCTATCGATTATATGTCAACCATTACATATCTACTTCTAAGTAATGCAGATGGTATGAAGTAGTAATTGAGATGCAAGTTGTTCAGTAATTGCAAGTTTTTGCTGAGAAGTTGTCAGTAGTATTGAAATGTTGCAGCATGGAAATATAATAGAATTTACAATATTATTGAAAATCTGTTGATTTTGTACTGCCGACATTTGACAAAACAAACAATGGAAAAATTCAGGCCGCAGTGGCAAAAGTCAGCAAGGACCTTAAATTTCTAGCTGCCGAATGTAGCTCATCCGTTGGTTCGTTGTTTAACTTATGTTATAATTGTTTTGTATAAGTTGACGTTGCCGTCATCGCAATCGTTTTGATATTGGATTGTTAGGTATTTTCGTGATTGTTGTTGTTATTGCTGTTGCTGGTTCAGTTCAGTTCGTTTGGGTTTTATTTTATTTTTGTTTTGTTTTGATTTTTATATTTCACATTATTTTGTCTTTACATTCTCATGAGTTCAGTACGTTAAAAAAAACGAAAAAAAAAAAAACAGCAGCAGCAGCAAGTCCGCAACAACAGCAGCATTTAATGTATGAAACGAACCAACAACAACATAAATAAATAAATAGTCAACAACAGCAACTACAACGGCGGTGGCGGCAGCAACAATAACTCGGTGGATACAAAACAAAAATAAAGTAAAAAAAAACACAGTTGTTTGAATGTTTGTATACACGAGAATGTGACTGAATGACTGCCAGACTAACTGAATAAATGACAGAGTGTGTATCTAGATGTTTGTTTGTTTGTTTGTTTGCATGGATGTATGATTGTATTCTTGCTGTTGGATAAATATGAGGTTAAGTTGCTTCGTTTCATTTCATTTTGATTTGATTTGGATTTTTTTAAATTCAACTTTTTCGTGTTTTACTGTTGCTGTTGTCGTTGGTTTTGTTGTTGTTTCTGTTTTAATACATACATATTTCCAGTTGTTGTTGTTGCTATTATTATTGTTGTGAATATAAATGCGGTCGCTACTTATTTTTTTTTTTTTTGAAATTTTATTTGTAGTTGCTCGTGTTTGTTGCTGTTCATTCTTTAGTATGTATATTTTTCAGGGCATTTAGTAGGCATTTTTGCTGTTGTTGTCTGTTCGCCCAACCGTCCGTCTGTCTGTCTTTCTGTTTGTTTTTGAGTTCAGATAAACTTTATTTTGGTGATTACTTTGCAAAGTATTTCATTTTATTATTTTTGTTATTATTTAGTGTAAGTTTGACTGAATATTGTTTATTTGTATGTACATACATACCTATATTCATACACATTGTAGGTTTTACTGTATTATCGTCCGTCCGTCTGTCCGTCAATGGTTGGTTGGTTGTTTGTTGTCTTTCTTGTAGATTGAATTAATTTACCTTTTTGTTGTTTTGTTGTATGTAGTGTGTATGTATGTGCATTTTGCTGTTGTGTTTTGTATTTATGGTTTAGTGAAGGAGAAACAACATATTTAGAGCAAAAGAGCGTGCGACTACAGACAAGAGAATGAGAGATTATCATTCAATATGGAGACAATTGAACATGACAATTATCAAGTCAATATAAAAAACACACATAGATAGATACTAATAACACAGTCAGCGCACAGTGTGAAAGTAATTAGTTAATTAATTTTTTTTCTTTCGTTCGTTCGTTGTTGTTTTATTTTTAATATGTATGTACTTTAATTTTAGGAGAGGTAAAATATTTTATTAATTATACAATTCATTAAATGATTACACAGACAATTTTTTTTATTTGATGGTGTGAAAATGAGGTTTAAATACTATTTGTCTGTCAAATATTTTATTGATTTTTTGTAAATAGGTAGGCATTTTTTTTGAAATCATACCTAGGTAGCAACAAAAAAATTTGACCAATTTCCACCATTATTTACCGATAATTGGCATTTTTATAACGTTAAATAAATAATCCAAATTAGCGCTAGTAAACGTATTGAATCGGTAATAGAACTACCTATGTTATGATCAAATTGTCGTTGTCCGAAAATGCCCCAACAGAGGTAATGGTGGATTTATCGCATTCATACCACAGTATTGACCTTGATCTATCGATCACAACAGACAAATATCATAAGATTTAAGGTAATGTAGTATGATATTCAGATAACCAACCAGCCAGTAGCCAGATATCCAACCAGTCCTGACATAAGTACCTTTTTGCAAGGTGGTATACTTCTGGTCTTAGGGGACTTCAACGCCATCAGCTGTGATAGAGAGGTTCGTTGTTGGTCTTCTGCACCTTAGAGAACCACAGAATTTACTGGTCGCTTCCTCAATGAGCTTGAAATAGCCTTCCACGACACAGAGAGGAAGTTCCGCGAAACTTTGCAGCTGCTCGGCTATTCATAGCGCGGCCACACTTCCTAGCAGAATCAGTGGGATTCGCTGACGAGCGTGTTGACAGATGCATCACGGTATCTGCATATTGCGATGTCCTCACATCGCTGAAGATCACCCAGTTGAATTGTGACATCGTGAGGTTGTTAAATGAGGACAAGCGGGAAAAATGTTTAGATTATTTGAGAAACTGCAACTTGAGTTTAGTAGCTGGCAAGTTTTGGCGTATTGTTCAGTCTCTCCCAAAAGACATCAAAGTTCGCTTCATTCCTGATGGTCGAGTATACGTAGTGCAGACGCACTTTCGAACTATGTGAAGGAATTGAATACCTGTCAGTGAGAAGCTTGATTATACCCAATACCTGGAGGAAGCGTAATGTCTGATACTCAATCTTAGGATATCGATTCATACACGATGTTACAGGCTGATATCTTTTCACATGACGCTAAGACTCTCAAGATTCTTTCGCCACTCCTATTTAACTACTTCCTCTCTGAACTCCCCACATATCCACAAGGAGTAGTAGTGATCTTATATGCAGGCAATTACATCATAATGGTGACGGGTTACAAAGTTCTTGAGCGATGCCTTGCAAAACGATTGTTTGGTCAGTGATCAATTACACTTCTTCAGCGTAGCCACCGTCGTTGAGTCCATTGAAGAACTATTGAACTATGCCTTAAGCAAACGAAGGTACTCCGAGTGATTCAAGATAACGTCATGTTCACAAAACAATATCACCTGTGATATCATCGAAGGAGTCATTCAAGCAACAACAACATACAGTTGGAGAACTCACCGAGACATGCCAGGAAGAACCATCGTGTATAAAAGGAGAATACAGAAAGAAGCATGCAGTTTTGGCACAAAGAAGTTTTAAACAAATTTATTGTTTCCATACTTCGATAGCATTTTATAGCACAATGTTGAGTGTTAAATTTAGGCTTTTGTGGTTTTGTCGTTTCCAATATACAAATTAGCAATAAACATGGGATCATAAATGCTACAAAATATAAAACTCATTTACGACTGCATCTAGAAAAATGCAGAAAACATTTTAATTGTAACATAATTGTTTAAAACGATTTCTTTTTAAACTATAATAGAATAATTTGGATTTCTGGTGATAGCTGACATGTTGAAATATTTACGTTAGTTATTCTTTACAAACTTTAGTTTGATATAGCACGCGACATATTATCTCTTCACGTTTGAATTCTCCAAAATCCAATAATTAAAAAAAGATAACTAAATTATCGCCAAAACAAAAATTAATAAAATTCAAAATAAATTGCAAAAGTAAAAAAAATGTTGGAACAAAATATGGGGCGAATTGCTAATTGTGATAATGCCTAATTTGTCGCTCCCAATACATATAATTTAATAAGATGTAAATATTTTACTTACCTGTAATTCCGCAAGATCCAACAAGGAAGAACATGAAATGAAATAAAAATAAGAAAAAACTTTAATTATGGTACAAATATTGGGTGTATGACTTAAAAAAGCTGGATTTACAATAGATGGCGTATATTTTTAACCCTTTCAGGACCATAACAAAACTATGAACAAATATTAGTATCCAGTGTGGTTTTTTAGATGATTTTAGATAAAAGTAAAGAAAAATTTAAAAACACAAGCAGATTTTTTGGAATTTTATGGGAAATATTTTTCCCTATGGACCATAAAGGTAATAAAAATAATACTAATGGTTTTGAATAAATGGCTAAGATTTACGCTTTTTTGAACAATTTATACATCTCTTCATTTTACCGGCCCTTTGCATGTTGTGTGCTGGGAAACTGCGTTGCATTCCAATTTTCCTTTACAGTAGGCCTTGCTCTTAGCGGTGAAGTTATTTACTATACTTCTTGCTACAATTTGGCGATATTCGAAACTTGTCAATGGCGGACCTTTTACACGTTTAGCTTTATGTAATTTCTGGTAGACTATATACGAGTCGATAAGTACTATGTCCAGTATATCGAAGAATAAGCGTAAATAATATTTCATTTTTGATTTGCGGTCGACCTCATAATATACTTTCCGCTGATCCATAAGGTCAACGCCGCCCATATATTTAATATACTTTGTGACCATTTCAGGACATGTCACGTTTATTTTTTAGCAGACCCTGATTGGTTATTCATTCCTAAAAACGCTCTCATTACATTGAGATTAATAGTACAAGATATTCCGTGCTGCACCACGTACCTTACACACTCTGGTATTATTACTTATTAGTAGGGGGCGGATTTATATGCAAATGCATGTTTTTTCTCGAACGTCCAAATACAATGTAGACTAATTATCTATCCGAATCGCACATTTTGCTGTAAAATGGCATCGATTTGTTAGTGCATATTTTTGCATATTTTATTGATAATGCATATTTTGTTATAATTTACTTCAAAATGCATATTTATATGCATATTATCCAAGTTTTTAATAAAAATATAATTTTTGGTCGTCAATGGGCCACATATTGTCTGGACAAGAAGTTGTTTTTGGCGAATTTGTTATAGAAATAGCATTAAATACTATCGACTAACTTTTTTCGACATCAAGAGAGCAATTGAAAATTATCATTTCAAAATATTTTGCTTCAAAAAAGCTTAGAGTTTTTTAAGAATCAACAATTCATTAAATGTATTGAAAAAATTCATATTTGTTTTCACTACAATTTCGATTTATAAGAGATTTCGTTATCGAAAGATTTTGTAACTTAACATACATAGTTACCACTCCTGACAGTCATTTCCAGCAGTTCTAGGAGACTGTCCTGAATTAGTGATAACCAGCTACGTGACTGGTTATTTTAACACGTGCATGTCCTAAAGATACTTCAATTGACTCTTTTGGGTAAATGCATTACACAATTAAAGCTTAAAGTGACTACTCTATAGATTACTTAGAGACACTTAAGTGACAATTATGTTTACCCTAGATAACATGGGATGTATAAAGTAACCAATTGACTTATATCTGCGTTACAAATAACACATACGTGTCTGATGACCCAAAATATATAAATTGGAGTCAACCAAGTGATCAGACATTAGTGACAATTACTGTCTATTTACATTACTACTTGCTTAACTGCTAGGTTATTATGAGATGAAAATTAAGGTTGGACGTTACTTTACATCACGATCAAAATATCAATGATTTTAAAAGGCAAGTCGCAAAAGCTCTAAAGATTATGGCTTTAAACAAGTATTCATACCAAGCTATTATAATTAATATATTAATCGTTTTCTCAGAAGGACAATTATAATTTTAAAACTTTAACTTTTTAATTCCTGGTATAATTTAAAGAGTCCTTACTGCTGGAAACATTGTAGTGTATTTTTTTGGACATTGCGCGATCCATAGTTTAATATTTTATGTTCCTTCACAAAAATATAAGTGCATATTTTTAAAATTTTTAGGTCATATTTTGATTTTTTTGAAGCATATTTTAGGCGCATATTTTTCAATAATAAATGCATGAAAATCCGCCCCCTACTTATTAGAATATCCAACTTGGTAACATCCAAAAAAATCACCATTGAGTCAACATATCGAATTCGTATACGCTTCCGTGGAATACATAAGGTACATAAGAGTGGTTTCTCCATCTGAATCCAAAAATACATTATTTTCTTGATGATTGTCCTCGAATTCCACCACATCTGGATCGTTTTCAATATACTCTTCAATGAATTGTTTATCCTCTTCATTCGAAAGTAGTTCATTTTTTCATCATCTAAAAATTTCATTTGTAGTCCATAGGGAAAAATACTTCCCATGGAATTCATGTGCAATTTCAAAGTACATTTTTTAATACATTTTTTACACTTCTATACTCACATAATATTATGTAGCAATAAACGAAAATAATCAGCGCAAGAAAATTTTGGGATTCCCCCAAAAGTCAAGTCAACTTTATTTTATATTATTGAAGCAAACAAATTTATTTAAGTACTAAAAATATGTTTTAATTACTAATTGAATATAAGTGAAAAATGTTTCCCATTGTCGTCAAAGGGTTAACACGGTTTTTGTTTTCAATAACTTACATATATGTCATGTTGAAGAATACATATTTGTCATTTATTCTCACTTAGTTATTTAACATTATAGTGTTAACAACAAAGTTTTTTTGCTTCGAAAATGCTTCCGAATTTCGTACCAACAAAGCGTCATATGCGGGAAGTTTTGCTTTACAGCTTAAGTTTGAAATAAAGTGGCGCTGAAGCACATCAAAGCTTATTGTGAATGAGTTCCATCGGAATTGATGATTTTGATTGTTGTAAAACTCAATAAGAGCTTGAAAAATCAATGGGAGATTCTCAAGCAGCATATTGAGCTTGCACTGTTTATGGATTTTCACTTGGATGACTTTGTCAATTGTAAACATTGTCACATTTAGGACTTAGAGAACTCACATGTGATTCTCTAATAACAAATACATCCATAATGAGTCACAGATTTTGAGCTGGAGTCATCATTGGACCGTACATCTTCTAAAATAGGGCCGGTCAAGCAGTGACTGTTAATGGTGACCAATGATAACAATGATAACGACATGATAACAGAGTACCGTCTGATGGGCTTAAATAATTCTAGCCCATCCTTTGTGTTATCATTAGAACATATTAAAGTGATCGATTTAGTTTTTTAACCGGTTTTTATACCCTTCACCATGAGTGGCAAGGGTATATATAAGCAAAGATAAATACACATAGATCGGAATCTCTCCTGTCAAAGACCTAACTCAGTTGTCAAAAACCTAAGTGGTGAGAATGTATTAGTAAAAAACTATGTGAAAACAAAAACAACACTCGTATGTGTGATTATTTTGAGTAATTTTTTGTTTGAGTTTTTTTCTAGTTTCCACTCTATGTTTCTCTATGTATATAAGTTTGTCATTCCGTTTGTAATTTCTACATTTTTCATTTGCGACCCAACAAAGTATATATATCCTGGATCGTTATAGATAGTGGAGTCGATATAGCCATGTCCGTCTGTATGTTGAAATCAACTTTCCATTGCCCCCAAATAACTTACATACATGATTGATACATCAGTATATCGGGAATTCTCCCGACTCGGTTGCTATTTAAAATCGGCCCACAAATGGCTGAGATAGCAGGAAAAAACCGGGACAACCTCGATTTTTGGCCTATTTTTGATTTATATCTGGAATACTAAGTCAATTATATAAACAATATGGATAGGTTAGGTTAGGTTCCATGGGCAGCCGCTCCTCAAGCAGCTCACTTGGGTCCATTCAGATCTGATCCCATTGTGATACCCAAGGGGTAGTATATGGATATCTAATGATAGATATTTCAAAGTTCATTGCAACGATTTATATAAGGCTATACTTGTACCTACAATGGGTCAAAATCGGGAAAATTATTTTTTAACCCGAATTTTTTTTTTACCAAAAAAATTTTTTTTGTCATACATTTTTTTTCACTTAAAAATTAAAAAAAAAAAATATTCAACCGCAATTTCAAATTTTTTTTTTAATTTTGAAAAAAAAAAACTGAAAAAACAAATTTTTTTTTTGTAAAAAAAAAATATTCAGCAGCTTATTCAACCGCAATTTAAAAAAAAAAAATTATTCAACCGCAATTTCAAAAAAAAAAAAATAAAATTTTTTTTTTAATTTTGAAAAAAAATTTAAAAAAAAAAATTTTTTTTTGTAAAAAAATTTTTTTTTTGTAAAAAAATTTTTATTTTAAAGTATAATTTGGTGAGGCGAATATAGCTCTCTTACTTGTTTTTTTTTTTTTGTAAATTTCAACCATTCGACATGCGGGCTTCAAAATAGTCGAATAATCTATCATCCTGTATCATTATGCAGCGAGACTCTCTCCGGTTTCAATATTTTATAAAAAAATTCCGTAAATTCTTTTTTAATTTAAATATGTATTTATTTATATAACTAAAAACAAATAACATTTCATTTCATTTGATTTGATATAATTGCATGTGACATTAAACAAAGAAATTATTTTGTTCACAACATATTTTAATCATACTAATTAAATGAACTAATCAGACAATTGCTTTCATTAAAGAATTCTGCCAACTAACTAAGTAACACTATGGATTTACAGAATGTAACTCAGCCAGTTGTAAATGGATTAAGGCGCATTTCTTTCCTAAACAATTGCAATATATGGTCCGTTAGAATGTTATGGCGCTGTTAAATGTCTGCTAGAAAAGTTTCTCTGTATATGTAAGTTGTAATTGTATTCAGATAGTCAGTCGTACGAGTACTTAATAATTGCTGTCATGTTCTCAAATGATTCCTAATGATATTGTTACTAAGTTTTTGATTTTGATTTAATTATAAATTGCAAGCACATACTCATAGACACATTCATATTTAAGTAAGACTGTAGGAAAGAAAGAATAAATTATTGTAAAC
The DNA here is from genome assembly GCA_942486065.2 of Calliphora vomitoria. Lineage (NCBI taxonomy): Eukaryota > Metazoa > Arthropoda > Insecta > Diptera > Calliphoridae > Calliphora > Calliphora vomitoria. The sequence continues at coordinate 17,530,353 of OW818031.2, read as the reverse complement.
AGGTGACAATTATCTGGTAACTGCAGAGAAGTTATGCAAGTTAATATTTTATAATTTGTAAGTAATTGGACCAAACGTTTGCAGATACTACTTAAATTAATTTGAATTTGTATTGATTGTTAGGTTAGTTGTTTAGCCAGGGTTAATGAAAATATTGTACAGGGTTTTCTATTATTTACTTATTAATGTTATTATTGAAATATGGCGTTACAGCAATTTGTTTGACAGTTGAAGTAGAAGTGCATTATTTCATTAAGAGAATTGCAGGTTAAGACTTTAATCATATATGTACTACTACTTTGTTAGTTAGTACGAATAGTTCATTCCTTAGTTAATATTTAATTAAATTAAAAAATCATTTAATTGGAATTTATCGGTAAAACTGAGAAGATTGTACTCTACGTTTTTTTTTCTCTTTTTGTTTGTTTGCTTTTTTGTAGTATTTAAACGATCATTTTGTATTTTTCATTTTTAATTTACGTTTTTTATTTTTTTGTTCGCCATCATCATCTCTGCTCATTAAAAGTTCAAGTCTATTTTTGCGCATGAAAAGCAACGTTTTGCTGTTTTTGTGTCGTTTATTAGATGAAGATGAGGATGGTGTACCACATGTACGAATACGACGAGTACATTCAATACACACATCATCTGTACAAAATTAAATGAAATTTTTCTATATAATTCACAATTTTTTTTAATTTTTTTTCTTCATCTACTTCAAGATTTTTCTTTAAGATATTTCATTTATTTATACGCTGCTCGGCCTTACAGTTGTATAAAGGTATGTTCAATTAGTCTTTAGATATGTTGCATTTAATCTGCAGAGGTATATTTAAAAGGTGTCCAAAGATTCAAGTAAGATTTGCAGAACTGTATTGTCAACCAAAAATTATTTGACAGTTTGGGGTTAGTAAAACTAAAGCATTATACGAAAATACAAAGTGTTTTCATATTTCAAAAATAAAGTTTGGCGGCCACAGTTCGATCAGCAATCCTAAGCAATGAAGCACATTTGATGGCATCGTTAATCTTCGAAATTGTTGCATTTGGGTTTCAGAGAATCCACATGTGATTGTCGAGAAACAAATGCATCCATAACGAGTCACCGTTTGGTGCGGATTTTGGTGTGGAAGCATCATTGAACCAAACTTCATCGAAAATTAGGCTGGCGCTCGATATCGTGACATGATAGCAAACTTCTTTCTCTCTTAATTGCATGATATTAATGTGGACGACATGTGGTTTCAACAAGACGGTGGCACATGTGATACAGCCCATGATACAATTCAATTATCTCATTGGACATTTCCTGGTTGTGTACTCTCTTGTATCGGCGATCAGAATTGTTTCCCTGATCGTATGATTTAACATTATTGCTAATGGGGTTATTTGAGGTCCCTCACCAGTGAGGCAGGAAATTCAACGCTGCATCAAAGAAATTCAGCCAAATTTAAGGAAAATATTAATGGAAAATTTCAAAAAGAAATTTTCATTTGACCGAAAAGCTATTTCATATATAAATCTATCCTGTTTATTTATGTTTAAGATAATCATGTTTATGATGAATCATTATACCCTTCACCTATAAGTTTGTCATTCCGTTTGTAATTTCCACAATATAATTTTCCGACCCTATAAAGTATATATATTTTGGATCCTTATCTGTCAGTCTGTTGAAATCAATATTCTGAAGACCCCAGATATCTTCGGGAACCAAATCTTCAATAATTCTGTCAGACATGCTTTCGAGAAGTTTCCTATTTAAAATCAGCAAAATCCGTCCATAAATAACGAAGATATGAGCAAAAATCCGATGCAACGTCTGAAAATGACATCAAAAAGAGACAATTTATTGCATGCTATGATAAAAAAGCAACAAAACGTATCTTTGGATGTGTGTTGGTTTCATTGCTTTGCGTATTTTTTTTTTTGGTGTTTCGTTTGGCGTTGTTGGTTTTATACCCTTCGCCATCATGAGAAGGGTATATATAAGATAGTCATTTCGTTTGTAACTTCTACAATATAATCTGTTCGTCAGCAATTAAATGTAAAATTTTTAAAAGTTTTCTTGATATATATCACCACAACAAAGGTTAAGGATAAATAAGATTCGACATAGCCGAATATAGCACTCTTACTTGTTGTTCTCAGAGTATGGAAACACTAATCCGAGAACGACACAATATTGTGAAGTACTACATCATGAAAATGGTGTACATGTACAACAATATTTGGGGTTAAAAATAGGTAAAACTGGTAGACAGCTGTTTGCGAATTTTTATAAAGAGGGGCGGATGAATACAGTATTTTGGTACTTTTTCGTATCCTTTGTATCTTTTAAATAATACAAGACTTTTGGAAAAACACACGATCATGACCGATTTAGATGATGTAGCAGGCTAGGGAAGGAAACCTGATTAATAAATAATGACACAAACTCATTTAACCCTTTGACGACCACAAGGACACCAGTGTCCCAACACAAACATATTGAATAACTAAATAACGAAAAATAGAATGGGTGCCAATTTAATTTTAATTATTTCGTAAACGTGTCTCTTATTAATGTGTTTAGATTAAAACAAATTCGGTTGTAGCATTCATTTTTTATTGTCTTTGAAAATTTACAGTTTTATTTTGATACTGTGTTCAAGAATTGTGCCGAAGTCTTTTTAAGTGTAAAACTGATTTTTTTAAATTTTATATTGGGATGTGTATTAGGCTTGGTAAGTGCATTTTTATTATAAAAAGTTATAAAATCATTATTCATGTTCCGTTCGTTGATTTGTAGTCCATAAACATGAGTATGTGGAACGAACCTTTGCACTTTACGACCAAAATTTCAATAAATCCGTTAATTTTTTTTTGTTTTAATTTCCAAATATGTTTTCTTTGCGCTAACTGATTCACATTAAGTAGACAAAATGATTACTTTTATCAATAGTCTTATGGTCGTGAAAGGTATTTCCTGACAATTAAACTTCAAATGACTGTTTATTTATTTAATTAAAAAAAAAATAATGCAACATTTTTGTAACAAAGACTTAGTTATTTTCAAATATCCGATAAAAGTATGGAGTACTAGCTGACCCGGTGCGCTTCGCCACCCCAATTAGAGGAAAGAAATAGTACTATTTAGTCTCCCTTTGTGAATTAATACTAATTCAGGATAACACGTCTATATTTTCATGTTTATTGATTAATTGTATTGTGGATTCTAGCTCATTAGAATAAAAAAGTACCAAAAAGACTCATATTTTGTATTCCCACTCAGCATTATGAATGCCTAATTTCATATTTCTGGGCCCATTACTATAGAAAATGCAAAATGCAAATGCACTAAAGTCAGCTTTTGTGAATTCTAACTCATTCAAAATCATTTATGCCTAATTTTTAGGTTTTTTAATATAAAATATGCAAAAAGTACCACGGCAATAAAAAATAGTACCATTGAATATCCCTTTTGAATCAAGCTCATTTCTTATAAAATATTAAAAAGTATTATTAGTTGGAAAAAAAGTAACCGTGAGTCCCTTTTTTAGATGCTAACTCCATCAGGATCATCTGTGTTTCATTTATGTTATAGGTTCATTAATATAGAAATTTCAAAAAATACTATTCAAAGAACGAAAAAATACTAATCGTTTTTGTAACCTTAATATCATTAAGTCTTTTATCCTTGATTCTTTCTTTACTCAGAAGCATATCAGCCAACTATTATGTATATAAGTAAAATAACTTAATTATAATGAAAAGTACTATTTCCACATTAGAACCCCCGACATATTTGAAATTTCAAAATAATTTCCTGATTCTAGGTTCAATATTATAGAGAATTCAAAAAGTACCACTTTGAAGAACGAAAAATTTCTCCTTAGTTTGGTTTAGTTCTCCTTTTTGGTATCATAATACCATTGAGCCGCCTATATTCGATTATTTCTTTACTGAAAAGCATATTAGCCAACTTTAATGTATATGTATAAATAAGCTAACTAATTTAATATAAGGAGTGAGATCGTAAAATTCTTAACACACGTTTTTCACTAAAACTTTTAACTCAAGCATTATTTGACTTTTTTTGATCAAGTTATTTCTGTAAAGCATGTCAGTTATTATGTTTAATATAAATTATGTTTATTTGTTGTGAATCTGATTAAAATAAGTGACCAGAAAAAAGTGCGCACTAAAATTATAAAATATTTTCAACAAAACCCAACTTGGTCCTATATAAAGTTGACCAAACAATCAAAGGTCTGCTATCAAACTTTTTCCAATGTTATTAAATAGTACCGGGAGAACTTGTCCGCTGATAGAAAACCTGGTTCTGGTAGAAGGAATAGTCCACATGATGTTTCTAAAGCCAATAAATATAAAGCATTTTCAAAAGAGCTCCCAACACCTCCAGTAGGAAAGCAGCCGGTTAGTTCAGTACTCGGAATATTTGGTACGAAAAGTTAAAGCCAATGAATGTTTAAAAGCATACAAGGCTCAAAAAGTTCCAGACAGAAACTCTGGTTAAAATTTAGAAGCCTACGACAGACCACGGAAATTGAAGTCAAATTTTATACAAAAAATTTACCTGCTGCATAATGTATGACGAAATGTACGTATGGAAAATTTTTCGTAGCTTCTGGGTCAATTATTTTATGTTGCAGATGCTCGAGGAAATGTTGAAGAAAAGTTTAGGACCCAAAAGCAGACAAAATTTCCCAAAAAGTTCTTGGTATGGCAACCAATATGCAGTTGCGGCAAAAAAGCCAAACATTTGTTACAAAGGGCTCTATAAATACCGAAATTTACATCAAGGAATGTTTACAAAAAATGATGTTTCCATTCATAAGAGAGGCAAATACTCCAAACCGCTTGGAGCTAAGGCCAGCGAAGAGACATTGGGCTCTTGTTAAAAGAGAATTGGTATATTTTAAACGGAGATAGACAACCTGTTCGAAAAAAGTGACAGAAATCACTATAAAAACCATAATGGAAGGGTTTCCGAAGAAGATTCATAATTTCATAATTAGTGATTAGAACTATAAAATTATTTCTTTTTGTAAATTGTAACAATAATTTCAATCAAATAAAAAACGATTCAAAACTGTATGTTTAGTGGTTTCATTTTTATTAACATATATGTATTGTTACGAATGTGCAATGAAGATTTGAGTTTAACGGTCTGTAACGACTGCCTGCAGCATTCATCATGTTTGAAAGCACGTCCATCATTGACATTGTTTGTAAGTATGGCAACACTAAATGTTTGGGCTGCTGGCAATGACATCGAAAAGCTCTAGAAGTCGAATGTACTAGTATGTCCGTTAAGATTATTGTAGAAGATTCCCGATAGATGGCGCGTGTATAAATAGTGGCAGAGGTGGCAGTCGTGAGTTGATCATTGTCGCTATTAGAGTTAACATCAACTGTCGTGTGCATGTGAGTTTGTACATTTTAAAGTTTGTGTGCATTTCTGCGAATTGATAAACGTGTATAAAGGCACTGAGTGAATATTTAAGCTGTTGTTGGTGTACATTTAAATAAAGAGTTGTTGCAAATTTTAAACTACTAAAACTGCTTTTTATTTGTAATCAAAAGTATCCGGTTTATTTAAATAAACCCACGTAAAAGGTAAAACGTAATAGTATGTTAAAAATTGTTCGATCTCAGTCCTTATTAAAAAAGTACGATTAAAAGAAAAGGTACCAATTTTCCTTTATCCTCTTGTCGAGTTTGAATTTCAAATTTGTATAGCATTTCCTATATTATCAGCTGGATTTGTTCCTATTACACCTAATATTTAATAAATGATCACAAAACCGAAACCGATCGGTTTTCAATTTTTTTAAACCGAAACCGCGGTTTTGAAATTCTTCGGTTTTTTGGAAACTCTAATTTAAAACATACATATGTTTGTGAAACTAACTTTAATCAAAATGGGGTATGTAGAAAACTCAAGCCTAATGAGTGTTCAGGAGGAAAAATGGGAAATTAGTACTTTTTTAATAATTTCATGGCAAGTGTGCTTTTGAGTAAAATAAGAATTAGGGAATGGTACTTTTTTCATCTGATGGTGCCAGCAAAGGGATACTTTTTCATTTCTAAATAAGTATTTCAAGATAAATTGAGAATCAATAGAATTTTCATACGAATTTTGGTTTCCCAAATGATGAAATGAATTTTTCAATACGAATAGCTGATTAAATAACTGTTCAATTCTTTGTAAGCAATTTTTTGCTTGGTGATGATGATGCAACTGCTTCTGAGTTGTAAATTCCACTTTTTTTGTATGGACTTTGCTCATAAAGAGTTCGAAGTGCAGTGTACTCAAGAATTCGTTTTCTACCCCCATTACACTCGATGATGATCATTTTTCTGACTGTTAATTTTTTGTGTGAGTAAGTAAGTGTGTTTTTGGTTTTTACAGTTTATTTATTCCATTTATCGAGTAGCAACAATAACAACAACAGCAGCAACAACAACAGCAGCAAACAAAAATACATTTTTGTTTTGTTATTATTTATAAGTTTATTTGTTTTCATACAATTTATAAAATTTTTATTTCGCTTTTATTTATTTTTTGTTTAATTCTTAATGTGTGCAAGAGAAAAGAGTGTAAGTACTTTGTGATTGCGATGAGTTCGAACGATTGTTTCTATTAAAGAAACGAGTACGAGCGTATGAGTATTCGTTTTATCAAGAATTTAAAACAAAACACGTAAATATTTATTCCTAATAGAAGAAGTATTGTCGATTATTTTCGGGGGTTTATTTCTTTGTACCGATGAGATCTTTCCAATGTATTTACGAAGAGTGTTAATTGTGTTAAAATGTTAAAATGAAATATCAACCAGGGATGGTACTATATAAAAACCATAATATTCTTAATTATATCCACCCCTTGTAGACTTTACACTACACAGTTTTGTAGTATTTTGAGTTGATGGTGAGGATTGATTTATATGATTTCTGTATACCGCCTTCTACTAAAAATAGGGAATGTATTTAAACAGCTATTATTGTGTACAAAAATGTTTTGGAAAACAAAAGGGGCTATTTTGAGTTGTAACAGATAATATATATGAAAAATCCAAAATTTTTCTAAAATTTTTACAAAGATTCGTTTAAGTAGTATAAATTTGAATATATAGATAATTTTTCCTTAAAAATTATAAATTTTTAGAATTCCATTTCGAATATCTATTATAGTTCTCAAAATGTTTGAAAATCCTGGCCTAGAATGTGCAGTTATACTCATTTTTTGCCATCGCAACACTGTAATACTTAGTAAATAATATTACTCATGAGTTATTTTTCTTATCAGAAGCATGACTTAACTGGGGATTTTCACTTTTTTATAGTAGGTTTGTATGTGATATTAAAAAATGCTTGTTGTGAGACTTTATGCTAATTTTTAGATATTTATATGTTGGGGTTTTCCCTGCAAATGACATGGTATGAAGATTTAATAACTTTTTTAGTTTAATGACTTCTTTATTTATAATGTTTCTTAATAAAATACTCAAACTTATATTAAATTCAGAGCATGCTCTATAGTCTAGATTATCGTAACTGGCAATATTTTTTTCCAAAATGTATAAGATAATGGTAACAAGTAGAATATAAACAAATTTGTCATTATCTTTGTAATATCAACCATATTCATTTTCAAGCCCTATTAATTATATATTCTGCATCTCTATTGGTAGGTTATTTTATTTAAAGATGTCGTTGAAATCAACTTTCGGAAGTTCCAAAATATCGAAAAAATCTTAACATACATATATCTTAATAAAAATAAAACCACTAAACTTACAGTTTTGATTTATTTTATTGAAATTATAATTACAATTTACAAAAATATTATTTTTAAAGTTCTAATCAATAGTGATGAATTTATGAGCCTTTTCCGGAAACCCTTCCATTAAGGGTTTTATTGAACTTTCTGTCACTTTGTTCGAACATCGTCGTTTAAAATCCACCACACTTTTGGACACCTCATATAATTTTCTCAGCAAGAGAGTAGTTATTTTAGTAGTTATTTTACCAATTACTATAAATACTATAGACACAAATACTTTCTAGCCAAAGCGGTATATAAAAAAAACAAAATTCACGCCTAAATTGATATCTGTCGCTATTTGTGCACTATAGTGTTTCAAACCATAAATAAAGTTTGACAGCTGAAAGTTTGGGGTTAGTAAAAATGGATCGTTTACAATAATGAACGTTTGGGGCCGCAGTACAACATTGGACAATATTTCATTAACGACTGTTACTGGCGATCGTAAATAAATATTAAATTTTTCAATATTTAATATTTTTAAATTTTATCAATTTTAAATTTTAATATTTTAAATTTCAGCATTTGAATCATAAATTAGTTTTTGGCGATTTTTTACAAAAAATTGAGACCCAAGCTGATCAACTTTGAGGGGCAACTCACTAGCCACCATTAGCGCTGGTAAGCTGTACAACTGCAAATCAACTCGAAAACACCTTAGCTCCAACCATGTGAAATTTCGTAGCAATATCTAATAGTTCCCGAAATACCGAATAATTTCCAAAAAAAAAAAGCTTTTCTAAACCACTGGTCAGTGGTTTAAGCAGTGACTGTTACAGGCGATCAAAAAAAAAAAAAAAAATAAATAAAAAAAAATTTTTTTGTCCAAACATTTTTTTCACTAACAAATAATTTTTTTTTTTAAAAATTTAAAAAAAAAACAAATGTTTTTGGGTATAAAATATTTTTCACAAAAATAAAACAAAAACATTTTTTTTAATATAATTTGAAAATATGTAGTTGTTTAATTTTATTTGACCTTTTTGTTTCACTTTAATATGTATAATAACACAGTTCAACAGTGCAAAAAACACACGAACATGACAGTATAGGTTCTCTACTACCAAAGGGTAGTAATTTTTTCATTTTTGTGCCCAATTTTTTTTTAAGGTCCATAAAGTTTCTGAATATCAGTGGGCCCTCAAAAAATGGTGTCATCAGTTTTTGGCCAACAGCTATTTCAGACTTGGTGATACCGCTTAACTTTATATGGCAATAATATAGCTAATAGTCCGCCAAACTAATTCTGTTAAAATTTTTTCCGAAAAAAATTAGCTTTTTCGTACATTTTTTTTGAAAAAATATAGCAAGAAGAAATATTTGTTTTACTTTTTTTAGAATAACTTCCAGGGACTCCTAATTTATCACTAACAATATTTAGCAAAGTTGTAGCTACGGTAAAGCTGAACAACTCTTGTGAACATATCAATGTATTCTGAAAGTGTCTAGGTACTCTAAATAGCACATAAAGATCGCTTTGTACCTTAACAATTTTCGTTTTTACTACTTTTTGATGTTAAAACAAAGATTTTGTGTTAAAATAGTATGATCAAGCCCACAATTCTATGTTGTGCTGTATTATTTACCAACTGCGTTGGCGGAATACGGGTTCAGTGGATGGACTCTCAAGGCCTCATATTAAAAAGAAATCCCCAAAATCTATTTATGATCCGAATGTGCTGAAGTTTAAAATATAGATAGTCCTTGTGATCTACAAAAAATATGCTCATATTTGTAGGTATCTCTTTTAGTTCAAGAGATATTTAACTTTAACTTTTTGTTTTAAATTTCTACTTAAATTCTAAAGAAAATAAAACAAACCTGATAACAATTAGCTCGTCCCTATAAAAAGATACAAGCATCCAAAAATTTTCTTCGGGACTATATGCAATTTTTTTATGATCTGGAAAGAGAACTTAATGCAAAAACGTATAAAGTAAAATTTTTACTCTCTTAAGCCGACATTGTCCCTCCCAGTCCTATCCAAGCTTAGCGAATTTTGAACCAAAATTTTAGGTTTGAGTAAAAAATTCTAAAAAATCCTCAAAAACTCTTCATATTTGTATAGCACTATATGTTGTTTATATACATACAAATCGTTTTTACTATCACACTGTAAATAACGTTAAAGTGAGCACATTTCTAAAAAAAAAACTTTGTTATTGTAACACATATTCCCCGTTTTAGCAATTTCAGTGTTTGAAAACAAAGAATGGCAACAATAGTAATGCCACTGATTTAAGAACATAAGGATCTATATTACACTAGCTTGACCCGGTGCGCTTCGCTACCCCTGTCGATGTAAAAATCGGTTCAGCCGTTTAGTAATTATTGTTTAAAAACTAAAGGTACCAATTTTACCCGTTTTCCCCCCTTTTAATCCCTTTCTGGTCCAAGTATTGAAAAAATTTATAGCCTATTGACGCTTCCAAGTAAGGATCTATCTACGTTCCAAATTTCAATAAAATCGGTTCAGCCGTTTAGGCGTGATGCTCAAACAAACAAACAAACAAACAAACAAACAAACAAACAAACAAACAAACAAACAAACAAACAAACAAACAAACAAACAAACAAACAAACAAACAAACAAACAAACAAACAAACAAACAAACAAACAAATAAACAAACAAACAAACTTACAAAGACATTTATATATTTATATAGATTTAATTTTTAAGGTAAATGACTTCTAAAAAAATTATTCAATTTTATTAAAATGTCAATCTCAAGTCCTAAGATTTCCACCGATATCAAAAACTTATATAAAAGGCTTATACTTACTCATCAGAAGCTTCACAAACCTTGCCCACTTTCAAAAATTTTAACGTATCTTTCATATATATATATTATTACCACATAAAGTTAAGCGGAATCACCAAGTCTGAATTAGCTGTTGGCCAAAAACAGATGACACCATTTTTTGAGGGCCCATTGATATTCCGAATCTTTGAGGGTCAAAAAAAAAAAAAAAAAAAAAAAATTGTTACCAAAATGAACAAACTGAGTATAGAGTTTTACTACCCTTTGGTAGTAAGTAGAGTCGAAAGTATACTGTCATGATCGTGTATTTTTCCAAAAGTCTTCATTTGTAGCATAGTGTAATTATTCAAGCATGAGGACTTTTTTATAAAAATATTTAAATTTTTATAAAAAATACCTCAAATTTTAATAATTATTTTATTAAATAATTTGAAAATAAATTTTAATTTGGCTTAAATGAATTTATATTACCACTGAATATTAATTTTAGACAATTAGCAAATTGGAATGCATTTTCTACCCAGCCAAGGGCGTCATCTTTATTGTCAAGGTCAATTGTAAGTATTATCTATTTAACTTACTATTATTGGGAATTAGAATATGGGAAGACAAATTCATATACTCTATAATAATAGTGCTGATGTTTGTAACGCCCAAAAATGCTATACTTTAAAGTATTGAGACTATTCAACAATGTCCGATTGTCCGTCTGACTGGCTGGCTCTCCATGTAAATCTTGTTGGCAAAGTACAGGTCGCAAATATGAAGATATTTCGATATTCGACACAAACATTTTTTCGGCCCAAGGACGAAATATTGAAACTGGTTGAAATCGACTGATTATTTCATCTAGCTCCCATATAAATGTCCTTACGAAATAGGACTTTTTTGACATAAATGCCTGACACGTATAAGTAGTCACACTAATTCCTCCATAAATATATACGTTTTATATAAAAAGAAATCATATTTAAATAACGTTAACGATTTGCTCATATAAGTACTCAGAGTAGATTATTATAAGATCGGGCTTGAACGACAATACTTTCTTACTTGTTTTAGTTATTTTTTAGTGCAGCCTTCTAATTTTGATGTCTTGTACTATTTTAAATCCTGATATTAAAGGGTTAACGATGTCATAGAAATTTAAAATTACAAATTATATATAAAAAAATTGGATGTGAAATGTTTTTCTCAAAAATATATTTTTAAGAAATTTGTGCTCAAAAACCGTCAATTTCTTTCATTCGATCTCCAAGGTATTCTATAACTTGTACAACCGTTAAAATTAAAAGTTTTAGTTCTCACATAGTGTTTATCAGAATCTAAAACTATTTTTAAATTTTTTTATACCCTTCACCATGAGTGGCAAGGGTATATATAAGTTTTTCATTCCGTTTGTAATTTCTCCATTTTTCATTTGCGACCCTATAAAGTATATATATACTGGATCGTTATAGATAGCGAAGTCGATATAGCCAAGTCCGTCTGTATGTTGAAATCAATTTTCCGTAGCCCCCAAGTAACTTACAAACATAATTGATACATTAATATATCGAGAATTTTTCCGGCTCGGTCGCTATTAAAAATCGAGAAAATCGGCCTACAAATGGCTTATATCTCAGCCAGGGCAACCTCGATTTTTGGCCTATTTTTGATCTTTATCTGGATTACTAGTCATTAATATAGACAATATGGATATCTAATGATAGATATTTCGAAGTGTATTGCAACGATGTATATAAGGCTATAGTAATTTGGACCTAATATGTGTCAAAATCGGGAGAAATATTGTTTAAAACGAATTTTTTTTTTCAAAAAAAATTTGAAAAAAATATTTTGGAAAAAATAAAAAAAAACAATTTTGAAAAAAATTTAAATTTTGAAAACAATTTTGAAAAAAAAAAAAAATTAATTTTGTTTAATTAAACATTTTTATTTTAAAGTATAAGTATATATATATTGCATGAGATGTTTTTTTTTTAATATCAAGTTATAATGAAATATAGATAAATAAAATAAGCAACCTTTAAACATTATACTATTTTGCTATTGCGTTTATGACTTAAAATTTTCATATTTTTACCTTTTATTTTGAAACATTTGTACAATATAAATTTATTCAAAGTGTTGGCCATTGTTAGCTATAACCTTTTCCCATCTTTCCCGCAACATATGGATTCCGAGCCAAAAGAACTTCTCATCTTTTGAGGCCAAGAACAAATCAAGCCAATTTTGGATACTCTGAGAGAGAGCATTCTGCATCGATCGAAACAAATAGTATTCGCCAAGTCTGAGCCAGGGCACACTTAGGAAGGTGACTGCATCACTACAACAATACTAAAACAACATATATTTTGTTTTTGTTAAAAGATAAGTGAACTGTCAAAGTTGCCTGTTGTTGTTTTTGCTTTTGAGTTTGTTGTATTTTTCGCCACAACATGTACAAATGAATTGACAGTTCACTTGTCTAAACCACTGAATATAAAAAAATAATCAGCTGTTTCATCGCAGTCACCTTTCTAAGTGTGGCCTGGTCTGGTAAGGCAAAACTTCCCAACTACTTCATTCTAAATAGTTTTTCACAGATATTGCATAATGTGGTCGAGCGTTGTCACTATGGAATATTACGGTTTCATGCCTGCCCCATATTCTGAGTGTTTTTCGGCCTACGAATCACATGCATTCGGTACAGGTTCTATGTGATGGTCTGGCAAGATTGCGCCCTTTTGTTCCCATAAAATACAGAGCATTACCTTAGCACCATGAATATTTAACTTTTGTGTCGATTTGGCTGGTTGGCCTGACATCACATACGATTTCTTACGCTTCGGGTTATCGTAATGGATCCATGTTTCATCACAAGTAATGATTCGGTGAAAAAATGATTTTCTTTTATAACATTCAAACATCATTTCGTACATCCAAAATCATCATTCAATGTCTCTCAGCTTCAATTCGTATGGTACCGAATTTCCCTGCTTTTGTATGAATCCTGCTGTTCGCAAACATTTTGAAATTGCTGCTTGAGTAGCTCCCAATGATTTTGCAAGTTCTTGTTGAGTTTGACAACAATATTCATAAAGTAATGCCTTCACTTCTTGGCTTTCGAACTTTTTGGCTGGCTTGGGTGATCTTTGTCTTCCATGTGAAAATCACTACTTCTGAAGCGAACAATAAAACAGATGTAGCATAAGCTTTGGTGAGCAATCGGTGTTCAAAGCAAAACTTTCCGCATATGATGTTTTGTTGGCACAAAATTCGACATTTTCGAAGCAAAAAAAAAAAAAAAATGAGAATATATGACAGATACCCATCAAAATTACGCTTACGTTATTAAAAACAAAAACCGCGTTCAAAAGATGCGCCATGTATTGTAAATCCCACATTTTTAAGTCATACACCCAATAATATTTTCAGCATTTGATTTTTAGATTACGTAAAACAATTTTGTTCCATATAAGGCCACTCTACACCATTTCCAATTGTATTTCAGAAGTTTCTAATTGTATTTCAGAAAGTTCCAATTAAATTATAGAAATTTCCAATAAATTTCAGAAAATTTCAGAAACTTCCATTTGTATTTCAGACGTTTTAATTTATACTTATACAAATTTTAATTGTGTTTCAGAATTTTCCAATTGTATTTCTGAAATATCCATTTGAATTGCTATTAGAATTTTCTGAAATATAATTGAAAGTGTCTGAAATACAATTAGAAATTTCTGAAATGAAAAATTCTGAAATATAATTCGAATATACCGAAATTTAATTATAAAATTCTGAAATATAATTAGAAATTTTTGAAATTCAATTGGAATTTTCTGAAATTCAACTTCTGAAATACAATTGGAAATGGTGTAGTATACATACATACAGAGAAAAACATTGGTTTGGCTTTGGATCATAAAATGATAACTTCAGAACATGTATGATAATGATATTACGACTATATTTTATCATAATATGATAATATGTTTCGACTGCAATCATAAATCTTATCATAAAATGTTACTCTTAGATAATGTTTACCACAACTATGTGTTTTCTCTGCGTGTATATATTTGTTTTTGACAGCAGCTAAAACCTTAAGATTTTCCTAGAATTATATAAAATTGTTTAATTTACATAAAAATGATTTGCAATATAGAAAGAGTAATTAGGAATTCCTTTTTTTATTTATATTAAAATATTTAGATTGACCCAAGCTTTATTGTCCCCAAAAACTTTTCTACATTTTGTCAAATCCAAAACATTTATAAAAAAAATTGGCTCTGTGAATTCAACAAATGTAAAACCCTTTTTTTGCAAATGTCCCTCAATTACATTTTTTTTATTTATTTGTGTTTTCAATTCTAGCCTTTCATAAGAAAGGCAAAGCAAAAAATATGTTTTAACAAATAAACCTTTTTTTTTGTTGCATTCAACCATCTTAAAAGCCTCCACTCACACTGGGGCGATTAATAACAACAATACAGCGAGAGTTTTTGTTTCCTAAAAAACAGAGAAAATTAAACCCACAACATGTAAGAGAAAAAAAAAGAAAACAAATTAAAATAAAGAAAAACCTAAGATAAAAAGAAATAAAAAAACCAGCAAGCAAATCATGCAAACAAAAAGGTATGACCATTTTAAAATCCTTTCATTTCAATTCTTTTCTTTCTTCTTTGCGGATTATTAAATATGATTCTTCAAACATTTACATACCAAGATATGTATTCCTATGTATAAAATACTTATGTAAGTATATAAAAGAAAGTATAAACTTGTACTATAGCTGGGAATCTAAATTGCTTCGAGTCCCCCTTTTTATAAGATTTAAAAAAAGGATATTTTTTCTTTCATCGACAAGAAGAAAGAAAAAAAAAAACAGCAAACGTCATCTTACAATACTCCTTTTATTAAAAGGGCGGTTTTTATCCCAGAAAATTGAACAGAACGTTTGAGAAAAAAAAGAAGATTGTTAAATAAAATGAGTAAATAAGTAAACCTTAGAAACCTTTAATTTTTTTTTTTTATCCTTACGCTTTTTGGGATTTTATTTAACTTTATAGCAAAATAAATCGACATGTATAATATAATATTGACATCAACAGCAACAAGAATAAATACAGCAATAACAGCAACATTGTATGAATGGTGGGTAGTGGTAGTTATAGTCCTTGCACACCAACCAATACTCCAACCTTCATTCTAATAAAATATTGTACTAAGTAAATATACAAGCAGACAAACAAATATAAACCATAAATATAGGGTGATTCATTAAGAGTTTTTTTTTTTAATAAAAATAAAATACTTAAATGCCGAAATCTGTATTATAATTTGTATCAAATGTTGATCGCATTTTCGCTGAACTGCTACCGGTACCTCGCAAATTACGACATTTGACTTCATAGAACCCCAAAGAAAAAATCCAGATGTGTCATATCAAAAGATCTAGGCGGCCAGTTAACAGGTTCGGAACTCGAAATTATCTGCTCACTAAAGTGATTTCTCAATAAAGCCGTAGTTTCTCAAAGTGCAGGAAAAACCTTTCTCGCAAAATTTCGATTTTCGCAATACAGCTGAATTATTTGAAAACGTTTTTGCGCTGTGAGTCTTTCCAGGATGAATTGTCAAACAATACCGAATAAAACTAAGATATAGTAAGACACAAAGTGATTTGTGAAAAAAAAACTCTAAATGCATCACCCTATATGTACATATGAACGTATGTGTGTTTCTACTTTCAGCCATACTCTTACTAAAGGGAATATTTATTGAAGTTTTTTTTTTTTTTTTAAAAAAAGGGTTAAAAAATTGATTTGTTTGTTAATAGAATTTACCCATACTTGTAAAAGGATATATTTATGTGAGCGTGTGTGTAAATTGAACAAAGTAAGATTGTATTTAAACCTAAAAACATATTTTCACATACATACTTATTTATTTATTTCCCATACTTCCTTCTTTTTTTATCAGTGACTTGTATTTAAAAAATAAAGCAGAAAATAAGTCAGGGTAGAACAATCTATTCAATTGGTTTCCTTATTCTAACAGTTCTTTAGATGAATTATCTGATATTTCAATACAATTTCAACAAAAAAACAACTAAGAGAGCTATATTCGACTGTGCCGTATCTTATATACCCTTCACCATATTATACTTTAAAATAAAATTTTTTGTTTTTTTAAATTTTTTAAACAATTTAATTTTTTTTTTCGAAATTGTTTTTTAATTTTTATTTAAGTTTTTTCCAAATTTTTTATTTTTAAATATTTTTAAAAAAATTTTCATTCTTAAAATTTTTTTTTTGAATTATTAGTAAAAAAAATATATGGTCAAAAATTTTTTTGTAAAAAAAACAAGTAAGAGAGATATATTCGGCTGTGCCGAATCTTATATACCCTTCACCAAATTATACTTTAAAATAAAAATTTTAAATATTTTTAGGTAAACAAAATTAAAATTTTTTTTCAAAATTTAAAATAAAAAATTTTTCAAAATTGTTTTTCAAAATTTAAAAATTTTTTTTTTTTTTAAATTGTTTTCAATTTTTTTTTTTCGAAATTGTTTTGTTTTATTTTTTTCCATTTTTTTTTTTTTATTTTTAAAATTTTTTTTTTTTTTAATTTTTAAACATTTTTTTTAAAATTTATTAGTGAAAAAAATTTAATGAAAAAAAATTTTTTTGGTAAAAAAAAGTTCGGGTTAAAAAATATTTTTCGCTATTTTCACCCATTAGAGGTTCAAATTACTATAGCCTTATATACATCGTTGCAATGGACTTTAAAATATCTATTATTAGATATCCGTATTGTCTATATTTATGACTTAGTAATCGAGATATAGATAAAAAAATATGCCAAAAATAGAGATTGTCCCGGGTTTTTCCTTATATCTCAGCCATTTGTACGCCGATTTTTTCGATTTTAAATAGCAACCGAGCCGGAAGAATTCCCGATATATTACTGTATGAATCATGTATGTAAGTTATTTGGGGGTTACGGAAAGTTGATTTCAACATACCGACGGACATGGATATATCGACTTCGCTATCTACAGCGGTTCAGAATGTGTATACGTTATAGGGTCGCAAATGAAAAATGTAGAAATTACCAACGGAATGACAAACCTTTATATACCCTTGATACTCATGGTGAAGGTTTCATGTCTGGGCGTTTTTCGGTCAATGCTCGCTTCAAGCGAATCAGTTGAGTTCGGTGCAGGTTCCCTGTGATGGTCTGGCTAGATTTCAGCAGTTTATACTAGATAGGACCATTTTGTTCCCACCAAATACTGAGCATTACCTTAGTGTGATGGATATTCGGATTTACTGGCGATTCGGCTGGTTGGCAGGGCTTCACATACGATCTGTTACGCTAAGGGTTATCGTAATGGTTCCATAATTCATCGCAAGTAATGATTCGGTGCAAAAATGATTTTCTTTTATAGCGTTCCGACTGCATTTCAGACATACAAAATCGTCTCTCAAAATCCTGGGATTTTCGGGATTTCCTAATTCCAGAATATATGTGGAAACGGGTTTGCCAATGTGAAAGATGTTTTTAGGCAGCAGCATATGTGGGAAACAAAATTCGTTTCAGAATGACCATAGATGCAATAGTATTCTTAAGAAGCTTTTAAAATAAACACTAATTTTTTACTAAGGTACTGTTAATAATATGTACAACAGACTAACTAACATTTTTATCCGATTTTTAAAAATTGTATGTTGATTTGCAAAGTGTGTCGCGTTCGCTATGTTTTTTATTACACAATCAACTAAACATTTTATTTTATTTTTCAGAAGTGTGTCACATTCGCTATCGTAATATGTATAATTAGGTGGGTATTGTATGTGTAGAAAGAATATGAAAAGCAACAACTTGGATAAACATTAAAATAGATCCGCTAAGTATAAAAAATATTTCAACAAAGCAGCTGAGAGGACGCCGTGAAGATCTATCGAAATTGGGAAAACCAAACAAGAAGTTGATTAAAGAAAACCAAGTAAAAATTTCGTAAAATAGCTTCTTTATTGAGAACATCAATAAAAAAGCCAGAGAATGTAAAAACAGTGGACTTAGTTAAAGAGTTAAAGATATTGTAGAACTATTCAGATATTGTGTCGAACCAATAAATAATAAAGGCCTTATTCATAATCAATTTTTTAAATTAATTACAAGTTTATAAAACAAATTTTGTATGGAAATTCTGTTTTATAAACCTTTTATAAAAATAAAAATTGTTTATGAATAAGGGAGTAAATTTCAACAAATCTTTAGTTGAAATTTATTAAACAAATTGTTATTCTAAAAGACAATGGAAAAATATGTCGCGTGCGAAATCATACTTAAGGCTATAGAAAGAAATGAAATGCAAATATTTCAACATGACAACTATCAATAAAAACCCACATTATTGTTCTTTAATTAAAATAGAACGCTTCAAAAAACTATGTTTCAGTTTGCTGATTTTTTAATTTTTCTAGATATACTCATGCTAAATCATACTTAAGGTCGTAGAACAACATGACAACTATCAATATAAAGCCACATTATTATACTTTCATTTTAAAAAATTGCTTTAACGAATGCTTACTGATTTTTTAATATTTCTAGATAATCTCGAAAAAGAGTTATATTTTCTGTCGCATTCTGGATGCCATATGGGCAATTCCATGTCATCGTACGTGACATTTGTACGCCTATAGAGTGGAATAGATTTTACAAAAATAAGAGTATCTGCAAAATAATTTGGCCTTTATGTTCCATTCAGAGGGTACTATATTTTAAAAAAATAATAAGTTCTATCGAAACATTGTTTTCCAAAATATCGAGCGAAATAAGGGTATATCGTACGTGACATAAAACGGAAGTCATTTTAAAGTACATGTAAAAATATGCGAAAATTTGAGAATCGTGAAAGGCGTTATGTTTTCTTTTAATTTCTTACACTAAACCAAATATTTTTCCTTTAAAATTTGTCATATTTAAATGAAAACAATCTTTGGATGATTTTATAATTAACAAAATTTAATATCGTACGTGACAGATTTTTTTCTTATAGTAAAACAATATATATTCTGTTAATATATGTATACAATAACTAAAAAATAAATAGAAAACATATATTCGGTATCAATAAACAATTTGATAATAGCTGAAAAACAAGCAGAGTCAAATTCATTTAATACTACATGCTAATTGGGAGATAAGTTTTCGCCGCAATCTTAGCCTGAAACATACCAATTAACCCATTAACCTATTATGTGTGTGTTGGGGTTTTTAGACCCCACAGTTCAGGTTGAGTTTTACAACAATCTTCATGGAGGTGGCAGTCCGCAAGAAATCTCACCTACGTTCGGGTTACCACTAGCCACATAATTAGTTGGTTATTTAACATAGGCTTGTCCTAGGAGGAAGTGAATTGGCTCTTTGGAGACAGTCGATTGCAAATTGACAATTTATTCTGCATTCGATTTATTGTAACAGGTTAAATAACTACGTTCTGAAGTACAATACAAAAAAAAAAACAAGTTTCAAATATCCCCAACGAAATGTTTAAATAATGACTGTCTCCACTCTGCATTACAACGAGTACATATAATACATATAATTTATTGTATTTTACGGGTGTATTTAGTCCATGTTGAACTGCTGGGTAGTGTTAAAACTTTTTCTCTACATTAACCAAAATATGGTTCTATATTATGGAGACCAATATTTCCATTATTGTGAACGGTCAAGATACAACTTTAGATTTTATAAATACACTCAATTTCAGACTTACCAGTTTTTTCATTAGTTAATTGAATTACATCAGACATTATAAACAATATTTTCTAAAAGTATCAACCTTATCTGATGGGAAATATCTGTGGTTTGCGTCATTATTTTCCTCATATATTTATAATTGTTAGCCGACAACTGTTAAAACTTTAAGATGTTGAAGAATTTTTTGATAAATTTTAGAACTTTGTCAATTTTTACTGACTTATTTTATTATTGAATAACTTTTTCTCTATCAAAAAATGTCACATGATTTTTTATCAAGCCATACTTATGAAGATCTATTGATGGTAAATGGTTAACATAACACAACTAGTTAGATATGTGGTTTCAACTTTTCACCATCTACATGAAATCTAAGCAGGCGCGGATCCAGCTCAACTAATAAAAAAACACATACATTTTAGAACCCATATATGCCGAAGTAGGTAGAAAAGTACACAGACCTTGCAGGCTCAGGTATGGCAGATAAAAAAAATTAAAAATATTCACGGAAATATAAACGCCTTAAGTACTGTCTGTATAAAATTTCATCAAAATCGGACAACGGATTCGGGGGTCAGGCATTAATGTGTTAAATTAAAAAAGTAAATATAGTCAGTTTAAACTATTATTTTTGCCCTTAAAATGTTGTAATAAGCTCTGAATACTTTCACATACATGTTAGTACATTTTAGAATTTCTTGAAAAAAAGTTTCAACGGTTTTAGTTTATTTAGTCGTGGTTGTCATTCTCGTGGAATTGCCTATACGCAATAAAATTACAAAAGCTACCTTTTTTTGTTTTAAAAATAGCGCTAATGAAATGATTTCGATATGAAGAAAACAAATTGTTAAGATTTTTTTTATTTATTTTTTCACTTTAAATGCGTACGAATGTCACGTTCTTGACCGTGGAAATGCTCATATGTACTTTTAAATACCTTTCCTGACTATTGCATTAAGGCAACAACATTTGTATTGTAGCTTTGTGCAATCTTAATAAACTGAATTTGAGAAGTAAATGTTTCATAAGGATAATGGCGGGCAAGAAGGAATACATATTGTATTTGTTTTAAATAAATTACCTAAAAACTTAAAATATAGATTTATAAATTCACAAACAACATATATTTAGTAAATCCGAATAAACTAACCTTTTGCATAATTTGTTCTAAAGCGATGAAAATTGTATGTGTTAAAATTTTGGTAAATATTTATGTCTTTATTATTTCAACCGTAATGAGGCCGTGTGCCCAAGGTTGAGGCCAGTACTTTATTTTCTAAATAAAATTATATTTTGTTTGTGCACACACACACACACATGCAATTACACACACAAAAATACAATCAAAATAAAGTAGAAAGAAATGAAAATAAATAAAAAATTATAAATAGCAAAAAAAAAAAAAAAAAAAACTGAGACATTATGCCAAACTTTTTTTATTTTTCACTTTTTTGCCACAAATGAAGATTAACATCATTTGAGGGTTAGAAATCGTTTTCAATTTAAATTCAATATACATCCGGTTGTTAAGACACTGTGTATTTCAGTGTTCCTCCGCTAAAGCCGTTCATGTTGTTGCTGTTATTTTTTTTTTAACTTACATTGTCGTCATTGTCGCTGATGGTGGTGGTGGCGATGATGATGATGATTATGATGTTTAGACGACAACAGCGTCGGCGACGATAATACACAAACAAATATTTCAAACATCAACGACATAAAAGGTCGCCTGGTCAAATAAATATGTGTATAAACTACACCAAAAACAAACAAAAAAAAAAATCTACATTCAAGCATTCATTCATTCAGTCAGTCAGTCATTCAGTCACTCATTCATTCATGCTCTCATACATCTAATGTTAAGTATTTTTAGCAAATCAACCACTTTTGGGTTTTTAGTTGAATAAAAAACAACAATCCAATATCAAAAAGTAAAAAAAAGTGGCATAGATTGTTTGTATGATGAATGCCTACTTGGCTGGCTGGCTGACTGGCTGGCAATCAAACTACCTAACTAACTGACTGACTGCACGAAATACATAGATGAATGAAATAAAGTACAAATGAATGAATGTTTGAAACTTATACAAATGTCTTAAACTGACATTAAGCTACTACAGCTACTCATCACACTATTATCGAGATTATCGCTAACAAAATGATTTTAAGACGATTTTTTGTTTCCTTAAACACACACACTCTCGCACTTACACGTGTGCATAAATTTATTTCCTTGTTTTTGGGTGGATATTTTATTTATTCATACTTTTTTCATGTGTGTTCTTGTGTGTGTGTGTGTGTGAAATTCTTTGTTTCATTTCATTAGAACCACCATATCATCGTCCTCATCATCATCATCATCATCATTGTCGTTATAGGCAACATTTAAAAGGAACAACCCTAAAGGCGTTTTCCACATCAACATAATTGTCAAATATTTTGCTGTTTCTTTTTCAATTATTTACCGGTGTATGTTCTCGAGTGTGAGTTTGTTGTGTATTTTTGAATTGTATTGTAGCTGATGGATGCCTTGCAGTTTCTGTAACAAACTTAAGTTTTTGATTTTAGAAACAAATATTTAAACACTTTAGAAATATTTCACAGTATTTTATGCGCATTAGCTGGGCCGTACAGTGGTTTGAAAGGCGTAAAATGTGTGTGTAAATAATAATTTCGGTTGTTGGCCATCATTGCCAATGGCTGCAGTAATTGATGTTGGCATTTCCACAGAAAGGTAAGGATTTTTTTTTGATTTTCTCTAAAAATATATTTAAAATATTTTATTTCGTTTCTAATTTTAATCCAATCTTAGTGTTTATTATGAGAAAATTATACTAAAAACTGGAAATATACAAGGTGGCGCAAAAGTAATCCTCCTATCAGAAAATGCTATAAATTTTGCGATTGGCCCCTAATGTCAATTCTGTTTTGACATTTGTGTAGTAAACACATGCGAAATACACGTTAATAAACAATGTTACGCTACACTGCTCCAGAACGCGGAATATTGCTGACTATTTATTTGATCAATAATCGGTTGGTGACTTTGGCACAACGTGAATTTCGTCGCAGGTTTCCTGGCCGTCCAACGCCTACTGGTGAAACACTGCGACGTTTAGCCGCTCGCCTCGAAGAGACTGGTACAACACGAGATGCTGCCAGGCGTGGCAGACCCCGGAGTAGCCGTTCTGCAGAGAATATTGCTGCTGTAGCCGAGGATGTCATGGAAGCGCCGTCGACATCGACCAGACGACGTGCCACGCAAATGGGTATCAGTCGACGGTCTTTACAGCGAATTTTGGTACAAGATTTGAAGATGTTTCCGTACAAAGTCCAGACGGTGCATCAGCTGTTAGCAGCTGACCGCCAATCGCGTCTAACATACGCGAATCGCGTCTAACATACGCGAATAACCACCAAGAGGAAGATGATTTTTCATCAAAAATAATCATGAGTGATGAGGCCCATTTCCATCTTAGGGGGTACGTAAATAAGCAAGATTTACGCTTCTGGGGCACTGAAAATCCGCGTGTAACCCACGAAGAGCCATTACACCCGCTCAAAGTCACTGTATGGTGTGCTGTTTTCGCAGGAGGAGTCATCGGACCTTTTTTCTTCGAAGACGTCGCGGGCCAAACTGTTACTGTGAATGGTGAGCGCTACAGAGCAATGATCAATGAGTTCTTTTTGCCGCAACTTGATGAATTGGGATTGGAAAACATGTGGTTCCAACAGGACAGTGCAACGGCACACACTGCACGTGCCATAACCGATATGCTGATGGATGCATTTCCCGGACGCCTAATCTGCCGTTTTGGCGATTTGCACTGGCCAGCAAGATCGCCTGATTTGACCGCTCCAGACTTATTTTTGTGGGGCTTTTTGAAGTCGCGGGTTTATGTCAACAAGCCTCAGACTCTTGCAGCTCTTAAAGACAATATCCGTCAAGAATGTGAGGACCTATCGCCGGAAGTTTTGCCCAAAGTGATGGAAAATGCCATAAAAAGGGCTCAAATGACAAGTAACTGTGGCGGCGGCCATTTACATGACATCATATTCTCGACTTGATGTAAAAAAAATTAAAAGACCAAATAAAAATAATCCACAAGAAGAATCAAAGTTTTTAATTTTTTTTTTTAATTACATCCAAAAAACATCGGTTGTTTACTTTTGCGCCACCTGTTATTATGCTATGTCGAAATTATGTCAAAGTTATATCAAAGTCCCTATTGTAAGACTCTTTATATAGAAATTTCTTGAAGATTTACTATTTGCCCTTTTTATGAGTCCAACCCACTGTGCAATGATTATATTCAAATAAATACTTATGTTGGCAACATTTTCACTTATGTCATACAAATTTTGTTAAATTTTACATGAATAAAATGTACGTACTTGCAGACATATATACATACATATGTACGTAAATCTGTAAACGTATGCATAAAAATCTATGAGAATGAGAGTTTGTATGTATGTTAAATACGCATGTAATTGCTTCAAGGCACAGTTGTTAAATGTCATCCTCTAAATATCATTATGTTAAGCTGTTTGTTATAGTTGCTCATGGTTACAAAAATGATGTTGAGAATGATGATGATGATGATGACGTTGATTTTAAGTAGTGGAAGTGGCAGCCAAACAGTGGTGGTAACGTATGCTAATATAATCAGGAAAAGATTTAAGTAAAAACCAAACAATAGCTTTTCAAAAAATTTAAATTTTCCTTTGAATGTAGCCGTTTGATATTTACAATTATATTTTATTATGTTTTTTTTTAAGCCGTTATAAGAAGTTATTTTAGTTAATTTTAAGGAAATTAGATTTCAATCTCTCTTTTTGTGTTGTACCAAAAACAAATACAGTTTGAGTTTATTTTGGTATGTAAATATTTAGAAACAAGTCAAGTAGTCGTTGAAGGAGTTAATAAATATTATGATAATATGATTTAAATATATGTATATTTTATTTTTGAAAAATGTATGTAGTTAGTTGTTGATTGCTTCAAGGGGTCGTTATGACAGCAATAAATATGGAAAATATTTATAAACTCAAGAAGTTTTGTTTTATTTTTATTTTTTATGTATTTATGTATATTTGTTTTTATATATTTAAAAAGCTTAAGTCTAAAAATATTGTTATGAGATACATATGTTTTCATATGCCTTAAAATAATAGTTGACCAATGAGTGCTGCCCCTTATTCATACTGAATGGTTTATAAAATAATGTTTTATAAACCTTAATTAAATTCATATTAAAAAATATTCTCATTAATGAAACAAATTTAATTTTGAGGGGGTTAGTAAATACTAAATATGATTTTGAACATATGTCGATTTGATGTACTATAATATTGAGTGGATGACTTAAAACCGCGTATCTTATGAAAGCGGTTTTTGGTTTTAATAACGTATAGTTCTAGTGGAGTTCTAGTTCAGTTCTATTTCAGTTATAGTTAAGTTTTTTTTGTTTCGAAAATGTCGAATTTTGTACCAACGAATCGTCATAAGCGGGAAGATTTACGTTACTTCTTTAATTAGAAAATGTGCCACTGAAACACACTAATTGCTCACCAAAGCATATGGTGAAAGTGTTTCATCGGTTTCAACTTGCGATTTGGTGATTTTGTGTGTTGATTTTGACACGGAAGCCAAAGATCGCCCAGGCCAGCCAAAAACGTTTGAAGACCAAGAATTGGAGGCACTATTCCATGAACATTGTTATCATACTCAACAAGAGCTTGCAAAATCATTGGGAGCTAATCAAGCAGCAACTTCAAAACGTTTGCGAGCAGTAGGATTCATCCAAAAGCATTGAAATTGGGTACCATACGAATTGAAGCCGATATATCTTCAAAGACGATTTTGCATGTCAAATTATGCTTGAACGCTATAAAAGATAATAATTTTTGCACCGATGAAACATGGATCCATTACAATAACCCGAAGTGTAAGAGATCGTACGTGAAGCTCGGCCAACTAGCCGAATTGAAACCAAAGCCAAATATCCATGGCGCTAAAACAATGCTCTATATTTGGTGAGAGCAACAGGATCTTATCTATTATGAGCTGCTGAAATCTGGTCAGACCATGACAGGGAACCTGTACCGAACATAACTGATTCATTTGAAGCAAGCATTGGCCGAAAAAACGCTCAGAATATGCGACCACACATGACATTCTTAATATTCCATCATCACAACACTTGGCCACATTATGCAATACCTTTTTAAAAAGTATTTATAGTCCAGACCGCGCCCCGTTCGACTACTATTTGTTTCGATCGATGAAGAACGCACTCTCTGGGATACGCTTCACTTCAGAACAGAGTATCCGAAATTGGTTTGATTCATTCTTGGCCTCAAAAGATGAGCAGTTCTTTTGGCGCGGGAATACGAATAGCGAATACGGAATTAATGCTCAAATGTTAGGGGACCGTGTTCACGAAGGTTCTCTAGCGATTTCTAAATTGTGCCATATGTCGGATTTGAGGTGACGTAAGTCCTCGTTGTCGATGCTGCGCTTCAACAGATCTTCTCCATGTTGTTCGTTGTCGACCAACATTTCGTCTCCCTTGCGGATTCCATTGTAAACTGGCCTTTGCTATGTTGGAAATATCTTTACGCAGCGTGTGGCCAATCCACGACCATTTACGATGGCGGATTTCGTGGGCGACGGGAGTTTGGTTGCTTATAGGTCAGCAGGTCAGCGTTTGGGATGCGGTTTGACCAAAATATTTTGTTTATTTTGCGCAGGCATTTATTTACAAACACTAGTAGTTTTGCTGTTAAGGACTCAGTGATTTTCCACGTTTCACACCCGTAGAGAAGGACCGACTTAACGCTAGAATTAAATATGTTGATTTTGTGCCGCTTAAAATAAGCTCTACGCGCTCGATTTATTCTGTTTGCTGCATCTTCATCTGCTCCTCCATCTTTACTTATGACGCTGCCAAGATAGGTAAATTTATTTACGTTTTCTATCTCGGTGCCGTTTAATAGTATTGGGTTAGTGTTTGCAGTGTCGATTCTGAGCGACTTGGTTTTGGAGATGTTGATCTTAAGCCCGACTCGCATGCCACACTCTTACAGCCTATCTAGTTTTTGTTGAATGCCGTCCAATGTATGCGACATAAGACATATGTCGTCTGCATAGTCAAGGTCATGCAACCGTTGGTTCAGGTGCCATTGGATTCCATTTGGTGTCTGACGGAATACTAAGAGGAAAAGCACTGGTGACTGCGTACATTCTTGTCTCACGCCGGTGTTCATATCAAAAGCCTTGCTTTCTTGGCCTTTGAAACGCGCTTTACATGGAGCGTTTCGGTATAGCTCCTTTATAAGGGTTACGAAAGGGTCAGGAATTCCAATATTTTCTAGTGTAGACCATATTCCCTGTTGATGGTATCGAATGCTCTTTCGAAATCCACAAACACTAAGAAGTGCGGGGAGTTGTACTTTGCGGACTGTTAAATTATTATGCGCAATGTATTGATTTGGTCTACACATGATCGATTCGATCTAAATCCACTCTGTTCATTGCGAAGATATATATGTTATGAGGTCAGGGCATGTCATGAAGAACTCGAGTGGTATATTGTCTGGACCAGCAGCTTTATTGTCCTTGAGCTTAGCAGCAGCTCTTTTCACTTCTTCGATAGTCGGTGGTGCTGCGGAGATGTCTCTTCTTGGATTTCCTCTGATTTGTCTCTGATAAGGTGGGCTGTTTGAGTCAGTTGCTAGAGGTGGAGACTCGAAAAATTCATTGCATCGTCTTAGCTGATCTTCGATGTCGGTGAGGATGTTGCCATATCTGGCTCTTATATTTAGTGTGGTTGCGAGTTTGGATCCGCTTAACTGCTTGATTGCTTTGTAGGTTTCTCGTGTATTGCCATGGAAATAGACGGAAAATATATGGCGTGTTAATCATACTAAAGATTGTGAAAAAACGATTGAAAATATTTTAACGTGAGAACTACCAACAGAAAGCCACATTCTTTAAAAAAATTTGCAGATTTTTGCATTTTTCTAGATGCAGTCAACAACGCGTTTTGTCGCCTTCTTGATCTAATGTTTATTGCTTATATATTGGAAGCAACAAAACGACAAAACTTACCATTGGCACTAAATATAGTGCTACTAAACTGCTATTGACAAATGGAAAGAATATTAAAATGTCGCGTTGTTTACTGTAAAAATGCCCATATGTAAGTATTATCGGATATACCTACTGTAGAATACCAAACTTTATAATAAATTTGTATCATATTTCAACTCATTCGATATGTTATTCAAATTTAAGTTTAATGCAGAAAATTGGTTAAAACTCGCTTAGTTAACGTTATTGGAAATCTATATAAAAAGTATGTCGAACCAATAAATAATAAATAAAAAGCTTTTGTTGAAATTGCTACAACTAATCGGGATTATATATGTATCTCTTTCTAAATCATACTAATGGTTGTAAATATTTCAACAGAAGCCCCATTATCCTACATTCGTTTAAACAATTGCTTTTATGAATTATACAGATTTTATAATTTTTCTAAATGTACTTAAAAATTAGTTCTAATTGTTGTCACGTTCTTGATTCTATGGAAACAACAATTTGAGAAAACTTACTTTTTGCACTAAAACTAGTGCTACTGAAATGTTTAAAAATTATTAAAGTAATTGCTTTAAAAATTATGTCCCACTTTGCAGATTTATTAATTTTTCTGGATGCATTCGGAAACGAGTTATATTTTTTGTCGCGTTCTGGATTTCATGCTTATTGCTAATATATTGGAAGCAAGAAAACGACAAAACTTACGTTTGTTTAGTGCTACTAAAATGCTATCTAAAAATGTAAAAAATGTCGCGTTCTGGTCTGTGAAAATGCCCATATATAATTATTATACACCTACTGTAGAGTACCAAAATTAATAATAATTTTGTACTGTAATCATTTGATAAATATTCAAATTAAACTTTTGAGATTTCTTTAAACTTTGAAAAATGGAAACGATGTTATCACGTAGCATTCCAGAATATGAAAATAACCATATATCGGATATACCTACAGTAGAGTACCAATCTTTGTAACAAATTTGTACTGTACTCATTCGATATACTTTATAATATTCAAATTTAACTTTTGAGATTTCGTTAAACTTTTCAAATACAAACAATTACTGTTTGTAGCAACAACGGAAAAAATAATCAATATTTACAGATTTATGGCCAAACAGTGGGGAGGAAGGCGCACATGGAAAGGGAAACAATTTTCCAAAAAGAAAATACCCAAAAATAAAAAAATATTATCAACAAAGTACAAACAAATAAAATCTGATACAGAGTATACAAAAGACAAAACCATCTTTTGTAAATAAAAATGAAAATCAGGAAAAAAAAAGAAAATAAAATAAAGGAAAATGTAGTATATAAAAACAAGCAATGACACCCAACCAACGATATACGTAGAAGTGGAACATGTAACGACAAACGTTGCGACGACGGCTGGATAAGAAAAAGTCACTAAAGCTATTTTTGGGATATGTATGGTGCTGCTGCTGAGCTGATGTTGCAAACATTTTTATTTCTTATTTCTCAATCATAGTGTGGCCTGACTGCCAGCCAGCCAGCCAGCCCTCCCAGGCTTGATATGGTTTGGTCTGTGGCCATAACGCAACAAAAAAAGGTAACAAGAGGGTTGTTAAAACGCTTTCTTTTTGTCTTTGTTGTCGCTGTTCCTTGAATTTTTGTTCATACTTTGTTTGAATGTTTTTTTTTTTTTATATATGTACGTATTTCCATCGTATGTATGATGAGGATGATGATGATGAATATTTCTTTCCCCTTGAATGGAATATTTTTAGTGTATTTTTTTTTTTTATTATTGTTGTTGTCGTTCTGTTGTTCTATAGATGAGTAAATGAATGTACAAATGGATGGATGGCTGTAAGTAAGAGTATGAGTGTTCGTGTGTATCTGTGTAAGCTCATACACTTATGTTGTTGTTTATTTTTATATACACTGTAGATGTTCAAACAAAATATCTTCCGGTTTCCGGATGAAGCACAAATAAGAAGAGTATAAAAAAAAAATAAATAAATATTGTGTGTATAAAAAATAATACAACATTTACGAATATGCAATAAATATACTAAATATATTTATATACGAATATGTATGTACGTGTGTTAATATGTAGGCAAAAATTGAAGTATGAATATAAACCGGAGACGCAGTGAAAATCAAACGTACCTACCTACATATTCATAAAGTTTTTTTTTTTAAATCTTTTTTTTTTTTCTTGGCTTATTTGTATGACGCAGTGAGACTTTAGATTTTTTTGTTTTATAAATTTTGTATTTTATTTTTTTTATTATTATATTTTATACATACCATTGAGTATACGTGTATGTACTTACACTTTGTTGTTGGTTTCCCTGTGATTTGAGTATTGTGTTGCTTCCGTTGTTGTAGCATAAATACATACATATAAAATGTATGTTTATATGCGGTAAATGCTGTAACGCTTTAGAACAACAAAAAAAAAAATACATATATCCTTTAAATTTCAGAAAAGTATCTAAGGTAGTTATTAAGGAATTGAGAGCTACTGATGAAACGAACTTGAAATGCCCTACTAAATATGGATATTTACAAAGTCCATATCCGCTTGAATTTCCCTATATACACTATGGACATTTTTAAGGTCAAGAACGCGACATTGGAACTCCTTTGAAGTGAAACAATAAAGATATCTTTGTTCTTGTTTCTATTTTTAAATAGCATTTTAGTAGCACTAGGTTTTGTTGTTTACAATATATTTGCAATAAACATGGGATCAAGAACGCTACAAAAAATAGAACTCGTCTTCGACTGCATTTAGAAAACTGCAAACTAAATTAAAGTATTGTGGTTTTCTGTTGACAGTTGTCATGTTAAAACATTCGCATTCATTTGTTTACTACCTTTAGTATGATTTAGCACGCGACGTATATTCCCGTCACGTTCTTTTTATAAGGATTAGTTCAAGTAATTTTAACAAAAGCTTCACATTTTCAGCTTTATTTACTGCCTTTCCCAATGTTTTCTGAAAACTGCAATAGGGTTAATAATTATTATTCCAATAAATGTATCCTTTTTTCGCGAAAATTTTTCCGACTTATTCTATTCTCATTTTTCTTTTCTTTTACTTGAAAGCGTCAGCTGCTTTATTGCAAATATTCATTAAACTTTAGTGTAACTCTATTAATATTTCCCAAGGTCGAATCGCTGTCTTTCAGCTCACGAATGACCCTTCTAAATACGCATATTAAGATAATAAAATCATTTGTTTTTGAAAAAATATAGCGAACGAGATATACAAGGTGGCGCAAAAGTAATCCTTCTATCAGAAAATGCTATAAATTTTGCGATTGGCCCCTAATGTCAGTTCTGTTTTGACACTTGTGTAGTAAACACATGCGAAATACACGTTAATAAACAATGTTACGCTACACTGCTCCAGAACGCGGAATATTGCTGACTATTTATGTGACCAATAATCGGTCGGTGACTTTGGCACAACGTGAATTTCTTCGCAGATTTCCTGGCCCTCCAACGCCTACTCGTGAAACACTGCGACGTTTAGCCGCTCACCTCGAAGAGACTGGCACAACACGAGATGCTGCAAGGCGTGGCAGACCCCGGAGTAGCCGTTCTGCAGAGAATATTGCTGCTGTAGCCGAGGATGTCATGGAAGCGCCGTCGACATCGACCAGACGACGTGCCACGCAAATGGGTATCAGTCGACGGTCTTTACAGCGAATTTTGGTACAAGATTTGAAGATGTTTCTGTACAAAGTCCAGACGGTGCATCAGCTGTTAGCTGCTGACCGCCAATCGCGTCTAACATACGCTCAAGCCATCATTAATCACCACCAAGAGGAAGACTGCCTATTTCCATCTTAGCGGGTACGTAAATAAGCAAAATTTACGCTTCTGGGGCACTGAAAATCCGCGTGTAACCCACGAAGAGCCATTACACCCGCTCAAAGTCACTGTATGGTGTGCTGTTTTCGCTGGAGGAGTCATCGGACCTTTTTTCTTCGAAGACGTCGCGGGCCAAACGGTTACTGTGAATGGTGATGGAAAATGCCATAAAAAGGGCTCAAATGACAATCAACTGTGGCGGCGGCCATTTACATGACATCATATTCTCGACTTGATGCAAAAAAATTAAAACACCAAATAAAAGTAATCCACAAGAAGAATCCAAATTTTTAATTTTTTTTTAATTACAGCCAAAAAACATCGGAAGTTTACTTTTGCGCCACCTTGTACTTTGAAAATAGAAAATAAAATGTTTAGTGTTATTATTACATGCTATATACATTGTTTTTAGTTAAAGGCAATAAATATTGTTATTAATTTCAATTCTAAGCCATTTTATTAAAAGGAACTCGGAGTACTAATAACAAACAATAATTTAAATACTAGAACGCGACATTAGAATATGAATACAATCGAACTAACAAATTTTCGATTCATTTGAATTAAAATTTTCATAAATTTATAAATTTATTTTGTTCATGTCGCGTTCTTGTACATAAATTATCGTTCCAATCAAATGATAATTTATGTACAAGAACGCGACATGAACAAAATGAATTTATAAATTTATAGTTTATAGCTTTGTTTGGCCTCTTTTAATTTGTATGTATTAATTTGTTGTTGATAGAGAGATTTCATAAGATGTAATATA
Organism: Calliphora vomitoria; assembly: GCA_942486065.2. NCBI lineage: Eukaryota > Metazoa > Arthropoda > Insecta > Diptera > Calliphoridae > Calliphora > Calliphora vomitoria. The sequence goes on along the minus strand of OW818031.2, from coordinate 17,497,261 downwards.
AATATGTGTAATAAAAATTAGTAGGGATATGCTGTATAATTAAGATAATTACTTAATTATCGTGTTTTGTTATGAACAATTTAAAAAAAATATAAAATCGGTAAATGAGTTTTTTGAAAAACTTAGGATTTAAGCAAATATTTAAATTGGTTAACTCTTTCAGCCACGATTTTATTTGTAAAATCAAAACAATTGCATTTTTACTTTAATCAAGGTTAATTTATTATAAAAATAAGAAAAAATAAATCAAAACATTAAAAAAACCACCCCATTCCAAGCTTTTTTATGGAATGAGGTGGTTAGTTTATTAGCCACCGTGGCAGTTGTCATTAAAAAAAATTGTAATAAAATTTTCGTAGCGTATAAATTGTTTTAAAATCTACTGATTTTGACTAAAGTTTCTGACCAAACAAAAGAAATAGCAAAGTAACACTCAATTCGATGAACAATAAGAACTTTGTGCTTTTTTTATTGAAAGCATGAAAGTCTCTTAGAAAAACTGCGGTTTACAATATATTCAAATTAATAATATTAATCTAACCAAAGCACATAAACGATGCCTTAAAAATTTAACTGATTAGCAAAATGTCAATAGATATCAATAAACTATGTTTTAAAGACTATAGAAAAGGTGGTTAGTAAAGTGACCACTAGTGACTTTCTTAATGAAACATAGGTTTTTGAATAAATAATATAGTCTTCATTGAGCTCTACACATGTTTGTATCCCTTCCACAAAATAAGATTTTCAATGTCATCAAAATGGGCATTTGATGATCGATTCACCATGAGAAACCCACTGTTTTGACTGCTGTTTGGTCTATGGTCTGTTGTGATTGTCACAATCAATTGTAAGCAAATGCAACATCCACCTTGCGGAAAGCTTTCTCATACCCAAGTGATCATTCAAAATTAAAACCACTGAGCCATGTGAGAGACCTCAACTGGCCGTCTAGAACATTCGGCATCTTCCGTGCTTGTACGACCACAACGAAATTCAGTAAACTTATTTTTAACATTGAAATTGATGGTGCAGAGTTCCCATAGTATTTATCAAGCGTAGCCTTGGTTTGAAGGATGGTTTTTTTCCGCAAAAAATAATGCTTAATGAGCCGATGAAATTCCCTTGTTTAATTTTCTTCTTAATTAACTAGGTAGTCTGCTATCAATGAGAGTCAAATTAAAACTAAATGACGCAGCTTGTTCAAATTTTGACAGGAGTCAACTGACAGATTCCTGTTAGCAGGAACAGTTAAGAGGTGGGAAATGCAAATAGTCACGGATTTATTAACCCGACCTGGTGCGAGGTTAATGAAAATTGTAAAATATATTTAAAAGGTAAAAAAACTCGGTGTAAAGTTCTCATTCTGTCTTTTAGTGTTTCAGGCTGAAATATTGGCGATCAGGGTAATATAAGGCAAAAAACTTCATGAGAGAATTGACATCTATATCATCAGTCAGGCTGCAGTTCCGTCACTTAAATTGGATGCTGCTTCTTCTACTTTAGATTGTCAGGTTAAGGATGAGCTATATAGGCTAGATCGGCTTGGTTTGGTTTTTTGTTGCGGCAAAAGCAGGATAACTAACCAGTGATATCTGATTATCAATATCTGCTTATCTGCCGTAATAGCTCCTGGTACTATTTAAATTTTAAGGATAATAGGTGGTGCAAAAGGGATCGAATTCAAAGTGAAACTAATAATGCAACTCAGAATAAAGACTGAGATCGAAAAACATACATAAATATTAATAAAAATGAAACCACTAAACTTAAAAAAGTTTTTTTTATAGTTCTAATCACTAGTGATGAATTTTCGAACCTTATCTGGAAACACTTCCATTAAGGTTTTTATAGTGATTTCTGTCACTTTGTTGGAACAGGCAGTCCATCTCCGTTTAAAATCTACCACACTTTTGGACACCTTTTTTGTGCTCTTCAATTCTCTTTCAACAGGAGCCCAATATCTCTCCACTGGGCTTAGCTCTAGGCTGTTTGGAGGATTGGCCTCTCTTGGTACAAATACCACATTATTGTTCTTTTACCACTCAAGACCTTGCTTACCATAGTGACGGATGCCAAATCAGGACAAAAATAAGTGGACACATTAAGAAGTCTTATGAATGGAAGCATCCTCTTTTGTAAACATTCCTTAATGTAAATTTCGGTATTTATAGATCCCTTTGTAACAAATGTTTGGCTTCTTTTGCTGGAACTGCATATTGCTTGCCATACCAAGAACTTTTTGGGAACATTTTCTGCTTTTGGGTCCTAAACTTTTCTACAATATTCCCTTGAGCATCACCAACATAAAAAAATTGACCCAGAAGTATAAAATTTTACTTCAATTTCCGCGCTCTGTCTTTGGCCTCTACATTTTTAGCAGAAACTTTTTGAGCCTTGTATGCTTTTAAACCTTCATTGGCTTTAACTTTTCATACCAAATAGTTCGAGTACTGAGCTGCTTTCCTACCGGATGTGTTTGGAGCTCGTTTGAAAATGCTTTCTATTTTTTGGCTTTAGAAACATCATGTGGACCATTCCTTCTACCTGAACCAGGTATTATATCAACGGACAAGTTCTTCCGGTACTGTTTAATGACATTGGAATCAGTTTGACGGCAGGCCTTTGATTGTTTGGCCAACTTTTTGTAGGACCAACTTGGGTTTTGTTGAAAATATTTAATAATTTTAGCACGCAATTTTTTCTCGTCACTCATTTTAATCAGATTAAGAACAAATGAACATAATTGACATTAAACATAATAACGGTCATGCTTTACAAAGGTACCTTGATCAAAAAAAAAAAAAAAAATCAAATAATACTTGCGTTAAAAGTTTTAATGAAAAACGTGTGTTAGGAATTTTTCGATCTCAGTCCTTATATATTCGAAGAACATGTTAGGATGCGGCTGTGTCAACAGCTCATTGGAAGATCGGTAAGTATGAAACAGACTTGGAATTTCTTTCAGCAGTAATTGCTGCATCTGTCTGGATTGTAGAAAGGTTGAAACTTTATTTCATGTTTCTTATCACATCTCAAAATGTAATAAGATGCGGATATCTGGGCGAATATATACCACAAGATCTTCCTGAGGTGTCAATATCTAGACTATGTGACGCTATACTACTCATACTACTACAATAGTATCTTGTCTTGATATAGTAACTCAAACTCATTGAGTGGTATGATCTTATCAAAATGGTGTTATATTTATAAAGGAAACTAGAAAAAAATTCAAACAGCAAATTCAAAAATTACACAAATAATCCCACATATGAGTATTGTTTTTGTTTTCACATAGCATAGAGAAACAACAAGAGCGGAATTTAGAAAAAAACTCAAACAAAAATTTTACTCAAAATAATCACTCATATGAGTGTTATTTTTGTTTTTACATAGTTTTCTTTACTAATACATTCTCAATACTTTGGTTTTTGACAACTGAGTTAGGTCTTTGATAGAAGAGTTTCCGCTCTATGTATATTTCTCTATGTCACATAGTTTTTTTTACTAATACATTCTCACTACTTTGATTTTTGACAACTGAGTTAGGTCTTTGATAGGAGAGTTTCCGATCTATGAGTATTTATTTACCAATCTTGTGTGCTGATTATTAGTTAAAGTTTCATTATCTTTCAAGAGTCAGGTGGCCTTCAAAATTTAATTGAAAAATTTTATGAATTGCAAGGACTCTGTCTTAATCGTACCATACCATTCCTTTACCATACAACTTCTTGCCACTAAATATGCCTTAAATAACTCTAAAGCTAATACCAATCAAAAAGGTTTTACTTCTGCTAATTCAGTTCAGCTTTTACATGTTTCAAGTCTTTCTTAAGAGTCAGTTTAAGGAGCTCTAAGAGCACAACTCACAATTCAACCCTCCACATTCGCTCCAAATGATACTTACACTAAATTTCTCTAGTTGATTGTCATTTATTAATGGGAAACAACAATTCCCTGTGTTTCATCTTTAAGAAGAGAAATATTTTATGTTGAACTGTATAAATAGAATATAAATAAAACTTCATACGAACTGTCACCGAGTGTTTCTTCTGCTTTTGTGATGATTTTTGTGGAAATAGGGAAGAACAAAAAAAAAAAAAAAATTCTATTGACTATTTATTTAAATACAAACGTACTCGTTCGTATTAATGTTGTTGTTTTGTTTACATGTGTGTAGCTGTGCTTGTGTGTGTGTGTGTATGGATTGACGATTATGTTTTCGTATGTATTTTGATGGTGTGCACGTGTCAATTGGAATTGATTGTTTCTTTAAGTAAAGTAAAATATACACAAATGTTTTTTTTCTTCTATGTTTTCCTCCCTCATAATACAATTTGAAACTGTTGTTCTTGAATATTCTTTTCCTTTCCATGGCTGCTACATTCCTTGCTTCCACCAACGATGTAACCAAATCCCAAATGTGTGATTTTTTTTGTAGTTGTCTTGGGTTCTTGGCGTTTTTGTGTGTATTTCAAGTCTTGTTTGTAAAATGATTTAATATAATTTTTGTTGTTGGTGTGTCTTTTAGAAAATATAGTATTAGTAAGTATGTATTTACATACTCACAACTATACATACATATGTATGTACATATTTTACATGTGTAACAACAACAAAGTATAATATTTATACATAGATTTTCCTTTTTATGTTTGAATGTCTTTCTGTCTGTCTGCCTGATTTTCTAATATATCTGAGTGTATGTCTGTTTATGTGTATGACTAATCGTATGCAATAAATTTGTTGGAGTAGATTTTCAGATGTTCCCTTTTTTTCTGTTGATTTGATCATCTTTTAACAATATTCTTATTTTAGCATTTTAATAAAACATATTTTATCTGCACATATAAATATGGAAAAAAAATCTTTGTATCTCTTGATGTAATCGCACGAGTTTGTTTCCATATGTGTGTGTGTTTAAGCGATAAGATGCTAAGAAAATTCTATAATTTGAATCAATGTTGACAGAGCAGCTAAAGAATTATTTCCATTACTGTATTGAACATTGAAGAACATTTTAAATATTGGGTATATCACTTAAAAATGCCAGATTTACAATAGATGGCGTATCTTTAGAACTCGGTTTTTAGATTTAATAACGTATATGTCATTTTAAAGGGTACATATCTGTAATTTATTGTCACTTAGTTATTGAACATTATAGTGTAAACAACAATGTTTTTTTTGCTTTGAAAATGGTGATTTTGACATGGCAGACAAAAATCGTCCAGGCCAGCCAAAAAAGTTTGAAGATCAAGAATTGGAGGCATTACACAAAGAAGATTATTGTCAAACCCAACAAGAGCTTGCATAATCAAGCAGCAATTTTAAAATGTTTGCGAGTAGCAGAACTCGTCCAAAAGCAGGAAAATTGGGTAACATACGAATTATAGCCAAGAGAAATTGAAAGAAGATTTTGCATGTCAGATATGATGCTTGAACGCTACAAAAGAAAATCATTTTTGCACTGAATCATTACTTGCGATGAAAAATGGCTCCACTACGAAGCACAAGAGATCATACGTAAAGCCCGACAAACCATCCGATGCGACACCAAAGCTTATCTGTATTTGGTTGGAGCAAAATGGTCCTATATATTATGAGCTGCTGAAATCACAGGGAATCTGTACCGAAGACCACTCATTCGTTTAAAGAGCGCATTGGCCCAAAAACCCTAAGAATAAGTGGCTAGACATGAAACCGTAATATTATGCAATGCCTTTTAAAAAATATTTAGAATGAAGTGGTTGAGAATTTTTGCTTCAGCCTCTTTATATTCCAGACCGTGCCACTTCCGATTACTATTTGTTTTGGTCTCTGGGGTACGCTTCACTTTGGAGCCGAGTATCCGATATTGACTTGATTCGTTCTTGGCCTCAAAAGATGAGCAGTTCATTTGGAAAGATGGGAAAAGGTCATAAGCTACGTACACTTTTACAATGTGCTCGTAATGTAAATTGTCAGTTTAGACGATTGTAAGAAAACCTTACAATTTCATTGTCAGACAATTGTCAAACAATATATTTATCTGCCAACAAAAATTGTCAGTTCACACGGTTGCTTCACTTTTGTTTATTTTAAATACATATGCACAGTGTTGCCAATAGAAATAATTTACCTGACAATGATGCCATTGTCAGATGTATAAACTTCGCACATGTGGCAATAAAAAGTTCCTGACAATGATCTTACAATGATCTGGCAATGGCAACGAAGGTGTTTACACGATTGTCAGATGTCTGATAATAGTATTGTCTTACAATGTACTGACAATACTTTTTCTGACAACGTTGTAAGACAAAAATTGTAAGTTCACACGGTTGTTAGACATTTTCTGAACATTTTTCTGATAATTTTGTACAATCTGACAACCGTGTGTACGTCGCAATAGCTAACAATGGCCAATACTTTGAATAAATTTAATTTGTACAAATGTTTCAAAATAAAAGCTAAAAATTTTAAAAAATTCTGCATTTACCCAATATAAAATATGAATTTGGTACTTTTTTAAAATTTAATCCCTTAGATGGTTAAAATTTTATTTATTCTTGGTACTTTTTTCACAAAATATTTTCATAATAAGAATTTTTGGTACAAAAAAGTACCAAAAATTGTAAAAGCGGGGAAAAACATTTTATTCGAAATTGTTAAGCCATACAATAATTTAATAACAGGTTGTTATTAGGAACCAAATCCGTGTAAACAGTTTGGTGCTCTTTTTAAAAAAAACATATGTTTTCTTGAGCACATGAACTTTGGAGACATACGAGGGTGGGTCAATAAGTCCACGACTTTTTGAATTTCCTGCTGTCAATAGGCATCTGTCAGTTGACTCCTACCAAAATTTTAACAAGCTGCGTCATTTAGTTTCTGTTTGACAGACATAGATAGCAGACTACCACGTGATTTTAGGAGAAATCGGAAAAATGAGAAATTCATTTTGAGGTCTCTATACAAGAAACATTTGAAAAAAATTACGATGTATTGTTGTCCGATCGAAGATTAAAAGTGCAAGAGATTGTGGAAGCCATAGGCATCTCATATGGCTCAGTGGTTTTAATTTTGAATGATCACTTAAGTATGAGAAAGCTTTCCGCACATTTGCAGTACGAAATAATCCCTCTTTTATCCTATTCTCCGAAATTAGCCCCGAATAACTATTTCTTGTTTCCAAACCTAAAGAAATGTATCGGCGGAAAGAGATTTGACTTCAACGATTAAATCATCTAACAAAAAATACCTATTTTGATGACCTCGACAAATCTTATTTTTTAGAAGGGACAAACAAGTTGGAGAAACGTTGGACAAATTGCATAGACCTTAAAGGAGACAATGTTGAAAAATAAAATAATTTTTTATCCAAAAACCTGTGTTTCACTAAAAAAGGCACGGACTTTTTGACCCACCTCGTATTTGTGTCATAAAAAAATTAGTTTTATTAGTATTTTTTTTAATATTTGAAATTATTTAACTTTCCCCACGAAGCCTGGTTATGCGTTAACTAATAGTTATACTGTCGGTTAAAATTATTTTTGTATGAAAACTGTCAGTATAACTATTAGTTAACACATAACCAGACTTCGTGTTACTGGGGGTTATTCGTATAAAAGTATGCTGATATGCTTCTGAGTAAAGTATGAGTTAAGTGATTTTATCTTTTCTTACATGCCCTACTACAATTAATTGGGTTTTTCCGACTCGAATTGTAGTTTCAATTTGTATTTTTAATTTGCATTTCCAAATTTCTATCTGCTTTTTCTTAATAGTAACTTGCTTTTCAGTTTTACAATTTCTATTTTCTCAATATTAATTAAGATTTATCAATTTCAATTTGTGTTTTTTCTCAATACAGATTTGGATTTTCTCAATTTCAACATGAAATGGTTAGTTTCAAAAACCAGGTAAAAATTTTAACAAATGATAAAAAAACATCATAAATAATATGATTTCTTTTTAAAAGCTCTCATCTAATATCATTCTCCGAGTTCATACGTGAAGGATTCTTTGTTTTGATTGATAAAAGCGCAGAAAAACTGTTTAGCATAAATATGTCGATGACAACTGCATTAATAGCTTTAACGCTTCAGAGCCAAACAAGTGAGAAAACTTTGTAGTAAACCCTAATTCGAAATTCAATTTAGCATACGAGTGACATTTCGTTTCATTTCTATCTTCTTGATATAGTGGGCCACATTTGAGAACCGCAGCACTGGGATATCTGAAGGTTTGTAGCGTTGTAAACAAATGCGAACTTATAGCGGTAGGTATTATGCAAAGTATTGTATTATGTATAATATCAAGATTACAACCCTTGAAAACTACAAACTATTTCCGGTATTAACCCTCTAATGGCAATTTCTAAAAAAAAAATGGCTAAAAACGTTGGTCATAATTTGTTTATGGTAAATTTGGGCATCTGTTTTCAAAAACAATATTTACAAACTTGTAAAATCAATGGTTTACCTGGCAGGTGGGCAAAAGTAAATGAGTGCCTTAAGGCACCCTTGGTGCTTTAGAGATTGAAACATAGTCGGGTTTTAGTAAGTATAGTTATTGAAAACAACTTTTCTAATTGTTCATGACTCAAATCAGATAATATGAAATGTTTGATTACTCGACCAGCCATTTCTTAAAATTGTATGTAAAAAATTGCAAATTATAGCAAAGAAAACCAAAAAAATTTTGCTATCTGAGGAAAAAACTCAGGCAGTAAAACTAGTCTGCAATACCCAAGAGTGCCTGAGTGCACTCATCAATAAATCACGTCTCTAAAGAGTAGCTTACGAGTTTTTCTATATACAAATCTTGCTTCCGGTATATAAAAAATAAGTATACTTTTTAATAAAAAACAAGTAAGAGAACTATATTCGGCTGTGGCAAATCTTATATACCCTTCACCAAATTAGACTTCAAAATAAAAATTTTAAATATTTTTAGGTAAACAAAATTTAATTTTCTTTTTCCAAAGTTGTTTTTTCATTTTTTGGAAATGTTTTTTCGATTTAAAAAAAAAAAAAATTTTTTTTTTTTCAATTTTAAACTATTTTTTTGTTTTTGCAAATTTTTTTTTTTTAATTTTTAGCGGAAAAAACTTTTGGTGAAAAAAAAAATTCGGGTTAAAAAATATTTTTTTCCGATTTTGACCCATTATAGATCAAACTTATTAAGGTATTGTTACGTTTTTACCTTTTAAAACGGGGTTTATTTCCTTTAAATAAACCGGATACTTTTGATTGCAAATAAAAGCAGTTTTAGTTGTTTAAAATTGTAACAACTCTTTATTTATTTAGAATGTACAACGACAACAGAATTAAATAGTCACTCAGTGTCTTTATACACGTTTATCAATTCGCAGAAATGCACACACACTATATAATGTACAAACTCAAACTTACACGACAGTTGATGTTAGCTCTAACTCAACTCACGACTGCCACCTCTGCCGCTATTCGTACACGATCCATCTATCGGGAATCTTCTACAATGCTCTTAACGTACATACTAGTACATTCGAATTGTAGAGCTTTCGATGTTAATGTTAGCAGCTTAAACAAACAGTGCTGCCATACTTACAAACAATGCTAATAACCGCATGCTATCAACATTGTTGATAAGTAGAAGATTCTACTGATGGACGTGTTTATAAACATGATGAATGTTGCAGGCAGTCGTTGCGGACCGTTAAATTCAAATCGCTATTGCACATTCGTAACAGTAACAGTATATACGTCGTTGCAAAGGTCTTTGAAATATCTATCATTAGATATCCATATTGTCTTTATTAATGACTTAGTAATCCAGATATACATAGGTCAAAAATAGGTAAAAAATCGAGGTTGTCCTGGTTTTTTCCTTATATCGCAACCATTTGTGGACCGACAAACAGACGGACATGGCTTAGTCGACTTCGCTATCTAGAAGGATCCAGAATGTATATACTTTATAGGGTCGGAAAATTATATTGTGGAAATTACAAACGGAATGACAAACTTATATATACCCTTCTCACGAAGGTGAAGGGTATAAATATGATGGCTATCGGGAAACTTTAAAACACTTAAATCAACGTTTGATAACAAAATAAGGACTTCCCATATTTTTTTGGTTGTTAATGCACTTAGTTTGTAAAAAGTGCAGTAAGTAAGATAGAAGAGAGCTTTTAAGAGGTTTCAAGGCTTATTTAAGTACGTTTTTTTAGAAACTGTTACAAGAATTTTGGAAATGAAAAATCAGTTATATTTGCATTTTTACGATGAGTGCCTTGATGCATGCTTAAGCATTATAGGGTTAATTATAGTCATTTAATCTATCTATATAAATATATAAATGTCTTTCTAAGTTTGTTTGTTTGTTTGTTTGTTTGAGCATCACGCCTAAACGGCTGAACCGATTTTATTGAAATTTGGAGCGTATATAGATCCTTACTTGGAAGAGTCAATAGGCTATAACTTTTTTCAATACTTTTACCAGAAATGGATAAACAGGGGGAAAAACTGGTAAAATTGTTACCTTTAGTTCTTAAACAATAATTACTAAACGGCTGAACCGATTTTTACTACGACAGGGGTAGCGAAGCGCACCGGGTCAAGCTAGTTGTTTAATAAATCCATATCAGTTTTTTATTTTACTACGATTTGGGTGGCGAAGGGCTAAGCTAGTAATCTATAAAATCACATTGAAAAAGTTCATTGAAATCAATAATAAGGAATTAACTGAATTACTCCTTATTACATATGTAGAGTTATAAATGTCACATGCTAAATTATACCAAATTATGCAAATATTTCAAATTAAAAACAATTTTATTTAAAGAATTCACTATAAAAAATTATGATCCATAGATTTTAGCATATGTCTACACGCAATCGAAAACGAGTTTATTTTTTGTCACGTTCTTGATGCCATGTTTAGTGGTAATGTATTAAAAACCAAAAACAATTTGCTTAATTATCATCCAAGCCGTACAAATGTCGCGTTCTTGACGGCTAAATACTCGAATTTGTACATAATATGAAAAATGTATTTAGTTTGAAATAGTCATCCTGTTCTAATAACTCATAACAAAATATAACTGTAACTGTACCAGTGGCTTAAACCGAAATAAATAAAATAAAAGAAAATATAATCCTAATAAATCTGTTTGTATACTGGTATTACAAAAAGGGAGTACCTTGCAACCATAATACACGAGTACTTGCAATATTTAAATATACAAACACACATCTGCACATATGTTCAAAGTAACATATCAATATGATAAAACAAAAATATTTCTATATATGAATATACTTATATTGGTATGAGTATCACAATGATGATGATGTGATGTTCATTCAGTTGCCATTGCATGATGGTGGATAAAAATACACCCCCAAGTTTTATTTATAAAATATACAGCCAAGCAGGCAGACAGACAGTCAGACCAGACCAAACCAGACCGACTTACTAAACTCACACTTTTATTATTTTCTTTTTGAATATTTATTCCATAAAATGTAGACCATGTTTGTGGCTGTTTGTTGTTGTTGTTTTATGCATTTTTAGTCTCATATTTGCATTTTCATTATATTGATTGTATTTGTGCCGGTACGTCTAAGTATGAGTGTGTTTTTTACTTTTTTTTCTCTCTCTTGTTGTCTTGTAATATTTTCCAACAATAAAGTATTTTTCTGATGTCTGGTGACTGACCCTCTTTTTATCCCCCGTTTGCAGTAAATACACATTTGTACTCATAGAAAGTGTCAGTGGTGAGTGTTGTGTCGTGAAAGTACTAAATACATGTAACAACATACACAAAGACATAGAGTCAGTCATACATACATACGTACATAGATACAAACGTATAAAATTAATAGAAATAAAATTTATATACACACACAATACATTTATTCATACATACATACATACATGCTAGAACAATAAATTGGAACTATGAACTACTTATATATGAATTGGGGTTAAAATACCCACAATTATTTGATCTTGATCCCTTTTTCTTTGTTTTGGCTTTTGTTGTGTTTGTTTTAATTTTATTGTCGTTACAAAAAGAATTTTAATTATTTAGCTACACAAAATAATAGAAACACTAGAAATGAAAGAGACACAAAACAAACAACTTAGTTTGGATGTATTTTTTCTATTAATGAAATATATATTTACATCAGAAATATACTTATAAATGTTGGGGAATTCCTGTAAAATTAAAAATATATTTTACATATTTGGGTTTTCCTGATAATACTCATATTCAGTGTTCTATTTTAAGGCTTGAAGGTTCGATTGCTGTAGTAGTCTATAAAGATTGAGTAAAAGCAATACTTGTAAAGTTATCTAACTCATATTAATTATAACCAGGGCAAGTTTAAATATGCACAAACAAAATATTTAACATGGTCAACCAGTATCGAAAAATAAAATGTTGATAATCATCGTGTTTTATTGAAGACGAAACTGGCTGAAATCGGTCCATTATTTCACCTTGCCCCCATACAAATATCCTCCCGAAATTGGACTTTATCGGTCATTAATGTTTAATTTATGTAGGTATCTACTAAGGTATTCAATTAATCGGGTTTCTGGTTAAATCGGTTAATCGAGCAAATAATTAATCGGGGTTTAGATTAATCGGTTAATAATCGGTTAATTTTAAATTATTCGATTAACCGATTAATTTCTATTTTAATTTTAAATTGAAAATAAAACCACGAATTTGTGTACTTATTTAAGCATTTCAACAAAAAATTAAATAATAGCAAAAAAAAACATGTGGATTTTAGTGAGATCTTCTGAAATTATTTTTTTAAGAAAAGAATATAATTAAAAAGGTTTCCTTTTAAACGATTTGTCTTTAGTATTAATAAAACTTGACTTGTTGATGTTGGAGATATCAAAAGTAAGGCATGAGAAAGACTATCCAATTTCTCAGTTCTTTGTTTAGTTTTTTTAAGCATATAAAATCCTTCATTATACCATTTTAGTCCTTTTGAGATTTTTAGATTTTGAATACTTTTAATAGTTTCGTTAAGTTCTGATACAAGTTTCAGTAATGTCTTCAGTCATGTCTTTCTCCGACGACTCATTAGGAAAAAGTTCTTCATGGAATATTCTAGAAAAAAGGTCATTTCCAAATGCCTTGTTTCAGTTTTTGAGCCATACTTCAAAAACCTATTGCTAGAAGGGAATGTTCATGAGTTAAGACATAAAATGTATGTGTTTAAAACTATATTTCTATATAAAGTACAGAAAAAGAAGAAATTTTGGTTAATCGAATCAAATTAATCGGTTTATTTGTTATTTGAAAATCGGCAATTTTAAATTCCATATATCAATTTAACGTTCATAAATCTCATAAAAAATGTTGGTATGCACATAAAATTCAACATAAATAACTTTCATAACTAATTTCATGGTGATCGGCCAATAATTGGTCATAGCTCCCATATAAGGCCCACTTCGAAAATCACTCACGAATATAAATTATTGAATTTTTAAAAGAAAAATGTCAGGCTTTACCGACCATACTTTCTTACTTGTTTGTTAAGGAAATTTGAAGATATTTATAGAAAAATGCATGTAGATAATAATAAAGAAACATATGGAAAAATCGTACGTTCGCGACCGGTACTTAAGCCAATTAAACAAAAACCAATTGAGATATTTTAATGCGTAAACACCGGATAGATGCCTACATTAATAGATTTTTAAAATAAATTAATCGCTTTTAAATATTCGGTTCCATTTCGCAGATTTTTACATTTCACTACTGTCAGCCAAAGTTGACTTCTATTTTGCGTACGTTCGGTACGACATGTTTATCACTATCATTCTGAAAACTTAAACTTGATGAAATCCATATTTTGCAATAAACATAGAGCTACCAAAATGCTATCGAATCGCAAAAAAAAAAAAAAAATACCAGGAAAAGTTTTGTTTTCTATATTCTTTGGACACAAAAGCAAACGAACGTATGTTCGTGACACCATATACATAGGAAAAATCAAAAATAAAAGTTTTAATTTATTTTCTTGTAACACACTTTTTTTACAGAGAGGAAAAATTTTAACATACATATATGTTAATAAAAATGAAACAACTACAGTTTTGAATCTTATTTTAAATGATTGAAATTATTGTCACAATTTACAAAAAAAAAAATATATATTTTTATAGTTCTTATCACTAATGATGAAATTTTGAACCTTTTTCGGAAACCCTTCCATTAACGTTTTTATAGTGCATTCTGTCACTTTGTTCGAATAGGTTGTCCATCTCCGTTTTAAATCTACCACACTTTTGGAAACCTTTTTTGTACTCTTCAATTCACTTTTAACAAGAGCCCAATATCTATCCACTGGACTCAGCTCCAGCCAGTTTAGAGGAATTGCCTCTCTTGGTTAAAATACAACATTATTGTTCTTGTACCACTCAAGACCTTCTTACCATAGGGACAGGGTGCCAAATCAGGCCAAAAAAAAGTGGACACATTAAGAAGCCTTATGAATAAAAACAACCTTTTTTGTAAACATTCCTTGATGTAAATTTCGGTACTTATAGAGCCCTTCAAACAAATGTTTGACTTTTAGGCCGCTTTTGCATATTGCTTGCCATACCAATAACTTCTTAGGATATTTTTTCTGCTTTTGGGTCCTAAACTTTCCTTCAACATGCCCTCGAGCATCAACAACATTAAAATTTTGACCCGGAAGCTGCGAAAAATCTGCCAGAACATACGTTTTGTCATCCATTATGCAGCAGGAATATTTTTGTTTATAAAATTTCACTTCAATTTACGTGCTCTGTTTTTGGCATCTAAATTTTTAGCATCGTTCCTATCAGGAACTTTTTGAGCCTTGTATGTTTTTAAACCTGCATTGGCTTTAACTTTTCGTACCAAATAGTCCGAGCACTGAGCTAACCGGGCTGCTTTCCTACCGGATGTGTTGGGAGCTCTTTTGAAAATGCTTTCTATTTTTTTGGCTTAATAAACATCATGGGAACCATTCCTTCTACCTGAACCAGATTTTATATCAGCGAAAGGCAAACTCACACCACTACAGTTTTTAAATATTGTAGTTGTATGAGTTGAGTAAAATGTTGAGAAAAAAACAAGAACAATAACTGAAATAAACAAGCATAAAAAGCGAAAAGCGTAAAACAACCTGCTTCTATCAATGCTCATGCGAGACTGACTGGTTTTCTTTGTTTTTATACAATGTGTGTGCTTGCGTCCATGTGAAAACAAAAACAAGAGAGCTCAATGCCTTTCGCTGTTTTATATCAACGGACAAGTTCTCCCGGTACTGTTTAATAACATTGGAAACAGTTTGATAGCAGACCTTTGATTGTTTGGCCAACTTTTTGTAGGACCAAGTTGGGTCAGATTAACAACAAATGAACATAATTGACATTAAACATAATAACTTTACAAAGGTAACTTGATAAAAAAAAAAAAATCAAATAATACTTGGGTTAAAAGTTTTACAGCCTGGCCCACAATGTCGAACGTTGTCGTTTCAAACGACAAACAGCTGTTTTGCGGCTCACTAATATTTCTAGTCGAAAGAAAACAAATACGAACGATAACGTAAGCAACTCAATACAAAATTTGAGGCTCACTATTTACATTTTCTGATATTTGTTCGAACTGAAATGTCAAATTCATTCACTTTTTATTTATTGTCGTCTATGCAAGAATCTGGTACAAAACGGATGCGTACTTATTTATTATTGTACATTTGTGCATAATATAACATAATTACATATACTTTCATTCATACTTACTGGTTTGTTGTAGAAAAATATGTACAATTTGACGAAAAGTCTATTAATTTTTGTTCGACATGTCCCGAAAGTACTTCTTTATATTCTTTAGTAGAGTTATTTATAGAATTATGTATTTACAATAATAAAAAATAAAAAAAAAACAAAGAAAAAAAAAAAGTCGCAGCCACGAGTTGATCCCACAACCTTCCGGCTGCTAGTCAAGTCCTGTACCCACTACACCACTGCTTAATTATTTTATTTTTTGTCAAATAATGGTTTTAAATATATTGTCGATTGTTTCTCAATTATATTTGGATTACGTTTGAAACGTAAAGCAAAGCGAACGATAAGTCGTAAGATAGTGGGCCATTGTTTCGAATGAAAGTGAGTGACTGACTTTCGTTCGCTTAAGTTTTCTTTCGACATTGTGGGCCAGGCTGTTAATTAAAAACGTGTGTTTAAAATTTTACGATCTCAGTCCTTATTGGATACTCTGTTCCAAAGGGAAGCGTATCCCAGAGAGAGCTTTTATTATCAATAGATGCAAATTGCTGTTAGACGGGGCAAGGTCTAGAATATAAAGCGGGTGAGGCAAAACTTCCTTACCACTTCATTCTAAATAGTTTTTCACAAGTATTGCAACATTTGGCCGAGCTTGTTACGATGGAATATTACGGTTCCATGACTTGGCGCATATTCTGGGCCATAGTTTGGTCAATGCTCGCTCCTAACGAATCAGTTGCATTCGCTACATGTTTCCTGTGATGGTCTGGTCAGATTTCAGCAGCTCATAATAGATGAGCCTTGTGCTCCCACCAAACACAAATTTTTGGCTTTGGTGTCAATTTAGCTGTTTGGTTGGGCTTCACATACGATCTCTTATGCTTCGGGTTATCGTAATTGTTCCAATTTTCATCGCAAGTAATGATTCGGTTCAAACATGATTTTCATTTATAGCGTTCAAACATCATTTCGGACATGCAATATCGATGTAGCACATTCACCGTAAGCTTCAGTGTGTTTTTTAGCGTTACATTGCAATCTGATCTAGAGAGGAAGCATTCAGAATCTGGCGTGATGAATAAAATGCCGAAACTGATACGCTACGCAAAAGGTCGAGATCTTCGTGTGCCAAAGTGCTGAGGCGTGAAAAATCTCTACATGAGCAGCGCCTTCGAGCTAAAGTTCTTGCTGCTCCCCGGGGCAGTAAAACCTTTTGGTCATTCGTTAAAAGATTTAAGGATAATGCTAGTTCATCAATTCCTACTCTTTTAAGTGATGGCCAATCACTCACTGACCCGGTAGATAAAGCTAAACTTTTTTGCTGAATTATTTGCAAATAATTCGAACTTACCGGAAAGCAATAAACCACTACCTGAGCTTGAAAGAGTATCAGTTACTATGCCGAACGTATTCTATCGGGGTCGTGCATTTAAAAGGGTTTTAGTGGATCTCAATATAAATAAGTCTCCTGGGCTTGATGGTATACCACCACATTTGCTAACATTTCCAGCACTTTATACCGTGGCGGCAAATTTCCAGTATGTTGGAAAATGATCGCCCAATAGCAATTTGCTCTGCACTTTCCAAAGTTTTAGAAAGTATGGTTAACTACCATCTTGTGAAGCATTTGGAGTCCAACAATTTACTCAGCGACTGGCAGTATGCCTTTCGTAGAGGACGCTCTACGGGAGACTTGCTAGCCTTGCTATCGGAAAAATGGTGTCGTTCCATACACCGTTTTGGCGAAAGTAAAGTGGTGGCTCTAGATATTTCTGAAGCGTTTGATAGAGTATGTCATTGTGCGCTTTTAGCAAAACTTATTGCTTTTGGTGTCGGCAATAACTTCTCTCGATTTATAGCGAGCTTTCTCAGAGGTCGCACTATACAAGTTGTTATAGATGGAATCTCATCAAACGAGTTCAAGGTCAATTCTGGGGTACCGCAAGGCTCCGTCTTTTCTCCTACTCTATTTCTTATCTTTATAAACGACCTTCTATGTCAAACTTCCAACCCTACACGCAGAAAAAAAATATAGTTGAACATTGTTACTGTAACCATTTCAAATTTGTGCATGGTTACTGTAACAATATCAAAATGTTTAACAATATTATAGTCACAGTAACTATATATATGATTGTGGTAACAATAATATGGTTAATTTACGATTCACATGAATATTTCAACCATATATATGGTTACAGTAACCATGTATATGTTTGTGACAACCATTTATATGATGAAGGACTTACCATATTATGATGCTCTCATATCATAATCTGAGAACAACATATTATGATAACATTATTCATCATATAAATGGTTGTCACAAACATATACATGGTTACTGTAACCATATATATGGTTGAAATATTCATGTGAATCGTAAATTAACCATATTATTGTTACCACAATCATATATATAGTTACTGTGACTATAATATTGTTAAACATTTTGATATTGTTACAGTAACCATGCACAAATTTGAAATGGTTACAGTAACAATGTTCAACTATATTTTTTTTCTGCGTGTAGGGTTGGAAGTTTGACATAGAAGGTCGTTTATAAAGATAAGAAATAGAGTAGGAGAAAAGACGGAGCCTTGCGGTACCCCAGAATTGACCTTGAACTCGTTTGATGAGATTCCATCTATAACAACTTGTATAGTGCGACCTCTGAGAAAGCTCGCTATAAATCGAGAGAAGTTATTGCCGACACCAAAAGCAATAAGTTTTGCTAAAAGCACACCATGCCACTTATATCCGACCGAAAATGGAATACAACTCTCATGTGTGGGTCGGTGCTTCGAAGTCTATTTTGGAGTTACTTGACCGCGTGCAGGAGAGGGCGAAGGTGCTTATCGTAGGGTATCCCCCAAAATAAATTTCAGTGAATTTGTCTAAAATTGGGAATTTAGAACTTTGTTTTTTACACTATAATATTCAATAACTAAGTGACAATAAATGGCAGATATGCATTCTTCAAAATGACATATAAGTTATTAAAACCAAAAACCGCGTTCAAAAGATACCACATCTATTGTAAATCCTGCAGAAAAAAGTTTACTGATTTACTTAGTGTAGGGCCTTTCTTACATGTTTTTTTCTAAATATATACCTGTAAAATATACAAAAGCTTACTTTTCAAGCTTTTTGCTTGAAAAACTTGCCCTGATTATAACATAATTATATTATATATAACTTGCTTTCGCAAATACCTTACGTCATAAATATGTATTTTTAATCAAGATTTCTAACTAAATACGATTACTTTTGTATTCATCTAGAAACGTTTTTCGTAATTTCTTCATAATATTGTGTGCTAGTTTTAATTAGATGAAAAAATCAACCACCAAAGTAACTTAAATGCAAACTCAGTTGGTGGCTTTATTATTATTGAATTTATATAATTAACCACCCTATAAATTAAGAATGCGTGGCGCGAGCAAAGTTAGTAACAATAAGGATAATTTAAGGATATGCTTCAATATAGGGAAAAATTTACTCTTGTTTACTCAATAGCCCTGCATTTCCTTACACTTAAGGAAAACAATGGATATACTTACATATAAACAATGTTAAATGTTGACATATACATATACATATAATACATACATACATAGTAGAGAGCCTTGTTTGGGTATTGATGTCATTCATGTAGATTCTAAAGATAATGTTGTATGTGTTATTTTCTCTTTCTATTTAGACATGAATGGTAGGGGTATTTAAATATAGGTACATATATGAATTTATTCCTTATTTCGTTTACCAACCCAATAATATGTATATATATTTGTGATTATTAGAGATATCTGTCTATCCGTCATATATGTTATGTATCCTCTATAAACATGTTATCACATATACACTTCCAACAATTTCACGAAATATAGAATATCAGCAAAATGGGCCTTATATAGCTTATTTGATTTTTAAGAAAATTGAGATAAATTTCCAACCTAATTTTGTTTAACCTTCTAATACCAATTTCTAAGAAAATGGTTAAAAACGTTGGTAATAATTTTTTATGGTAAATTTGGGCATCTGATTTCAAAAACAACATTTAAAATTTTGTACTATCAACGGTTTATCTGCCAAGGCAGATAAAGGTGCCTTAAGGCACCCTTAGGGCTTTAGAGATTGAAACATAGTCGGTTTAGTTAGTATAGTTTGTAATTAATTATCACTCAAATCAGACAATTTGAAACGTTTGTTCACTCGACCAGCTATTTCTTAAAATTTTATGTAAAAACTTGCAAATCAAAGCAAAGGAAACAATATTTTACTATATGAGGTAAAAACTGAGGCAGAGAAACTATTTTGTAATGCCCAAGAGTGCCTGAAGCACTCATCAATAAATCACATCTCTAAAGAGAATCTTACCTTTTCTTTTGCTACGAAAATGTCGAATTTTGTGCCAATAAAGCGTCATATGCCGGAAGTTTTGCTTTACTTCTTTAATTTGAAAAAAGTGCTACCGATTGCTCGCCAAAGATTATGGTGAATGTGTTCCATCGGTTTCAATGTGCGAGAGATGGTTTGTGGGGTTCAGAAGTTGTGATTTTGACACGGAAGACAAAAATCGCCCAGGCCAACCAAAAAAGTTTGAAGATCAAGAATTGGATGCATTAATCTATGAATATGGTTGTGAAACTCAACAAAATCTTACAAGAACATTGGGAGCTACTCAAGCAGTAATTTAGCAAGTAAGAGAGCTATATTCGGCTGTGCCCAATCTTATATACCCTTCACTAAATTATATTTTAAAATACAAATTTTAAATATTTTTAGGTAAACAAAATTAAATTTTTTTTCAAATTTGTTTTTCAAAATTTAATTTTTTTTTTTTTTTCGAAATAACTTTTTTTAAATTTTTTTTAAACATTTTTTTTATTTTTAAAATTTATTTTTTTTAATTTACTAGTGAAAAAAACTTATGACAAAAAAATTTTTTTGTTAAAAAAATTCAGGTTTAAAAATATTTTTCCCGATTTTGACCCATTGTAGGTCAAATTACTTTAGCCTTATATATGTAGATCGTTGCAATGGACTTTGAAATATCTATCATTAGATATCTATATTGTCTATATTAATTACTTAGTAATCCAGATAAGGACTGAGATCGAAAAAACCTTAACACACGTTTTTCATTAAAACTTTTAATCCAAGTATTATTTGATTTTTTTTTGTTCAAGTTACCTTTTGAAAAATATGTCAGTTATAATGTTAATGTCAATTATGTTCATTTGTTGTGAATCTAATTAAAATGAGTGACCAGAAAAAAGTGCTTACTAAAATTATTAAATATTTTCAACAAAACCCAACTTGGTCCTACAAAAAGATGGCCAAACAATCAAAGGTCTGCCGTCAAACTGTTTCCAATGTTATTAAACAGTACCGGGAAAACTTGGCCGTTGATATAAAACCTGGTTCAGGTAGAACCTGATGTTTATTAAGCCAAACAATTAGAAAGCATTTTCAAAAGAGCTCCCAACACATCCGCAGCCCGGTTAGTTCAGTGCTCGGGCTACTTGATACGAAAAGTCAAAGCCAATGGAGGTTCAAAAACATACAAGGTTCAAAAAGTTCCTGACAGGAACGCTGCTAAAAATTTAGAGGCCAAAAACAGAGCACGGAAATTGAAGTCAAATTTTATAAAAAAAATATTCCTGCTGCATAATGGATGTCGAAACGTATGTTCTGTCAGATTTTTCGCAGCTTCCGGATCAAAATTTTGATGTTGCTGATGCTCGAGGAAATGTAGAAGAGAAGTTTAGGACCCAAAAGCAGACAAAATTTCTTTAAATGGAAGAGTTTCCGAAAAAGGTTCAGAATTTCATCACTAGTGATTAAAACTATAAAAATATTTTTTTTTGGAAAATTGTAATAATAATTTCAATCAAATAAAAAATATTAAAAAATCAATGTATGTTAAGAATTTTGCAATTTCACTCCTATATGTAGATCAAAAAATGGCCAAAAATCGAGGTTCGCCCGGTTTTTTCCTTATATCTCAGCCATTTGTGGGCCGATTTTCTCGATTTTAAATAGCAACCGAGCCGGAAGTATTCCCGGTATACTGATGTATGAATCAAGTTTGTAAGTTATTTGGTGTCTTCAGAAAATTGATTTCAACAGACGGAGATGACTTAATCGACTCCGCTATTTATAAGGATCCAAAAAATAGGTTCAAAAAATTATATTGTGGAAATTACAAACGGTATGACAAACTTATATATACCCTTCTCACGAAGGTGAAGGGTATAAAAATGTTTGCGAGCAACAGGATCCAAAAACAGGGAAATTGGGTACCATACGAATTGAAGACGAGATACCTTGAAAGACGATTTTGAATATCCGAAATTATGTTTGAACACTATAAAAAAATTAGTTTTTGCAACGAATCATCACTTGAGAGGAATAATGAATTCATTACGATAACCTGAAGCATA
Source organism: Calliphora vomitoria (assembly GCA_942486065.2). NCBI lineage: Eukaryota > Metazoa > Arthropoda > Insecta > Diptera > Calliphoridae > Calliphora > Calliphora vomitoria. The sequence goes on along the minus strand of OW818031.2, from coordinate 17,475,041 downwards.
AGAGATCGTATGAGAAGCCCGGCCAACCAGCCGAATCTACACCAAAGCCAAATCTTCATGATGCCAAGGCATTTCTCTGTATTTGGTAGCAAAAGAGCAAAAGAGTCCTCTCTATTATGAGCTGCTGAAATCTGACCACACCATCACAGGGAACCTGCATCGAACGCAATTGATTCGCTTGAAGGGAGCATTGGCAAAAGCATACAGAATATACGGCTAGAAATAAAACCGTAATATTCCATCATGCTTGGCCACATGTTGCAATACCTGTTAAAAACTATTTATAATGAAATGGTTGGGAAGTTTTGCCTCACCCGCCTTATAGACCAGACCTTACCTCGTCCGACTACTATTTGTTTCGATCGATGCAGAACAAAGTATTTGCCAGAAAGATGGGAAAAGTTGATAGCTACCAATGGCCAATAATTGTAATAATTTTGTTTGTACAAATGTTTCAAAATAAAAGCTACAAATTTAAAAAAAATCCTGCAATTTTAAGTCATACACCAATAGGTTTTAAAAAAGTACCAAACTGCTTACCCGCAATTGGCCCAATCTACTCATTAGCACTCGAGTTCCAAATAAAACCATGTTAGTTAGTTTTTGTATTTTTGCTATTTTTTGGTAAGTAAATAATGTGATTTCAAATTTATTTATTATACTTTACACCAACATAGTGGGGAGGGTATATTGAGTTGTTGCTGATATTTGTAACGTGCAAAAATATTGTCCCAACACCCACCTTAAAGTATAACAATCTGCTCAGGATCACTTTATGAAATATGGTGGTATCCAAATAAAATTCAACACAAATATGTTTCATATATACCCAAAGCATGACACCAAATTTTTTGACGATCGGTTTATAATTACAATACACTCACGATAATATGAACACCCCAAAATATGAACACTTTTTACTTCCATTGGCTACTATAAAATATGAACTTAGTGCAAAGCTTTAAAATATGAACAGCTTATTTTTGTTCCTTTAACGGATTATATTTATCTACACAGAGTTGAAATCTAAATCAACAGGGTACTGGCTAAATTCTAATTCAACTGCATAATATTTTGGGGATTTTCCCAGCTGTTTCTTTTAAATTGTCTTCAGCTGTCAATCAAAATTTTAGTTCAGCTTTAACGTTAAAATTTTATTTTTATGGGAACAATTTTTGTAGATGGGAATTAGATGCCATTCGCAAACTTGAGCAATCTTGCAAAAGTAGTTTTAATTAGTTCATATTATCGTGAGTACACTGTAGTCATAGCTCCCATATAGGGTCCATTTCCGAAAATCACTCACGAAAATAAATTATTGATATTTTAAGAGAAATAGTTGTTGCTCATTTACTCAGTGTAGGGTATTATATTGACGGACTATACTTTCCTACTTGTATTTTTATTGGTTTAGGATTAACACAGGGTATTATCCGTTTGTTCCCCTAAAGTGGTCGAATATGAAAAAAGTTCCAAACACCTTTTTGCAAATTTTTTAAGTAGATACATTTACATTTAAAAATTTGTTTGTGTCTGTATTAAGGAGTGAGATCGAACAATTCTAAACATACATATATGTTAATAAAAACGAAACCATTTACAGTTTTATTTTTTTTTATTTGATTGAAATTATTTATACAATTTACAAAAAAAAAATAATTTTTATGGTTCTAATCACTAATGATGAAATTTTTAACCTTTTTCGGAAACCCTTCCATTAACGTTTTTATAGCGCTTTCTGTCACTTTGCTCGAATAGGTAGTCCATCTCCGTTTAAAATCTACCACACTTTTGGACAACTTTTTTGTGCTCTTCAATTCTATTTTAACAAGAGCCCAATATCTCTCCACTGGCCTTAGCTCCGAGCATTTTGGAGGATTTGCCTCTCTTGGTACAAATACCACATTATTGTTCCTTTACCACTCAAGGGATTGTTTACCATAGTGACAGGATGCCAAGTCAGGCCAAACATAAGTGGACATATTAAGAAGTCTTATGAATGGAAGCAGCCTTTTTTGTAAACATTCCTTGATGTAAATTTCAGTATTTACAGACCCCGTTGCTTGCCATACCAAGAACTTTTTGGGAAATTTTTTCTGCTTTTGGGTCCTAAAATTTTCTTCAACATTCCCTCGAGCATCAGCAACATCAAATTTTTGACCAGGAAGGAACCTGGTTTTCTATCAACGGACAAGTTCACCCATTGGAAACAGTTAGAAAATATTTATTAATTTTAGTACGCACTTTTTTCTGGTCACTCATTTCAATCAGATTAACAACAAATTAATATAAGTGACATTAAACATAATAACTGACATGTTTTACAAAGGTAACTTGATAAAAAAAATCAAATAATACTTGGGTTAAAAGTTTTAATGAAGAACGTGTGTTAAGAATTTTACGATCTCCCTCCTTAGTTTGAGTTTATTTGTTCTTACCCCCTAAACCTTCGAATTTCCAAAAATCTCTACTTAGTGTAGGGAGAGGGAAACCTTTCGACCACATTTAATATCCCTACCTTTAGGCTTTTGGGCTGGGCGATGTTGAATTTGTCCACAACTTAGTAATGTTACTCTTTTATAAATTAATCATACAGAGATTCGAAGACTAAACGCTGAACTAATAGCCGACTAATAGATTAGTGAAAATTACATTGACTACTTGTAAAACAGCTGAGTTATTACTTAAGTAGTTGGATTTGCTTCAATGACATTTAAGAAAAAATGTTTATACCTACTTATTACTAATCTGATTGAACACAAATTAAAAATTCAATTAAAATATAAGTTTTAACAAAAAAAAACTTAAAATAATTTTAAATTGCTTATTTTTTTACAATAATAAATATGTATAAATAAGACTTTTGAAATCCGCTGTAAAGTTCAGATTTCAACACAGACAAGACAATAGAATTCACTCTACATATATTTTTATTGTTGATGTTGGGTTTTTTGTTTCACTAAATAACAAACATTACAATTGGTTGGTTGTTGTAATTTTAATTCAAAACAAACATTTTTATTAAGTGTTGACAATTAATTGACACAACACCATCACCAGCCATTTTCAGCTTGTTTTAATTTTTACACAACAACAACAACAACAGCAGCAACAACACAAAAAGGTGCTTTTTTTTGTAAACAATACACAACAATAAACAACGATGGACGGCTACAAAACGTACGACAACGACAAAAACGTATCAAATTATTCAGTTTCAGTTTAATTTTAATTTTTTTTTTTTTTTCATTATGTATATACATTTTTTGTTATTTTAATTTTAAGTTTTTTTGTTTTTTTTCTTCTTTAGAATTAAACGACATTTCCGCATTACTTAAATCATTTAAACGTTTATACTTGCGGTATGTAAAGGGTGTTTTTTTAAGCCCAATAGAACTTGAAATTTAAAAAAAACAACGCAAAATGGCAAATTTTAGTAAAAAAAATGTTTTTATTTGAAAGTACAATACATTAACATTTGAAAATGTTTCAGGGCATATGGCCACCGTAGGCTGTTCTTGACGAAGCGTAGCTGGATGTAAAATTTTAGGGTACTTTTCCGTATGTCAGGAATAACACGATAAATCGATAGTTGCGGTCGCCGTATGGTACGTAGCGCCATACCACATCGCGCCCTGATCAATTTCATCCTAATACGCAAACAAAAAATCATTGATCATGGTGCGGTAACGATCTCCAATGACCGTAATTCGAGCTCCGGCTTCATTTTTAAAGAAATAAGTTTCAATGATGATACCAGCGTGTAAACCGCACTAAAGGAATGGAGTTTGATGTGGTTTGATCTCACTCCCTATGCGGCAATTTTGTTTATTAACAAACCCGTTAAGCCTAAAATGAGCTTCTTCACTGGCCAAAATTTTGTAATAATTAGTCGTCTAGAAGTTTCGCGAATCTATGACTGATTTTCAAAGTAAATTTGTATAATTTGGTAGATTTGCTAGAGTATACTGATTATAAATGTCAAAAAGTGAGCGCAGTATGACAGTTCGTTTGACAGTTAACCCTTTCGTAAGTTCTATCAAGCTTAAAAAAACACCCTTTATATGAGTAAATGGGTGTTTGTGTGTGTGTTTAAAAAAAAGTATTAGGTACTTGTCAATAATTCAAACTCAAACAAAAAAAGTATTTAACGAGAACAAGATTGTCGTCGGTCTCTCTTAGTAAGGTTATGTTTGTATATAAAAGTGTATGTTTGTTTGATTAAAAGAATACGAAAAAAAATTATAAAAAAAAACGTAGAATTTTGTATATGATAATTGTAGAGAAACGAAGTGACAACAGTAAAATCAACTAAAGACTCCTGAATATGAAAGAAAATAATAACAAAAAAAAAAAAAAAAACCACACATAGAAATAAAACTTCAATTTCAATTAAATGCTAAACGCGTAATTTAGTTAATTAAGTCATGTATGTTTATACAGATACAATCAGTGTGACATGACAACCAACAGCCAGCAACAACAACCATGAACAAATGAAATAAAAACAATAATAAATACATAACCAAGCAACAAAAAATATACTTAAAAAAAAACTAATAATTATCATTAGTATTACTATTTAGATGTTAAAATACAAAGTGTTCACATTGTATTATTAAATTAGACGTTTGGTTAATGAGATTTTAGTTGGAACATTTATTTTTTCATTTTCGTGAATTTGATTAATAACACAGTGATATGACAAGTGAACGAAACAATTATGCAGAGGTTCTCATGTAGAAATTGATTTTGCTAGCCACCACCATTTGCCACATTAGTGGCCTGGGTCTTCAAAAGGTTCTAAGACGATCTAGCTATGTCCGTCCGTCCGTCTGTGGGTCTGTCTGTCTGTCTGTCTGTCTGTCTGTCTGTCTGTCTGTCTGTCTGTCTGTCTGTCTGTCTGTCTGTCTGTCTGTCTGTCTGTCTGTCTGTCTGTCTGTCTGTCTGTCTGTCTGTCTGTCTGTCTGTCTGTCTGTCTGTCTGTCTGTCTGTCTGTCTGTCTGTCTGTCTGTCTGTCTGTCTGTCTGTCTGTCCATCTGTCTGTCTGTCCGTGGGTCTGTCTGTCCGTCTGTCTGTTTAAAATGACGATAGTGCCCAAACGAAAGTGGCTAGCTGGCTGAAATTTTCTACAAATAGTCTCTGTAGTTTAGGTTTTTTTTGGTATTGGAATATCGGTACACGATTCCACATAGCCCCCACATAAATGTCCCCCCTAAATACTGTTTGAGCAGTCATAAATATGTTGATTGTGCGGCAATCCTGATAAAATTTTGCACAAATTAGTTTTAAGTACTCTGAAAATTATACCTTGTCCTCTAAGCAAATGACCCAATTGATGTTGAGAAAACGAAATCAATACTCAAACATGACACAACAATACAAGGTACACTCATTGGAAAGTAAATTCTAAATTATACAATTCTTGTAACGTCAAACAAATGAAAATATGAAAAAATATGAAAAAAATCAAAATCAATGTTATAGGGGTAAATATTGAATACTCTCCCTAGTGATTCTACCTTCTACGATTATTGTATCATGAATTGAGAAAATAATATTTTAGAAACATTCAAGTTTTTTTAAACTTAATCGAAATTATAAGTTTGTCATTCAGTTTGTAATTTCTACATTTTTACGTCTCAGTTTTTACACTTTTTTCGAAATTCCTTCATGAACATTGATTTTCTTAATCTATGTACTCTAAAAACCAAGAATTTTGGTGTATAACACTTAAATATTGATGAACGGGAAGTGGTCTCTCAAATCGATTTTTCGTTTTTTTAGGCAAAATGCCTATTTTCGAAAAAAAAAAAAAAATAATAAAAAATCTTGCTTTAGTAATTTGCCTTTAACTCAAGCAGTTCTTAACAGATGTGAACCTTATTGCATGCATTAGAAAGTTAATTAAATTTCCTAAATGTTTCTTAAAGCAACATTGCCATTTTGTTCAATGGTTTTTTATTCAAAGCATTACAAATTCAGATTTTCAAAAAAGAACTTATCATTTTTTTTTTAATTTTTGTTTAAGTTTTCTTAAATATTGTTATATTCTGTAAATGCAGTATATGTAGTAGGAAAATAAGAAGAGCTTGATATTGGTTTTTTTATTTTTTCAAATTTGCTAAAATTGTGCTTTTGTTGGACGAAGTTTTAAAGGACGGAGTTTTAAAGTGGCATATTTCTGAATCTATTATATGTTGATTTGAATTTTTTTTTAGACAAAAAATTAACTTATCTAAACAAAAAAAAAAAAAATTGTTCGTAATAAATGTGAGTCAAATTGTTCCTAATATTTGCAATCCTATTAAAATGTTGATACAAATTTTAGTTTCTAAAAATTGCATCGAAAATCCCAAAAATTGTATTTTTTACAATTTTACCCATAGGGTCCACATTTCTATGGCCACTAAGAAGCCACTTTGGGGATAAATAGGGAACACATTGAGGTTTCCAAAGCTGCTTTCCGTCTTTGATAAAATAATAGATTTTGATAAAAAATAGATCAAATACCTTACAGAAACAAATAAAATTGTTGTATGTTCTTAAAGAAAGTTTTTTTTTTAACAAGGAAAGAGTTAAATAAAATTTTCGCCCAAAAAACAGCAAAAATCTACTGTTTTTTAATTTTTAAATTGAAAATCGTTTATTTTTCGATCCATAATTGATTTTGCTCTGAGATATTTTGCAATTTAGTTGTCTAATTAACAATAAAAATTCGAAACCATTGGGTCCAAAAATACGATCTATATTTTTAAAAAAGGTATGGCAAAATTTAAAAATTTCAATTTTGAATGCCTATAACTCAGAAATTATAAGAGATAAACATGCTTTTCAAGACCTAGCCGAACGCTTTCGAAAAATATTAAAATCTTTGAAATCAGATGAAAAAAAAAAAATTAATTAAAAAAAAAAAATAAATATTAAAAAAAACAACAAATGTTTGAAATACAATTTGTAATATATAAGATTTATTTTTTAATTTATAAAATATTTTCAATTTTGATTACTTAAAAATAAAAAAAAAAACTTTATTTTAAAGAATAATTTGGCGAAGGGTATAAAAGATTCGATACAGCCGAATTAGCTCTCTTTTTTAAAAATCAAATACAATAAAATTAAGAAAACGATATTTTTTTCAGAATATTTATTTCATTTTCTCAATTTCAATTTGTTTTTTTTCTCAATAAAATTACTTTCTTAATTTTAATTTGTATTTTCTCAGTATTAATTAGGATTCAAAGAATAATAACAAGAAGTGAAACGCTGTCAAAAAAAACCTAAGTCGGTTGTCATAAAAAACCTAACTATATAAATGTATTAGTAATATTTTGTTTATATGTATTGGTGATCAAACCACTTTCACCATACTCCTTAAACACACATAGTTGTAAAAAAGCGACCTTAATAATTATAACAAAATTTTATTACAAATAAATTTAAAAATTTGAACAATTCTTAAATTATTTAACGTATATTTGACCAGGAAAGATTTTATAAATAGATGTTAATGCTTTTTGTTCCATAATTTCTGCAAAAATTAAATTTATTTTAATTTTTTATACATTTTCAATACCAAATTTTCCAAATGTGTTTTTTTCAGTTTTAATTTCAACCCCCAAAAATTAAATGTCAGAAAAATTAAAAAAATATAATTTTCGTTTACGCAAAATATGCGTGTTTCGGTGACTTTAATGGTTGAAATGTGTGCAAAAAAATAAAAAAATATTATATGGTTGTGAAAGAGTGTGATAAAATTGCAATTTGATTGCAATTTTCAAGAAAAAGTTTTGAAGTTAAATTTCTCTCTCAAGTGTGTTGAATTCACATACAACCTGTATGTGAGAAGAGAGAGAAGTTGTTGTTGTAGAAAAAATGAGAGGCTTCCCTTCTTGTTATTCTTTGTTAGGATTTATCAATTCCTATTTGTTTTTTCTCAATATTATTCTGAAGTTCAATTTGTATTTTCTAGGGTATTCAATCGATTAACCGTTAATCGGTTAACCGATAAATTCTGGTCGGTTAATTGATCGAATAATTTTTATTTTCCGATTTTCAAATAACAAATAAATCGATTAATTTGGGTCGATTACACGAAATTTGGTTTTCACACACAAATTTTATTTCTTAACTCATAAACATTCCCTTCCACCAATAGTTTTTTGAAGTATAGTTCAAAAACTGAAACTAAGAAATTTGGAAATTAAATTTTTTCTAGAATGTTCCATGTTGAACTTTGTCCGAATGAGTCGGAGGAAGACATGCTAATAGACGCAACTGAAGAACATACTGAAAGGAGTCTTTTATCACAGCTTGACGTAAATATTAAAAGTATTAAAACTCTAACAGGAACTCTAAGAGAGAGAGTTTTTTCCAAGTCAAGTTTTATTGAAACTTTATTATTATTTCAGAAAAAAAAAAATAGTTGTGCATGTTTACTGTAACCATTTCAATATTTTTATAAGTTTTTTAACAATATTATAGTCTCAGTAACTAGTTATATGATTGTGGAAACAATAATATGGTTAATTTACGATTCACATTATCGTATCAACCATATATATGGTTACAGTAAACAGGTATATGTATTATGCTGCTCTCAGCTTATGGATATCATAATCTGTTTTTTAGTTTTTCCTCAATATAAATTTAGATTTTCTTAAATTCAACTTGACATGCAGTAGATTGGAAATTTTATATTAATACCTTTTATTTTGAAAATGCCAAACGTCAGTTCTTTTCAAATATATTCAATACATTTACCTCCAACTAATTAGATTTACATATATAATTTATATAAAAATATTTCTATAGTGTAAACATGACATTAAAATGTCAACAAAATATTTAATAAAACACCATAATAACAACAACTGTACAACAACAACATCAAAACGAAGTAATAAATATTTATAACAAAGTATTTAGAATAATCGCACATTACAATACAAAGTCAGAGATTAAGAAATAAAAACTTATGACTTGTTAAATTTAATAAATTTATTTATTTATTTAACTCTATATAAATTAAAAAATTACAAAAAAAAAAGAAAGAAAAAAAACAAAACTAATAATAATAATCACACTCGCAATAATAATAAAACTCACGTATGTTCATAATTTAGACCACCAGACTGAAATATTGAAAACTACTTGAAACTCATGGCACGGCTACGGAAAAAAGAAATAAATTTTATGGAAATTATTAAACGACGACAATAACAACAACTACCTAACTACAGCAATGAATACGATGACAAAATACAGGTGGTGTCGCTGCAACCAAGGCGGCAGACGACGACGCTTCAATGTAAGTTTGTTTGTATACCCGTAACTAGTAAAAGTGATGATAGAGTGGTGTCGCTGACTGTAGTTTTAACACCAGCAACGACTGACTTACTGGATGTTATAACTAACGCTGTCTTATAATGTAACATTACAATAAATTATGAAAGAGTGTAAAGTAGGGGTGTTGAAAAAAAAAAACACCAACAATTCCTATAACAATTATAATATGGATTTTAAATCAATCGTCTATTGTACAATAAGTAAATTTACATATGAGTAAGTGTATATACATACTTATGTATGGGATAAATATTAATTTGATGTTGTTGTTTTTCTTAACAAACTACTGCGTATATATAGGTACATATGTATGTATGTATAAATGCACATATGTGTGTGTGTGTATATATTGTGTGTATACATACACATACTTACATATTAAAGAAGGTATATTTATTGATGTTTAAACAGGAATGTATACAAACAGTTTAGAACAAAAGTAATTAGACGTTTCAAGAAATCAATAAAAATGCATTGCTCTCATAGTGTAACTCCATCGCAACTCAAAATGAGTAAGAAAGTGAAGTTGATCAAGCCCGACCATATAATACCCTACACTAAATGTATGTATATGCAAATAATTTTATACCCACCATCAAAAAAGATGGGTGTACATTGATTTTGTCATTCCATTTGTAACATATTGGTCGTAGAACCAAAAAAGTATATCTAGCCAGGGTCCTTATAAGTTTCTAAAACGATCTAGCCATGTCCACCCGTCTGTCTGTCTGTTTAAAACTCCTCCCATAAGGAAGGAGCTAGCTGGCTGAAATTTTCCAGAAATATTCTCTCTTAATAAGGTTTGTTTGGTAGCCCCCATACAAATGTCTCCCCAGAATACTGTTTGAGCAGTCATAAATAATTTGATTATGCTGCAATCCTGATAAAATTGTTCACAAATTAGTTCTTAGTACTCTGAAATAATACTGTAAAGTATGGTGGAATCGGGCAACATTTGTTCCTAGTCCCAATAGAAGGTTCCCCTCAGAAAATGATTTAAACATTCATAATAATTGTCTTACAATAATTAATTTCGTGATGAAATTGGACATAGACAAGTTTTATATGAATCTAAATCTTGCTACCAACTTTTATAACCCCAATATCCAGGCGCGGATCTAGGGGGTGAAACACAGGAATTCCCCCCCCCCCAAAAAAAAAGAAAATCTTTAAAATAAACAAGTAAGAGGGCTATATTCGAATCTTATATACCCTTCACGAAATTATTTTTTAAAATAAACATTTTTAATATTTTTAGGTTAACAAAATTAAAAAAAAAAAATTTATAGGAAATTTTTTTTTTAATTTTTTAATTGTGAAAAAAATTGTATAACAAAAAAATTTTTTTTGGATATCCATATTGTCTATATGAATGACTTAGTTATTCAGATATAGATCAAGAATAGGTAAAAAATTGAGGTTGTCCTAATATCTCAGCAACCGAGGCGGAGGAATTCCCGATATATTGATGTATGTAAGTTATTTGGGACATGGCTATATCGACTTCGCTATCTATAAGGATCCAGAATATACATATATGCTTTGTAGGGTCGCAAATGAAAACTGTAAAAATTACAAACGGAATGACAAACTTATATAAATCTCAGTAATTATTTTACGTGAGTGATTTTCCGAAGTGGGCCTTATATGTAGGGTAGGATCAATTATAATCCTATTGCCATTAAATTATGTCACGTGATTTGTTTCTATACGAAACTTATTGTCGAGGATCGATCATCAAATGAGGGTGGCAACCCTTTGATCGACCGCGAATGAGTTGCATCGGCCTTTAAATTTTTAAAAATTATTAAAAATAATAAACAAATTAATAAAAACATTTATATGAAAACAAACAAACATTTACATAAAATCAGCAAACATTTATATAAAAAAACAAACAGTTATCTAATGGCAACAAACATTAACATCAACAAGTGAAAGTGAACATCATAAACATTTAAACGAAATTACAATAAAATAAAACACTCAAACACAAAAAATTAATATTTTTGAATTTTATAATTTAAACAAATTCTTGTTTTTTTTTTTACTTAAGTGCACCAAAAGAAGTGAGTATACTCCAGTTTCTTTGAGTAGTAGCCATCAATATAAAACTGAGTTTATTTGTTACATTTCCTGTAATTAATTATTAATTATCTACTTTGGACTCACCAAATAGATACAGTGAGACCTCGATTATCTATGGATATGGATAATCAATTTTACCGGTTAATTGAGTAGCTTCAGTAGTTTTTTAATGGTGACAGTTTTTCGATAATGACATTTAAAGCTCCATATTGCACACTGATCCATCGGTTGGATCAAAGTCGTCCAATTTGGTGAAACAAATTTCACAATAACGTTTTCAGCATTGAAATCCTGCACGTCTGGATGTTGTCCAATGGCAGAATGATTTTACTATAATCTTTTAGATCGATTTTCTTAAAATTCTCCCCCACTTCTGGTACCATTCTCATGGACATTTTTTAAAGCTCTTTCCAATAACTAACTTTGCACTTGTGTGTACCAGCAGCATTAACGCAAACTAATTAGGTTAGTCTCTCCTTTGAGACCTTGTGTCATTCTATTAAATTTTCATTATGGCAAGCCAAACTTCTCTCAAGGAAACACTTTCCATTCTTCATTATCTCATTGGTGAGTTTTTTCATTGATTTGAATTCATTTAATTTTTCAACAAATTTTGTGGCAGCTAATCAGCTGAATATTTTTCTCCTGCAGCATTAAGTTTGTGAATACAATGTCTTTTTTTCTTAAATTTTGAGTGGAATATTTTAGATTTTTCTTCACTGTTAATCAAGAAATAGGAGTTCCTTTAAATCGTTCCTTCCGGACTTTTTTGTTCTTCAGCAGTATTTAAAGTTTTTCGGTTTCCAAAGCATTGTTTCACTTTGTTTTTTATAATGTCTAACAATATTTACGCAAAAAGCTATCGAAAAATCGATGGCACAATATCAAAAAATGTTGGCCTTACAATCGATCGAGGGAATTCCCCTTTTTCGTTTTATTCACATTGTGTTAGATTGTCAAAAATAATCCCGGATAATAGATGTAATTACGGTTAATCGATGCAAACAAATTTAAATCGATCCAAAAACATTTTCTTTCTCGGATAATTGATGTTGCCGGTTAATCGAATCACGGATAATCGAGGCCTCACTGTATAACAAAACCAAATTACGGTTTGGAAATTGTTATAAATATAACAAACAAATGGATACCATTATTTTTAAAAGATTTAAGCGCGTTAAATGAGATTTTCGAAAGTGGGTGATATTTATATAAAATTTGTTTGTTGAGAAATGTGTGTGGATACCTATATAAACAGACATTTAATACAAACAAATTCCTATTTCGGGAGGATCGATTTCAATCAGTTTCAATAGGCTTCGTCCTTAGGTCGAATGAAATGTATTTGCCAAATTTAATCAAAAAAATCTTAAAAATTGCAGTAAGTGATACTGAGTCTATCAATGTACGTAAAACATTAGCATATTCGCTATATAAAGATTTCCTAGTAGATCGATTTATGTTAAAATACAAAAAAAAAAAAAAAAAAATGCGAGAAAAATGGCGATAATAACGGCATATTCGAAAAATATTGAATTATTTAAACATATATTAATTTTAAGTGGGGTTAATCTGCGAGGGACCTATATTTTAAGATCCGTTTTAAATTTCAGAAAATAATTCTTTAATTTGTATTAATGTATGACAACTTTTGTCATTGACTGTGTTAGTATGTATGTAATTACATATGAATTAAAAATACTATAGTTTGGCACAATTACACTACGAACTAGATGGATAAAGAAAGTATTTAGTTTGATATAATTGTGCTAGAAGAGGGTTTAATCTGTCTACGACAAAATAAGCAGACAAATTAAAATAGATAAACACATGTTGAACAAATATTGTTTTATTATGCCTCTGTAATTTTTAAAGCTAATATATATTACCACCTAGGTCTAGATCATTTTGAGGCAGACTCCGGAAATGCGAAAGATCTTAGTAATGTAGTCTTGTGCTGGCTAATATCCTATTTTGTGCATTTGGAAGATTTCGACATATATAAAATATTGTATGGCTGGATCACATAACTCTGTTTTTAGACACTTGAAGAAGTCTGTTGAAAATATCGTATGTAATTAATGTAGTTGTCATTTCATACACCCAGTAGTCATCCTAAAAGTTAGAAAAATTCAATTGAGGATATGATGAGAAATATCGCGGAATATTTTTGTTGAAACTTCAAAATGTTATATAAATTTCAAGATCCCAAGCTTTCCTTTAATTAGACAACCATACAATTTCAAGTCTGGAGTAGCAAGATAGTTTTTATTTAAATCAAGTGTAGACGGAACTCTAGAGCAACACACAGCTTAATCCTCTAACCCGCAAGAGTGCCTGAAGGCATGTACTACAAAACATGAATTATCTCACAGAGTAATTATATATATTTTTTTTAAATTTAACTTTAGTTACAGATTTGTTATCATTTCTCTCGAAGGTCGAAATGCATTCTGACTTTGAGTTTTTGTTCTGTCAGCTGTTTTGAGAGTGATGTCATAATGTGCTAATCAAAGTTTTACTAACTATTAGTCACCCGATCTATTCGAAATATTTTTTTAAAGGTAAGATATTCTTCTTTCAGTCTATGAATTTGTAAATGTTAAACAATTAACAAAAAGTGTTTTAAGAACGCAAAAATCAAATGTGCCTCAGGGCACTGTTGCGGCTTGCGGCTAAATTTATAGGCGTGTTATATTGTATAGTTTTTCACTTTTTTTTATATTAGTTGTTATATAAAAAAATGATAGCAATGCAAATAGAGACCTCAGACGGATTAAATTATCCGACTTGACTCATGATCAGTTGGTACTCCACAAGAAGATCCACAGCCAGGAAGTTCAAAAGTTGGCGAAAAAGCAAAACATCCAGTTTCCAATCTGGTTAGGCAAAAAAGATGGTGCACACTATGCAAAAAGTAGGAAACACTGTGTGTTTGCTCTAAATGCGATCTTCATTTATGCTTCTCAAATGCCAAAATTTGTTTTATTTTTAATGATCATTGTAAAAAGTAAAACATATTTTCATAATTTTTGTATATTTTTCATTAGTTTTGCAATAAAATCGTATCTTATTGCTTTTTGCATCTAAACCGGCAACAGTGCCCTGAGGCACTCTTCACCTTTTTGCACCTAGTTCCTAAATTTAATTTGCAAATTAGTTTCTGATGGCTGTTCTGAGTTTATTGGGTCATAATTACCCTAGTTTTTTAAAGTTTGTAGGGGGTAGAGGGTTAATAGGAATATTTTCGTTCAGAAATGTTTGAAGCCCCTGTCCCGGAGAATTGATAGAATAGATTTATTAAATAAATTTTGCTAATTTAAATAATATTATGCAAGCTTTACATAAAGAATGTTGTGAGAACTCACTGCTCTACCATGAGTCCCTGATTTAAGTGCTGGCGAATACCGGGATTAAGTTTACAATCTAATGAATGTTGTGTAGATAAGATTAAGCCAACTTATACCCGTAATTTCAGTAAATATATATCCACGGTATGAAATACCCAGCAGATAAATTTACCAATAGGTAATTTGCGATTAATTTAATACGAGTAAAAATTACTAAATATTTTTACTCCATAAGTAACTAAGCACTGATAGATTTAAGTATATTGGTTGAAATTACGGACATAAAACTTATAAAAAGCTGGGGCCGAATTACCGCATTCGTGATCAAATGAGTTATCGTATCGAAAAAAGATTTCTATATCGAAATTATAATTTACTATATTTCTTGCGCTATATCGAATGCCATAATCTCGAATAAGATAATTACTATCAGTTTTACTCGATATCGAATGCTGTAATACGGACTCTGTCTATAGTAACCGGTTTAATATGGACAAAATTTACGATTGTTTATAAATTAATATTTAACATCAACGATTGTTCATAAATGATTATTTATTATACCCTTCACCATGAGTGGCAAGGGTATATATAAGTTTGTCATTCCGTTTGTAATTTCTACATTTATCATTTGCGACCCCACAAAGTATATATATTCAGGATCGTTATAGATAGCGAAGTCGATATAGCCATGTCCGTCTGTATGTTGAAATCAACTTTCCGTAGCACCCAAATAACTTACAAACATAATTTATACATCAATATGACGGGAATTCTTCCGGCTCGGTCGCTATTTAAAATCGAAAATCGGCCCACAAATGGCTGAGATGTAAGGAAAAAACCGGGACGACCTCGATTTTTGGTCTATTTTTTATCTATATCTGGATTACTAAGTCATTAATATAGACAATATGGATATCTAATGATAGATATTTCAAAGTCCATTGCAACGATGTATATAAGGCTATAGTAATTTGGACCTACAATGGATCAAAATCGGGAAAAATATTTTTTAACCCGAATTCTTTTTACCAAAAAAATTTTTTTTCATTAATTTTTTTCACTAATAAATTTAAAAAAAAAAAAATTGAAAATAATTAAAAAAAAAAATTGAAAAAATTAAAAAAAAAAATTGGAAAAATTGGAAAAAAATTAAAACAAAACAATTTTGAAAAAAAAAAAATTTTAAATTTTGAAAAAAAATATTTTAATTTTGTTTACCTAAAAATATTTACAATTTTTATTTTAAAGTATAATTTGGTGAAGGGTATATAAGATTCGGCATAGCCGAATATAGCTCTCTTACTTGTTTTTATTTTATTTTTTAATCCTAAAAAAAGTATATATTTAATCTGAATGATAACTGATCTGAAAATAATGCAGCTCTGTTAACTTAACAGTCTTTGAGTAGGAGATATGATAGTGTACACATTAACATAGGTAATGTGAAAAAACGGAGTTAACATTCGTTGCTAACTTCACACACTTTTATTTTTTTTACCAAATTTGTTAAAAATTCGTTAAAAAATATTCATCATTCTGGCACAATAGAACAAGTTCAGTAATATTCAATATATCTGCTTTACGCATGTCACATGACTAGAGCGTTTAACAAAATTGACACAAAGGATTCTCATTCATTTGGTTGTGGGGCTAATAATGGACAATATCACTGTGTTGTACTAGCGGATGAAAAAGTTCATAGCTGACAAGGCAAATTCAAATTTAGGGGGCACTTAAAAGCGGATGTATAAGGTACTCCGTTATAATCACTATATAATCTATAACCATTTCCATATAACTTGCAGTATTTGAAATGTTATTTTCAGTAGTAAAATCTATAGTATATTAAGTCAGTTGAGCACTATATTCATCACTATATTCGTATTTGTGTATGTGAGTATGAAAGTTTGTATTTATATTAGGCTGGCTCTAATTAAAATTTTAAGATAACATTTGGTTCTAACTTTTAATATATTTTTTCCAAATAAACCATATTGTCATCTGACCAGCAATAAAGCCTATGTGTCATTTTTAGAACATATTTTTTTATTTTACCATTGTAGAGCCTTATTCAAATATCTCTACTAATTCCGAAGTTATCACAAGGAATCAGCAATGGTAAAAAATTGATTTACTGAATTTTTTATGGCCGTACAGAAGATGCCGAACGTTCTGATCGACCAGTTGAGGTCAACAATTGAAAAAAATCACGAAAAAATTGTGTTGGACGATCGGAGATTGAAAGTGCGATTCTCGGGGTGAATCGGTCATCAAATACCTATTTCGATGACCTGGACAAATTATATTTTTTGGAACGGATACAAAAATTGGAGAAATTATGGACGTATTGTATAGAGCTCAAAGAAGACTTTTTATGTTGGAAAATAAAATGATTTTTTATTCAAAAAGTCACGAACATACAAAAAAACAAAATCTAACATTTTTAAAATCTCTTTATTTATTTTTTACTTATTTTGAAACAAATATTAAAAACCGAAAAAAGGATATTTTTGATTCAAACCACCAATTACATACGTTTTTTTTGGCTCCATACAAACAGGGGCCAACCTAATGTGTATAAGAGTATATGTATTCATTCAAGTACTGTGCATATTCGTATAATATTCAATGCAAGTGCACACCACCGTTGCATTTTTAATTATTCACCAAACGAATGTAATCGGTAGGTAAAGTCAAATATACTCCGTACATACATACATACATACATTCATACATTATATACAATGTACATACAAATGTATGTACGTCTGTAATATGTAAATATACATACATATGTATGTACTGCATACATATGTATACTTACTTAGTTACATTCATACATTTTACATACATACAAATGTACATATGCATGTAAATGTATGAATGTATGATGCATTGTGTATACAAACTATGAATACAAAAAAAAAGGTATAAAAAAATAAGTATGACAATGAAATCAACGAGAACGAAGGCAAATATGTACAATAGAAGAACGATATTCGTATTTAAAATAAAAAAAAAAAAATTATTTATTTTTCTTTTTTTTTTTTGTAATTTTTTGTGCAAAATAAAAAGGGAGTACAGTTCCTATATGTATAAATATGAGTATATGGGTATATATAGTTTGTATATTACATGTATGTACTTTACATTTAGTATACATACGTTTACGTTGTCTCATATTTATACTACTTACCGTTGACAACACAATATAGTAGTAGCAGCACACTATATACATACATATGTATATTTTATAAACATTCATACTTTTATATACACATTCATTAGGATGGACCTTATTTTGCACTTTCTCGATGCTCCTAATGTGTAAAATTTGAGCAAAATCGGATATCGTTTTGAGGCAAAACTTCCCAACCACTTCATTCTAACTAGTTTTGCACAGGTATTGCAACATGTGGCCGAGGTTGTCATGATGGAATATTATAGTTTCATGGCTGGCAGCATATTCTGTGCGTTTTTCGGCAAGTCGTCGCTTCAAACGAATCGGTTGCATTCGAGTACAGGGGGGTTACTCCCTAATTCGATTTGAAAGGAAATTGTTTCGAATTGCAATGTATTTAGCACACATTTTCGAACATTTCCGTTTTCGGATTGAGTTACGCGGTAACCCCCCTGGTTCCATGTGATGGTCTAGCCAGATTTCAGCAGCTCATAATATTTTTACGTTTTAACCTTTTTAAAACGTTGGTCTATTTCCTTTAAATAAACCGGTACTTTTGATTGCAAATAAAAGCAGTTTTAGTAATTAAAATTTGTAACAACTATTTATTTATTTAAAATGTACAACAACAACAGTTCAAATAGTCACTCAGTGTCTTTATACACGTTTATAAATTCGCAAAAATGCACACACACTTTGCAATGTACAAACTCAAATGTACACGACAGTTGATGTTAACTCTAACAGCGCCAATGATCAACACACACACGACTGCAACCTCTGCCACTATTTATTATACACACGCCATCTTTCGTGAATCTTCTACAATGCTCTTAACGGACAAACTAGTATGTTCGAATTGTAGAGCTTTCGATGTCAATGTTAGGAGCTTAAACATTTATTGGTGCCATACTTATAAACAATGCTAATAACCGCATGCTATCAACATTGTTGATGTTTATAATCATGGCCGTTACAGACCATTAAAATCAAATCGCTATTGCAAATTCGTAACAATATATAGGACATTTTTGCTCTTACCAAATACAGAGCATTACCTTAGCGCCATGGATATTTGGCTTTGGTGTCGATTTAGCTGGTTGGCCGGGCTTCAGGTTATTGTAATGTTGTAATTTTTCATTGCAAGTAATTGTTCAGTGCCACATTATTTTCTTTTATAGCTTTCAAGCATCATTTCGGACATGCAAAATCGTCTTTCTAGGTCTCTCGGCTTCAATTCGAATGGTACCCAATTTCCCTGCTTTTTTATAAATCCTGCTGCTCGCAAACTTTTTTTGCTGCTTGAGTAGCTTCCAATGATTTTGCAAGCTCTTGATTTCTTTTACAACAATCTCCATGCAGTAATACCCCCAATTCTTGGTCTTCAAACTTTTTTTGGCTGGTCGAACAAACCATATCTCCCACGTTGAAACCGACGAGAAATCGGTGTGCTTCGGTTTATAGCATGTAATGATTCGGCACAAAAATTATTTTTCTTTTATAGCGTTCAAGCATCATTTAGGACATGCAAAATGTCTTTCAAGGTCTCCCCGCTTCAATTCGTATGGTACCCAATTTCCCTGCTTTTGTAAAAATACTGTTACTAGCAAACGATTTGAAATTGCTGCCTGAGTAGCTCCAAAGATTTTGCAAGCTTTTATTGAGTTTTACAATAATCTGCATGGAGTAATGCTTCCAATTCTAGATGTATACGCCATCTAATGTAAATCCCGTTTTTTTAAGTCATACACCCCAGATGGACGTAGAACGATCTTACACTTTGGATCACAAAAATCGAAAAAGTGCGATAAAAGGGCCAACCTATTGCAAATATACACATGCAGATATTAATAATTTACTCAAATTTAAACATATGCAGTATCTATGTATGTATATGCAACTTGTCATACATACGTTGCTTTGCATTATATACATTGATATATATAAAAATATAGGTATGTAAGTATGAAAAGTAAATATGTTTGTTCATACTATAGTTGATGTCACCTACTGAGTGAAGCAGTGTTTCCCATTCGTATAAAAATTTCCAGGATATATCAAAAAAATGTATACTAATACGTATATAACAGGCATAACTGTATCTAGGGCACTAATTTTCAAGATCTTGTGTAGTGGTACCTCGAGAATTTTTATTAGGTATTTACATAAGTCTCGAAAAATCTCCTTTTCAAAATCCTAACATATTTAAAAAAAACCGAAAAACTCTGTTTAAAATTCCATCCAAACTTCATTCTTAATGTCAGTCACAATTTGCAAACCCTATTGTGAGTATAAATAAAAGCATTAAAGTCATATTACTGTCATACTTATTTATTTATTTATTTATGTATGTCCGTCATATTTTCATATTTTTAACTCGTAGTTTCAATATACATATTATTTTTTATTTTATTTTGTTGTTGCTGTTGCAAAAATTACAACCTGTAAGTTAAACTTACCATTTAAAACTCAATGGTAAATGAATGTATGGCATGGCATATTGCACAATTGCAAAAAAGAAAAAAAAAATAGAAAAAAACATCTATCTATCTATACAAACGTACTGCAAGTAAATACATACGAATATCTATAAGTAAAATGTTTATTTTGTAAAAATCCAAAGAATAATTTTTTCTGAGCTGCAAAAAATATATACGTACATATATTTATTACACATTAAAAACATTTAATTTCAAAGGTTTTCTATTAAATAAATTGTGTACCGATGGTTTATGGCACTTTCAAGTTCATAACTTTTACGAGTTGAATATTATTTTTATAATATTTATTTTTAGATTGTACCAGAGTTACTTAAGTATTAATAGTGGTGGTTAGAATTGAAAGGTTTGATTGAGTAGTGTTTGCTGTAAGAGGGTGTTGTTTTGGAGTTTTGATGCAAAAGCTTTAAATGGTGTCATTCATTGTTGGTTTTCAGTATCTTTTGTTGTGTTTTCTTTTATTGGTTTATTACACGCATTTCTTTATGCTTTTCAAATTAATTAAATATTTTGTTTTTTTACGGAGAATTATTCATGATAATATTGAAACAGAGTTGAGAAGAAATTTCATTCATATGCTCGGAAAAATCATACTTAATATTAAAATTAGAAAACTGTGTGTGGGATAAATACAATTAAAGATAAACTAATCAGTCGAGCTGATAAGGACTGAGATCGAAAAAGTCTTAACATACAATTTCCGTGCTCTGTCTTTGGCCTCTAAATTTTTAGCAGAGTTCCTGTCAGGAACTTTTTGAGCCTTGTATGCTTTTAAACCTGCATTGGCTTTAACTTTTCGTACCAAATAGTCCGAGCACCGAGCTAACCGGGCTGCTTTCCTACCGGATGTGTTGGGAACTCTTTTGAAAATGCTTTCTATATTGTTGGCTTAAGAAACATCATGTGGACAATTTCTTCTACCTGAACCAGGCAGACCAAGGTGAATTTATAGAAGGTGACAACATAACTACAACATGTACAAAAACAACAGGTACTTTGTTTTTGTTAAAAGATAAGTGAACTGTCAAAGTTGCTTATTGTTGTTTTTGCTTTTGGGTTTGTTGTATTTTTCGCCACAACAAACACATGTGAATATACAGTTCACTTGTCTAAACAACTGGATATAAAAAATAATCAGCTGTTCTTCTGAGGTCACCTTCTATAAATTCGCCTTGCGGCAGACCTTTGATTGTTTGGCCAACTTTTTGTGGACCAGGTTGGGTTTTGTTGCAAATATTTAAAATTTTAGTACGCACTTTTTTCTGGTCACTCATTTTAATTAGAATAATAACAAATGAACATAACTGACATTAAACATAATAACTGACATGCTTTACAAAGGTAACTTGATAAAAAAAAATCAAATAATACTTGGGTTAAAAGTTTTAATGAAAAACGTATATTAAGAATTTTTCGATCTCAGTCCTTATAAAGAAATTTCCCAAAAATTTAAAAAAAATTATAAATTTTCCTTATAAAACAACCATATCTCACACACACTTTGTTTTATTTAAATTTAAAAATAGGAAGCGCTTAAAGGGGGGTCACACGGTATTTATTCCATATGTACACGCAGAAAAAAAATATAGTTGTGTATGTTTATTGTAACCATTTCAACATTTTTATAAGTTTTTTAACAATATTATAATCACAGTAACTATTTATATGATTGTGGTAAGAATAATATCGTTAATTTACGATTCACATGATTGTATCAACCATATACAACGTGGCGTAAAACTTCCAATGTTTTTTGGATGTAATTAAAAAAAAAAATTAAAAACTTTGATTCTTCTTGTGGATTATTTTTATTTGGTCTTTTAATTTTTTTTACATCAAGTCGAGAATATGATGTCATGTAAATGGCCGCCGCCACTGTTGATTGTCATTTGAGCCCTTTTTATGGCATTTTCCATCACTTTGGCCAAAACTTCCGGTGATACGTCCTCACATTCTTGACGGATATTGTCTTTAAGAGCTGCAAGAGTCTGAGGCTTGTTGACATAAACCCGCGACTTCAAAAAGCACCACAAAAAGAAGTCTGGAGCGGTCAAATCAGGCGATCTTGCTGGCCAGTGCAAATCGCCAAAACGGGAGATTAGGCGCCCGGGAAATGCATCCTTCAGCATATCGGTTGTGGCACGTCCTGGTGGAACCACATGTTTTCCAATCCCAATTCATCAAGTTGCGGCAAAAAGAACTCGTTAATAATTGCTCTGTAGCGCTCACCATTCACAGTAACCGTTTGGCCCGCGACGTCTTCGAAGAAAAAAGGTCCGATGACTCCTCTAGCGAAAACAGCACACCATACAGTGACTTTGAGCGGGTGTAATGGCTCTTCGTGGGTTACACGCGGATTTTCAGTGCCCCAGAAGCGTAAATTTTGCTAAATGGGCCTCATCACTCATGATTATTTTTGATGAAAAATCATCTTCCTCTTGGTGGTGATTAAGGATGGCTTGAGTGTATGTTAGACGCGACTGGTGGTCAGCAGCTAACAGCTGATGCACCGTCTGGACTTTGTACGGAAACATCTTCAAATCTTGTACCAAAATTCGCTGTAAAGACCGTCGACTGATACCCATTTGCGTGGCACGTCGTCTGATCGATGTCGACGGCGCTTCCATGACATCCTCGGCTACAGCAGCAATATAACGGCTACTCTGGGGTCTGCCACGCCTGGCAGCATCTCGTGTTGTGCCAGTCTCTTCGAGGCGAGCGGCTAAACGTCGCAGTGTTTCACCAGTAGGCGTTGGACAGCCAGGAAATCTGCAACGAAATTCACGTTGTGCCAAAGTCACCGACCGATTATTGGTCAAATTAATAGTCAGCAATATTCCGCGTTCTGGAGCAGTATAGCGTAACATTGTCAAAACAGAACTGACATTAGGGGCCAATCGCAAAATTTATAGCATTTTCTGATAGGATGATTACTTTTGCGCCACCTTGTATATGGTTACAGTAAACAGGTATATGTTTATGACAACCACTTATATGGTGAAGGACTTAGCATCTTATGTTGCTCTCGGCTTATCTATATCATAATCTGAGAACAACATATTATGATAAAATAATTCATCATATAAATGGTTGTCACAAACATATACTGGTTTACTGTGACCATATATATGGTTGATACAATCATGTGAATCGTAAATTAACCATAGTATTGTTACCAATATTGTTAAAAAACTTATTAAAATGTTGAAATGGTTACAGCAAACATGCACAACTATATTTTTTTTGTATTGCGACATGTTTTTGGTACATATGGAATTCCATTTGTATGTAAAAATTCACGTTATACATACAATTCATAATTTCAACAATCACACGTTAATACATATGTAATTCTGCGTGACATCTCTATTAGTTTAAGAATTTATGTTTTTAACTATACATATATCTATTTATTTATCTAATTTGATGATATTTAAAAATACACATTTGGTTAATTCACAAGGTCTCTTATCATGGCATATTGTCATAATGTCCTAATATTTCACAATGGTTTGAATTGCCTTTCAAAAAATGTCCTAAAATAATACAACTCTGTATGCTATGTTTATTGTGTTATCGTAACCAACCAGCAGAAACCTGCGCCTAAGAGTCGGTTAAGCCGAGCCACCGATTCGTGAAATATTAGAACATTATGACAATATGACATGATAAGAGACCTTGTTAATTGACCAGTGCTTAAAAACACACGAAGGTAGAACATGCTATAATTTCCAAGAATGTCATAAGTCAAACACATGTATTTTACATACACAATATTTCATACGGATACCACGGTATGTACATGTTTACATGTGGAAAAATGGCCCAATACATGTCACAAAATATCGTGTGACCCCCCGTGTAAGTATTCCAATAATTTATGTCTTAACTCCCTTTTCAATGTATTTTTTCAATAATATCTTGAGCCTGAACAACAGAATTTACTTAAATATTATTAAAACATTAAAAGTTCGAATAAAACGACACCTTCATAAATGTTAAATTTTAAACATATTTTACAAATCATTACAATAAATTCTCTTGAAAAAAACAATGACAAACTACAAAAAATATTACAAAAACTATTGACGATTTATCTACTGTACAAGAATTAATTACGCCATTAAATGAAAATCTTTATATCAAAACAATCTTTATCGTTAAACATGAAACTATTTATAATAAACAATTCTATAAACATATACATATATGCCTACTTATGTACATACATACATATGTACATATGTATGTATGTATGTGTGTGAGCAAATGACAACAGTGTTTTTAATGTACAAGTGAACACACAGTAGAGGCGAAATATAAAAGTCTTTATAAAAATTAATTTTTACTAATTGATGAGTCCCTGATCCCAATACGCAAATACTTCGAATGTCGTACTATATAAACAATCAAATGAAAATAAGTATACAAACATACAGATGTAAATAATTACAAATATATTTATGTACTTACATACATACAAACATACATAGATACAAAATATGTGTTGTATATGCATGTATGTGTGAGTGAGTGAGTGTTTTACTAGAAGTAGATTATTGCTAAATATTTGTGTACGAATATAAGTAGTATATGAGTGTGTATTCAAACATATTTACAAATATGAAATTTTATAAACTACAGATTGAGCAGTCGGTTGAGTTGGTAAGTGAATAATCAACGATACATTTACATACATTTGAATGTTTACAGGGGCATTGATAGTATGAAATCGTTAAAAGTAAAAACATATTGAAAATTTCTAAATAAATCACAACTTCCAATTAGAAATTTTCTAAACTAGAGGTTAATAATTATTAATGTTAATATTCATTAGATCTACATCATTACCAATTTAATTTTAGAATTATATATCAAAAAACTCCAATTGTCCTTTGGAATTTTCGAATTATATTTCAGATTTTCCATTTACTTTTCAGAATTTAAAATTTTTCTTTTTAGAAATTTCTTATTGTATTTACATACATCTCAAATGGAAACATCAAGAAAGAACATTAGAAATATAGGATTGAAAACAATAATGTTAGCATTACTTTAAAGTTCTGTATAGACAATTTGCCAAGAGACTGTAAGTTAAAATATAATTACATAAAAACAATAATACAGCAACAAAATTAAAACAATATACATTCGAGTAGAGAGAGAGACTTACAGATATGGCCCCAACGAATTCGAATATCGCTACAATAGTCCAGGAAATGTTCATTAAATAGAAAAAATGGCTAATCGGCATACAAGATGTTCTTTGGAGACTTATAAGACACTTTTAATAGCTCAAAATAATATATTTGGCTTAATTTATTGAATACTTGGGGAGCTAATGCTGAGATCAGAGGATTTTCAAGTCTATGCTCTTAAATTAAACCTTTCAGGTCATATTTGTAACCATTTTATTTTTAATTTATCAAAGCAAATTTTGTATGGAATACAAAATAAATTTTTATTAATTTTTTTATTTATAAAACTTTTATAAATTTAACCTTTAAACAGCTCATAAATCACAGTTTAATATAATTACAAAAGAAAAAAAGGTTTCTTTTAAATATAAACAAATTTTTTTAAACAAATTGAGGTTGATTTAAAGAATAATTGAATTGTTCTATTCTTAACTATTTGTCAAATCATTCTCTAACGTTTAACATTTGAGAAAGAGTTGTAAATTATTATCCGTATGAAACCAAACCTGAGTATTTGAGGAGTGCATAAAGTCTGAGGAATTAAGAAGTGCTTGATTTATTCAAAATTTCAAATATTTTGGAAAATACCATTATCCAAAAGTTTTAAAAGAGATTATTTTTAACGATTTTTAATAAAAGTAATTAAATATTCCCTTTGTTTCAGTAGAATTAATACGTATAAAAAAAATACGTATTAATAACGAGTAATTTCACATTTTACTTTTTAAGCCCGATAGGCATGGTACGTAGCGCCATTCTGTTGAAAACACATCTCACCCGGATCAATGCCATTCATATTTTCAAACAAAAAATCATTGATCATGATGCAGTAACGATCTCCATTGACCGTAACATGAGCTCAACACAGTGTGGTAGATCGCAAATCTAACTGGACAAAATTAATAAATCGCGTTGGGTTCTCACTTATGAATTAAATAAAAAACGAGTTCAAATATATAAAGGATTATAAAAAGTCAACTTTTTTTTGTATTTTGGGAGTTTTACTCATTCTTAAAAATTTTTCTTTCGTTAAAGAGTGGAGGTCATACTGGAAAAGTGAAAAATATGTTTGGCGGTCGCAAAACTTCGCAAGATGTTTTTGATTTAGCTTAAATTGAACACTTGAAAGATTAACCCGAATATAGTTTTATAGCGGAACTATTCGGAATAATTAGCTTTAACTCTACTGAAAAAAAGGAAATATGTATTTTAATTTTTCACTTTCTGAACTTCTCACAAAAAACATATTTTTTTTAATACTTACAATGGAAATAGTTAAATGAAAATTGTAATATATTGCCTTGAGATAAAGCTTAATAATAATTAAAAAAAATTATGATTGTACAATCACCATAGCCTTTATACACATATATCAAAGTCACACAAAAATTACACTTCTCTTTGAAATCTAAATGAACTTTTTGACAACAACTGACTTCAAAGCTTACTTTTTCCTAATCAGAGCTAAAAACAAAAACAAAACAAAAAAAAAAAAACATGAATGTTACCTAACGTATTGTTACGTTTTTACCTTTTAAAAACGGGGTTTATTTCCTTTAAGTAAACCGGATACTTTTGATTGCAAATAAAAGCAGTTTTAGTAGTTTAAAATTGTAACAACTCTTTATTTATTTAGAATGTACAACAACTCAGTGACTATTTTATATCAATTCGCAGAAATACACACACACACTTTATAACGTACAAGTAAACACGTACAAGACAGTTGATCTTAACTCTAACAATGATCAACTCAACTCACGACTGCCAGCTCTGCCACTATTTATACACACGTCATCTATCGGGAATCTTCTACAATGCTCTTAACGGACATACTACTACATTCGAATTCTCGAGCTTTCGATATCATTGCCAGCAGCCCAAACATTTAGTTTTGCCATACTTACAAACAATGCCAACAACCACATGCTACTGATGGATGTGCCTTCAAACATGATGAATGCTGCAGGCAGTCGTTACAGACCGTTGAATTCAAATCGTCATTGCACATTTGTAACAATATATTTCCTTGAGATAAAGCTTAATAATAATAAAAAAATTAGGACAGTAAAATCACCATAGCCTTTAAATTCATATATCAAAGTCACACAAAAATTACACTTCTCTTTGCAATCTAAATGTACTTGTTGACAACAACTGACTTCAAAGCTTACTTTTTCCTAATCAGAGCTAAAAACGAAAAAAAAAACATGAATTACAATTACCTAATGTATTGAGAAGTTCATTTAACGATCGGAAGGAATCTTGTCCGACACTTTTTTTAAATTTTGTCCAGCTTTTTTGTGATTTACCACAGTATGATCCGGCTTATTTTTTTAATAACTAAGGTCCTATGATGCTTTTTACTGGATGTAATGGAGTCTGTGGTTCTTTTGCGGAAAGTTTATTTATTAACAAAAATGAGCCTCATCGCTTATGTGCGCCATAAAAATCACGTGGTCGACTATCGCGAATCGACGTGTGATTTTTAAAGTAAATTTAGAGAATTTGGTAGCGTTGTTCAAGCTTTAATCTAATCATGATTTTATAATGATCATAAATGTCAAAAAGTAAGCGCAGTAAGACAGTTCATTTGACAGTTAACCCTTTTGTAAGTTCTATTATATACTGAACATTTTAGTGCAGTTGTAATTTAAATGATAAAAACGTATGTATATGTCAAAATTTGTTTTGAAAATTTCGAAGACACTTTCATCAAAAACAAAATTAAAATTTTCCTAGTTTTTCTGTTGGATTTTTAGATAATTAAAATTTTGTATGCCCCGACGCTTATGATTAATATCAATAGAGAGATATTTTACATTTAATTTAACCAATTGTTTGTTAAGCTACGTACACACGGTTGTCAGATTGTACAATATTGTCAGAAAAATGTTCAGAAAATGTCTAACAACCGTGTGAACTTACAATTTTTTTCTTATAACGTTGTCAGAAAAAGTATTGTCAGTACATTGTAAGATAATACTATTGGCAGACATCCGAAAATCGTGTAAACACCTTACGTTATCATTGCCAGATCATTGTTAGATCATTGTCAGAAACTTTTTATTGTCATATGTGCGAAGTTTATGTATCTGACAATGGCATTATTGTCAGAATTGAAGAGCACAAAAAATGTGTCCAAAAGAGTGGTAGATTTTGAACGGAGATGGACAACCTGTTCGAACAAAGTGACATAAAGAACTAAAAAAACCATAATGGAAGGGTTTTCGAAAAAGGTTCAAAATTTCATCATTAGTGATTAGAACTATAAAAATAATTTTTTTTTTGTAAATTGGAACAATAATTTCAATAAAATAAAAAATTATTAAAAACTGTAAGTTTAGTGGTTTCACTTTTATTAATATATATGAATGTTAAAAATTTTTCAATCTCAGTCCTTATTCAGTACTCAAATAAATTCAGCCAGTAGAAACACCACTCAGTATTGTGTTGTGAGCGTATATGTAATATTTTCCATATAATTTGTATGTGGCATACGGGTGCCCTGTCACCCTGTTAAGGATGTAAAATATAAAATGATTTAGCACTCCCTCCCAAGTCGAGACACAAATAAATATAACAAAAAGTTAAGAGTTCTCGGAAAGTTTCAAGAGCCTAGGAATTCTGCGCATACATAGAAAAAAGTATTAAAATTTGTAATATATTTTTATCATAACTATTAAAAATTTCGGCATAACAAATTTACAAAATTGAAATTTTATTATTATATTCAATTCAAATGACTCTCTATTTCCATTTTTAAATTGTTAATAAGACATTTTTAAAAAATTCTTGATAGTTTTGCACAATTTTAAAATAATTAAAATTGTGCATAACCTGACGTATGATTTGTGGAAAGCAAAAAGAAAATTTCAAAAATGTTAAAAATTTGTTTTTGTTGTATATACAAATTCTGAACAGATCAAACGCACCAAAATTCAGGCATTGATTTGCCTTTCATAATTTGAAAATTTTGTATATAAAAGAAAAACATATTTTTAAAATTTTTTAAATTTTGTTTTTACTTTCCACATAAATATCATTTTGGTGACGTGATTTACAAAATTTGGGCCTATATTTCTTAAATTTCTCATATATTCAAACAAATTTCTAAACAATTTGAATTTTTCTAAACATTTTGCATTTCAAATTAATCTTTACTATTCTATATTAAAGTTTCACCAGGAAGTAATATTAAAATATTCCTGCAATTTCTGCTGGATTTTAAAATAATGAGAACTTTGTCTACCCTGACGTATGATTAATATTAATATAGAATTATTTCACGTTTTACTTAACAACTTCTTAAATTTTCCATTAATTTGAAAACTTTTAAGAAAACAAATACTGTAAACTTTATAAAGCAATTATATTTTAGAAGATAATTACAGGAAATCAATAAAGTTTCTAATATATTTACAAAATAGTTCAAAAATGTTCGGAGTGTCCAATTTTTAGAAATTTTGGAAATAATAAATTAAAATTTTTAGTTGCATTTCATGATGAATTTTTAATTAAATTAATAATTAATTACAACTTATATTTATTATAATTTTATTTTTAAGGAAGAAATAATATATTTAATTGGAATAATTTAAAAGAATTAAGTAAAGTAAAAAACTACATGACAAAAAAAAAATTAAATTAATATGAAACTGAGCCACAATAAATTCTTCATTGTAATGTCACCGAAAAAGATTGTTTGGCGGCAGTAATGGCTGTGAAAAAGTTCAGACCCTATGTCGAGATGATTTTCGATCATAACCGATCACGCAATTCTCAAATGGTTAATGGCCTTCAAAGTTTTAAGCGGAAGTGTTGCCTGGTGGTCTTTACAACTACAAGCTTTCGACTTCAAGATTGAACATAGAAAATTTTCAGAAAATATTGTAGCTGACATGCATTTACGTCTGCCGCAACAACGTGATTTGGAAGAAGTTGAAACAGAAGATTTATTGGATTTCGAAACCACAGAAATCGAATCCGAAGAATATACAGATTTAATAATACAAATTACACAAAATAATCACAAACTAACGGATGGAAAAAATCTTTAAACGTACGAGTTGTGATCAAAATGTGAAAGAACAGTATCAATGGAAGTTATGGATACCCCCAAACCTAACACAAACAATAATTGAAAAATGGTGGAACGGCGAAAACAATGAAACAAACGAATTTTCATATTGAAATACTTCATTTCAAAAATTCTTACAACAAATCTATAAGCCAATTAACCCTATAAAGATTAAATGGATACTATGGCTACAGTTGTTAATATTTTTTCCTAAAAATTTGCAAACTTTAGGTTCTTCGTGCTTTTTTAGTTTTGCAGATATTGATTTTGACTGCTTGTCCATATAAGGGAAACCACTGTGCATTTCTAATAGATTTTAAAATTATAGGAATTTGATGCACCATTACGTATGATTAATATTAACACAATGTTATTTCGCATTTTACTTTACAACTGCTTTAATTTTCTATCAATTTCAATCATTCAAAAACTTTTATAATCTAATAACTTAAAACTTTAGAATGTAGTTGTACTTGTCATGAGTTTTATTAAAATAAAGAAAACAAATGAGTTCAAAAATAAATATTTAAACATTTTTGACAAGCTGTTGCAAACTGAAGTATACTCGATATCATTAACTGATGAATAATTCAATAAAGTAAAAAACTTTAAAAAAAAATTTAAATACAATTTGAATTCTAATAGATTTTTTTTCAATTAACGTAATCTTTGCTGCATAAACGTACTTAAATACGTAATAGTCAATAAAATAATCCTCTTTAATTGTATCAGATATTCATTTTATATGATTTTTTAAAATTGTTTACTAAAGATTCCCCACCCCATTAAAAAAAAAAAAAAAACGTTTTAATGAATTTTATTTGTTCTTCACACATATACATTTTTTACTACCACCAAAAACAATTGAATGTGTTACAAGTGTATAAAACAGTTTAATATATTTACCAAACTATTAAAGAAAATAAACAACGAAATAAATAAATTGAAATACGAAAAGAATCACATACAATTATAGAGTTTAAGTAAACGCTACAAAATAAACTACGTTAAATAAGTGTAAACAACAGGGATGGTAATATCTATGATATTTTAGAATCGAAAATGTGTTCAATTAAGAAAAATTTAGTTTCTAATTGGGAATTTGTATTAATTTTAGGTTTTTCTTATCATGTTTCTCTTATAGCTTAAAAACAGATGTTAAAATATTGAAAACGTTTTCATTTCTATAAAGCAATCCTAAACTAAGATTGTCAATTATTCGAGTTTTTTTAATCGAGTAAAAGTTTGTAATTTTTTTATTATTCAATTGATCGATAACGAGTAAAACATATTATTCGAATGATTTAATAAAATATATTTAAAACCACACAATTTTTAATAATTTGTTTGTTAACAATGAAGACAAATTAGGGATGTGCGATTAATCGATTAATTTTACATTTGCGATTAATCCAAGATTTTGATTATTCATATTCAAAATAAATGGAATAATTTTGATTTAAATTATCCAAAGCAGGGAATAGTCGATTAGTTAGAAATGTTAATAAATTAAACAAAATTATTTGGATTTTGTATAACTTTTTTTTGTTTATTTATTGTTATTTTCTTTTAAATTTTTCTGTTCAAAAATAACTATTGGTCTTGCTTCTTTGAGGTAGTTATGTTTACTACTTTCTTTTTTTATAATAATTGATCGAATCGCTTTTTTTTTCTAAATTAAAAACGTAATTCATTTGAAAAAATAAATAAAAAAAAAATGTTTCTTCGATTTTTTTAAATAATTTTTATTCGAATGCCAAAACTCATTAAAACTCAAAAGTACTGCATGCATAAGAGCGTTCTGCATCGATCGAAACAAATACTAGTCGGATGGGGCACGATCTGAACTACAAAGCGGTTGAAGCAAAACTTCCCAACCACTTCAATCTAAATAGATTTTAATAGGTATTGCAACAGGCCTAGCCTTGTTATAATGGAATGGTACGGCTTCATGTCTGGCCGCATATTCTGGGAGTTTTTCGGCCACTGCTCACGTCAAACCAAACAGTAGCGTTCGGTACAGTTTTCCAGTGATGGTCTGGTAAGATTTCAGCAGCTTGTATAGGACCCTTTTTCTACCACCAAATACATTAAGACCATGAATATTTGGCTTTGGTGTCGATTTGGCTGGTTGGCCGGGCTTCGGGTTGTTGTAATGCTGCCATTTTTCCTGCTGCTCGCAAACGTTGTTTGCTGCTTGAGTAGCTCCCAATGATTTTGCAAGCTCTTGTTTTGTTTTACAACAATCTTCATGGCATTACCCTCCAATTCTTGGTTTTCAAACTTTTTTTGGCTGCTCGAACAAACCATATCTCTCACGTTGAAACCGATGGAAAACATTCACCATAAGCTTTAGTGAGTATTCGGTGTGCTTCAACGTCACTTTTTTCAAATTAAAAAAGTAATGTAAAACTTCTCGCATATGACGCTTTGTTGGCACAAAATTCTAAATTTTCGAATCAAAAAATAAAATATATTCATCTGTGCCGAATCTTATATACCTTTCACTAAATTATACTTGTTTTTCAAAATTTAAAATTTTTTTTTTTCAAGATTGATTTTTTTAATTTTTTCCAATTTTTTTTTTTAATTTTTTTCAACATTTTTTTTTAAATTTTTTTCCAAATTTTCTTTAAATTTATTAGTGAAAAAAAATTATAAAAAAATTTGTTTGTGGTAAAAAAAATATTCGAGTTAAAAAATTATTTTCCCGATTTTCACCCACTGTAGGTCCAAATTACTATAGCTTTATATACATTGTTGCAATGGACTTTGAAATATCTATCATTAGATATCCATATTGTCTATATTAATGACTTAGTAATCCAGATAAGATCAAAAATAGGCCAAGAATCGAGGTTGTCCCGGTTTTTTCTTTATATCGCAGTCATTCTGGGCTGATTTTCTCGATTTGAAATAGCGACCAAGCCGGAAGAATTTCCGATATATTCGTGCATCAATTATGTTTGTAAGTTATTTGGGGGCTACGGAAAGTTGATTTCAACATACAGACGGACAGACGGATTCAAAATATATATACTTTGTGGGGTCGTAAATGACAAATGTAGAAATTACAAACGGAATCACAAACTTATACCCTTGCCACTCATGGTTTAATAACTAAGAGAGAATAAATGACAGATAAGTTATTAAAATCAAAAAACGCGTTAAAAAATACGCCATCTATTTTAAATCCCGCATTTATAAGTCATACACCCAATAATTACTATTCTTTAAAACAATTTCAAAACTTCCATCTCTGATTTTGAATATATGTAGATATGTAAGTGTATATGAAATATTAATGTATGAATGTATGTGTATGAGTTATAGATGATAGTAGATGCGTCAAAATGACACAAAGTGAGTTAAATCTCACACCCGCACTTACAATGGCAAAATAGAAATGAAGGCAACAACAGCAACAACTAAAACAAACAACAAAAACACAAACAAATATAAAACGTAGATACTGACACAATATTGAAAATATGAAACGAAAATGAAGGGAACTGATGAAATTGAATGGAGGTTGGTCGAATGAAGGGTATAAATATTCGTACTTTAGGATGGATGAATGGTTGATTTGGTTTGGTTATCTGGATGACGAGTTGTTTTGTTGCTGGCAAACTGACCGACCGAACGACCGACTGAATGAATAAATGCTTGAATGATTGTCTCAAATCAACTGGCTGGATGGCTGGCTGGCTGACTGGGTAAATGAAACGAAACACAAAAAAAAAAAAAAAAAGTGTTTCAAAACAATGGCGACAGTTTTTTGTATTTGCCTTTGTTATGACGATAATGAAGCAGTTGGTCGCTGATGATCATAATCATGATAATGTCATAATGATGATTTTAAGTGTTTCTTGTGAGTTAATTTCTGTATGTATCTACTACTATGAAACTTATGCAAAATCGTCTCAATATATTCAATGGAAGATTTCTAGTTGTTTTTTTTATTGCTGTTATGTTAACTGTATTGTTTTGAAAAGAATATAAAATTAAAATTAAAAAAACAAAACTGCCGACTTTAAAGCAATTATTGTAAACGGTTATTATTTCTAAGACCTAATATGCTTAGACGAGTACAGTGGCTACACTACGCTTTATTTGAATGAGGTTAATTTAAACAAATAAGTAAAGAATTATAACCAAAACGCTACACAAGTGTTGACAAGAATCAATTTATATTGACAAGAATAAATTTATATATCACCAAATTATACTTTAAAATAAAAATTTTAAATAATGTTAGGTAACCAAAATTTTTTTGTTGTTTTTTTTCAAAATTGTTTTGAATTTTTTTTTTTCGAAATAATTTTAAAAAATTTTTTTTTTTAATTTTTTTTAATTTACTAGTGAAAAAAAAATTATGACAAACATTTTTTTTTGTTAAAAAAAAATTCGGGTTAAAAAATATTTTTTTCCGATTTTGACACATTCTAGGTCCAAATTACTAAAGCCTTATACAGATCGTTGCAATGGACTTTGAAATATCTAGCATTAGATATCCATATTGTCTATGTTAATGACTTAGTAATCCAGATATATGTAGATAAAAAATAGGCCAAAAATCGAGGTTCGCCCGGTTTTTTCCTTATATCTCAGCCATTTGTGGGCCGATTATCTCGATTTTAAATAGCAAACGAGCCGAAAGAATTCCCGATATATTGATGTATGAATTAAGTTTGTAAGTTATATGGTGTTTTCAGAAAATTGATTTCATCAGACAGACAGACGGAGATGACTTAATCGACTCCGCTATTTATAAGGATCCAGAATATATATACTTTATAGGTTCGGAAAATTATATTGTGGAAATTACAAACTGAACGACAAACTTATATATAACCTTCTCACGAAGGTGAAGGGTATAACAAGAAAGAGTATCATATGCGGCTGTGTTGAATCCTTTATTCCCTTCTATAACGGTCCAGAATATATATACTTTATGGGGTCACAAATGAAAAATGTGGAAATTATAAACTGAATTTCAATCTTATATAAATAGTACTTATGAGTATAAAATGGTAAACTTATCGTGAAGGCTATAAAAAAGCTTTTTTTTAACTTTTTTTGAAATCTTTAGAATGCAGTTGAATTTTATTTGACTTTACATAAAATAAAGGAAACAATTATGTTATAGAAATTAAGAATATTTTAAATAAGCTGTTCCAAACTGGGTTTTATGGACATATTCACCGTAACAGAAAATAAAAATGTTTATAATCCAATGAATTTTTCTTACAAAAAAGTTTCTAAATTTTTATAATATGCATAATGTAATATCAGGTTATCCGAGTAAATATGTTAATAAAATTTAATTTTGGTCTTACAAAATCTTTATAAAATAAAAGAGGCAGAACCAAGGCCGATTAACGATCAATTATTTATTTGTTGCAATGTCGCACGATCGTTCTA
The DNA here is from genome assembly GCA_942486065.2 of Calliphora vomitoria. Lineage (NCBI taxonomy): Eukaryota > Metazoa > Arthropoda > Insecta > Diptera > Calliphoridae > Calliphora > Calliphora vomitoria. The sequence goes on along the minus strand of OW818031.2, from coordinate 17,438,871 downwards.
ATAAAGTGACTGAAAATTTGAATTCAAATCAAGTTATTGCATATAACAATCACACTAAACATTTTATTTGCAAAATGTGTAACGTTCGGGATCATAAGAGTATATTATTGAGATTTGATATTTTGTTTTCCGTATTTTGTCAGAATTTAGACAGAATTCAGGCCAATTGATTGCAAAATATTAGTTTTAAAATATAATTTTACTCACAATATGTATTTATTGTGATTTGAATTGTATTCGTATATTATGTATAAAATAATATAATAAATAAAGTTTTATGTGGTTTATGAAATTTTGAGTTAAAGTTGCTTGACTAATCAGTATTACAAACATGACGGAAAAATATGTCACGTAACAAATCATACTAAAGGTTGTAACGCAAAAAAAGACAATGTAAGCATTTTAACTCTCAGTTGATAGCTTAAAAAAAATTCTTTAATAAATTGTGTTTCAATTCGCTGATTCTTGCATTTTTCCAGAGGCAGTCGAAAACGAGTTCTATTTTTTGCTTCGTTCGGAAGGAATATCATATTTATTGCTTATATATTGGAAACAACTAATCAAAAAATGTAAATATGAAAAAAAATGTCCAGACTTCTTTTTTCAATTCAAAGACGTACAAATGTCGCATTTGGGAACCTGGAAATGCCCATTTGCAAATGCTTTTAATGATGTATTCTCAATATCATAAGGAATGAGATTGAAAAATTCTTAACATACATATATGTTAAAAAAAACGAAACCACTAAACATACAGTTTTGATTTTTTTTTTTATTTGATTGAAATTATTATTACAATTTACACGAAAAAAATATTTTTATAGTTTTAATCCCTAGTAATGAAATTTTGAACCTTTTTCGGAAACCCTACACATGTTTTTTATAGTGCTTTATGTCACTTTGTTCGTACAGGTAGTCCATCTCCGTTTAAAATCGACCACACTTTTGGACACCTTTTTTGTGCTCTTCAATTCTCTTTTAAGAAGAGTCCAATATCTCTCCACTGGCCTTAGTTCCGGGCAGTTTTGAGGATTTGCCTCTCTTGGTACAAATACCACTCAATTCCTTGCTTCCATATTGATAGGATGCCAAATCAGGCCAAAAGTAAGTGGACACATTTAGAAGTCTTATGAATGGAAGCATCCCCCTTTATAAACATTCCTTGATATAAATTTCGGTATTTAAAGACCCTTTGTAACAAATATTTGGCTTCTTTTGCCGCAACTACATATTGCTTGCCATGCCAAGAAATTTTTGGGAATATTTTCTGCTTTTGGATCCTAAACTTTTTTACAACATTCCCTCGAACATCAGCAGCATAAAAATATCCACCCGGAAGCTGCGAAAAATTTGTTCATACGTACGTTTCGTCACCCATTATGCAGCAGGTGTATTTTTTGTATAAAATTTGACTTCAATTTCCGTGATCTGTCTTTGGCCTCTAAATTTTTAGCAGAGTTCTTGTCAGGTACTTTTTGAGCCTTGTGTGCTTTTAAACCTTCATTAGCTTTAACTTTTCGTACCAAATAGTCCGAGTACTGAACTAACCGGGTTGCTTTCCTATCGGATGTGTTGGGAACTCTTGAAAATGCTTTATATTTTTTTGGCTTTAGAAACATCGTGTGGACCATTCCTTCTACCTGAACCAGGTTTTCTATCAACAGACAAGTTCTCCCGGTACTGTAGAATAAAAATAGAAACAGTTTGACGGAAGACCTTTGATTGTTTGTTCAACTTTTTGTGGACCAAGTTGGGTTTTGTTGAAAATATTAACAAAAAATGAACATAATTGACATTAAACATAATAACTGACATGCTTTACAAAGGTAACTTGATAAAAAAATCAAATAATACTTGGGTTAAAAGTTTTAATGAACAAGGTGTGTTAAGAATTTTTCGATCTCAGTCCTTAGTCAAAAAATGTAAATAAGAAAAAAATGTTGCTATGACATATACTTAATATCATAGACTGATGATGATGTCAATGTTAAAGCTTTAAAGTACAATTTAATAGTTGACATTCCTGACCAAATCTATTGAAAAATCCGAAAATTTTTTGTTTCATAAGAGCTTTTTACGTGAAAAAGGTCTTTTGTAACAGAAGACTTTTTGTTGCAACAATATTTAAGAATTTTTTATAATTTTTTTTTTTTTTTTTACAAAAAAACCTTTCTTCACAAACATTTTTTTAGTCTTCTTAGAAAAGGCAATTTTTTACAAAAACAAATTTGATACTTTTGCTTAAGAAAGTTTTTTTTGTAAAGAAATCCTTTCTTACGCAAAAAAAGTTAAAAATTTTGTGTAAGCTTTTTTGTATTAAAAAAGCTCTTTTAATAAGAAAAGATGAAAAATTTAAAAAATTTTTTAACAAAAAAAGCTTTCAACAAAAAATTTATTTCAAAAAAAATATTTCTTAAAAAAAGCTTTTTAATAATGTATTTTAACAAAAAATAAGCTTCAACAAAATGGACTATTTTGTAAAATCCTTCCTTTATAAAAAAGTTTTTGAAATTTTTGAATTAGAAAAGCTTTTTGAATTAGAAAAGCTTTTTTTAAAAAAATTTCAAATACTTTTAAAAATTTTCTTTAACAAAAAAATGTCAACAAAAGGTTTCCTTTAAAAAATATAATTCTTACAAAAAGGAGTTTTTAAAACAAATCTTACAAAAAAAAAAAGCTTTTTGAGAGTGTCTGTTAACAAAAAGCTTATTTTACAAAAAAGTTTTTGAAACTTTTGTGTAAGAAAAGCTCTAATATAAAAAAAGATAGAAAAGCAATTTGGTCACAGAAACTTTCGAATTAGAAAAGCTTTTTTTTTTTGTTAAAATATATAAAAGCTTCCTTTACAAAAAAAAACTTTTTGAGAATAACTGAGATATATTTATGTTGGTATATGATCATCTACTGATTCAGATAATACTCTCAGAAGTTTGCTAACTTTAAAAAGATTCTTTAACATTCAACTCACAAGAAAACATGAATAGAGTAAAGTTAGAACAAAATATAGAAGCTTAGTTGTAACAATCTATAAAGTGGCATTTGTAAATATTGTTACGTTTTAACCTTTTTAAAACTTTGGTTTATTTCTTTTAAATAAACCGGATACTTTTGATTGCCTAAAAGCCGTTTAGTAGTTTAAAATTGCAACAACTCTTTATTTATACACGTTTATCAATTCGCAGAAATGCACCACACACTCTTTATAACATACAAACTTAAATGTACAAGGCAGTTTATGTTAACTCAACAGCGTCTATGATCAACTCACTGACTACTGCAACCGCAGTCACTATTTATACCAGCGAAAGGCAAACCCACACCACTACAGTTTTTAAATATTGTAGTTGTATGAGTTGAGTAAAAAGTGGAGAAAAAAACAAAAACAATAACTGAAATAAACAAGCATAAAAAGCGAAAAGCGTAACACAACCTGCTTCCATCAATGCTTATGCGAAACTGACTGGTTTTTATTGTTTTTATACATATGTGTGATTGCGTACATGTGAAAACAAAAACAAGAGAGCTCATTTGAGAGCTCAATGCCTTTCGCTGATTTATACACACTGCCATCTTCATCCGAGTAGTCTAGATTGTTCTTAACGGTCAAAACTCGTATGTTCTAATTCTAGAGTTTTCGATGTTAATGTTAGCAGCTAAAACACTAAATGTGTTTCCATACTTACAAACAATGCTAATAACCGCATGCTTTCAACATTGTTGATAAGTAGAAGCTTCTACTGATGATCGTGTTTATAAATATGATGAATGTTGCAGGCAGTCGTTACAGACTGCAAATTCGTATCAATATTAATAAAAAATCTCAGAAATAAAATTTAATAAAATATATTGTGATTTTATTCCTGTTAACCAGAGTGTATCACAAAAATATTGATAAACTCTAGTTGCGTTTTGACAAACAAAAATCTAACGTTAAAATAATAAGTATAGTATGTATGTAGTTGCCTTGGGCTGCTCTTTCATTTATCTGTTGCCATTGTGGTTGTTTTTGTGGACGTTTGTAGCTTAGTTTTGTTCAAATACAATTATAGTCTATCATATAAATGATTTTATGTTTTGTTTTCGTTCGAACATTTAGTTTTTATTCATCTGATGAAGAATGTTTGTATATTTTTACTATGAAAACAAACAAAATCAAACAGTTTCATCATCATGACCATCATCGTCATCAAACATGATCAATATCATAACAATACGCACATAAATAAAGACAAGACCAAAGCAAATCATCATCATTATCATCATCCCACAAATGCGCAGTTATTGTTAGATATTTATTATTGAAATTGAAATTGAAAATTACTTATATTGAACACTCAATCTGTTTGTTTTAATACAGCTCTACATACAAATAAACAGTTTTTGTACACATTTTGAGATACATACAACAAAGTGTGTATCTATCACACATTTTCATTATGAATAAAAAAACAGTTTGTTTACATTTTATTTGTCTATTATTATTCAGCTTTAAAATTTTTATTTAATTTTATTTTATTTAAAAAAAAAAAAAAATTATTTTCTCATTTCAAAAAGCCGCGCCATAAATATAACAAAACAACAAACAGAAATATTTCTTTTAATTGAAAAATTACTACATTTCATGAAGTATATCAATTCAATCATCACCATATTTATATGCATGTATGTATATGAATTTATACTTGTTATTTGAATGAATCTGTAGCTGTATAGATTTTGTATTGCACGGATGAATGATAGCTATATATATATGTATAAGTTGAAAAGCAAGAACAGTGAGAGATACATAGACTACCAATTATAACCTCAACCTCCTCCACAGACTGTATCCCAGCGGCGAAATTTTTGAGGCCTTCAACTATACGGCCTTCTGTAAGACCTTCCTAGACCTTTTTTTAGATCCAGTACTCATGCTCGCTTGCCTTCTTAGGAAGGCCTTATGGAAAGCCTACCTACTCCATTCTAGGTTTTTTTATTATGTGTATGTATACATACATACGTTAATGTCCCGTTACAAAATCACATTCCAAAGACAAAAAAACAAATACAAAAACTATTAATAAAAATGTGAAAAGAGAAAAAGAAGTAAACTTAAAGTAGTTTTACTTAAATTATGTGACAAAGCGGTTGTGCATTCTGTAATGCAAAGAAAACACTGAAATTGAACAAAATACAAGAATCGGTATTTTTAAAATCGTTTTAAAAATAAGTGTTCAAAAGTAAATATTTTGTCAATTTCATGTTTTTTTTTTACTATTTTTTTGGCATTCCTAAAGGTAATTATTAAAAAAAAATTGTGACAGATATTCAAATAATTTACCAAGGAGGTCTTATAACAGGGCTCTCGAAGAAGGTCTCTAAACAGGCCTGCTAAAGAAGGCGTCTAACCAGGCATGATGAAGAAGGCCTACTGACAGGCCTGTTAAAGAAGGCCTACTACCAGGCCTGTTGAAGAAGGTAAAGCAGAAGGCCTTGGCTGGCTAGGACATCGTGTGTAAAAAATGTATGAGTATGGAATGGGGCAATAAGGCCTTGTGTCTGATAAATAAGGCCTTCCAGAAGGCCTGCTTACTACTTCTTTTCGCCGCTGGGTATTGTATGTACGTACGTACGTACATCTGCTGTAAATATTCCAGTGGAGAGTTCAATTTTATTTGTTTGGTCTTTTTAAATTTATTTGTTGTTGAGTTTTTTTTTTTGCAAATTATTTTTGTTTCTTTTATTATTTATAAATACTGTTAATTTATGGAAATTTTCATTTTATAATCATTGATGTATGGCCGACTGACAGCAACACAATAAAAAAAAAGTTTTTTTTCTTTTTGTGGAGCATTCACAGCCAAGAGGTAGTTGTAATGGTAGTTGTTGTTGTTTAACTTACTTATAACTGGTGGTGGTAGCCTTTGGCATAAACTCACAGAGACTCATTCATCTCTGGACAATTTGTCGATAATAATTTAAATATGTGTTTTGTTCATTTTAATTTTATTGCAAATTGTTTTTCTGCAGAGAGGCTAGATTTTCTACAGTGGTGTTGTGTCTAATAAAATTATTTGAATTTGGAAATAACCACATTTCAAACGATTTTAGATATCGGGTAATTCCATTTTATATCTACCCAGGTTCGATTTGTACCATATCCGAATTTAAATGGGAAGGGTATATTGGGATAGTGCAGAAATATTGTCATAACCTTAAAGTATACTGTTACGTTTTCACCTTTTGAAAACGTTTGTTTATTTCCTTTCAATAAACAGGATACTTTCGATTGCAAATAAAAGCCGTTTAGTAGTTTAAAAATGTACAACAACACCAGTTCAAATAGTCACTCAGTGTCTTTATACACGTTTATCAATTCGCAGAAATGCACATACACTTTATAATGTACAAACTTAAATGTACAAGACAGTTGATGTTAACGCTAACAGCGCCTATGATAAGCTCACTCACTACTGCAACCGCAGTCACTATTAATACACACTGCCATCTTCATCCGAGTAGTCTAGATTGTTCTCAACGGTCAAAACTCGTATGTTCGAATTCTAGAGCTTTCGATGTTAATGTTAGCAGCTTAAACATTTAGTGTTGCCATATTTACAAACAATGCTAATAACCACATGGTATCAACATAGTTGATAAGAAGAAGCTACTTCTGATGGACGTGTTTATAAACATGATGAATGCTGCAGACAGTCGTTACAGACCGTTAAATTCAAATCGCTATTGCAAATTCGTAACAACACCAATCTGCTCTGGATCACTTTCTGAGTCGATGAGCTGAACTCGTACTACCAAATTTAGTACCGATCGGTCCACAATGTTCCATAGTTATCATATAACCACCATTCTCGAAAATTTCATTAATATGCATAAATATCTGAAATATGTTAGTATCCAAACGCTCGTAGTATCTACTTCGCTTACAATATGGTGGCGATGATCACAACATTTGTGCATGTTTGCTGTAATATTTCAACATTTTTAACAATATTATAGTCACAGTAACTATTAATATGATTGTGGTAACAATAATATGGTTAATTTACGATTCACATGATTGTATGAACCATATATATGGTTACAGTAAACATATATATGTTTGTGACAACCATTTTCATGATGAATAATTTTATCATAATATGTTGTCAGATAAGCCGAGAGCAACACAATATGGTAAGTCCTTCATCATATAAATGGTTGTCACAAACATATACATACATGTTTACTGTAACCATATATATGGTTACTTGGGTTGCCACATCATGACAGAATGTGGAGGAGGAAGAGACCATCTTACACTTTTTTGTAATTGTCCCGCACTGGGTGATCTACGTACCAGGATTTTAGGTGAGAGATCCTTTAGTAATCTCTCCGCGTTATCTGGGAAGGAACTAAGGTGTATAGACACCTTTATTAGGGAAAGCAGGTGGTCGATAGGACCCAACATGTAAATTCCACCTCTTAGTGACCCAGTAATTGTTCCATGATGGTCTGCGTTAGCTGAATTCCTTGAATTCTTAAATTCTTCTCCTCTTATTCCTCCAATTTCTACCTATATCTATCTCTTTACTCTTGCAAACTTCACTACTACTCAATCTATAGATTTCCCCTTTTCTTTTTCTTCTCTTGCTCTCTTTTGTTTCTATTTTCTCCTCAGGCACCACAAAGGGAACGTTAAAAGGACCCAAGTGAGCTGTACGGGACGACGGTTTTGAACGGCTGCCTGATTACCAAACCTAGCATATATATTTCATATATACGCAAATCATCCCACCAAATTTTGTGATGCTCGGTCTATAATTAGTCATAACTCTCATATAAGGCCCTCTTCCGAAAATCACTTTATCGAGCATAAATATCTACAAGATGTTGGTATTCAAATAAGATTCAATACAAATAAGTTTCCTATCAAAAGAAAACTGTTTATAATCATATACTCGGTGTAGGGTATCATATGGTCAGGGTACCCCGTCTATACTTTCTAAATTGTTACTGTATGAAAATTACAAATTGGGTTTCCAATGAGTTTAAAATTTATGGTACATAGACAAAACAGATTCGTGATAGCAACCGATTTTAGAAGGGGTAACAAAAGTTTGGTTGCTTCAACCGAAATTCTTCGTTGTCAACTGACTTTCTGCTGATAGAACCGAAAAATTCTATGTATGCAACCGAATCATTCGATTGGCAACAAAATCGGTTGCTACTACGAATCTGTTTTCTCTGTGTACATTTATAGCAGAGATCAGCAATGAATCACATTTTTGCTATTCCTACGCACTTATGAAACTATAAGTATAAGTGAATAGCCATCATTGAAATTAAACTACTCTGACGTACTCATACAATAACATCGATTTATAAGTATGCGTAGCATTACGTCGACATCATACTCATAAGAAATCAAATCTGTTTGATTCATAAGTAATCTCAACTAACTTATAATTTTAGGAAAATACTCATGATACTTACTATTGATTCAACTCATTCGACTCATTCATGTTTTTTTTTTTTTTTGTTCTACAGAATATGAGTATTTTAATGTTCGTATTGGAATCATACTTATTTTGCATCGTCTATACAAATTGAAAATGGTAGAGTCGAAATCAACAACGTCATAAATGTTGTTAAGTATGAGTATGATGAATACCTCAAACTTTACGAGTGGGTATGAGTCTCGACAACATCGTAATAAATATGAATGTGTATATGTAAAAGAAATTTTAAGTCATGATTCAACTCTACTCACTTTTTCACTACTCATTGCTGATCTCTGATTTATAGTCTAGTTAAATAAGGGTTTTAACTCTCTAACCGGTAAGACGACCTCAAGGTGGTCTTGGATTTTTGGGCCCCAGTGCTGTATTAAACATTTTTTCGCTTCAAAATAGTGAAAACTGTCTTTAGACAACAGTTTTTTACATTTTCGTTATACCTTCCAATATATTCTGACAAGTCGTTTGTCAGCTATGATCAATCAAGTGCAAAAATTCATCAAATTAGCATCGAAAATTATTTCACAAATTTAGCTACACTCTAATAAATATTCCTATAAATTTACTCCATTTATAGTAGGTAACTTTTCTCCTACTATAATTAGGGTAAAAATACATGTTGTGTGTAAATTCAAATATTTACACATATTGTATGTAGTAAAATATATAAACAAATCTGATAATTTACCCATTTATGTGTTTAAAAAATGTTTAGCAACATATCAATTTCATATAAATGTAAATATTTTGTGTGTATAAAAACATTGAAAATGTGTAAAATTACACGTAAAATATGTACATATACATTCAAAATGCATTACATTAAGCACGCTTTACGGTTCCACATTCTATTCCAAAGATAAAATAAAACGAAATTTGTATTTAATATATTATATGGATATTTTATTAAAATTGAGTTTGTTCGATTTGGTGCGTTGTCATTATGGTAAGTGTGTATTGAAGTAATAATGTGGACATGGTGGACATCTCAACAACAATGACGATAGAATATAATAAAAACTTGCATTCTGTCATCCTGATGAAAAGACTTGATAGTGTCCTTGATATTGTCAATATTGATTCACCCTCTTACACATCTTGAACAATTGAATTCTAGAAAAAACCGAGTCACACTCCCCCAAAAATTGCCAACTCATCGACAGCTGTATCAACCGGAAGTTTTTACTCCAAGGAAGAGCTTACTATGACATCAGACCTGTTTACTTTTTATTTGTTTTGAACGAAGCTATGGAGTTCTCAGCTAACACATCACAGTATCCATTATACCAATTGAGCTGTACAAAAGATTATGCTTTGAAACTAAGTAATGGAAAAGAAATTATTGTTGTCAGGTTACTTACATTCACTTTTATGATTTTCGCCACAATTTAATTTCAATTTTTCACAATTTGTATTAGTTTCTTCCACATTTGTTTTCCACAAATGTTTTACGAATGCTTTTTATTATTTTAAATATAAAATTTTGACAATTTGTATATTACACGTTTAAAGTAAAATTACACACTTTGTGCGTAAAAATTCTATTTATGTACAATATATGTAATTTTAAACATAAAATGCCTATTATATTATAAACATGTTGAAAAATATTGAAAATACTATATTTTGTATGTATTTTTGTATATAAAAGTATGTAATTAATTTCGCTAAACATATATTTGCTTAAATTTACGCACATTCTGCAATTTTACATGAAAACTTACTTGCTTTATAGTAGTAAACTTACATGCATTTTTTAGAGTGTACTAAAAAACAACATTTTTAATAAAATGATCGTCATTAAAATTTTACGGTAAGTAGATAACATTTTATAATTAAGTTTTAAAACGTATTTGAAGTGAAAAAAAATAAAAAGTTTGTTTTCAAAACGGCCTCATCAAGGCGGTCTTGCCGGTTTACGTGTACAAAAATGTCCTCCTGTCTTACATTGTAGTTTTCACCATTTGTTTATAAAACTCTATTATTTTTCCTTTTATTTTACTATTGTGTTAAAGATGGATATTACTAAACGTCCTTATACGAAAAATATCAATTTGGAGGAAATGTCTGATGAACAATTTCTCGAGTTCATCAATTCTGTAGAGTTCTGTAGACAGCACAGATGAAAGTATTGATAGCGATGACAGTGTTGCTGATTCCACTTATATTCCAAAGACGAAACACCATTTTCGAAAATTTGTTCGTGCTTTGTGATTCAAACGGTTTTGTCTACCGGTTTTAAATCTACAATGGGTCCGAAAATAATATTATTTTACCTGTTATACTGGACACTAGAGCTAGCTAAAATGTTTGGAGATTCCTAATTTCATGCATCACATCCTGTATTTTGATAACTTTTACAAATCGAAGCCGCTGTTTATCTATTTACGAGCTAGAGGATTTTATAGTTTGGGCACAATGAAAGGTACTAATTTTGTTTTGTCATATTTCTTGTTGATCATGATTTGCTTTTGTGTAAACTGTGAAATGAACCAAGAGAAGAGATGATTTTGCGTAGAATACATGACCACAATACATGTAGTCGATGTGAATACTGTATTATGGAAGGATAACAAATATGTCTTCCCGATTCAGAAGAGCCAATCCTGGCGAAGAACAATCAAAAGTATGATAGAAAGCAAAAGAAATTCATTGAAATCAACTGCCATCAAATTATTCGAGAATACAATGATCGCATGGCTGGAGTAGATCCCATAAATGGTCTCCAGGGTCGATACCATATTTGAGCTAAGACTCGCAATATTATAATTAGATTGTTCTACTATTTTGTGGGCATGGTCTTTACAAATTCATTCTTTTTATACAAACGTCTGCAGGCGGATGAGGCCAATGCTTCCAACAATGTGTCCGATTAAAAAATTATTGGCTTCATCGGATAACTTTTACGGTCTGGCCAGTTAGTGCGTTAATGCGGAATGAATTAAAAATTGGCATATATCGTCTTACTGTTCTAAATATGATGATAAAAGCTGCGATAAATCGAGTTTACTTTACGCGAAATTGATTTGCCTTTGGTAACCCAAAATTCCAAAAGCCTAGAATATATCAGTGTACGGCATCGCTTCCAGCAAACTGATAAATGGGTTCTAGACATATCACAATTTCCACAATTTTCCAATTTATTAAAGGCAACAAATTGCTACCTGGTTTCCATAGAAAATGTATTAGTTTCGGCGTTGTTAAAATTTCCTTTTATTTTCGCATTACGATGACATATATAAGGCTAACGTAAAGGAGTAATGTCGTTTTCAGCCATTAACGAATCAAGCCAATTTCGGATACTCTTTATCCCAGAGAAAATGTTCTGCATCGATCGAAACAAAAAGTAGTTTTTTTCAAATTAAAGAAGCAAAGCAAAATTTCACGCATATGAAGCTTTGTTGGCATAAAATTTGACATTTTCGAAGCAAAAAGAACTTTGTTGTTACACTATAATGTTCAATAACTAAGGCAGAATAAATAAGAGATAAGGACCCTTCAAAATTGCATACATATAAGTTATTGATATGTCAGTTTTAAGTCATGTACCCAATACTTCATTACTTGTACTGTAAGCTCTTCTGATGAAGATTTCATGTAATTTAATAAATATTTTATGTTCATACTGATTTTAAACATGTGGACGACATAGCTTTTCTTATTTAATAGTAAATTCATAGAAATATGTTTTGAGAATTTATTTCTTTGCAAACTGTTCTATGGAAACCCCCATATTTATACTTAATAATCACAATCATACAAATAATCAAGTTATATTGTAGCATTACTGTGCTATTTATTTTTACAAAAATCTTGTTAAATTAAAAATATATATTTTGTGTATTTTTATAATAATTTAAGTGTATATGTGTGCAGTATAAATATAATACGATTGTCCGTCCGTCTCTCTGTCTGTCTGTACAAATGTGTGCATCCAAATATTTATTGTATTTTTATTGATTTTTGTTCATCGTCCACCAAAGAAGATCTAGTATACTTGCTTGTTTATTTGAAATACTTTTTTTTTTTTTTGGTATTTGTTGAATAAATTTCTACTTTATTTTTAAATGCTCAAAGCAAATCAATAACAAAAAAGAAAAAAAAAAAATATCGAAAACACATACAAAATTTTTAATGTGGTCCATGAGTTTTGGAAAATTAGTGATTTGTTTTTAAACAAATTCATGGAAAATTACTTCAAGTGTGTACAATATTGCCGCCTAGATTTTTATTATTTTTAAATGAACAAATTTTCAAGAAAACAACAACAACAACCAAAAAAACAAAACTAGATAAATTTAATATAGAAAATTTTAAAAATTTATTGTTCTTACACATTGTAGTCGTTTTTAATACTTTTTTTGATATTTATTTAAAAATATTTAATAGCAACATGTTTATATTGTTTTAATTGTTTTATTACTTATAACAAAGTCAATATTTTGCAATAATTTCTTTGTAGCTGTTTTTGTTTTATTTTCTTGCTTAAATACCATTTCCCACAAAATGTTTTTGAAATTGTTGCAGAAATTTCCTAGAAATTTTGTTAATTAAAGATTATTGTTAACTGATTATTTAAATAATAATTATATGACTGGGCGAAAAGAGGAAAGATATGATCATTTTGGTTTCTTAGTATTAAAGTCAAAGGCATTTGATTTATAGCTCTAATTATTTTATATGCTATTAATTATATTGTAGTTTTCGTAGTAAATATTGCTACATTCCTGGATATATCAATGAATTATATTATAAAGAATTCATTATGCACATATATTTCAAATGAAAAAAATTTTAGATTTCGTTTGATATATATTTCATTTGCGAAGTTATGGCAAGGAAAGAAATAGAATTTTTAATTTTGTAATATTGTGATGGAACAAATTTTTTGCTGGCAGTGTATTTTTGTAGCATTTATTTGAATTGTTATATGGGGCGTATGATTAATATTAATATCGTCATATACATATAATCAAAAAAGCCGTAAGTTACAAAAAATTCAAAATCGACTTTTTGATCAAAATACATGTTCCTGCTAAATTTTAATTTTAGTTTTTTGCTTCTCCTGAAAATTTTTTAAAATGTAACTTTTTTGATTTTATATGAACAATATTGAACAAATATTACAGGGCAATTTATGTTTAAATTTTATTTACAAATTTATGGTATTTTTGGTATTTTGAAACAAAAAAAAAAGAAAACCTGTCAAAAATTAATAAATTAATTATGCATATAATAGAAAAAGAAAACTACTTTACAGATTTAAGGTAATTAAGTACATGCATACATACACACCACAAATATTTCAATAAAATTTCTACACCGGAAGAATACAAAATTTCAATAAATATTCAGAAGCATACAAATGCTTAGGGTTGTCAATTATTGTTGACAACTTCAACTTCTTTTATCAACTTTAGTATTCCTTGTATCTGTTTGTTTTTATACCCTTCACCTTCGTGAGAAGGGTATATGTATGTTTGCCATTCTGTTTGTAATTTCCAAAATATGATTTTCCGAACCTTTAAAGTATATGGGGCATTTCATGTCAAGTGAACCAACTTTTGACATCGAATTTTTGATTTTGCAAAAAAAGTCAAAAATTTTATGTTTTCAGTTACAAAACATTTATTTTGATAGATATCCCACTCGCACTTCACTAAGCGACCAAATAGGTTTTCAAGAAAAATATCTAAGCTTTCTTTTGAGGGAAAAAGGGCCCATTTTGAAAAAAAAAGTCAAAAAAGTTTTTAATTTTGGAAAAAAAATACAAAATTTTTTTTCGAAAGAGTGAAGAAATAGCTATCTAAACTATTTAGGACACATTTTGAGAAGAACAATAGGTAATAAGTTACATGGATGAGAAAAAACACCTGCTTGGCAAAAATGTCAAATTATGACCCGCTCTTACTCGGAAAGTTCTCAACCGATCTTGTTGCAAAATTGTGTCTGAATTACTATATAATAGAACTAACTATGATGGATCCAATCGGAAGACATCGATTTCAAAAGTTGGTTCACTGTACATGAAATGCGCCATATATATTCTGGAAACTTATATATAGCGGAGTCTATTAAGCCATGTCTGTTTGTCTGTTGGAATCAATTTTCTGAATAACTAACAAACTTGCTTCATACATCAATATATCGGGAATTCTTCCGGCTCGGTTGCTATTTAAAATCGGCTCACAAATGGCGGAGATATAAGAAAAAAACTGGGCCAACCTCGATTTTTGGCCTATTTTTGATCTATATCTGGATTACTAAGTCATTAATATAGACAATATGGATATCTAATGAAAGATATTTCAAAGTCCATTGCACCGGTCTATATATAACTATTATAATTTGGACCTACAATAGGTCAAAATCGGGAAAAATATTTTTAAACCCGATTTTTTTTTTTTTTTACCTAAAACATTTTTTTGTCATAATTTTTTTTTCACTAGTAAATTAAAAAAAAAATTTAAAAATTAAAAAAAAAGTTTAAAAAATTATTCCGAAAAAAAAAATTTTTGTTGAAAACAATTTTGAAAAAAAAAAAAAATATTTTTTAAATTTGGAAAAACAATTTTAAATTTTGAATAACAATTTTTTTGAAAAATAATTTTTTGTTTACCTAAAAATATTTAAAATTTTTATTTTAAAGTATAATTTGGAGAAAGGTATATAAGATTCGGGACAGCCTAATAGTTTAATTTTGTTTGAAAAAAAAGTTTACCCACTAAAGTATATGACAATGACTTAAAATTCCGTTTTTTTAATATCTAGCTTTTATTTGGAAACATTTGGACAATAAAAATTTATTCAAAGTGTTGACATTTTTCTAACGAACATATGGATTCCGAGCAAAAATAACTGTTAATTTTTTGAGGCCAAGAACGAATCAAGCCAATGTCGGATACTCTGTTCCAAAGTAAAGCATATCCCTGAGAAAGCGTTCTGCATCGATCGAAAGAAACAGCACACACTGGTATAGAAACTGAATTTCATATGGTTGGAGCTGAGGTGTTTTTAAGTGGCTCTACTTTTATTCAGCTCCCTAGCGCCAATAGGGGCCAGTGCGTGGCCCCTCAAAAATGGTCACTTCTGGTCTCATTTTTTTTTTTTTTTTATATCGCCAAAAATACATTTACGATCCCATTAAGCTGAAATTTTATATAAATATTGCATGAGAAGATCTACAAAAAATACGCTTACATGTGTAGGTTATCTTGCATGAAATATATGAAAAAACGTAAAAATTTGTCAAAGGGGGCAAGGTTTGTGGAACTTCTGAGGAGCAAATAAAGGGTTATTTATACAAGTATTTGATATAGGTGAAAACCTTAGGACTTGATTGTAATTTTAGTAAAATTAAATCATTTTATGAATTTTTAAGACATAATTTGCCATAAAAACTAATAAAAATTAATATGTTGATTTTCCAAGAAGAAAAATATAAAATTTGAATTCATGTAAAATTTTAACGGTTATAGATATTAAAACAAAATTTGAAACTAATATAGACACAAATGTCCTTAAATCAATGGTATTAACATTTTTGACATTTTTTATTTTCAAATACCAAAATTCCTAAAACGAGGAAAATGTGTTCCAAAAACTGAGTTTTATTACAAAAGTGCCTTCTGTGACGTTATTTACTGTGTGATAGTAAAGAAACTTTAAAATTATTTAAGAAACACATAGGGTTATACAAATATGGAGATCATACGGGGATCGGTGCTTTGCCTTTTTAAAATTTTTTACTTAAACTTAATTTTTTTTTTTTTTAAATTGGCCAAGTTTTTATAGGTCTGGGGGTGTTCTGCCCACTTAAGTGAGCCAAATTTTACTTTACATGCTTTAGCATTAAGTTATCTTTCCGGATCATATACAAATTGTATATAGTACCGAAGAAAATTTTTTTTATATGGGCTCTTTTGGGAAAAATCGTATAAAATAAGGCTGGTTTTACATGTCCCAACTTTGGATGCGTATAACTTTATATAGGGACGAGATAACTGTTAGAGAGTTTTATTTATTTTATTTCGAATTTTATGGCCAACATAGCTAATATTGTCAAAATAAATTTGATGCCTCCGTAGGCCCGCTATATCTAAAAAAACCATAAAAAGTTCGAGCAAAATTAAAAAAAAAAATTAATCAATAAACCTGAATATTTCTTCAACTAATAAAGATAATCTACACGTGTAAGCATATTTTTGTAGATCTTCTCAATGACTATTTATATTTAAAATTACAGCTCATTCGGATCGTAAATGTATTTTTCGCAATTTTTTAAAAAAATTTTAGACCCGAGGTGACCAAATTTGGTGCCATGTGAAATTTTGTAACAATATCTCTCTAATAGTTCCCACTGTTCAGTAGTCGGACCTGGCACGGTCTGGACTATAAAGCGGGTGAGGCAAAACCTCCCAAACACTTCATACTAAATACTATTCGGAATATTACGGTTTCATGTCTGGCGTTTTTCGGCCAATTCTCGCTCCAAACGAATCAGTTGCGTTAGATACAAGTTCCCTGTGATGGCCTGATCAGATTTCAGCGGCTCATAATAGATAGGACCATTTTGCTACCACCAAATTCAAAGCATTACCTTAGCGCCATGAATATTTGGCTTTGGTGTCGATTCGGCTGGTTGGCCGGGATTCACGTACGATCTCTTACACTTCGGGTTATAGTAATGGATCTATTTTTTATCGCAAGTAATGATTTTCTTTTATAGCGTTCAATTAACATTTTTAGGTACCCAAGAATGAATCCTGCCGCTCGCAAACGTTTTGAAATCCCAAAAGATTTTCCAAGCTCTCGTTGAGTTTAACTAATTCTTGGTTTTCAAACTTTTTTGTCCAGCCTGTGCGATATTTGTCTTCCGTGTCAAAATCACCACTTCTGAACCACACAAACTAACTCTCGCACGTTTTTATAAAACGTATTTAAACTTAAATTTAATAGAAATCCCTATTTGTTTTTCACTTACTCTCGGTGTATTAAGTTATTTACATAAATAAATAATTGTTGTAGAATAAACTAAAATATACAAATACCATGATAAACAAATACATACTTGGATACATCCATATATACAAATTTTAACTAAATATCATGTAAATAGAAATGTACATATGTATCTAAATATACAATAGTGTAGGTGTATATTACATATTTATACATTAAAACATATTTATACAATACATTGTAGACTTATTCATAGATAATGTATAATGCTTATAAAAGGTTTTGTAATAAGTACTTCATATACATACGTGTATACTTACATATATGTACATATAGTACTAATTTTCAATTCACATAATTAAACAGTTTCATGTGAATGTGCAATCCTATATATGTAAATGGATTAAAGAGCTATATTTTGGAAGTAAATAGAGCTAAAAACTTAAAATAGACAGAAACATATTTGTCAATATCTATAAAATTAATATCAAAGTAAATTATTTTAGATCGTGAAGTACTTGAAAAATTATCAATCACGAAAAGTGCACTTATAATCAAAGTTTGCTATCATTGCCAATAATGGACGGTTACCCCTAAAATGCACTTTTAGCTCGACTACTGTTATTTCTAAAATGCCGTTAACTGCAAAATACCGTTACTGTAATAATAGGAAATAGAGTTACATTTAAAAGCCGTTATCGTTATTCTATAAATAATTTAATGTTATCAAATTGAAATCTAGAGAAATTTTAATGTAAAAAAATAAATTTTTTGAATTTTTCATTTTTTCATATAGCACTTCATACTAGTTGGTCTATATCGCGTATATTGATGTATCAATCATGTATGTTAGTTAATTGGGGGCTTCGGAAAGTTAATTTCAACAGACAAACAGACATGTCGATATCTACTCCGCTATCTTATAGTAAATCGGACAACAGTGCAAACTATGTATTATTAGAAGTTACAATAACGTTCTTTTCAAGTTTATTCTTTAGGAAGTTCGAAAGAATCCGAGAATGGATTCCTCGTAGTGAGCTGAAGGAATTGCCGAAATATCATAAATATCTTTACATCCGCGAGCTATACGAACAACATTGAATGAAAACGGTTTTGAGAGCAGCACACCAAAGAACAACCGGCAACTTCTCACGGTGGTGGCAATGTAATGGTTTAGAGTGCCGTTGTTGCTTCTGGAGTGAGAAAACTTGCTTTCATAAATTGAAATATATACCGATTTCAATATAGGGATATACTACAAGACAATCAGTCGATATGTTGAACCTGGGTTAAAGTTGGTTACTCTAACAGGACAACGAACCTTAAAATACAGCCGTAGTTGTCAGAGAATGCTTCCGTTATCATAATCCAAGACAACTGCTCACATCCCCACATAGCCCTTATTTAAATGTAAGCATATTTGTAAACATGAGTATATTTTGGACATATTGAAGCGGAAAAGTAGAATTCATAGCACCACAAGTGTCGCGATGCTCAAAGAAAAGCTACAAGAAGCTGGGCTAAGCATAACTCCTCTGGATTTGGAAAACTTGGCGGAATCAATACCCAGACTGTTGCAGGTCGCAATAGATGCAAAGGGTGGGCCGACCATATACTAAAATTATTTGTATTGGGTATATGACTTAAAAATGTGGAATTTATAATAGATGGCGTATTTTTTGAACGCGGTGTTTGTTTTTAATAACTTATTTTTCATTTTGAAGGGTATATATCTGTTATTTATTTTCACTTAGTTATTGAACATTACGTGTTAACAACAAAATTTTGTTTTTGCTTCGAAAATGTCGAATTTTGTGCAAGTAAGTTTCATTGCACAAGTTGTGGGAAGTTTTTCTTTAATTTGCCAAAAAGTGCCGCTGAAGAACACCAAAGCTTATGGTGAATGTGTTCCATCGGTTTCAACGTGCGAAAGATGGTTTGTTTAGTTCAGAAGTGGTGATTTTGACACGGAAGACAAAGATTCCCCAGGTCAGCTAAAAAAAGGTTGAATACCAAGAGTTGGAGGCAGTACAGCATAAAGATTGTTGTCAAATTCAACAAGAGCTTGCTGAATCATTGGGAGCTACTCAATCACCAATTTCAAACGGATTCATCCAAAAGCAGGGAAATTGGGTACCATACGAATTGTAGCCAAGAGATTTTGAAAGATGATTTTGTATGTCTGAAATGATGTTTGAACGCTATAAAAGAAAACCATTTTTCAAAAATTAATCCATTACAATAACCCGAAGCGTAGCAGTTCGTACGTGAAGCACGGCCAATCAGCCGAATAGACATCAAAGCCAAATATCCATGGTACTAAGGTAATGATCAGTATTTGGTGGAACCAAAAGAGTCCTATCTATTATGAGCTGCTGAAATTTGGACAGACCATCCCAGAGACCCGCACCACACAGAACTGATTCGTTTGAGGCGAGTATTGGCCAAAAAGCACCCAGAATATACGGCCAGACATGAAACTGTAATATTCCATCATGACAACAATCGGCCACATGTTGGAATACCTGTTAAAAGCTATTTAGAATGAAGTGGTCGTAAAGTTTTATCGAATCCGCATATAGACCACAAGCTCTCTCTGGGATTTGCTTCACTTTGCAATAGAGTTTAAGGACTGAGATTGTAAAATTCTTAATACACGTTTTTCATTAAAACTTTTAACCCAAGTATTATTTGAATTTTTTTTCTTTACCTTTGTAAAGCATGTCAGTTATTATGTTTAATGTCAATTATGTTCATTTGTTGCCAATCTGATTAAAATGAGTGACCAGAAAAAAGTGCGTACTAAAATTATTAAATATTTTTAACAAAACCCAACTTGGTCCTACAAAAAGTTGGCCAAGCATTCATAGGTCTGCCGTCAAACTGTTTCTAATGTTATTAAACAGTACCGGGAGAACTTGTCCGTTGATAGAAAACCTGGTTCAGGTTGAAGGAATGGTGCACATGATGTTTCTAAAGCCAAAAAAAATTGAATGCAATAGAAAAGGAGCTCCGAACACATCCGGTAGGAAAGCAGACCGTTAGCTCAGTACTGGAACTATTTGGTACGAAAAGTTAAAGCTAATGCAGGTTTAAAAACATACAAGGCTAAAAAATTTCCTGACAGGAACACTGCTAAAAATTTAAAGGCCATACCTGCTGCATAATGGATGACGAAATGTTCGTATGGAACATTTTTTGCAGCTTCCGGGTCAAAATTTGCTGATGCTCGAGGGAAAGTTGAAGAAAAGTTTAGGACCCAAAAGCAGACAAAATTTCCCAAAAAGTTCTTGGTATGGCAAGCAATATGCAGTTGCGGCAAAAAATCCAAACATTTGTTACAAGGGGCTCTAAAAATACCGAAGTTAACATTAAGGAATGTCTACAAAATAGGATGTTCCATTCAGAAGACTCCTTAATGTGTCCACTTATTTTTGGCCAGATTTGGCATCTGTCACTATGGTAAGAAAGGTCTTGAGTGGTACAAGAACAATAATGTGGTATTTGTACCAAGAGAAGCAATTCCTCCAAACTGACTGGAGCTGAGTCCAGTGGACAGATATTGGGCTCTTGTTAAAAGGGAATCTACCAAAAGTGTGGTGGATTTTAAACGGAGATGGACAACCTGTTCGAACAAAGTGACATAAAGCACTATAAAAACCATAATGGAAGGGTTGCCGAAAAACGTATAAAATTTCATCATTAGTGATTAGAACTATAAAAATATATTTTTTTTTTTTTTGTTAATTGTAACAATAGTTTCAATCAAATAAAAAAAGATTCAAAACGGTAAGTTTAGTGGTTTCATTTTTATTAAGATACATATATGTTAAAAATTTTTCGATCTCAGTCCTTATGATATTGGCTTGATTCATTCTTGGCGTCAAAAAATTAGCAGTTCTTTTGGCTCGGAATCCATATGTTGCCAGAAAAATTACCAATACTTTGAATAAATTTGTACTGTAAAAATGTTTCAAAATAAGTCATACATCTGATATGTATAAAAACCTGCCAAATATGCAAAAATTTACTTTTCAAGCTAAATGCTTTGAAAACTATGCCCTGCTATAACCATTTTGATTGGTAGCCAGCCTTTTTTGATGAATTGAAAATTTTAAGCGTGCATACACTTGGTATCAGGAATGTCAAAATATCAACTTTTGTAGTTTATTTGATACAATTTTAACTTAAGTCTTCAAAATAAATAAAATGTGATATTCGTATTTTTACATACATATTTTTTGGGATTTGAAAGTTCATAACAAATTGTAGTTTACGATATGAAATTTGAAAGTGGCTTTAAAGAATAATTGCCCAATTCACAATCGGTGTGGTAGCGTTGTATGTCATAAATATTTTTCAAACTAAATTTTTCGAAATAAAAACAAAATATTAATAAAAAAAATTACGACATACAACTATACAAAATTTTCAGTATAAATTTTATAGAATTATATTCTGGCCCCTTGGCCAGATTTTTGAGCGGGTGAGTGACAGTTTTGTTTCTATATCAGTGGCTTTCATTTAAGTTATTTTTTTTTTGTTTTTTTTTCAAAATAACTCGATACATTATTTACTTGTTCAGCATCATTCAGTCTCGATATGGGCCGCAGATGCCCATGACTGCTATACACATTCAACATCATAATAATTTAATATTTAAGTATGCAAATAATTGCAATAATCTACTGTTAAATATACATGTACATTAGGCGGGCTCACTAAAAAAGGCAACTGACGAAAATTGTTCTAGAACTAAACACAAATATATATATATATTTTTTTTGGTTTTTTATATATTTTTTCCACCAAAGAAACAAAAAACTTTCTTAAAATCTTAAACGATGAATTATGTAACCAATATCGTTAAATTCATATAAATTTTATTCATATAAATCTAAAAATACTACTGACCTAGTAAACCTTATTTGGGAATCGAACCGTCATGCTCGATTGTTTTTTTGTTTGAATGTCTAGCTGCATTCTCACTGCTTTATATACGAATTATTTTAGCAATGGTTTTAACTTACGGTAGTTTTTTCCCATTTTATTTTTAACATTGAATTTTAATAGGAAACATGGGAAAAGGGAGAAAACTTCCGGAGAATTTTTTTTTTTTCATAATTGGGCTGATAAAGTAATGTAATATGAACAAAACAAATTAATGGCTTCGACTGATGTTGAAAGACTAGAAAGCTGTGCTAAATACAAAAGTTAATTACCAACCAGTATAAAAATAAGTATCAAACTAAATCAAATAATTTGCAGAGTAACGACCACTCATTACAAAACATCGTATGTGGTAACTAGTTGCCATTATCATAGAAAAAATAATCGAAATGGTAAATTGTTAGGAAGAAAAGTTTATATTGAAATGGTGACTGGATATGTGATTATATTGTGTTCAAACCGGTCTAATGTTCTTAAATGTGTGTCTACTCGTATGTGTATGTATTTATATGGAAACAGTTTAAATATGGTTAAATATGTGTGTAAACTTTAACTAAACATTAAGGTGAAGCCACTTATATGTACGACTTTGTATGTATGTATGTGAATATGTATCTTTGTTAGTATATAAGTATTTGTATATATGTAAAAGTATGCTCTATTATATTTAGTTTAAATATTTATGTTTAAAAAAAATATATCTATTTATAGTCATTTATGAGAACAGTGTTAAACTAAAATGCTTAAATTAATTTTGAAAAAGGGTACTACTCATAATAAGAGCATAGAATTTTTGTTTACCGATTTTTATCTACTGAGTAAAAAAATATAAAAACGCTTTTTAGATATTGATATATTTTCATAATCATACTGTATTAATATTCATTATCTTACGAGCCAGATTAAATACATACATATACAGGAAAAGTTCTGTATAACGGAAATCTGATAAAACGAATGAGCAAATATTTGCATTAGCAACCTTCTATACCGAACCTATTTTACTTCTAATATAATGAACAGTAAGGGGAACTTTACACGCAGAGATAATCTAAGAGCAACATATTATAGTAAGATTTATGATTGTTGTCCAAACATATTATGATCATTATTAGTATCATAAAATATATTATGATCAAATATAGTTGTAACATCATTGTCATATATGATTATAGTATGTTTTGAAATAATCATATTATGGTTACAAATCAATTATAATATAACCCAAAGTAACCATATAATAATCCAAAGTAATCATATTATTATTAGTAAAATTTATTTTTGGAAATACAACATTTTATTTTAATAGGTTTTAGTTTTAAGCAGGGACCGTAACGGTTATAAGTGATATCAAAAAAGTTATTTTATAACAGTTATTTTGTTATTACTAACGTAAAAATAAAAGTTCTCATGAAACTGTTAAAAGAAGACTTTTAAATAGCCGTCATAAATAAAAGTCATTTGAGGAGTTTTATTTTTTCCGTCAGAAAAAAACTCATTTGAGGAGTTTTATTTTTTCCGTCATAAAATAAAAGTCGTTTGAGGAGTTTTATTTTTCCCGTCATAAAATAAAAGTCATTTTATGAAAATTTACATCTAAAGCTTGCCACCGGTCAGATCATTGCAATTTGTAAAGCACCTTGCATTGCAATTGAATAAATTTTCATTAAAATCAAATCAAGTGGGATTTTAATTTGTAATTTTTTGATTCCTATTATCAAATGATTGTTGTTTTATATTCTTGAACAAATGAATTACTACAAAAGATTATATCAGATAGATTCAATAAAGAAAGATACTGAAAAAAAGTAGAAAATAAACGAAAAGAGTTTTATTTTCTGACGGGAAAATTAAAACTGCTCAAATGACTTTTATTTTCTGACGGAAAAAAATAAAACTCCTCAAATGACTTTTATTTATGACGGCTATTTAAAAGTCTTCTTTTAACAGTTTCATGAGAACTTTTATTTTTACGTTGAAAAATAACTGTTAAATGTGGAGTTGAGATCATTTTTGTAATATCATCATATTATTTACGGTCCCTGGTTTTAAAGTACTAAATTCCCAATTAAAATATTATTAATAAATTTACTGAAATATATTGTTATTCGCTCGAGGAAAGTTAAAGATATTATACTAATAAAACTATAGAGCGAATGTGGATTGCAGACACTCAAAATTTACTTGTAAAAATATCATATCATACCAACACTCCCAAATGGTGAAAACAAAAGACTATTAAACATATTTTGTTTGTATCTTAAAAATATGACTTAATAGCAGACCGTTTGAATAACCCAATTGTTATAAAGAACATAGTATAGTTGTCGCAACCATGTCGTACTATGATTTTTCTCTGCGTGTAGCTGAATAACCGGTTTTAAATATACACATACGTATGTATCAAACATTTTTATACACTATCTGGTCCATATGTTAGGTAAAAACAAGTAACAGAGCTATATTCGGCTGTGCCGAATATCCTTCAACAAGTTTTATTTAAAAAAAATGTTAAATATTTTTAGGTAAACAATATTTTTTTTGCGAAAAAAATTTTAGTGCAAAACATTTTTTATTTATTTTTTTTTTTCAAATTTTTTAATTTAATTTAAAAAAAATATATATTATTTTAAATTTATTTGTGAAAAAAATTTTACAACAAAAAATTTTTTTGCGTGAAAAAAAAATTCGGTGTATAAAATAATTTTCCCGAATTTGATCAATTTTAGGTCTGAATTACTTTGGTTTTATATACGCCTACCTATTATTGGATATCCATATTCTCTAAATTCATGACTTAGTAATCCAGATATAGATCAAAAATAGGTTAAAAATCTAAGTTGTCTTGGTTTTTTTCTTATATCTCAGCCATAAGAAGAATTTCCGATATATTGATGTATATATAATTTACGTAAGTTATTTGGGGGCAACGGAAAGTTGATTTCAACATACAGACGGACATGGCTATATCGACTTCGCTATCTACAACGATCCGGAATATATATACTTTGTAGGATAGCAAATGAAAAATGTAGAAATTACAAACAGAATGACAAACTTATATATGGGCAATTCCATGTCATCGTACGTGGCATTTGTAGAGTGGAATAGATTTTTCAAAAATAAGAGTATCAGAAAATTAATTTGATCTTTATGATTCATTCAGAAGGTACTATATTTTAAAAAAATAATAAGTTCTTTCGAAACATTGTTGTCCAAAATATCGAGCACAATAAAACGGAAGTAATTTTGAGGTACATGTAGAAATGTGAAAAATTTGCGAATCGTGGGAGGATTTATGTTTTCGTTTAACTTCTTACACTAAACCAAATATTTTTCCTTTACAATTCATCATATTTTAATAAAAATAATCTTTGGATGATTTTATAATAAATACAATTTAATATCGTACGTGACATACCGTACGTGACAGATTATTCTCTTATAGTTAAACAATATATATTCTGTAAATATAAGTATGTATACAAAAACTAAAAAAATAAACAGAAAATATATATTGGGTTCTAATAAACAATTTGATAATAGCAACAAAACAATCAGAGTCAAATTCATTTCATACTACATGCTAATTGGGAGCTTAGTTTACGCCACAAATAAATTAAAGTAAAAAATTAAATATTGTCAGTTTAAAAATCATCTTGAAAAAAAAGTTTCAAGGGTTTTTGTTTTTTCAGTGGTGGTTGTCATTTTTGTGGAATTGCCCATTTGGACAAATAATGCGTGACGAACATTTCATTCGTACACGTTTTCATATTTAAAAGATTTAATTTTTTGGTTTTTCAAATAAGATATCTCCAACGTATATTATACGTTATGGTGAGACTTAAGTGCAATTCCAAATGGCATAAGATATTACCTCTTAATTGCCATTTGTTGCGAAATAATTGATCGCAAACTTTTGTGACAATAAATGGAAGTTACTTTAAAAGTCGAAGTGTTTTTTGGAATTTTAACGAATTTTGAATAATAAAGCACACAAAATCTTATTCCTAAAAAATAGATGAATGAACGAGAATTCTAATATAACTTATTGGCATGAACAAAAATTTGCCATTTTCATAAAAAGCCGAGAAAATTTTATGACGCACGTTACGCGGCGTTCATTAAAAATTTCCAGTAGCTCGAAAATTATCACAATTATACTAATCTACTGCACCTTCTCAGTGAGAAGTTATGAAAAATTTCATTCAAAGTGAAACTACTCAAAATTAATTTGTATTTAAATTGAATGTTCAAAAATATAGCTGTCGATCGAAATATCTTGTTAACACTTAAATAATGATATGAACACATTAAAAAATTCAAATTTGTTTGTATAATTTTAAAATATCTGAGCTAGTGTTGGATTTGGTAATCATTTTGGTATGAATGACCATCGAAATACATTTTGTTTATATATAATATAAGGAATGAGATTAATACACGTTTTTCATCAAAACTTTTAACCCAAGTATTATTATTTTTTTTTTATAAAGTTACCTTTGTAGAGCATGTAAGTTACTTGTTTAATGCCAATTTTGTTCATTTGTTTTTAATCTGATTAAAATGGTGACCAGAAAAAAGTGCATACTAAAATGATTAAATATTTTCAACAAAATCCAACTTGGTCCTACAAAAATTTGGCCAAACAATCAAAGGTTTGCTATCAAACTGTTTCCAATGGTATTAAACAGTACCGGGAAAACTTGTCCGTTGATAGAAAACCTGGTTCAGGTAAAAGGAATGGTTCACATGATGTTTCTAAAGCCAAAAAAATATAATGCATTTTCAAAAAAGCTTCCAACACCTCCGGTAGAAAAAAAGAACGGTTAGTTAAGTTAAAGCCAACGAAGGTCTAAAAGCATACAAGGCTCAAAAAGTTCCTAACAGGAACTCTGCTAAAAATTTAAAGGCCAAAAACAGAGCACGGAAACTGAAGTCAAATTTTATACAAAAAATATACCTGCTGCATAATGAATGAAGAAATGTACGTATGGAAAATTTTTCGCAGCTTCTGGGTCAATTTTTTTTTATGTTACAGATGCTCGAGGGAATGTAGAAGAAAGGTTTAGTTCTTGGTATGACAAGCAATACGCTGTTGCAGCAAAAAGGGCAAACATTTTTTACAAAGGGCTCTATAAATACCGAAATTTACATCAAGGAATCTTTACAAAAAATTCATAAGACTTCCTAGTGCGTCCACTTAGTTTTGGCCTGATTTGACACCCTGTCACTATGGTAAGAAAGATCTTGAGTGGTAAAAGAACAATAATGTGCTATTTGTGCCAAGAGAGGTAAATTCTCCAAACTGCTTGGAGCTAGGGCCAGTGGAGAGATATTGGGCTCTTCTTAAAAGAGAATTTAAGAGCACAAAAAAGGTGTCCAAAAGTGTGGTAGATTTTAAACGGAGATGGACAACCTGTTCGAATAAAGTGACAAAAAGCACAATAAAAACCATAATGGAAGGGTTTTCGAAAAAGGTTCAAAATTTCATCATTAGTGATTAGAACTATAAAGATTTTTTTTTTGTAAACTGTAACAATAATTTCAATCAAATAAAAAAAGATTTAAAACTATAAGTTTAGTGGTTTCATTTTTAATAATATATATGTATGTGAAAACTTTTTCGATGTCAGTCCTTATCATTGCCACTCATGGTGAAGGGTATAAAAACAGTGTGATTGCTTATATCTAAGACAATTAAGTATGTATTGCTTTTGCGATTATCTCAAATATATTAGATATATTGTTGCCATATGAGCATCAGTAGGCTATTTGATGACTTTGAAAAATGCATTTCCACAAACTTACGGACATTGGTTAATTTACTCCCTTGCCTATAAGAATCCAAAAATTATTAAAACTTTCCACTCATGACAAGCTGAACTTCGATAATCTTTATTACTCTTACTATATTTTCTATATTTTAGTTCTATATTTTATACAATGACTGTAAATTATTAATAGTTACTGTTATCTGCTTATATAATTATATGTATGTCTTTAGACACACACTGAAATACACACTTAAATAAATAACTATGTTTGTATTAGTTAGAATACACCTACTCACACATTAAAGTAAATTCTGTGTTGTATATAAAAAGTTTAATTATGCTGCATACATTTATATGTATGTATTTGAAAGCTTGCACAAATATTACTGCAGTTTCATCTATAACCCAGCTAAACAAATGCTCCAAAAAAAAACAAAAACGTAGTATGTAGAATTAGAATCAAAAGCAATCAATTTAAACAATGTAACTCTCATTTAATGAGGAATATATCTGAATATTTTATATAATTCCCGTATATCGTTTTAAACGAACGAATTTTGCTAAGAAGTACTTACTTATCACTTTAGTTGATAATATATGTATACAAACATTTTTTGGAAGTTGTTAAAACAAATTTTCTAGGATACCGAAACATAGAATTGTTTCTACTTTTGAAGTGTTGAAAATATGTTTCACTAAAGAACTACTTAA
The DNA here is from genome assembly GCA_942486065.2 of Calliphora vomitoria. NCBI lineage: Eukaryota > Metazoa > Arthropoda > Insecta > Diptera > Calliphoridae > Calliphora > Calliphora vomitoria. The sequence goes on along the minus strand of OW818031.2, from coordinate 17,409,977 downwards.
TTATTTGTTAGCTGGGTTAATAGATAGATATAATTATGCATGTTCATACCATGTTTATTTATTACATTAATATGAAGGGAATAAACGTATACAATCACAGGTTAAATAGAAACATATATGGGCTTTTCCACGGTCATGAACGTGACATTCATATGCCTTTAAAGTAAACAAAATATAAAGAAATTTTAATAATATTGTTTTCATTGTTTCCATTTTTCGTTTGCATATTAGTAGCACTATGTTTAGTACAAAATATAGGTTTTGCTGTTTCTAATATATTAGCAAGTAATAGGAATCAAGAACGCGACAAAAAATGTTAATGTTAGAAAAAATTTTTAACATTTCCAATTTCTGCCCAGTGTTCCTTACTGTGGAAATGCTCATATACTTTTGTATAAGTAAATACGTACGTACATATGTATACGATATATGTGTGCATATAATTAATATTATAAATATTTTACATGCCTTTACAGCAATGCTTATAATTAAAAGATTTATTGGTCTTTTAGTTTAAAGGATTTTTATTGAAATGTAAACTTGTGAAGAGAAAACTATGAAATAAAAATGTTTTTTCATAATCATTGAGATTAGTTATCAAGACATATTTATGTTATGGTTTTATTTCCTGGTATTTTATTATTTTTATGTCAGATTTAACATTAAATATTTTGTTAAGTCATCAATATATAAGTAGCTTTACAAAACCATTATTTTAATGATTATTAATAATGTTTTAACATAGATAAATGACAAGACATTTTTATGTCAAGGCATATATTTTCATTTGCAAAGATAATTACACCTGTAAAATATCGTTTTTGTCGCTTGAGCATTTTTTGCGGTTATGACTCGATATAAGTAGCATTACAAAAACTTTATTTTAGTGATTAATATTAATGTTTTAATATAGATAAATGACAAGACATTTTTATGTCAAGGCATATATTTTTATTTGCAAGGATAATTACACCTGTAAAATTTCGTTTTTGTTGCTTGAGCTTTTTAATGATTAATAATAATGTTTTGGTATGGCTAAATGACAGGACATTTTTATGTCAAGACATTTATTTAAGAAAAAATTTCATTTGCAAGGATAATTACACCGAGCTTTAAATTTCGGTTTATCTTCTTCAGCCCTAATAATTTTAACTCGAAACGACAGTAGACTAGAGGACCCCTGAAGGATTTTAGAAAATGTTGCTTAAATTTTATTTGTATTGGCTCCAGAAGTTGGAATATCTTTATCATGTCTATCGTTATTTACAATTTTTCGTTAATTGATCAGAGAGTAATTGCGTGTAGCTTAACAAAAACGTTATTTTAATGATTACTTTATATTAATGTTTTGATATGGCTAAATGACAGGAAATTTGTATGTCAAGACATATATTTTTATTTGCAAGGATAATTACACCTGTAAAATTTCGCTTTTGTCGCTTGAGCGTTTTTTGCAGCTATGACTCGATGTAAGTAGCATTACAAAAACGTTATTTTAGTGATTAATATTAAAGTTTTAATATGGATAAATGACAAGACATTTTTATGTCAAGACATATTTATTTTAAAAAAATTTTAATTTGCAAATATAATTATACAGTGCTGTAAATATCGGGACATCTTCTGCAGACTTAATGATTTTACTCTAAGTGACAGTCGACTTGAGCACAAAGAATACCCCTGAAGGATTTTAGAAAATGTTGCTTGAATTTTACGGGCTCAAGAAGTTGGACTATCTTTATCCTGTCTTTCGTTATTTACAATTTTTCGTTAATATTGTTTTATTAGAACAAATTTTTAAAATATTAATTTCTGCAACAGTCGTGGTCAAAAATAGCGAAATCAATAATATTGGCTGACACTCAAGTTTACACAATTGTCTCTTTATTTAAAAGAATTCCATTCCATTATAGATAAAATTAACTAACATATGTATGTAAACAGTGGCCTACTCACCTTAATGTTTCCTCCAATTGTATCAAACATTTGGCAATTTTCTTGCAACGTATTTTTGAGCCATATTTAATTTCATCAACAGGATTTGGAATTTTAAACTTAAATTTTTTCATATTTGAAATTGAACTAAATTGCAGCAAGATTATAATTCATTCAATTAACATTTCTCAAACTAATTTATTTAAGCACACATTTTTAATTATCATTTTAATTTCCATAAATTTTATTTCTTTCTTACATTTTTATACTGGCGACACTTGACTTTGTTTGAAAAATTAACTTTAAAGCCTCTTCAACGTTGTGAAGTCCGTACTGTTTCATTCATAAGTAGTGAAATCAAAAAACTGAGCAGATTATGACAATTAGTCGAAAAGCTAATGATCGATTAGTACAGGAATATAATACATGTTTGTAGATGTTGCAGACATTTTTACATAGATATAAAAATATAAGCCAACAAGTGCATGTAAAACGCACTACAACAAGTGTTAAAGAGAAAATTTGATCATTAAAAAAAATGTAAAGCAAAAATATGGTAGATTTAACAGTGGGGTACATAGTAAGAAGAATTGTATAAAACTTAAAAGAGGATTCAAGTAATAACCATTTAGTATACATGTAGAAGTTGGATCTTAAATACAGTATATTCAAATTGAATATGGACATCTCCATGGTCCAGAACGCGACATTACTACGCCTTCGAAATGATAAAATAAAGAAATATTAAAATTTGTTTCCATTTTACGATAGACTTTTAGTTTAGTGCTGATGTTTCCAATATATTAGCAATAAACATGGCATCCAGAACGCTACAAAAAAAAATATAGTAACTCGTTTTCTAATGCATCTAGAAAAATGCAAAATCTGCGAATTGGAACGTAATTTTTATACCCTTCACCTTCATGAGAAGGGTATATATAATTTTTTCATTCCGTTTGTAATTTCCCCAATATAATTTTCCGACCCTATAAAGTATATATATTCTGGATCCTTATAGATAGCGGAGTCGATTAAGCCATGTCCGTCTGTCTGTCTGTTGAAATCTTTTTTCTGAAGACCCCAGATATTTTCGGGATCTAAATCTTCAATAATTCTGTCTGACATGCGTTCGAGAAGTTTTCTATTTAAAATCATCAAAATTCGTCCACAAATAACGGAGATATTAGCAAAAATCCGAGACAATCTCTAGTTTTGGCCTATTTTGGATCTATATCTCGATTACTAAGTCATAAATATAGACAATATGGATATCTAATGATAGATATTTCAAAGTCCATTGCAACGATGTATATTAGGCTATAGTAAGTTGGACCTACAATGGGTCAAAGTCGGGAAAAATATATTTTAACCCGAATTTTTTTTCACAAAAAAATAATTTTAAATTAAAAAAATTTATTTAAAAAAATTGGAAAAAACTTTTAAAAAACAATTTCGAAAAATAAAATTTTTAAAAAATTTAAAAAAAAATTTTTTTTTTTAATTTTATTTTAAATTATAATTTGTTTAGAACTAAAGTAGAATTATGTGGCTTTCTGTTGGTAATATTTACATTCTATTTTTTTTATAAATTTTAGTATGATTTAGCACGCGACATATATCACCATCCCTTTTGTAATAATAAGCTTCGTATTTATTATTTCGTTACAATTTAACACTATCATGTTTTGACCCACTGTAACATAACAAATGTTTGTTAAATGTTTTGCAAAAATTTATTATTTTTTTTTTTTACATATTTTACAGTTATTTTTATTGTTTTTGTAAACTATACTTAACAAGCTACTTGCTAAAAAGACCTGTAGCAAATAAATATTTCAATTGTTTATTATTGTTATTTTATATTTGTAATATGATAGGACTAACATCTGTTTTCTGGGAAATATTGATGGTGTTCTAGAGTACGAGTGACAAAGAAGTCAAAGTACAAAATAACGACTTTAAAAGTATTTATTTTGTTGCACTTATTATTGACAATCAATCGTTTGCTTGGGAGATCAATTATTGGAAGTAAAAGTTCTTGTTTAAATAAAAATACTTAAAATTTTATTTATTAAATATTGGAAATTTAGAAATTTTTATGTTCAAATTTAGAACAAACTTAAAATCAAAAATCTTCTTCAAATGAAGTTATTTTTTTAAAATTGTTAGGAGCGCCTACTTTGTGATGTTGTTAATTTGGAGTGGTACAAACACATCTGCAATTTATTCGCACTTAGTTATTGAACATTATAGTTGCAACAGCAAAGTTTTTCTGTTTTGCTTCGAAAATGTCGAATATTGTACCAACGAATCGGGTACAATGAGGGAAGTTTTGCTTTACTTCTTTAATTTGAACAAGTAAGAGAGCGATATTCGGCTATGCCGAATCTTATATACACTTCATTAAATTATACTTTTAAATAAAAATGTTAAATATTTTTAGGTAAACAAAATTATTTTCTTTTTAATTGTTTTTCAAAATTTAAAAAAAAAAAATATTTTTTTTCAAAATTGTTTTCCAAAATTTTTTTTTTCGAAATAGTTTTTTTTTTAAATTTTTTTCAAAATTTTTTTTGTTTTAAATTTACTAGTGAAAAAAAATTTATGACAAAAAAATTTAGTTGGTAAAAAAAAATTCGGATTAAAATACAGTGGTGGCCATGAGGTTAGCACACTAGCTACTTGCTATTTTTAAACGCAAATATTTCCTATATTTCTTAATTTTTTTATGATATCTTTTGCATGTGTGTTACTTGTCCTTCTAAGATCACGTCCCATCATGTCCAGCATTATTCCTTTATATATATTTTGCGTTTTTCTATCCAGAATAGAATAACCTCAAAAAAACACTGGACAGTATTTTAGCACAAAATAAAAAAGTTTATTCATATTAAAAAAGTAACAAAACAAAAAAAACTTATTTCACTAAAAACTTAGTACTTAGTTGGATACCCTTTATTTTTGATCACAGCTGCTAGTCTCCTTGGCATACTTTCTACAAGGGCCATACAGCGATCCACTGAAATACTTTTCTACTTCTTTCCATAAATCGGCCAAATTTTTAGGCTTTTCTCTTATTACATGCTGCTCCACATCATTCCAAAGGTTCTCAATAGGATTGAGATCCGGAGATTGGGCTGGCCATTTTAACACGTCGATATTGTTCGATTCCAAGCAACACCTCACTAAGCGTGAGGTGTGTTTTGGATCATTATCTTGCATAAATCGCCACCTAAGTGGCATGTTGTCCTCTGCATAAGGTATCATTGTATTTAGAAGTATATTCTGGTATACATACTGGTCCATACGAGTATCAATCTTTTTTATAGGACCAACACCATACCCAGAAAATGCTGCCCACACCATCACATTACCCCCACCGTGTTTTATTGTTTTACTGGTGTACTTTGGATTATGTTACATGTTCGGAGGATGCCATACATACCTCTTACCATCCGATCCGAATCTACAAAATTTAGATTCATCACTCCAAAGGACATTTTTCCAAAAAATTAACGGCTTTTCCAAATGCTCACGAGCAAAGGACAACCGAGCTTGTATGTTCTTTTTTGAAACATGTGGCTTATGCTGAGAAATGCATCCACGTAATTTTTTTTCATTAAGTCTTCTTCTTATCGTTTTGCTGGACACGTTGATACCATATTTTCCTGAAATTTCTCTCTGGATTACGGTGGAGCTCTTAAAAGGATCTTCGACAGAGGCTATGTATATTAAAGAGTCCTCTTTACGTGAAGTTTTTCTGGGCCGAGGAGCCTGTGTAACATTTTTAAATATTTTATATTTCTGAATATGTCTTAATGCATTATAAACCATCTTCCTGGAGCATTCCAAAGTATAAGCAATCTCACTTATACTTGTTCCTCTCGAGTTCATTTGTTGAATAATCTTTCGTTGTTCCTCTGTACACCATTTTTTTTTAGCCATATCTAAATAATGTTTATTAAGTCAGTTTGTCTTCCTCATTTATTAAATAATACCTAAACTTACCAATTAATATTTATACCCTCAAAAAACTTTTAAAAAATTTAATTATACTTATATGTGCTAAAATTGTGTCCAGCTTATTTTACATATTACTGCACTAAAATGCAAATTTGAAAGAGAATAGCGATAGAATGCAAAAAAAAAGTAACGGGACTTATTGATCACACCATAAACAACACTAATTACCAAAAACTTTAGTTTATAATTGCAATGAAATTAAATAATTTGCTTTAGAAAACAGCAAGTATGAAGTGTGCTAACCTCATGGCCACCACTGTATATGTTTCCCGATTTTGACCCATTGTAGGTCAAAATTACTATAGCTTTATATAGATCGTTGCAATGGACTTTCAAATATCTATCTTTATATATCCATATGTCTATATTAATGACTTAGTAATCAAAAATAGGCAAAAAATCGAGGTCGGCCCGGTTTTTTCTTTATATCTCAGCCATTTGTGGGACGAATTTCTCGATTTTAAATAGCAACAGAGCCGGAAGAATTCCCGATATATTGATGTGCAAAAGTAATCCTCCTATCTGAAAATGCTATAAATTTTGGGAGGCCCCTAATGTCAGTTCTGTTTTGACATTTGTGTAGTAAACAAATGCGAAATACACGTTAATAAACAATGTTACGATACACTGCTCCAGAACGCGGAATATTGCTGACTATTTATTTGACCAATAATCGGCAAAATTTATAGCATTTTCTGATAGGAGGATTACTTTTGCGCCAATTGATTTCAACAGACAGACAGACGGACATGGTTTAATCGACTCCGCTTTCTATATGGATCCAGAATATATATACTTTATAAGGTCGGAAAATTATATTGTGGATATTACAAACGGAATGACAAAAAAGTGCAGCTGAAGCACACCATTTGCTCACCAAAGCTTATGGCAAATGTGTTCCAGCGATATTAACGTGCGAGAGATGGTTGTTCGGTTCAGAAATTGAAAAAGATCGCCCAGGTCAGCCAAAAAAGTTTGAAGAACAAGAATTGGACGCATTACGCCATGAAGATTGTTGTAAAACTCAATACGAGCTTGCAAAATCATTGGGATTTACTCAATCAGCAATTTTAAAACGTTTGCAAGCAGCAGGATTCATCCAAAAGCAGGGAAATTGGGTACCATACGAATTGAAGATGAAAGACCTTGAAAGAACGTATATCGGAAATGCTACTTGAATGCTATAAAAGAAAAACATGTTTGCACCGAATCATTATATGCGATGAAAAATTAATCCATTACAATTAACCGAAGCGTAAGGGATCTTACGTGATGCAAAGCCAACCAGCCGAATCGACCCCAAAGCCAAATATCCATGTCACTAAGGTAAGGATCTGTATTTGGTGGGAGCAAAAGGGTCCTTTCTATTATGAAACGCTTAGAATGTGCGGCCACCGTATGAACCGTAATATTCCATCTTACATCGCTCGGCCACATGTTGTAATACTTGTTAAACAGTATTTATAATTAAGTGGTTGGGAGTTTTTGCCTCGCCCGCTTTACAGTCCAGACCTTGCTACATCCGACTACTATTTGTTTCGGTCGGTTCAGAACCCTCTTTCTGGATACGCTTCACTTTGGAACAGAGTATCCGATATTGGCTTGATTCGTTCTTGGCCTCAACAGAAGAGTAGTTCATTTGGCTCATAATCCATATGTTCCAGAAATATGGGAAAATATTTCATTAATTTTATATTGTACAAATCTGTGGACTTTTGACAACACAACTTAAGTGTAATTTTAAAATTTTTCAGGAGCGCGCAAAAGCTGTCGAATTAATCGATATTATTTGTCTCAAAGAAGTATAGAAAGCTCTAGAAATTCATTAAAGTCAAAAAATAAACCAATTATCAACCAATTAACAGTTTTTGCGCACTCCAGAAAAATTTTAAAATTACACTTATGTAAGTTGTTTTGTCAAAAGTCCAAAGAAATGTTTCAAAAGCTAAACATTTCAAAAAATCCCGAAACACCCAGGCGAAGATACCCTTTATTGAAAACAAAATAATTTAATTTATTGATTTTGTATAATTTTTGATATTTTTTTGTTGCAATGTCGCGTTCTTGTCTTTTATTATCAGAACTCCACAATTGTTCTAATCGAGTGGCTTTAAGTTTTTATTAAAATTGTGTGACTTTAACCAACATAAGATTCTGCCTATATAATCACACTGAACATTTTATTATGATTTTCAAAGTTTGTCGCATTCCCTATAAATTTTTGATTAATTTTTTTTTATTTAGGGTTGAACGTGTCTCGAAGGACAGAGTGAAGCAACATTGCTATTCTTTATAAAGTACAAGGAATATTGCGATAAACAAAGCTGTTGAGTTAAAGAATACAAATTTACGCAATTAACATCAAAATTATAAGTAAGAAATGGTGCATTTTGAGCTTTATGTTTGCAAGCAAATATTGGGAAAAACAGAAAATAATTCAGAAAATGCTTTACCTGCTGAAATAATAATAAAGTAAAGCTATTAATGAACTAGGTATAAAGTATATACAACCAATAAATAATAAATATGAAACTATTGTTTAAATTACTTTAAATATAGTTAACTAAAGGTTGTAAAAAAGCTAATGCAAATATTGCAACATATATAAGCAAAATGCCACTCATGTTTATTGGAAATAACCAAACGACGAGACCATAATAAGGCTATTTTTAAAGATTTCTTTATTTTTTTTCACTTTAAAGCTGTACGAATGTCACGTACTTGACCCTGGAAATGGTCCTATACAATTGTGTTGTTGTACAATTTTATTTTTTATTGTGGTGAAAAAATGTAAAAAGAAGAATTTTCAATAAAATAATAAAATAAGAAAATTGTGTGTATAAATTTAGGATCTAGTGCAGGCCACCAAGATTTGTAAGATATTGGGACCAAATTGGATCTAATTGTTACTGAAAAGCGTTCATTTACTTTTTACAATTTTTGAGAATTTTGTAAATTTTGATTATATTCTCTCGTTGCAAGTATTTACTGGGAAAGTAAATGAACAGACCTTATGAGAACTGTTTTTTAGATAATATTTTTTCAAGTATTTTAAATCGCTTAATAAATGATTAAATGATCGTTAGCATTAGATAATTGGACGAACAAATAATTATTACACGATTAACGGTGATTTCTTTATTTGATTTTGTTCATGTTCTAATGTCGCGTTCTAGATTCTGTACTCTAAAATCCTTTTAATAAAATGGATGGAAATTGTAATTAAAATTATAATTTAGTGGCTATAACTATAAATATAAATTACTGCATATAATAATCACATTAATCATTTTCTGTTGATTTTCAAAGTGTGTCGCATTCGTAATCGCAAGACAAGTCCCCAAAAATCCCTCTTTAGAAGTATATAACTGATATAAAAAAAACATATAGTTAATGTTTTCATTGATTTTTAAAAATTTCAGAAATAACCGCAAAATTAAAGTACTTATGCCATAATTTTGGATTTTAAAATAGTGTTTTCTAATTAAAAAACTTCCATATGAAGTACTACAGACAGGCTTACAAACTAAAATTAGAATAATTTAACTTTATTTGTTCCTTAAATTCCCATACTGAACAAGACAATTTCCATGTACATATGTATGTATGTATTTGAATTCAAACCTATGCCGGTAGTTTGCTTAAAATATTGATATAGATACTCACAAGGAAAACGCTTTTTTTTTGAGACGCCATCAGGTCAAACCAAATATTTGTTTGGTGAGAAACCCACACAAAATTGGTGTTATAATGAATAAATTCCTTTTGTAACATTTTAATAAATTAATAATTTTGTAATATCAAAACAAAAATAAAAAAAACTGTTTCAATTACACACCCACCTTAAAGTACAAACTAATGAAAAAAAATACCCCCAGTGTTGCTGCTGCCATATTTGGTTTTCTTTTTTTTTTTTTTTCATTAGAGCTTCCTTTCAAACGCATTTATTGTATAAAAATCCTCGTTTTTCAATTTCATAACAACAACAGTTTCATGTAAAATGTATAAAAACAACAACAACAATAATATGGTAAAACTTAAGCAACAATAAAATGGCAACAACAACAACCACAACAAGTCAAAACATTTAAATGTCCTTTTTTTCCGCTGTTAATATTATTTTTAACATACTTAACAACACAAAAAAAAAAGCCAAGTTGTAGTTATTTGTGTGTGTGTGTATGTAGTTGATGTAGAAAATTTCCTATTAAGAATATGAAGAAGAAAGAGAGGATTTTTAACTTACGACGAGAAACGGAAGAAAAAATAAAGTAGAACATAATGGTGGCATCCATACTACAACTTGAGGCAAAAAAAAAAGTGGCACCCAAATGTGCCAACGACGCCATCCATTGTCACTTCCGTTTGTTGAACATTTGTGTGTGTGTGTGTGTGTGTGTGTGCGCGCATGTTTATATATGAATTTGTGTTGTATGTGTTGTGGGGTTAAAGGAAGCGCAAAACTAAACAATATTTGTACAAATTCCAACTTAGCCTTCAAAATATAAATTAAGTCAAACAAACACAGAACAAAAAAACAACAACCGAAAACTCCCTCCTTTTATTATTATTATAACTGTTGTAGTTGTTTTTATTTTTTTTTTCTATTTTTCTAGTTGTGAAAAAGAAAATTGTGTATGAAAATAAAACTTGATGTTATAAAAATACCAATTTTTTTGTCGTATTTTGCCCAATATAGCCCCACAACAAAAGTTTTATTATAGAAAATAGAAAAAACCTTATAAATATGTATGTAGAAACAATATTAAAAGGACATGTTCAATTTCAGGCAGCTCATACATACATGTGCACCGCATACCAAAAATACCCTGCAGATCAGGAAACTGATTTAGGTTTGATGAATTAGCACCATATGTTAACTACTTACAAGGTTTTTAACTGGCGAATTAATTTGCCTGTAAACTATTTTAAATGTAAACAAACAAAGCAAAGAATTAACTGAAATATAAACGTGGCAAAAAGTGGTTCAAATGGAAATGGAATGGATCGCTTGTAGTTTAAACCAAAAATCGATGAAATGAAAGTCAACTGAAACATAAACGTGGCTATAAGTTGCCAAAAAGTTATCCAAAAAGGACGATATATTCATATGAATATTAAGTAATCTAAAACAAATATGGTCATCTTCACAGAAATATCCACTGCGTCCATGAATTAAAATGTCCAAAATTAAATGATTTTTTTTAAATTAACAAATTATGTAAATTTTTATCCGCTAATTTTAGTATTAATCAAGAGAAAATCTGCATAAAACCTAAAGATAATGCATGTATGTCTTAAAAATGCGGGATTTTTCCATAAAAATCGATATTTAGTGGGAAATATGAGTGACCACAGATTATTGTCCTTTTTCTTATAGAACCTCTTGTTAACGATCTATCAGTGATTTTAGATTTTTCATATAAAAATCGATATTTGATGGAAAATATGAGTGATCACAGATTATTGTCGTTTCTCCTCTTATTTACGAATTATGAGTTAGTTTAGATTTTTCATATAAAAATCGATATTTGGTGGGAAAAATGAGTGATCACACATTATTGTCGTTATTTCTATAAGACCTCTTATTAACGGGTGATTATTTAATTTTCGTAACAAAATCGATATTTGGTGGGAAACCTGTGTGATCACAGATTAATGTAATTTTTCCTCTAGGACCTATTATTAACGATCTCATAGTGATTTTAGGTTTTTCATATAAAAATCGATATTTGGTGGGAAATAAGAGAGAGCGGGAAATAAGTGTGGGAAATAAGTGTAATCACAGATTATTGACCAATTTCTTCAAGGTCCTCTCATTAACGATATATATATAAAATCTATATTTGGTGGGAAATATGAGTGAACGCAGATTATTGTCCACTTTCCTCTATTAACGATTTCATAGTGATTATAGATTTTTCACATAAAAATCGATACTTAGTGGGAAATATGAGTGATCTCAGATTATTGTCCTTTTTCTTTTAGGACCTCTAATTATTTCAATACTTTTCATATTTTTATACCCTACACCACCATAATGGGGAGGGTATATTGGATTTGTGCAGATGTTTGTAACGCCCAAAAGTCTAACACCCACCTTAAAGTATACCGTTCGACTCAGAATCACTTTAACGAACATAAATCTCCTAAAAATGTTGGTATACACATAAAATTCAAACTTCCATATAGACATTAATCACATGTCCAAATTTCATGGTGATCGGTCCATAATCTGTCATAGCTCCCATATAAGGCCCACTTCCGAAAATCACTCACGAATATAAATTATTGAAATTTTGAAAGAAAAATGTTTTTGCTCATTTACTTAGTGTAGGGTATTATATGGTCGGGCTTGACCGACAATACGTTCTTACTTGTTAGATTTTATTTGGAAACATTTGTACAATATAAATTTATCTTTTTTGGGTAACATATGGATACCGCGCCAAGAAGGAAATAAGCCAATTTCAGATACTCGGTTGTGAAGTGATGAGTATCCCAGAGATCATAACAAATAGTAGTCGGACGGGGCAAGGTCTGGACTATAATACGGGTGAGAAAAAACTTTCCAACGACTTCATTCTAAATATTTTTAACAGGTATTGCAGCATGTGACCTAGCGTTGGAATGATGGAATATTACAGCTTCATGTGTGGCAGCATATTCTGGGCGGTTTTTGGCCAATGATCTCTTCAAATGAATCAGTTGCATTCGGTACAGGTTTCCTACAGGTCTGGCCAGATTTGAGCAATTCGTAATAGATAAACCCTGTTGGTTCCACCAAATACAAAGCATTACCATAGCACCATGGATATTTGGCTTTGGTTGGCTGGACATTACATACGATCTTTTACGCTTCGAGTGATTCGGACGAAAAATTATTTTCTTTTATAGCGTTGAAGCTGCATTTTAGATATACAAATTCGTATTTCAAGGTCTCTCAGCTTCAGTTCGCATTATACCCAATTTCCCTGCTTTTGGATGAATCCAGCTGCAACTGAGTCTTCCGGCTCAGTTGCTATTTAAAATCGAGAAAACCGGCCCACAAATGGATGAGATATAAGGAAAATCGGGACAACCTCGATTTTTTAAATTTTTTTGATTTATATCTGGATTACTAAGTCTTTAATATAGACAATTTGGACATATAATGATAGATATTTCAATGTCCATTCCAACGATTTATATAAGGCTATAGTAATTTGGATCTACAATGTGTCAAAATCGGGAAAAATATTTGTTAACCCGAATTTTTTTTTTTTACCAAAAAAAATTTTTTGTCATACATTTTTTCACCAAAAAAATGTTTAAAAAATTAAAAAACAATTTAGAAAAAAAAATTATTAACAAAATTAAAAAAAAAAAATTTTCAAAAATTTGATTTTAAATTATAATTTAGTGAAGTATATACGAATCAGCACAGCCGAATATAGTCTTCTTACTTGTTTTTCTTGCTCTTAGATATTTTTAATGACATTTTGTATTATAAATAAAAGAGTCCAAAACAAAGCTCGATTAACGGTAAATTTTTCATTTGATTTTGTTCATGATGCAATGTCGCTTTCTTGCGATAGTTCTAATCAAGTGGCTTCGAATCTGAATTTGAATCCAAATCAAAATTTACTTTTTTTAATACGTTGCAGATTTAAAAAGGGTAAACAAAAGTTTACAAAATTTTTAAAATTGATTTTTTGTCATGTTCTAATATTGCGTACTTATACCTAAATCATCTTTTGTTACCAAAAATCTGCTCAAGTAAAAATTTTAATTGAAATCCAAATTTAGTGGCTTTAACTAGAAAAAAATGTTACTGTTTATGATAATTGCACTATTTAGATGACAAATAGAGAAGAGACAAAAATGCAAGCAATAATGTTGCACTTGGAAAAATTGATATATATTCACTTAATTATAAAGAATACATTTCGATGAAGAAGCTGATAAGCAGCTGAAAGAATAATGAATATAGTTTTGAACGATATAAAGACTAATTAAGCTAAAGAAAGGAGAAGTTTGAGCATTATACCTGACGGGAAAGTATCAGCAGAATCCAATATTACTCAAAGTTTGCTAAACAAAATATTGCTATAAAAAATAATGTTCCAATTACAAAACATTTGATTTGAAAGAGTGTCACGTTCGGTATTGTAAGTTCATTCTTTTGAAAATGCTTTTATTATTTCTATTATAATAATTAGATGCGTAAAACATGAGCCAAGCGAACAAGGGAAGCAACAATGCGGTACCAGGTAAAATTTAAAATATAAAGAATTGCGACAAAGTAAGCTTCAAAATATAGAGAAAGAATGAAAAATTAGGCTAAAGTAAATTAGATTATTGATACTTATACCTTATACAAGAAAATGCATTACCAAAGAGTAAAATTTGTTAAGTTATTACCAATTAACCGGTTAATAATACAAACGAAGCTTCTGTTGAAATTACATTAACTAATCCTTATTACAAACGTGACGCGAAAATATGGGTATGTCTAAAAATCATACTTAAACATATAGAAAACAAATATTTCAAAATTACAATTATCAACATAAAGCACCATTAATCTACTTTAGTTTAAAAGAAATTAATAGCTTTAACAAATTATGTTCCAATTCGCTGATTTTTGTATTTTTTATCAGTCGGAAATGATTTTTTTGCCTAGTTTTAGGACCAAATCTTAACGCTAATATATTGAAAATAACAGAACTACAAAACCAACCGCTTGCCCTAAACATTGTGCTACTAAAATGCTATCGAAAAATGGAAGCAACAAAAATTATTGAGAATTCTTATTTTTTTCAGTTTAAATACTTACGAATGTCGCGTTCATGGCCGTGGAAATGTCCAATTCAAACGTAGCTAATTCTCAGAAGGGTTTTCTTCAAAGTACATGCATTTTTACTGGGTAATTGGTGCAATGTTAACAATGGCAGCTTTTAAAACTGCAGGGTATTGTATGTATTGTGTGTGTGTGTGTTTTTGTAAAAATATTGTTGGCGTGTGTGTATGATTTTCAATAAATATATTTACATTTACTTAAGTGCTTAAAATAATAAAAACCGAAGTAAAACAAATTAACGATAAAACACTTATTTTTCTGTTTCCTTTTCCAGCTAAATACATGATGGAGAAAATTGCAACCTTTTGGAGGAAATGAACGAATTTTAACAACTCTTCACTAAAAATTTACAAAATCAACAAAACATGAATACATTTTTGGTCCCTCAGCAAATTCTTATTCCAACAATTTAAAAAAAATTGTTGCGTTCAAGCTTGCTATTCCTCCATAAGATTTTCTTTTTGACAGTTTAAACAAGGGAAATAATAAAAATAGTTTAGAGAACCTTCAGAATATTTCTGCAAAACGTTTCTTCTAGAAAAAAGTGTGGTTCTAATATATATTGTGTTACAAACAAAAGGACATTATGTGAGCATACAGCACAGAAAACCTAGCGCATAGAAATTATTTCCAAAACAAGTTAGCAATAAATGGGATATTGAGGTCAAATTGTTATTTGAAAACTAACACAGGAGGGAAGAGAGAATGAGAGTGAGAAAAAAAAAAATATAGAAATATTTACCATGAATTTTGTATGAAATCTAATAGAAACTGTAAACATGGTCAATTGTTGGCAACCAACAATATTCTCAGAAAACAAATTTAGCCATATAAAAATAAGTTTAATTACAAAAGCGTGAAATTCTTAGGAAGTACACAACATTAGGAGGAAAATATTAGATTATAAGTATTAAGCAATTTTTAAAACCAAAACACAATATAATAAAAATGTTAAATAAAAAAAAGAACTAGCAATAATTCAAATCATTTTGGCGGAAAATAGGAAAATTTTAAACTTTTAAGCAAAAAATTAAGACAAACATTTATTTTTTAAATGAAAATGAACTCAATCATAAACGTGTCTTTATGTCGGTAAATAGTGTTTAAAAGGATAAAAGGACGATTATTTGTTATCACTTATGTTTGCAATCCAAAATCTACTAAAACGTTAAAAATGTCTATAAATCGGTAAATAGTGGTCCAAATGGAAAATGAACGATAATCTGTGATCATTTGTATTTCTAACCCAAAATCGATTTTTCATATGAAATTAAACTGAAACAAAAACGTGGCTATAAATCCGTAAATAATGGTCTTAATGACAAAAGGAGTATAATCTGTAATCATCTAAATTTTAAATGAATTTTTGGGGTAAAAATTAATTAAAACACAAACGTGGCTATAAGTCGGCCAACAGTGGTTCAAATGAAAAGGATCACTACGTGGCTATAAGGCGGTAAATAGTTGTTCAATTGTAAAAAGGACGATCATCTGTGATTACTTTTATTTTCAACAAACAATAGATATTTCATTTGAAAATAAACTGAAACATAACCGTGGCTATGATTCGGTAAATAACGGTCTTAATGGAAAAAGGACTAAAATCTGTATTCACCAACATTTTAAACGTGGCTATAAGGTTCAAATGCAAAAAGAAAGATCATCTGTGATCACTTATATTTTATATGGAAAGTAAGTGCAATACGAAAGTAAATAGTGATCCAAATGGAAAAAGGACGAAAAAATTATTTAATGTGAAATAAACTGAAACAAAAACGTGGCTGTAAGGCGGTAAATAGTTGTTCAATTGTGATTACTTTTATTTTCAATAAACAATAGATTTTTCATTTGAAAATGAACTGAAACATAAGCGTGGCTGTAATTCGGTACATAATGCTCTTAATGGAAAAAGGACTAAAATCTGTATTCACTAAAATTTTAAACGTGGCTATAAGTCGGCTACTAAGTCGATAAGTAGTGGTTCAAATGGAAAAAGAAAGATCAGCTGTGACTTAAGTATATTTTATATGGAAATTAAGTGCAATTCAAAAGTAAATAGTGATACAAATGGGAAAAGGACGATATAATTTTTTCATGTGAAATGAACTGAAACATAAAAGTGGTATTAACGGAAAAGGGACTAAAATCTGAAATCACCAACACTTTAAACGAGGCAATACGACGGAAAATAGTGGCTGAAATGTAAAAGGAATATCATCTGTGATCTATCTATATATATAAAAGAGTAACGTTACTGACTGACTGACTGATTCATCATCGCACAGGCCAAACGACAGAAGCTAGAATCATGAAATTTTAACTGTGGGTTCCTCTCTCGCCAAAACGATCCGATAAGAAGGGATTTTTGGAAACTCGAAAGTTTAGGGGGTAAATTCGGTAACCTTATATCTTCAAAACTAATAAAGATACAAAAAAACTTACAATATCATGTTACTCCATTTAAAAAATAAGCTGACAGGTGCCTGGTTCTTTTTCAAAATTCGGACTTTTTAGGGGAGAAAACTTGTAAAAACTCTATTTTGGTACTTTTTTGGCACCCTATGTATCTTTTAAACTAATAAACATAGAAACAAATTTTAAATGGTTTTCTTTACTTATCAAAAAATGAAAAATATAAGTTTGGTACTTTTTGGAAATTCGAACCCTTAAGGGATAAAAATTGTGTTTATTTTTGGTACTTTTTCATAAAATATGTTTTTTTTTTATTTATAATTTGACATAGAGATACGAATATTTTATTATGAGCTCCCACCACGATACAGAAATTTATTAAAATATAATTTTACCACCGTAATGGGGGGGATATAAAAGGTACCAAAAAGGGGATAAAATCGGGAAAATACATTTTATTTGAATTTATTAAGCCAATTTTGATAATTTGTTTAACATTGGATTGATACAAAAATTAACTAACAGGTTGTTATTTGGAACTCGAGTGCCAAGGTACTTTTTCTATATTGTAATGGTACTTTTTGAATTTTCTATAATAATGGACCTAGAAATATGAAATCAAGCGTATATGGTCCTAAGTGAGTGAAAATTCAAGCGGATACATCTTTTCTTTACTCTAATGGTACTTTTATTAATTTCTTCACCAATGAATCTAGAAACATGAAATAAAGCTTACATGGGCCCAATTGGGAGGGAATCCACAAGTGGCTGCTTTTTGGTACTTTTTATACATTGTAATGGTACTTTTTTTAATTTTCTATAACAATGGACTTAGAAACATGAAATTAAGCATACATGGTCCTAAGTCAGTGAGAATTCTATGGTAAGACTTTTTGGTACTTTTTCTTTAATCGAATGGTACTTTTTGTAATTTCTTCACCAATGAACTTAGAAACATGAAATAAATGTTATATGGACCCGAGTGAGTGGGAATCCACAAAATCTATAATAATGGACGTAGAAACACGAAATAAAGCATATATGGTCATAAGTGAGAGAGAATTGAAGGTGGGGACAATATGGTACTTTTTCTTTATTATAAAGGTACTTTTCAAATGTTTTATAAAAATGAACCTAGAAACTTGAAGTTAAGCATATATGGTCCTAAGTGAGTTTGAATTCTAGGGGGAGAATTTTTGGTACTTTTTCTTTATTCGAATGGTACTTTTTGTAATGAATTAATAAACATGAAACTAGAGACATGTTATGCTGAATTAGTATTAATTCAAAAACGGAGACTTAAAAGTACTATTTATTTCATCCAATTGGGGTGGCGAAGCGCACCGGATCATATAGTTACTTACACAACATTGGACGTGATGGCATAACATTGGACGTGATGGTGGTATACCAAAAAATTTCCACAAAATTAGTTATATGCCTAATAAACATGGCTAAAAGGCTGTAAATAGTGATCTAAACGGAAAAAGGATGATAATCTGTGTCATTGTTTTTCAACCCAAATTTGGTAGGAAACCTGCAAACAGGTTTACAGTTGCAAATTAATGCTACAACCCTTTTTGTTTTATTTACTTTAAATTTTAGGTTCAGTTTATGACAGATCTGTTTCCGTCGAGACATTTCTTCAGGTTTGGAAACAAGAAATAGTCACTCGGGGTTAAATCCAGAGAATAGGGCTGGAGAGGGTGCATTTAGTAGCCTAATTCATGGGTTTTTGTCATGGAAACTGCACATGTGAGTACCTTTTTCGTGCACCCGATTGTGAGCAAACGCGGAAGCCATTTTGCGCAATGCTTCTCATACCCAAGGGATAATTCAACATTTAAACCACTGAGCCATTTGAAAGGCCTATGGCTTGGAATGATGCTTATTAACGTAAGAAATTCACTTTTTTCAATTTCTCCTCAGGTCACGAGGTAGTCTGCTACCAACGGCTGTCAAACCAACACTTAATGAAGCATATTATTCAAATTTAGACAGCAGTCAACTGACTGTTGACAGGAGCAGTGTTGCCTTTTTAGCTAAGATCCGGGAAATTCACCCATCTTCAAATAAAAACTTATCAATATTTTAATTTAAAATTTAAACTTACCTCAATAAAATTTCTGAAATAAAATAAAGGAAACAGATTTAAAACACACATTAACTAGAAAAACGAAGATATAAATTAAGATTGGACATTTACAATGGAGTACAATAAACAATTATAGATTGTTAAAGCTTGAAAGGAATAAATATGTAAGTAATACTTAAAAAATTGCAGTTAAAAATAAAAATATTAAAAACAGAAGAAAACTGAAAAAGGGAAAAAAAGTAAATAATGCTACTTTAGTTAAGAAAAATCTGTGGAAAAATAAAATAATGATAGTAATTCCCAAAAGTAAATGAAAAAACATATATATATATATATACAACAACAACACGAACAAAAATATATATAAATAAATCTATGGACGTAAAAAAATGTACAAAATTGTTAATAAAAAAGAAATGTATTAAAAAAAATAAAATAAAAAAAAAACACACACACAATATAAATAAATACCACCCAACAAAACAGGAAAAAAATGTATAAAAAGAATAAAATAAAACATTAAACCTCACTAACACATTCATGTCATATTATACCCCATACATATACTTGTGCGGAACCATCCTGTACATGAAGAACATGCAATGCTCAACACAAACACATTCAAGCTCAACGTTCTACTCTCGAAAGCTTAAAATTCAACACAATGGACAACAGCAAGCAACAAACATAAATCCTTAATACACACATACACACAAATACTTACACACAGAGCCACACAAACACACACACACACCGTTTCAAATAGACTGATGTACAGTTATATAGCATAACAATACAAAAAAGGATACTTTAACCAAAAAAATTATAAAAAAAAGTTTCAAGAGAAAAAAAAAATCACTGGTAGCATATAATATTATTGTATTGTACAGTCACACATACAGATAAAGCCATTTATATATGTACCTACATAGATATGGGCATTTCCACGGAATACAACGCGACAGTTGAACACCATTAGCGGCAAGGTTATATACAAGTTTGTTATTCCGAATATAATTTCCACATTTTTCATTTGCGGAGTCGATATAGCCATCTCTGACTGTCCGTCTATATGTTGAAATCAACTTTACGTAGCCCCCAAATAACTTACAACCATAATTGATACATCAATATATCGGACATTCTTCCGGCTCGGTCGCTATTTAAAATCGAGAAAATCGGCCCACAAATGACTGAGATATTGACCACCTCGATTTTTGGCCTATTTTTGATCTATATATGGATTACCAAGTCATTAATATAGACAATGTGGATATTTCAAAGTCCATTGCAACGATGTATATGTCTTTAAAACGAAAAATAATAATTTGGACCTACAATGAGTCGAAATCGGGAAAAATATTTTTTAACCCAATTTTTTTTCATAATTTTTTTTTCACTAATAAAAATGAAAAAAAAAATGTTTAAAAAATTAAAAAAAAATTTGGAAAAAAATAAAAAAAACAATTTCGAAAAAAAAAAATTATTTTAAATTTTGAAAAACAATTTAGAAACATTTTTTATTATTAAATTTTGAAAAAAAAATTAAATTTTTGTTTAATTTTTTGTTTACCTAAAAATGTTTAAAATTTTTATTTTAGAGTATAATTTTGTGAAGGGTATATAAGAATATAGCTCTTACTTAATAAAGTTTTTTGTTGCTTCGAAAATATCGAATTTTGTGCCAATAAAGCGTCATATGTGGGAAGTTTTTCTTTACTTCTTTCATTTGAAAAAAAGTGCCGCTGAAGCACACAAATTGCTCACCGAAGCTTATGGTGAATGTGTTTCATCGCTTTCAACGTGCGAGAGATGGTTTGTGCGCTTCATTGATATGGAAGACAGAGATCGTCCAGGCCAGGCAAACAAGTTTGAAGACCAAGAATTGGAGGCATTAATCCATGAAAATTGTTGTAAAGCTCAACAAGAGCTTGCAAGACCATTGGGAGCTACTCAAGCACCAATTTCAAAACTTTTGCAAGCAGCAGGATTCATCCAAAAGCAGGGAAATTGGGTACCATACGAATTGAAGCTAATAGACCTTGAAAGACGATTTTGTATGTATTAAGTGCTAATTGGACGCAATAAAAGAAGATACTTTTTGCACCGAATCATTACTTGCGATGAAAATTGGATCAATCAAGATAACTCGAAGTGTGAGAGATTGTATGTGAAGCCCGCTCAACCAACTCAATTGACACTAAAGCCAAATATCCATGGTATTAAGGAATTTATATGTACTTAGTGGGAGTCAAAGGCTATTATAAACTGCTAAAATCTGATAACACCATCACAGGGAACCTGTAATGAACTCTATTGATTCGTTTGAAGCGAGCATTGGCCGAAAAACGCCCAGAATACGCAGCCAGACATGAAACCATAATATTCCATCATGACAACGCTAGGCCACATGTTGCAATACCTGTTAAAAACTATTTAGAAAGAAGTGGTTGGGAAGTTTTGCTTCATCCGCCTTATACTACAGAGCGTGCCCCGTCCGACTACTATTTGTTTCGATCGATGCAGAAAGCTTTATCTAGAATACTCTTCACTTCAGAACAGAGTATCCGAAATTGTCTTGATTCGTTCTTGGCCTCAAAAGCTGAGC
The DNA here is from genome assembly GCA_942486065.2 of Calliphora vomitoria. NCBI lineage: Eukaryota > Metazoa > Arthropoda > Insecta > Diptera > Calliphoridae > Calliphora > Calliphora vomitoria. The sequence continues at coordinate 17,388,062 of OW818031.2, read as the reverse complement.
TGTTCTTTTGGCTCGGAATCCAAATGTTGCCAGAAAGATGGGCAAAAATCATAGCTAGGAATGGCCAATACTTTGAATAAATTTATATAAAACAAATGTTTCAAAGTAAAAGCTAAAAATTTTAAAAATTCCGCATTTTTAAGTCATACACCCAATGAAAAATGTATATTTTGTTTGGAAAGTATAAGTGCTCACAGATTATTGTCCTTTTTCCAATAGCACCACTATTTTCCGACTTATAGCCGATTACTTGGTTGAAAATAAGGACTGAGATCAAATAAATATTAACACACGTTTTTCATAAAAACTTTAAACCCAAGTTATTTGATTTTTTTTTTTTTTTTTGATAAAGTTACCTTTGTAAAGCATGTCAGTTATTATGTTTAATGTCAATTATGTTGATTTGTTGTTAATCTGATTAAAATGAGTGACGAGAAAAAAATGCGTTCTAAAATTATTAAATATTTTCAACAAGACCCAACTTGGTCCTACAAAAAGTTGGCCAAACAATCAAAGGACTGCCGTCAAATTGATTCCAATGTTATTAAACAGTATCGGGAGAACTTGTCCGTTGATAGGAAACTTGGTTCAGATAGAAGGAATGAAGTAATCCACATGATGTTTCTAAAGTCAATAAATAGAAAGCATTTTCAAAAGAGCTCCCAACACAACCGGTTGGAAATAAGCCCGTTAGCAAAGTACTCGGACTATTTGTTACGATAAATTAAAGCCAATAAAGGTTTAACAACATACAAGGCTCAGAAAGTTCCTGACAGAAACGCTGCTAAAAATTTAGAGGCCAAAGACAGAGCACGGAAATTTAAGTTAAGTTTTATAAAAAAAAATATACCTGCTGCATAATGGATGACGAAACGTATGTTCTGGCAAATTTTCGCAGCTTCTCGATCAATATTTTTATGTTGTTGATGCTCGAGGAAATGTTGTAGAAATGTTTAGGACCTAAAAGCAGAAAATGTTCCCAAAAAGTTCTTGGAATTGCAAGCAATATGCAGTTGCGGCTAAAAAGCCAAACATTTGTTACAAAGGGCTCTATAAATACAGAAATTTACAGCAAGCAATGTTTACAAAAAATTATGCTTCCATTCATAAGACATCTTAATGTGTTCTCTTATTTTTAACCTTATTTGGCACCCTGTTACTATGGTAAGAAAGGTCTTGAGTAATACAAGAGCAATAAAGTGGTATATGTACCAATAGAGGCAAATCCTCCAAAATGCCTGGAGCTAAGGCCATTGTAGAGATATTGGGCTCTTGTTAAAATAGAATTGAAGAGCACAAAAAAGGTGGTAGAGTTTAAACGGAGATGGACTACCTGTTCGAACAAAGTGACAGAAATCACTATAAAAACCTTAATGGAAGGGTTTCCGGTAAAGGTTCACTAGTTCATTACTAATGATTAGAACTATAAAAATAATATTTGTTGTAAGTTGTAATAATAATTTCAATCAAATAAAAAAATCAAAGCTGTCAGTTTACTGGATTCATTTTTAATAACATATATTATGTATGTTAACATATTTTCGATCTCAGTCTTTAGAAGAGATCACACATTGACACAAACTACAAAAATTTTCGTTATTAATAAATTAAATTATTTTTTTTATAAAATTTATTCATATTTTAATTTAACTAAGATTGGGAGGCTAGTAATTACTAAAACGAAAATGTCATTAAAAGTAGCTGAGTTGAACATAAAATACATTTTCAATTTACAGGCAAATTGTATCTGGATAAGAACTAGGATTAGCTGCAAATACATTATATTTTAAAACTCCTGCACTATTTTTAATAGAATGATAGAAAATACCATATTAATTTTTTGTTTTGTTGGACTTTTCTGTGGAATTTACCATAAACAACTATATTAACAAATATTTAAAGGAGTTAATTATTTAAATAGATTTTATGAACAAAAGTAGTTTGAAGTTTAATAATTTCCATAAAAAACTAAATAAACAGTGTGGTTTAAAACAATTAATGTTTATAGTTGTTATAAATATTAAAGAAAAAATTCTTTAAATTTCCTGAAACACAGCCACAAGGTAGGACCAAAAAAATTCTAGTTATATATTTAACAACTACAAAAAAAGCAAAAAAAAAAGACTAAAACTTAAAGCAGAGAAGGAGTACACAAGTTTATGGGTATATAAATAAAAATGACCAACATGTATTGTATATTTAAGTCAACATAGAGAAAAAGCAACAATAAACCAACCCCTCCCACCCAAATAAAAATTAAAGGACCTTAGCATCAAAAAAACAAAAAAAGGTCCTGCCACACAAGACTCTGTATGGAAGTAGCAGAAACTACAACGAATTGTTTTATATGCTCATTTATTCCTTTAATGGCAAAAACGAGAACTGAGTGTTGGCAGAAACAAAAAAAAAAAAAAATGAAAAAAAAAAGATGAAAATAGAGATCCCAAGAAGAAAAGGGTGCCTGCCACCTCACTTCAAAAAGGGATACATTTTAGCAGGAAAGGAAAAGAAACCAAAAACAAACAAAAAAAAAAAACTTCTATATTTAATTCCTAAAATAAGTTAGTTTTTACTTAATGACAGATATAGATTTTTATTTAGCTTTTATTTTGTGTTTTTTTTTTTTTCAGTTTTCTTAGATTTATTTATCATTCTCATTTCTTATGTTTATTGTGGGTTTTTGATTTTAGGGTTGTTGGTTATTTCCTTGTCAGCGTAGATTTTCTTTTTTAGTTTTTTTTTTTCTAAGGACTTTTGTTAAACCTACTTTGGGTACATAAGATCTTTGTAATTATTTTGCCAACACAATGAGAGAGAACATTTTTATTATATTTTATGAAATTTGTCATTTACTGTGATATTGTGGTGATGGCAAGAAGAGTCAAGTAGAAGTTGTTTACAAGGGTCTGCCAGAAGTTGTACTGCAAAAGTTAATAAATGCATCATTTTAATTTCCTTTTTTCATATCTATTTACTTAAGTTGACCCGTTAGACAATAAGGTTTCAATGGAATATTTTTAGCTGAAATTGTTGTACACTGAACCGAATTTGTTTTTTATTTTAACATTTTCAGTTTTAGTAAATTTTTCTAAATTGAGTTAATATTTTCAAATTGACTAATATATTTATCTTATTTTATCATTTTGTTACAAGGCACACTTTTTTTATTTCAAACCTTATCATGTCACCTCAATTATCACATCATTAGCTTAGTGAGCAAACAGGCCAAATCCATTTTTTAAAAAATTTAGATTTTAATGCGAAACGTTAGAATAACATAAAAACTCTACTTAAAAAATGTTTACAATTATTTTGTTTTTTCTAGTTCTGTGATAAACAAAAAAGCTAAGTCCATATTTTAAATTGTAAATTTGTCATATCAGTTAAATGGAATTAAGTATTAAATGTATAATATCGTCAAACTTGTAGTAACTATTAGTGTATTCATTTTATTTTAAAAGTAAATCAAAAAATTTTTTTTTTTAATTTTTGTTTTTTATTCATAATTGTTAAAAAAAAAAATTTTTTCTAATTTTTTTTAAAAAAAATTTTTAATTTAAAAAAAAAAAAATTTTAATTGTTAGTGAAAAAAAATAGTGACAAAAAAAATTTTTTTGGTAAAAAAAAATTCGCCTTAAAAAATATTTTTCCTGATTTTGACCCATTGTACGTCCAAACTACTATAGCCTTAAATACATCGTTGCAATGGACTTTTGAAATATATATCATTAGATATTCATATTGTCTATATTAATGACAGTAATCCAGATATAGATAAAAAAATAGGCCAAAAATCGAGGTTGTCTCGGCTTTTTTCCTATACCTTAGGCATTTGTGGACCGAACCGGAAGAACTCTGGATATATTGATATATCAATCATGTTTGTTAGTTACTTGGGGGCTACGGAAAGTTTATTTCGACATACAGACGGACATGGCTATACCGACTTCGCTATCTATAACGACCCAGAATATACTTATATACATATATAGTTTGTGGGGTCTCAAATGAAAAACGTAGAAATTACAAACGGAATGACAAACTTATGTATATTCTTGCCACTCATGGTAAAGGGTATAAAAATGTGCCCAAAAAAACCCAAAGAGGACTTATAAGCCACCAACACAATCTTGCTAAATTAAAATAAATATGTGGGAATAATAAAACTAACTTCTAACAAATTCTCTTTTTTATTTTTGATTTATCTGCAAGCACATATTAACGATTTTAAAGGCTGTTCCAACCCAATTGAAAAACACCAACAACTTTTCTTCATCATTTAGCTGAAGGGTATATTGATATTTCAACGATGTAGAACGTGACATTTGTACACATTTAGAAATATGAAAAATGGTTTTTCTTAGCCTTCTAAGCCTTCTTTTAGCTGAAGGGTATGTGGACATTTCATCGATGTAGAACGTGACATTAGCACACATTTGGAAATCTAAAAAACGTTTTTTCTTAGATTTCTAAGCCTTTTTTAGCTGAAGGGTATATGGACATTTCGACGATGTTGAACGCGACATTTGTACAAATTTAGAATTCTGAAAATTTTTTTTCTAAAATTTGCGAATTGGAACATAATTTTCAAAACGATTTTTTTGAACTAAGCTAGAATAATGTAATAGCTTAACATGCGGCATGTTTTCCCATCAGTTATGTAATAGAGATTTGTGTAGGTAGTTTTAAGAACATTTTTGTATTTATTATTTATTGGTTCGACATAGTTTTAATATAATGCTTTAATGACTTTAACATTTTAAGTGAGTCCATTGGTAGTACATTTTTCGCGTTCTTTACTACTTTCCCAATGATTTCCTACAAAAAAAGTAAGTTTATACCTGCAGGTATAAACTTATTTCTTTCTTTTTTTTCATTCGGCAGCTTGTTAATTATTTTGCTCTGCACGGTGCCTTTTCCATTGCTTCAATATCCCCAAGTACCGCATTATTGCCTCCCTTTTCCCTTCGGCTTATGTTTTACCCATCTACATATGCATTTTAAAATAATAAAAATATTATGATAGCGAACGCGCCTCACTTGTAAAATCAAAATAAAATGTATAGTGTGATAAATTTAATGCAGTAACTTTATTTAGTTAAAGCCACTAAATTTTGATTCGAATTAAAACTGTCATGCTCTTGTTTAAAACAAATGATGATTTAGATATAAGAACGCGACAATAGAACATGAACAAAATCCGTTTGTAACGCAACAAAATATTTGTCGCAGACCCACATAAGTATATATATTAGGGTGACAGACGATTTTTTTTTTAGATTTCAAAGAGTGCCGGGTGGAATATTGTGACACTAGGTCTAAAAGAAAAGTACTGAAAATTTTGAGCCAAATCGGACAACGATTTCGGGACGCGCATCGAGGTCAAAGGTCAGATATATGTAAAATTTTACTATTTATATGAAATAAATTTGTGAAACTCCTTAACTTTCTACATTATGTTACAGAAATATGTATATTTATTTATATTAATGAAAATTACAGTCAAAAAAATATTTTTCAGATTAAACCATACCTCCTTTGGGTCAAATTGACCCACAAACTGTATTATCGTTAAAATTCGGAAAAAATGCAAATTTTTCAGTTTTTGTAAAAATTTTGCTACTAAATAATTATTTTTGCAATCGAATGCATAAGAATCGAAATGTGTACGTAATTGTCGTTCTAATGAGATATAAAAGATAAAAATTGGTTCAAAAATTTTAAAGTTATTAAAAATTCCCCAGACCATTAACGTGCCTCAGGCCACTTGAACAAGAAATGTAGGAACAAAATTACCGTATTTTAAGATATATTAAAATAAAAGCTAATTTTTACTTAAATTATATCCGTATTTATATTCCTATGAGTTTTTGTCTTTGTAGAATACCGTTAACCTATTCGCAGGGATGGCCAAAAAAATTTATTTTTTTTAACGGCAATTTCAAACCTCCATTTTCAAATTTTTAAAAATTGTGTTAAAAAAATTTCAGAATTTTTTTATCATCACATTGGGATTTATTGCGATCATAAAAGAGAATAAAAATATGAAAAAATGAGGTCAATACCTCTTACAGTTTTTCCGTACCTACGATTTAAATTTTGTGATTTTCGAGAAAAAATATTTTTTTGGCCATATTTTGGCGAATGAGAGCAATTTCCTTACTGTTACGAATTTTAAGTAAAACCTATACAGAATCTTATAACTCAGATAATTTCAGATATGCTATGAAAGTTTTACTAAAATCGGAAAACGTTAACCCTTAAACCGTTAAGGTCAAAGGTAAAATTTTTCAATATTTGGAATTTCTAACGTAAAGATGCCGAAATGTTATATGTTTTTGGGCCGATTTTAGTGAAACTTGAGAAAAATATACCTTAAGGTCTAAAATATACAATAACAGTGCAAAAATGGAAATTCGATTGCAAAAATAATTATTTGGTAGTAAAATTTTTACAAAAACTGAAAAATTTTTTATATATCTGACCTTTGACCTCGATGCGCGTCCCGAAATCGTTGTCCGATTTGGCTCAAATTTTCAGTACTTATCTTTTAGACCTAGTGTCACAATATTCCAACCGGCACTCTTCAAAAATCGAACTCAAATTTTTTTCCATACAACTGATTGTCACTCTAATATATATTCTGGGTCCCCATAAGATTCTAAGACGATCTAGCTATGTCCTTCCGTCTGTTGGTCTGTTGAAAATACGATTGGGCCCAAACGAAAGAGGCTAGCTGTATGAAATTTTCCACAAATACTTTATGTTGATAGGGTTTGTTTGGTATTGAAAATTGACAATATTGGGCCATGATTTCAGCTAGATCCCATACAAATGGATCCCGGAATACTGTTTGAGCACTCATATGTTGATTATACGGCAATACTGATACAATTTTACACAAATTAGTTTAAAGTACTCTTTAATTATGCCGAAAAGCGGGCAACATTTGTCTCTAGTTCCCATACAAGGCCCCTCAGAAAATTACTGGAACATTCATAATTGTCTTTTAATAATTGATATTGTGATGAAATTGGACAAAAACATGAACATAAATCTGTCTACAAAATTTGTTGAGCATCTACCCATAACTGACTCTTCCTCCCATATAACTCCTATATTAGAAAAATATTTTAATGTCAATAAATAATTTACCCTATGTCTATACCTGATATATTTTTGTCCTGATAAACATCAAAATGGTTTTCATTTATTAGTATTATTTCTTCGTTATGACAAAATTGTTAGTGCTTGGCTTAGACAACTTTGTCTTGACAATAAACGACATTAATGTTATGATAAATATTTGTCGACATAAGTCATTTAAAGTTTGAAGAAATTAATCATTCTATTAAATTTTGTACCATAACTGATACAAGTCCCCATTGAAGGCCATGACTACATACTGATGTTGGGTATTCAAGATTGGGCACATACAAATATAACAGCCTTACTTGTTTGTATTTATTTGTTTATGTATAGACAATACAATACAGTAATCATCACAAATGTCTTATCACATAGCTGACTCCAATTTATATATTTTGTTCATTTGACACGTATGTGCTCTTTTTAGTGCAGATAGAAGACAATTGGTTACTTCATACGTCCCAGGTGATCTAGCGTGAAGACAATTGTCTCTAAGTAATCTAGAGTGTAGTCACTTTAAACGTTTTGTGAGTAATTCGTACATAAAAATTATGGTTTTGCTTAAGTATACTGATATCCCATGTAACATAGCATTAAGTCAATAGTCACTTTAGTGTCTCTTAATAACCTATAGTGAAGTCACTTTAAACGTTTATTTTGTACTGCACTTTAGACAGTAGTTATTTTACCCACCAGAAGCAATCGATTGGAGAGTTGTCTAAGAAAGTTTTGTTTACAGGCTATCGTTTATAGGACTGCCTATGATATGTCTTTTAGCTTGGGGTCAATTAGCACTCGTACATGTTAAAATAACTAGTTATGTAGCTGATAAAGTTACCAGTTAGGTAGCTAGTAAGGTAACTGACTATATTTAACCAGCATGTGAATCCAATGCGTTGACTACTTTGGACCAGCTATTATACAGTCTCATTGTAGTCAATAAGGGTCAATTGCCCCCTGCTTAGGACAATCACGTGTTAAAATAACTAGTCACGTAGCTATTGAAGTAACTATTTCCCACCCTGAATGATGGGTAAAATCACTAGTTCGGGACTGTCTCCTAGAACTGCTGGGATGAAATGCAATTAAAAGTAGCTAAGACAAAAATCATTAGTTTATTAACATTTTATCTTTCGGTTCCGGTAGATTTTTCTGTGGAAATGTCTATTTAAGATCATTATTACTTGTTATAAATGTTTAATATTAATTCGGCATATTTCTTATGTATTTAATTTTTATTGATCAAACATAGATTAACTTTTACCCCATAGTGCCAACAACTATTATAATGTTTTGTTTCTTTTTAAATCTCTCTCTCTATACATAAGCAATAACTTTAGTTAAAATTCATTTCAAATAAACAATTTTCATTCAGTTTGTAACTAAAAACCCTGTTTGTTACAAAAAAAAAAAAAAAATTGTGTGGCAAAATCCCAAATAAAAATAAATGTTCAAATAACATTGTATTAAGTGAACTTAAAACTCTTGGGAAAAAAGAGGATCAAAAAGGAAAGGGCTGCACAAATACATACGGACAAAGAACATATTTTAATGCGGGTGATGTGAAAGGTACATGGGAAACAAATTCCAAGGAAAATAAATAAAAAGAAAAAAATAGTATAAACTTATATGTGTATGTATGTGTAAAATAGAACGGTCACTTTATCAACTAACACATGGGTTAAACAAATAACACTCACATACAAACATATACATAAATACATTCACATCTAACTGATATTATTGTGTGATACACCCTCTTATACACACAAAACAACACATACTTCTACACATTTTAATAATAACAATAATTTACCCCTTCTTTGATCATAATTTTCTTGCTTATTTTCTATATTTTATATTATTTTTTTTTTTTTGTTCATTCTTCTATTCAATTTGCTTGTAGATTAAGCAACAAAATGTAGCAAAAGTAAAGGGTATACGGGATAAAAAGTTTTTATTTCTATAATAAAAGTGTGTGGGGGTTACACTTTCCACACACACACATACTATAGAGACACCCACCCATATCTTTACAGCATGTAAGCTAATCTATTATACCCCTTTTGTGGGCAATTGGCATTTGTATTTACTACATAAATGGCATAGATTTCTCAAAAAAAAAAAAAAAAAATAAAAGTAAAAATAATAAAAATGTTATAAAAAAAAGGTAAAAAGGTTTTTATAGCTTGCTGTTGATTTTGTAGATGTATTTGTTTCTTTTTAAGTCATTTTATAAATTTTCTTTTCAAACTGTCAAAGTAAAGAGAAATAGAAAACACACTCACAAAAACAATCATAGATTTATTTTTGGAATTCAATGCTTAAGTTTTTTGAACATTGACATTGCTGTCTGTCATGGGTAATTTTCATACATTCATACATTTATATTTAACTTAAGTGTTAAGCAAAAAGTTCACAAAAGAAAAAAAAAAAAAAACTTATAAAAATCTAAGATTTTATTTTAAAAGAGTATGGATTATTTGAAAACATGGCACTTTAGAAATAAAAATGTAGATATTTTTGAAAATAGGTAGCCTTTGTTTATAAACTATTTTTATAAGGGTTTTATAATAAAAAATTCTCAAGATTTGGTCACGCTTAGGGTTCCTAATAGCTCGGACTTTTTCCCTTCCAGGGAGGAAATTTTTAATTTTTTAAAACTAAATTAAACCAAAAACGAGGATATTAGTTTGGAATACATTTACCAGCATTTCAAAACAAGTATTTTTTTGTACAATGTTGGTTCAACATTTTTAAGGGCCTCAATTCAATAGTGGCCTTTGATCGTTATTGTTACACTCGTAATTTTATCGGTATAAAATCTATAAATTCTATTGTTTAATAAGGAATTCCCACTAGGTTAAATCTGGATAACATACGTAGTTGTTTTGAAAGAGAAATTTTTCACTTCAGATTGTATATAAACAAATCAAGCCACAATTGTTATTTTTTCTCTAAATATTGTTACGTTTTTTCCCTTTAAAAACGTGGGTTTATTTCCTTTAAATAATAATAAACCGGATACTTTTGATTGCAAATAACAGCAGTTTTAGTAGTTTAAAATTGTAACAACTCTTTGTTTATTTGGAATGTGCAACAACAACAGAATTAAATAGGCACTCAGTGTCTTTATATACGTATATCAATTCGCAGAAATACACAAACACACTTTATAATGTACAAGTATACACGTACAAGATAGTTGATGTTAACTCTAACAGCGCGCTGTTAGCTGTAGCGCTAATGATAAACTCAACTCACGACTGCAGCCTCTGCCACTATTTATACACACGCCATCTCTCGGGAATCTTCTACAATGCTCTTAACGGACAAAACTCGTATGTTCGAATTCTAGAGCCTTCGATGTCATTGCCAGCAGCCGCAACATTTAGTGTTGCCATACTTACAAACAATGCCAATAACCGCATGCTAATGATGGACGTGCCTTCAAACATGATGAATGCTGCAGGCAGTCGTTACAGACCTTTAAATTCAAATCGTCATTGCTCATTCGTAACAATATGTATATCCTTAGAAATTGTAAGCCACCTTTAAAATTCCTTTAAAAACATACAGATTTTAATTTGATTCATTATAAATGACCGAATTTTTTATATCTGGCTGAAAAATTGTAGTAGAGTGTAAAAATTTCAGTTGTTTTAACTTTAATACTTCTTTTCCAACAAACTATCTGTTTCTAGAACGGAAAAACTTTGGCCAACAAAATGAATCTTTAAGAACAAAAAATGAAAGGCAAAAATTTCCAAAATTATCCCAAAAATTTTTTTCGGGTAGGAACCCTAGTTCCGATACATTTTGGTAGGTGTTGGTACTAGAACAATAAATTGTGGTTTCGAGATTAAAAGAGTAATTTTTGTGGTAATTTGATTTCAGTTTAGATGCACAGATTGTAAATATTAAAGAAAGTTTCTTAAAGTAAAGAGAATATTGGGTGTATGACTTAAAAATGAGGAATTTTTGAAAATTTTTAGCATTTGTTTTAAAACATTTATGAAAAAATATATGAACAAATTTACAAACTTTCCGAAGGGGGTAAGGTTTGTGGAATCTCTGAGGAGTACATAAAGAATTTTAATACAAGTATTTGATATTAGTGAAAACCTTAGGACTTGAAGATTGATATTTTAGTAAAATTAAATAATTTTATAAATTTTTGGAACGTCATTTACTTTAAAAATTTCAAAAATTATAATATGGTGATTTTCCATGAAGAAAAATTTAAAATTTGAATTAATGTAAAATTTTAACGGTTCAAGATAACACAACAAAATTTGGAACTAATATAGACTCAATTACCCTTAAATCAACGGTGTTATAATTTTTGAAATTTTTTATTCCAGAACACCGAAATTCCTAAACCGGGAAAAATGTATTCGAAAAACTGAGTTTTTTTTTAGAAAAGTGCCTAATGTGACGTTATTTACCAAGTGATAGTAAAAAAACTTTGTAAGTATTTAAGTAACATATAGGGTTATACAAATATAGAACAACTTCATGGATCGTTGCTTTGTCTTTCTAGAATTTTTTACTCAAACCTAAAATTATTTTTTAAAATTGGGCAATTTTGGATAGGCCTGCTTAAGCATTAAGTTCTCTTTTTGGTTCATATAAAAATTGTGTATAGTTCCGAAGAAAAATTTGTTCTACAAAAGAAAAAATATAGGGCCTTTTTTGGGAAAAAACTTAAAAAATAGGGCCCTTTTTACATGTTCCAACTTTGGATGCGTGTTACTATTAATGAGGACAAGATAACTGTTATTCCTATATCATTTCGAATTTTATCACCAATATAGCAGATATTTTTAAAATAAATTTAGATAATGACGGGCCATATCTAAAAAACCATAAAAAGATAGAGCAAATTTAAAAAGAAATAAATCCTAAATATCTCTTCTACTAATAGAGATAGCTTACATATGTAAGTGTATTTTTGTAGATCTTCTTAAGCACTACTTATACTTTAAATTCCAGCTCATTGGGCTCAAAAATGGATTTTCGGTGATTTTTTTTTAAATTTTAAGACCCGAGGTCAGCAAATTTAAGGGGCCACGCACTTGTCCCCATAAACGCTAGGAAGCAGAACATATGCAAATCAACTCAAAATCACCTCAGCTCCAACCGTGTGAAATTTTGTAACAATACCTGCAATAGTTCCCGAGATAACGAATTATTTCCAAAAAAAAAAGTTTCTAAACCACTGTGCATTGTTAGCTATGACCTTTCCCCATTTTTCGGGCAACATTTGTATTCCGTGCTAAAAAGAACAGCTCATCTTTTGAAGCAAAAAAAAAAAAAAAATGAAGCCAATTTCGGATACTCTGTTCCAAAGTGAAGCGTATTCCAGAGAGAGCGTTCTGCATCGATCGAAACCAATAGTAATCGGACGGGCCATGGTCTGGATAGAACACTTCCGCTCCCAGCAAATACAGAGCATTACCTTAGTGCCATGGATATTTGGCTTTGGTGTCGATTCGGCTGGTTAGTCGGGCTTCATATACGATCTCTTACGCTTCGGGTTATCGCATTGGAACCGTTTTTCATCGCAAGTAATAATTCAGTGCAAAAACGATTTTCTTTTATAGCGTTCAAACATCATTTCGGATATGCAAAATCGTCACTCGGCATCAATTCGTCTGGTACCCAATTTTCTTGCTTTTGAATGAATCCTGCTGATCGCAAAGGTTTTGGAATTACAGATTTAGTAGCTTCCAATAATTTTGAGTTTTACAACAATCCTCATGGAGTAATGCCTGCAATTCTTGGTCTTCAAACTTTTTAGGCTGGCCTGGGCGAACTTTTTCTTCCATGTAAAAATCGCCACTTCTGAACCGCACTAACCATCACTCGCATATTGAAACCGATGTAGCACACTCACCATAAGCTTCGATGAGCAATCGACGTGCTTCAGCGTAAAAAGTAAAATAAAACATCCCGCATTTGATGCTTTGTTGGCACAACATTCGATAATTTCGAAGCCAAAAAATCGTTGTTGTTTACACTGTAATGCTCAATAACTAAGTGAGAATAAATTACAAAATGAGATATAAGTTATTAAAAACAAAAAACGCGTTCAAAATATATCACATCTATTGTAAATCCTGCATTTTGAAGTCACACCACCAATAAATAATTGAAATTGTAAGAGAAAAATTTTTTCTTAGTATACTATACTTTCTTACAAAAGCTTACTTTTCAAGCTTTTTGCTTGAAAAACTTGCCCTGATTATAACATATTTATACATAACTTGCTTTCGCAGTTTTTGAAATGAAGTATCAGTTATATTTGAATTTATTATCATTTTGCGATGAGTGACTTCAGGCATGCTTAAGCATTAGAGGGCTAATCAAATTACTCAAGGGTGATTAATAGTACATTTACTTTATTCAAGAGGTCCCTTTTTAAATTTCTTTGTTCATGAACGCATGCGAGACTTTGTTATCAGTAATCTTTATTAAATCTAAAATGGGGCATCCTGACTTTTTTATATTAGGTACAACATTATAGTTTATAGTTAATTTAGAAGTGTTTGGATGCACACAATACCACATTGCAATTGTTTGGCATGGCATTTAGCATATTGTTTAAAATGTCTTAGGAAATTGTTCAGTACGTCTTGGAAAATAGATATTATTAAAATGACAGTAACACCATATTCTGAAGAAGTTACGTTTCCATTGCAGTGGTACGTAAAGACAAACACCCTGTATAATTGAAGATTCCTAGTACATATTTGGGTAAATCAGTACGGGAATATGATAATAACCGGTACTAAAATGTGCGTTTGTAGAGTATAAATATTAACACATCTACAATAACTTAAATCCTCATACAACATGCAAGCATATATACTAACAAACATACACAAATAACCAAAATATAGAAACACATTCACATATCTATATATACAAACACAAGCACGTATTTCAATAATTCACACAAACAATAAATGTACGAAGAAAAAAAACTAATCATAACTCAAATACACACGTAGTATTACAAACACAAGAACATACAAAAACATATTCACATATATACAACCATATAGAGGATCGAACACACATACACTATAAATAAGCATACCTACACATGCAACATTCAATGCATACAAATGGCATTTAAACCATTTTAGATTTTGCCAAAGTTGGAGCACAAAACTATAAGAGAAAAAAAAAACAACATACACACAACATGAGGAAAATAAACGAATGCATGAATGGAAAACGGAACCAAAACGAGTTAAGGATACAATCAACAAATATATATACACACACATAAACATTTGCACACATTCATATAAAGATACATATGTATACATACAAACATTCATATATACTTTTGCATAGAGCTATAGTACTCAGATAAATAAACTGCTAGACAGACAGTCAAACTACAGGCATACAAACTCTGGAAATATGCTAAAGTTAAACTCTAACAACTACATTCTCATATATATACACACACATTTACAGGTATATAGTAGGTATTTATATACACACATATAACATCTGAACATTCATAGAATTGAACAGAAACACAGAAATAGTAGTTACATGGCGAACGTTGAACAAATCGGAGATGGAAAAAAAAAGAAATTCAAATAAAAATTATAATACCCAACAATAACACTCATTCACTTATAAGGGCTGAGATTGGTGAAATAAAACTTGAATTGTGAAAACATTTTTTATATCCTTCAATTTCGTGAGAAGGGTATATATAAGTTAGTCATTCCGTTTTTAATTTCCACAATATAATTTTCCGACCCTATAAAGTATATATATTCTGGATCCTTATAGATAGCGGATCCGATTTACCCCATGTCCGTCTGTCTGTCTGTTGAAATCAATTTTCTGAAGACCCTAGATATCTTCGGGCTCCAAATCTTCAATAATTCTGTCAGACATGCTTTCGAGAAGTTTCCTATTTAAAATCAGCAAAATCCATCCATAAATAACGGAGATATGAGCAAAAATCCAGGACAACCTCTATTTTTGATCTATATCTTGATTACTAAGTCATAATTATAGACAATATGGATATCTTATGATAGATATTTCAAAGTCCATTGCTGTATTGATGTATATAAGGCTATAGTAAGTTGGACCTACATAGGGTCAAAATCGGGAAAATTAAAAAAAAAATTTTAAATTAAAGAAAATTTTTTTTGAAAAATTGGAAGAAACTTTTAAAAAACAATTTTGAAAAAAAAAAATTTAAAAAAAAAAATTTTTTAATTTTATTTTTAAGTATAATTTGATGAAGGGTATATAAGATTCGGCATAGCCGAATGTAGCTTTCTTACTTGTTTTAATTTTTTAACAAAAACAAGAATGGGAATTGAACCTGCAACCCTCCGATTGATAGCCCACAACACTATCGTCTACTCTATCTGGGCATCCGATAATATACGTGAAATTTCGAGACTAATAGCAGTATTAAGGAGTCATTGAACGATCAGTAAGCATGCGAGTAGACTTGGACTTAATTTCAATAGTTATTGCCACGGCTGCCAGGACCGTGGATAGTAAAAACTAGTTTTTCTCCCCCTCTGTGAATGTGCTGCTGTTCATTTGTTAAGATATAAATATCTGAACATACATAAATCTCGCTGAGACATCGGGTACCAGCCTTTGTGATCTTATTGGATCTGATTTCATCTAGTCATTATCTAGTTTCACAACTCCCATTGAGTGGTACAGTCATATCAAAAAGGTATTAAATCGATTAAAATTGGTTGCTTGTGTAAAGCAAGTTACCACGCAAACCAATCATACGTGCCATAGTTTGACTGAAGTCAGTCCTTATACATGAAAATGTATTCATACGTGTATAGATGATGTACAAATGTGTGTTTATGTGTATATTAGGGTGGCTTTTAATTTGCACATTTAGGATTTTCGATGCTTCCAAGTTCTTTATTTATTCTCCGTCATTTAAAAACAAAATGCTGAAAATTTTAGCAAAATCGGATAATGTTGGAGGTTGTACATTTTTTTTAATGTTTCGACGTTTTGATCAAAATGTAGAAACAAAACATTAAATTTAATTCAAATCCTCCAGATTATAATCGTCCCCACACCAACCCTAGGAGCTACGAAAATCGAAATGGTTCCATTAAGGGCCACCCTAATGTAGATTATATACTTACATATATATGAAAGTAAATTTGTTTATATTGAAGTGGAGTACTAAAGCGAATGATGTGTTTGCCTGAATGGATGTACATCGACACATATACTGACTACACTATGCACCACACACTCACAAATATGGTTTATTCGGTCATAATGTTCAGAGTGTAAGAGAAGGAAATATAAAAAAAAACCGAATAAATGGCTGATCAGACGTAAAGCAGCAGCAGTCCACACACGTGTCTATAACTCTATACACATACACGTACGTACACATACATATGTTTATATGTATGTATGTGCTCGTATATGTATGTTTGTAATTTATCTCTGGTACAATGTTATGAGTACGAAATACTATCTACGTTTCTTCATCGTTTTTTTTTTTTTTTTTTTGTATTCTGTTCATTGCAACGGTTTATGGTCATAAAATAAACCAAATAAACAACCAAAACCATGTCATATGTGTGGAGCAAAAAGCAAACTAGCAAACAAGTGAACGAATATACAGCAACAACAGTAACAACTACAACAAAAACAATAACATCAACGACTTCAACTCTAACAGCATCAACATCAGCAGTAACAAATTAAAGTGTTACAGCCGGTCGAGACGAATATTAAGTGATCTAAATGGAAGTTGAAATTTGTTTAACTGAAGTTGAATTATCAGATCAAAATGTGTTTTATCTAGAAAAAGCTAACATAATTTTAGAAACAGTTATCTCCTAGCAATTGCAAACCAATTCAAGATCAGTTCACAAATTAGCCAAAAATGTAATTAAAAATTACTCATACGTCATGCATGATACTTAGCATTATTGTGGACTACGAGTGGTATGAGTAATATTGTTCTATATGTTAATTTGAGTATTTGCCCTAATTAGGAATTGATCTAAAAAAAGCTGTGAGACTTTTTTAATTTTCTTTCTGCTTTTGAAATACATTTACAAAATGTTATTATGCCTTTTGAGGAGCATCTTTTTTATTAAAATATTCTACAATACTAAAATTATTTAATGTGTTGCAAATAACATGATCAGCCTAAAATAAACTAAAAATTGTTAACAAAATTCATGAACATTTCATGGAATAGGTAGACAATCCCATAAAGTTGCTGATGTTTATACAAAACACCTCACATCCATGTATGTGTAAAATACAAAACAGAGATATAAAATTTTTGAAATTTTCATTCATACATTGTGTCAAACTTTTCAAGCAAACATATACAGATATATCCTTGCATACGTATCCATATGTATAATGCATATATGTATACGTATATATATCCTACTGTTTTGATAGTTACAATGCCCCTTTAGACAGTATTATTCACAAATATTTAATTTCTTGGCTGATTTAAATATACAAGGTGGCGCAAAAGTAATCCTTCTATCAGAAAATGCTATAAATTTTGCTATTGGCCCCTAATGTCAGTTCTGTTTTGACATTTGTGTAGTAAACACATGCGAAATACACGTTAATAAACAACATTACGCTACACTGCTCCAGAACGCGGAATATTGCTGACTATTTATTTGACCAATAATCGGTCGGTGACTTTGGCACAACGTGAATTTCGTCGCAGATTTCCTGGCCGTCCAACGCCTGCTGGTGAAACACTGCGACGTTTAGCCGCTCGCCTCGAAGAGACTGGCACAACACGAGATGCTGCCAGGCGTGGCAGACCCCGGAGTAGCCGTTCTGCTGAGAATATAGTTGCTGTAGCCGAGGATGTCATGGAAGCGCCGTCGACATCGACCAGACGACGTGCCACGCAAATGGGTATCAGTCGACGGTCTTTACAGCGAATTTTGGTACAAAATTTGAAGATGTTTCCGTACAAAGTCCAGACGGTGCATCAGCTGTTAGCTGCTGACCGCCTATCGCGTCTAACATAATTACAACCAAGAGGAAGATGATTTTTCATCAAAAATAATCATGAGTGATGAGGCCCATTTCCATCTTAGCTGGTACGTAAATAAGCAAAATTTACGCTTCTGGGGCACTGAAAATCCGCGTGTAACCCACGAAGAGCCATTACACCCGCTCAAAGTTGCTGTATGATGTGCTGTTTTCGTTGGAAGAGTCATCGAACCTTTTTTCTTCGAAGACGTCGCGGGCCAAACGGTTACTGTGAATGGTGAGCGCTACAGAGCAATAATCAACGAGTTCTTTTTGCCGCAACTTGATGAATTGGGATTGGATAACATGTGGTTCCAACAGGACGGTGCAACGGCACACACTGCACGTGCCACAACCGATATGCTGAAGGATGCATTTCCCGGGCGCCTAATCTCCCGTTTTGGCGATTTGCACTGGCCAGCAAGATCGCCTGATTTGACCGCTCCAGACTTCTTTTTGTGGGGCTTTTTGAAGTCGCGGGTTTATGTCAACAAGCCTCAGACTCTTGCAGCTCTTAAAGACAATATCCGTCAAGAATATGAGGACCTATCGCCAGAAGTTTTGGCCAAAGTGATGGAAAATGCCATAAAAAGGGCTCAAATGACAATCAACTGTGGCGGCGGCCATTTACATGACATCATATTCTCGACTTGATGTAAAAAAAATTAAAAGACCAAATAAAAATAATCCACAAGAAGAATCAAAGTTTTTCATTTTTTTTTTTTTTTAATTACAGCCAAAAAACATCGGAAGTGTGTGATATGTGAAATGCTAAGAGAAGTTAAGTAGTTACGTTGCACATTACAATTAATATAAAGTAGAGTCAATTGTCACTTTATTATACGTAAGTAATGAAGTGTGTAGTCAGCTAAATACTGTTATTTTAGTTACTTTAAGATGTAGTTATTTTACACACCAACAGTAAACTGATATAGAGTTAATTATCGCAATAATAACGTATGCGCAATGAAATTGCAACAAATATTTGACACTGGCCGAAGAAAAAGTACATGATCTATTAGTGTTTTAGGACTTATTTTGAATTACGTTATGTTTTGCCTTAATTTTCATCAGGAAAAATTTGTTGTATGTTACATCCAGTGGCAGAGAAGTGGACTTTTTTGGAAGTTAATAAACCTAAGATGTGCGAAGTAAAACATAATTTTTTTTCTAAAAAAAATATATATGGATCTTAATCAATCAGATATAAATTGATAATAAAATTAACCATTTCATAAAAAGAAACATCAGATATTATTTTTTTAAAAAGAAAGTTCTTCTTAACTGTTCCATCATCCAACTGTCACGCCCTGATGATTAAAGTGTTTTCCAACACCCTTCAAATTTCATACTTTCTAAAGTGAAAAAATGTCCCATTCTTTTAATTAAAAATAATTTGAGAGTTGTTTGACCTTTTTCAATAGAAGACTATCTATATATATAAAAATGGATGTTTGTATGTATGTGCGAATGTATGTACGTTCCGCATGGACTCAAAAACGGCTGGAACGATTTTGATAAATTTTTTATGGAATCTTCAGAAAAGCCTAGCGGGTAACACTGTAAAGTCAGATTTTTGATTTTCGGTCTATGGACGGAATGGCGTGGCAGAATCAATTTTTTATACTATACCGCTAATGACATAAAAAAAAGATTATTGTATAATTGTTGATCGACCTTTTCTTCAATTCTCACAGATAGTTTATTTAGTTTCCTATATACAGGCTTACAAAGTCAGTGATTGTTGTAAAAAAAAACTTGGCAAAAAAAAAATTTTTTAAAAAATTAATTTTGTCGACCAAAAAATGTTGTTTTCAATTGGAGAAATACATAAATCCTTTTTTATTTCCAACGTTAAAACAATGATAATTTTCATTTCGTTTCTTAACATCATTCTAAAAATTTTAATTCAAAGCGAATTATTTGGTGTAAGCGAAGAAAGGAATACATTTCAACACATATCCGGTACTATAAAAGTTCTTTTATATTATCAATCGATGATAAACTATTTTGTTTACTCTTGCATATTAGGTGCATGAATAAAGACTAGAAGCCAATCGCTCCCGAATGGCCCGATCAAGAAAAAGAATCGATTTAAAGTTGCCGGCATTTTATTACAATAAGTATGATGACTACATGAATCACAAGGACGTACTGATTGCCGCAATGGACAAACATTGCTTACATTGCCGCGTTTTGAAGTTCCCTAAGGAATCCCCGGGAATGTGCTGTTCGAACGGTAAAGTTATTCTGCCAGTTATTGAGCCGCCTAAGCTGCTTCTAAGTAACATTTTCGGCGCCAATCCTATTTCCAAGCACTTCCTTCAAAATATCCAAAAGTGCAACTCATGATTTCAAATGACGTCGGCTTCATGCCCACCTTTAAAGTTCAATGCCAAATGTACCACAGGATTGGATCACTGCTCCCGCTTCCCAATGATGATGCGAAGTTCCTTCAAATTTATTTCACTGGAAATGAAGCTACAGAAGCCGAACGCTATGAACGAACATGCGTGTGCATTTGCTGCAATACCCTTCTCCCGAAACATTCTCTAAACAATTGTTGGACATCAGAAATCGAAAAATTTCAATTGATCACGCCACAAATGAGATTTCGTTGTTGACAAGGTATTCCCAAGTCTTACAACCAACTACAAACAAATTATGATGTTAACAAGCTCAATAAACAAATTCAATTGAAACTGCCTGGCGAAACAATAAAATGCAAATCGATTGACACAGTAATGAACGAGGAACAAGCCGTCGATTATCCTACTGAATTTTTGAATTCATTGGAACCAGCCGGACTGCCACCACATGTATTAAAATTGAAGGTTGGATTACCGACTTTGTCCGACACTGTATATTAAAATCGAGGCCGAGATGCAATATAAAACAGATGTTTTCTAAGGGCCAGCAACGCGGACTTAGTTCAGCTAGTTTAAAATAAAAAGCGAGAAAATAAGACCATGAAACTCAAAAAGGGTGCTCAGAAAAGTGCAAATATCGGTATTTTCAACACCTGTATATAAATTTCTTCATAACTGACACAAAAGTACATGAATATAATACATTTTTTGCTTACATTAAGTCAATACAATGGGCTATTTTATAAAGGTTTTATATGTTATTTATTTTATCGATGGAAACAAATATAGCGTTTTCTGTTTTGTTGGAATTTTATGCCGCATAGTTAGTCATTGTTTGCTCTTGGAGAAGTCTTGTGGTTACGTTTATTTCAGGAAGAATTTGAATTTATGGGAACCAATTTAATATATTGGGTGTATGACTTAAAAATACGGGATTTACAAAAAATGACGTGTCATTTGTGGGAAGTTTTCCTTAACTTCTTTCATTTGAAAAAAAGTGCCGCTGAAGCACACCAATTGTTCACCAAAGCTTATGGTGAATGTGGTTCATCGGTTTCAACGTGCGAGAGATGGTTTGTGCGGTTCAGAAGTGGTGATTTTGACACGGAAGACAAAGATCGCCCAGTCTATCCAAAAAAGTTTGAAGGCCAAGAATTGGAGGCATCAGTCCACGTAGGTTGTTGTAAAACTCAACAAGTAAAATCAAAATCATTTGGCGCAATTTCAAAGCGTTTGCAAGCAAAAAGATTCATACAAAAGCAGAGAAATTACGTACCATACGAATTGAAGCTGAGAGACCTTGAAATATGACTTTGTATGTCTGATATGCTGCTAGAACTCTATAAAAGAAAATAATTTTTTCACCGAATCATTACGTGCGACACCAAAGCCAAATATCTATGGCGCTAAGGTAATTATCTGTATTTGGTAGGCTCAAAGAGTCATATCTATTATTTATGAGTCCCGACAACCAATCGAATCGACACCAAAGCCAAATATCCATAAGGTAATTATCTGTATTTAGTAGGCACAAAGGGTACTATCTACTATGAGCTGCTGAAATCTGCCTCGGTCATCACAGGAAACTTTTACCGAATGCAACTGATTCGTTTGAAGCGAGCATTGGCCGAAAAACGCCCAGAGCATGCGACCAGGCATTAAACCGTAATATTCCATCATGACAACGGAAGGCCATATGTTGCGATACCTGGCAATAACTATTTAGAATGAAGTGATTGGGAAGTTTTGTCTCATCCGCCTTATAGTCCAGACCGTGCCCCGTGCGACTACTATTTGTTTCGATCGAAGCAGAACGCTCTCTCTGGGAACTGAGTATCCGATATTTGCTTGATTTGTTCTTGGCCTTAAAAGATGAGTAGTTCTCTTGGGAAAAGGTCATAGCTAACAATGACTTTGAATACATTTATATTGTACAAATGTTTCAAAACAAAGGCTAAAAATGTAAAAAAATCCCGAATTTTTAAGTCATACATCCAATAACTATCAATATTTCAAATATTTCTTTAATAAGTTCCTTTTGATGGTTATTTAAATAAATTATTTTAAACTAAAGGGTTGCAGCGACCACAAGTTCCCTTTGTATTATATGTGGGGTCAATTAACGTCCTTATAAGATACAAATATGTTAAAAAACTAGTTATGTAGCTGATATATTCGTTGACAGTCTTTAGAGCTGCTGGGTATATGGACCCAATAGGTAAAACAAAATTATTAAGAAAAATATTAAGTAAATGCTTGACTCGTCTAGCACTGCCAACATTTAGCTTGAACTTCGTTTTATAGTATTTTCATATTCTTAGGAATAACTTGCAAAATGTATTTCCTCTGAGAATCTCTATAGGGTTCTCATGAACTCCACGTTGAGTATAAATTGTATGGATGAGTGTGAGTAAAACATATTTCACTACAATTTATACATGTATCAAGATGTATATAGAAGTATGTATAAATGTAAATAAGTACATATGGATATGATAATATACATACACACATATGAATGTGTGTGCAAATATACTTAGTATGTGAGCGAGTTTGTTAGTAAATGTATATATGAATGACCTTTTTTCTGCTTTTATTTTGTATAATACAAGTAATTTTATGCAGCACATGAGTACATCACTCACTTCCTCACTTTATATACAAGTGCATGCACATCTACACACACACATACCCATATAGAGAGACATACATTCATATAAAACTCTAGTCATTTACACTATACCATACGTACATACGAGTACATTAGGGTGGCCCCAAAATTAAAGTTGCGGATGTTCCCGACTAAAATTAAAATTTGATTCATTTTAAGACTACGTTTTGAAATTTTTTCGTCCTGAGATCAATATTTGGCGAGCTGGATCAAAGGATAAAAAGGTCCTTTTTTGAGGTTTTTTACATTTTCTCCATATTTCTTCCAAAGGAAGTATATGTAAATTTGGTATCATGTGAAAGGTCTTTGAGAGACGCATTCAATTGGTTATTAAAAATTTAAAAAAAAAAAAATTTTATTTAAAAATTTTAAAAATTTTCGACAAAATTTTAGTTTTTTTTAATTTGTTCATAGAATTTATTCAAATATATAGATGAAATTTCTTGATCATAAACATAATATAATTTCACCGAAACGGTTTTTCTCGTTTTTTAAAATTCAGTCCAGTTCAATGTTTATTCAAATTTGTTTAAACCTAATTTCATCCCTATCTGACAATCTCTGTATACTCAATTCTTAGTATATGTAATGGGCATCAAAATAACTCAAATTTTATAAGCTTTCACCATTTCGGTGAAATTACATTATGTTTATGATCAAGAATTTCATATATTTATTTGAATAAATTCTATGAAAAAATTAAAAAAAAACTAAAATTTTGTCGAAAATTTTTAAAGTTTTTGAATTTTAATTTTTTTTTTTTTAAGATTCTAATAACCTATTGAATGCGTCTTTTAAAGACCTTTTATATGATATCAAACTTACATATACTTCCTTTGGAAGAAATATGGAGAAAATGTAAAAAACCTCAAAAAAGGACCTTTTTATCCTTTGATCCAGCTCGCCAAATATTGACTCAAGGACGAAAAAATTTCAAAAGGTAGTCTTAGAATGAATCAAATTTTCATTTTAGGCGGAAACATCGATACCTTATTTTTTCTCCATACAAACGGGGCCACCCTAGAGTACATACATACATACAAACATACATAAATATAGAAAATTCCAGCTTTGTATTCACTTACATCGTAAACTTTATGTGGTTGTATTTATGACTTTGTATGGGATATTTACACACATCTACACACTGAAACACTCTTTCACTTATACATTGTAGAATTTTTTTTTTATTCCCGTATACTAAATGAATACATTACATACATACATATGTGTATATTGGCACGTATATATATGTAAGTTTATGTGTGTGTTGATATGTAACTTTTAGAAAATTCATGTTCATATTTATCAATAAAATTCCCATAAACTTTTGTGGTTTGTATTAATACGAGCACGTTAGTTGCTGTTTTATTTTTTTTTCTCACACATTCCATTTTGACCCACACTTTTGTTGGGGGTTCTTGTGACTGCTGTCATCATAAAATAAAGAGAATTGTTGTCAGTCATATAACAATTTTTTTTATTTCTACGCGTGGCGACATGTATTCAGGGTATTTTTTTCGGGCAAGAGTTGGCGACCATAATCATTGTCTATTGAGTGTTCAAATATACTTGTGTGGTTGTAAGGGAATTTCTACAGTATTGTTAGCAATTATGAGAACAGTTTAAGAATGAAGGGATATATCAGTAACAAGAATATGTAAATATGTAACGGGAAGTTTGGGATTGTTGAAATAAATGTGGAGAAACAAATCTCGATTAACGAACAAATTTTAGTCTTCACCATGTTCTAATGTCGCGTTCTTATAACTAAATCATAGTTTGTTTTCAGTACTCCGCTATCGTTATAATCAATTGTGTGAAAATTTTAATTCAAATCAAAATTTATTTTGATTTTCAAAGTGTGTCGCGTTCGCTATCGTGGGTGGGATAAAACTCTGGGCTAGTTTAAGGTTTCTTTTTACATGGCAGTTGTACGGATACTGCAATTTTATGGGCATTTATGTATCATAGAGCCATATACCGGGAAGAAATTTTTATCAGGGCTGGGAGAAATTATTAGGAATAATGTGTGAAAAATATCAAAACAATTTTGAAAAATATAAACTTTTGTAGGTTGTCTTAGATTTAGGCCCATAACTCTGGCTATATGACGCAATTTACCCAAACATTTCAATACCTAACATTTTCAATCAACAAAGAATATTTGAGAAAATATCATCGTCCTTCCCTTGATGCTTTATCGTGCCTTCAACAGTCGGACGGACATTTGTTAAGAAGTAAAGTTATACTTTAACTTCTTAACTAAACCAACAGTTACAAATTTTTTTCATTGTATCACGGAAATTTTAATACCATAAACAATATTTTTTCAATGTTTTCTTTCACAAATAAAACTATAAATCGATTTAGAATTACAGATACTCCAGTTTTACTTGTAAAAATATCAAAGCTTGGACCAAACACCAACAATAAAGAGTGATTTTTTATTTTCTTACATTCGCAACTACAATTGGTTGGCTTTTTTCCGACTCGAAATATAGTTTGGTATGTGGTTAAAGGAAATCCAAAAAAAAAATTGCTTTATTTTATTGTTTTCGCAATAAACTTGAAATAAAGCGAGTTGCAAGTTTAGTTTTGAAGCACGGAACTTTATGAAACTTCTGTGGAGCCAATAAATAATAAGTACGAAGTTTTTGTTAAATTTACTTAAACTAATTCTAATTTCAAACTTGACGGGAAATATGTCGCGTGCTAAATCGTGATAAAGTTTATAAAAAACGACTGCAATATTCTACTTTAGTTTAAAAAAAATCTCTTTAACAAATTAGATTTCAATTTGATGATTTTTTAAATTTTCAGGATGCTGTGGAAAACGCATCCCATGTTTATTGCGAATACATTGGAAATAATAAATCAGCAAAACCTACTTTTTGCACTAAACATAGTGCACAGAAAAAAAAATAAATTTCGTTATTTTTTTCACTTCAAAGTCGTACGAATGTCGCGTTCTGGACCGTAGAAATGTGTATATCTGCTACTAAAGATATTAAAATTCAGAAACCTGTTTTTTTATATATGTGTGTGTGTAAATCACGCTTACCTCCAAACTAAAATGCAGAAATGTATTAGATTCCTGGTGAATATTAAGCTTTATTCTAAATGTTTTGATATTGAAAACCAGCAAATTCAGCTAATTAACAAAAAAGTTGTGAACACAAATGTAAGACTATCGTGAAAAAGTTCATGTTTTTTGCTATACTATTTACCATAAATGGTAAGTTTGTTTATAAGTAGCTAATGTATCCCTTATAGACAGTAATTGTCACTAATGTGTGATCACTTGGCTGACTTCAATTTATATATTTTGGGTTGGTTGTAGTTCAGAGACAAGTCAATTGGTTATTTTATACATCCCATGTAATTTAGCGTGAAGTCAATTGTCACTTAAGTTTCTCTAAATAATCTAGAGTGTAGTGAAATTAGTTATTTTACCCACCAGTTGTAATCTATAGGAGAGTAGTCGGAGGAAGGTTTGTTTACAAACAATGGGTTGTTGGACTTTCTAGGAGATGTAGATTTAACTGATCATTCGAGATTAATAAATGATAAATTAAATCACTAGTTCGGGACAGTCAGCCAGAACAGCTGGGTACGTACCTAAATACATACATATGTGTAATCTACCTACGAAAACAAAAGGGACTAAGAAAAAAGTTACTTAAGATATCTATAAGACATTTTCAACTAAGCCGTACATATAATACGTTGTCAACTCCGTGCTTTTAGTACTGCATTTTAAAAATAAAAAAGAGAAAATATATTGAGTCAGTGTTCGGTGCTTTTTTAATGCTTTTTAAAAACATCGCAAATCTAAAAAGATAATGAAAATAATTACAATAAATAGAAAGAACCACCAAAGATAAGGCGGAATGTGTTTCATCGGTTTCAACGTGCGAGATATGATTTGTTCGTTTCAGAAGTGGTGATTTTGACACGGAAGGCAAATATCGCTCAGGCGGGCCAAAAAAGTTTGAAGACCAAGAAATGGGGGGCATTACTCCATGAAGATTATTGTAAAACTCAACAAGAACTTTCAAAATCATTGGGAACTACTCAATCAGCAATTTCAAAACAGGATTCATCCAAAAGCAGGGAAATTGGGTATCATACGGATTGAAGACGAGAGACCTTGAATGTCCGAAATGATGATTGAACGCTATAAAAGAAAATCATTTTCTCACCGAATCATTACCTGCGATGAAAAATCGATGAAAAATTAACTAAGTCATTAATATAGACAATATGGATATCTAATGATAGATATTTCAAAGTTCATTGCAACGATTTATATTAGGCTATAGTAATTTGGACCTACAATGGATCAAAATCGGGAAAATTATTTTTTAACCCAAATATTTTTTTTACCGCAATAAGTTTTTTTTTATAATTTTTTTTATCACTAATAAATTTAAAAAAAAAAATTTTAAAAATTTAAAAAAAATTAAAAAAAAAATTTAAAAAAAATTTAAAAAAATTGAAAACAATTTTGAAAAAAAAAAATTTTATGATTGATATTGCTAAGAAGCACCTAAACTGGACTTTTACTCAATAGAAAAGCGTAGTTTTCTCCGACTAATCGAAGTTAAATTTTAAAGGTTCTGATAAATTAATTTTAGTATTGTTACGAATTTGCAATAGCGATTTGAATTTTACGGTCTGTAACGACACGTCCATCTACTTATCAACAATGTTGATAGCATGCGGTTATAAGCATTCTTTATAAGTATGGCAACACTAAATGTTTAAGCTGCTAACATTAACATCGAAAGCTCTAGAATTCGAACATACGAGTTTTGACCGCTAAGAACAATCTACACTACTCGAATGAAGATGGCAGCGTGTATAAGTAGTGACTGCTGTTGAAGTAGTGGGTGCGTTCATCATTGGCGCTATTAGAGTTAACATCAACTGTCGCGTACATTTAAGTTTGTACATTATAAAGTGTGTGTGCATTTCTGCGTATTGATAAACGTGTATAAAGACACTGAGTGACTATTTGAACTGTTGTTGTTGTACATTTTCAATAAATAAAGAGTTGTTACAAATTTTAAACTACTAAGCGGCTTTTATTTGCAATCAGAAGTATCTGGTATATTTAAAGGAAATAAACCCCGTTTTTTAAAAGGTAAAAACGTAACAATATGTTTGCCAAAAAGATGGGAAAAGTTCATTGCTTAAAATAAAAATTTTAAATATTTTTAGGTAAACAAAATTAATTTTTTTTTTTTTTTAATTAAAAAAAAAATTAGTTTTTTCAAAATTTAAAAAAAAAAAATTGGAAAAAATTAATAAAAGTTTAAAACCTTTTAGAAAATTTTTTTTTTTTAAAATTTAAAAAAAATTTTTTTTTTTAAATTTTGAAAAAAAAAAAAAAATAAAATTTGGTTAACCTAAAGATATTTAAAATTTTTATTTTAAAGTATAATTTGGTGAAGGGTATATACGATTCGGCACAGCCGAATATAGCTCTCTTACTTGTTTATCACCAAACATTTTTTTTCATCCATTTTTTTTAACCAAAATATTTTTATTTCAAAATTCTTTTTTAATATTTATCTTAAATAATATAGTACTCTTACATGTTAATATTAATATTTTTATTAAGTATGTGGTTGTCATGTTTATATAAGTGTGGTGTGTATAAGCATGTTGTTGTAGTTTCCATTTTCATTTTTTGAAGAAATAATAACATAAACTGAATGTTGAAGAAATGGTTGCTTAAGATTTTTACGCGTTTTTTAGGTGTATCCGTACTTATTTTCACCACTGTGTTAAATATTGTATATCTTAGTAGAATGTAGTACATTTTATGGGTATACAATGATGTTTATATTTTTTATTAAAAGAAAAAAACACAAAACAAATGTAATAAGAAAATATAAAAATTATTAAAAAAAATTTAATAAAAAACTATTAAACTTTTGTAAAACTATTTATTGATATTAAATTCATAAAAATCGTTTCCCCAATTTAAAGATTTTTTTTTTGCACTGACTTGAAAATCTTGATTAAATGATGATTTGTTCAATGACACTCCGATAATTTGTTAAATTTCTCTACACACACACACACTTGAGTGATGATGATGCTTTTTTTTTCATTTCATTTATCAATTTCAACAAACATTTTTCTTTGACTGTATTCCCCTGGCATTCGTTGCTCATGTGTTGTGGTGTTTACTATCACTTAACACACCAGAGAATTTGTGTCAGGATATACGAGGAGTTTTATGTGTGTATGATGTACATTACATACATATTTATACATTTATACATACACTAGATTGACCCGGTGCGCTTCGCTACCCCTGTCGATGTAAAAATCGGTTCAGCCGTTTAGTAATTATTGTTTAAAAACTAAAGGTACCAATTTTACCCGTTTTTCCCCCTTTTTATCCCTTTCTGGTCCAAGTATTGAAAAAATTTATAGCCTATTGACGCTTCCAAGTAAGGATCTATCTACGTTCCAAATTTCAATAAAATCGGTTCAGCCGTTTAGGCGTGATGCTCAAACAAACAAACAAACAAACAAACAAACAAACAAACAAACAAATAAACAAACAAACTTACAAAGACATTTATATATTTATATAGATATGTGTGCGAGTGCGTATGTGGTTGCCACTGAAAACAATGAAAGCTACAAAATAAAACAAATAAAAAAGGATAGCAAAAAAATAAATACAATACATACTCGTATAAACATATACATATGTACATATCTCACACTAACACTTGCCACACACAGAGACACAGAAAAAGAAATGAAGCGAAAATTACATTTAGAAAGTTTGTTTAAATGGAAATTGGTTTTGTATTATTTTGTAGGTCTTTATGTGTTTTGTATGTATGTTTGTATGCGTATGTGTGTTAGTGTGTATGTATTAAGGATGGTGTTTGTAATTGTTTATATAAAAAAAAGTATAAAATATACATGAGTTTAAGATGGATTAAAGTTGAAAAGAACAAGTTTTATTCTATTAACATTAGACAAAAGTTGTGAGAAAGGTTTGCTTGCTACAAACCAAATTAAATGTGTTATTAATTGTATTTTAAAAGAGTTTTTAATTTAAAGAGCTTAAAGTTAAATTTTAAATATGTATTAGAAAATGAATACAGAATACAACTATCTTAAACAAGATCTCGGATAATTACGAAAATATTTTAAGGATTTATGCACGTAAAAATAATGTTCCAAAAGGGACCTGATGATAAATTATGCACCGATCATCACAAAGTAGTTTCTGTTTAATAAAAACATTACTTTTGGGAATTTAATTTTAATACCAACATGATTTACAGATTTTTTATAATTTACGACATTTTTGCAAGAGATTGTATAGGAACTTTGGTAAATTATAGACCGATCAGTACAATATTTGATAGTGTGAGTTAAACATACATAAACCATCTTGTCAGTTAAACGTAGCTTAACACGCTGTTATATTATAACTGAAATATATTTAGCCAGAAACTAGCTCTTAGTGCAGAGTTCTGTGTATAATTAAGATAACTATGAGAGCTATGTACTATTCAGAGAAGGCTATTGTATGAGTGCTACGAGAAATATAGATCGATTATAACAAAATTCTATAGGATTTGTCCTGTGTGCAAAATTTCATTGAAATATTTT
Organism: Calliphora vomitoria; assembly: GCA_942486065.2. Classification (NCBI taxonomy): domain Eukaryota; kingdom Metazoa; phylum Arthropoda; class Insecta; order Diptera; family Calliphoridae; genus Calliphora; species Calliphora vomitoria. The sequence continues at coordinate 17,357,153 of OW818031.2, read as the reverse complement.
TCGATTATAACATGTTGTACAGAATGTAATCACGTTCAATAGCTTTGTTCGAATACAATTCCAGTAAAACTATTCAAGTAAGAGAAAAATCAAAAATATTCTCAAAAATTCAAAAAGTAAACTAACGAAATCCAAGCAAATTTTGTTTTATTGTCATTGTTTGGAAAATAATCTTGAAATGTCTGCTGTGTACAAAAACGAAAATTTTAAAAAACTTTTAAAAACAGTAAAACTAGTAAAAACTATTGTGTAAACGAATACACTTAATATTTTGAACGTTAGAAACATCAGCGCTATATGGGATCTCATCAAACGAGTTCAAGATAAATTCAGGGGTACCGCAAGGCTCCGTTATTTCTCCTACTCTATTCCTTATTTTGCTAAATGACCTTCTACGTCAAACTTCCAACCCTATATATTCTTTTGTAGATGACAGCAATATTTGCCATTCATATTCATTCAGTTATAGACCAAGCATGTCACAGATTGGGGTAATGAGACAAAATTAATAGGGACCTTGTGGCAATCTCTGAATGGAGTCGTGCGCATAGAGTCGCTTTCAACGCCCGCAAGACTCAGTGTTATACGTTAAAACAAAAACGAACGACAGACAATATTGCTTCATCTGTATTTATGGATGGTGTAAATACTGTGGAATCAGACGCTCTTGATGTTCTAGGCATGAAAATACAATGTGATGTCCGCAGGTCTAAACACATTTATCAAGTGTCGAAAGAAGCATTCAAGTGTCTTGGTTTTTTGAAACGCTGTAGGAATTACTTCACTCCATCTGATCTCCTCACTATTTACACCACCTATATCCGACCGAAAATGGAATACAACTCCCATGTATGGGCCGGTGCTTCAAACTCTATTTTGGACCAGCTCGACCGCGTACAGGAGAGGGCGATGGTGATTATTGCTGACAGTAGGGTGTCCAACTCTATTGATTCACTGGAGCACCGTCACTGTTCTATCGGTACTACAATGGAATGTGTTCTGATGAAACTAGGGAACTTGTTCCAGAGACCCGCAGATTTTTACGTAATACACGTTTTTCGTCAAGAACACATCCCTTTGTGGTCGATTGGCCTGTGCACCGCACATCACATTACAGGGAAAATTCGTTCTTTAGCCGTATGTGGAACAAACTTCCCGCTGAAGTGTTTCCTGCCATTTCCAATGTGGGAAAGTTCAAATCGAATGTCCACAAACACTACTCCCTCTTTCCTCCCTCCTATTTTCATAACCTATTTTTCTAGTTCCAACACAATGCTTTGCATGAATAGGGGTCATCCCCTGAGTGGTGGTCCAAGAAAAAAAAAAGAAAACAACATGTAAATACATTTGTGAATACATATTTTTTGAAGGTTGTCTGACTTTTTGGTTCATAACTTTTATTGAAATGAAACGAGTATTCTGATTCTGATCAATACTAGACTGCTTTGGATAATGATAAACTTTTAAAAGAGTTACAGAGTTTTACACAGACAGAAAACCGAACATTGATACATTGAAGACGGTTTTTGTATACGAGATAACTGTAGCACATTTTTTAAATTATTAATTAATAATTTAAATTTTTTATATATTTTGTGGCGTATCCTTTATTTTTTAAAACTTCTGCACATGAGCGTTGCTTGTGCTAAATTAACTTTAATAAAACTTACGCATTCCAAGCTATTTCAATTTGGAGGAGAAGATCTTTTGTATTTTTGCTATTATCGCACACAGTTTACAATTTCCCATAGAGAGAAAACAGATTCATGATAGCAACCGAAGTTGTTGTCAATCGAATGATTTTTCATTAGTGACCGAACTTAACAGTTGTGGCTACAAAATTTTAAAAGGCGTAACAAAAGTTTGGTTGCTTTAGCCGAAGTTATTCTTTATCAACAGACTTTCTGTTGATAGAACCGAAGAATTTTATGTGTGTGTAACCGAATCATTCGATTGGCAACAAATTCGGTTGTTGTCACGAATCTTGTTTTCTATGTTCACTTTTCACTTTAAAACATCAATCTTATTGTTCACAAACCATTTGAACACACATTTCGCTGTGTGCTTGGGGTTGTTGTCTTGTCGACATCTCCATTTAAGTGGCATTATCTCCTATTTTTTCTATTTTTTTCGATAAAAATATTTTTTTTTGACTTCTGCATGATTTTAAGTACCTTCAATAGTCTTCGGATGATTATGGGTGTAATATTTAATGTCAATTGATTTGCAACAGACCTTCCAGATATAAAAGTATTCTTTTTTAGAATCCAAATTATTGTTTTGTGTATGAAATTAAACAATAGTGATTAGCTAAGTTTTTCGCAATTTGTGCTCATTATTATAATCACGTTTTTTCTTTTAATTGAGCTGAAAATTTATTGCGAACCATTTTTTTTTTTAAATTAAAAAAAATGCACGACAACTTTGAATGATCAACAAACGTTTGATAAACATGTGCAAATTTACATAAATTTATTCAAAGTATAGGCCATTGTTAGCTATGATCTTTTACCATCTTTCTGACAACATATGGATTCCGAGCCAAAAGAACTGCACATCTTTTGTGGCCAAGAACGAATCAAGCCAATATCGGATACTCTATTGCAAAGTGAAGCATATCCATATTCTGCATTGATCGAAACAAATTGTAGTCAGACAGGGCAAGGCCTGGACAATAAATCGGGTGAAGCAAACTTCTTAACCATTTCATTATAAATACTTTATAAGAGGTATTCCAACATGTTGCCGAGCGTTGTCATGATGAAATATTAGGGTTTCATGTCAGGCCACATATTCTGGGCCTTTTAGATCAATGTTCGCTTCAAAAGAATCAGTTACGTTCGGTACAGCATGGTCTGGTCAGATTTCAGCAGCTCATTATAGATAGGATCCTTTTGGTCCCAATAAATACAGAAAATTACCTAAGCGTCATGGATATTTGGCTTTGGTGTCGATTCGGCTGGTTTCCCCTCTTACACTTCGTGTTATTGAAATGAATAAATTTTTCATGATTCGGTGTTTTTGTTTTTCTATTGTATCGTTCAAGCAGCATTTCAGACGTACAAAATCGTTTTTCAAGGTTTCTCGGCTTCAATTCGTATGGTAGCCAGTTTCCCTGCTTTTGGATGAATTATGCTGCTTGCAAACGTTTTGAAATTGCTACTTGAGTTGCTCCCAATGATTTGGCAAACTCTTCTTGAGTGTGACTACAATCTTCATGGAGTAATATCTCCAAACTCATTCACCATAAGCTTTGGTGAGCAATTGGTATGCTTCAGTGACACTTTCTTTCAAATTAAGCTCGACATTTTCGAACAAAAAAAAAAAAAATTGTTGTTTACACTGTAATGTTCAATAACTAAGTGAGAATAAATTACAGATATGTACCCTTCAAAATGACATATAAGTTATTTAAAAAAAACCCTGCTTTAGTTTTGTATATGGCGGCGCAGGACCTGTTCTTTGCACAATTCTGTCAAAACTTTGCACATGTCCATATTTAGTCCTATTCATTGTTTGTTTACGACAACTCCTTGTAATTTTGTCCATTCGTTCTATGAGAACAACGTACAGTACGGTGTGACTTTCTGTGGAACTGCCCATATACAAAAATATAGTAGTTAATTAAATGGTGCCTCCATCATACTAATATTAACTGGTAACATTATCTAATATTGGTAAAAATGTCAGCTACGATATGTACTCAGTGTTAGTTTTGTATGGTTTCTTGTGAGAAGTAAAATACTTACCACACTAAATTTACTATAGAACGAAATGCACTGCTGTGATAAATGAAATATAAAATCCAGTAATTTTTCAAAAAGGTGGAAAAAGAAACTAACAAAGTCGCTTGGATTATAATTTTTAACAGTAGCACTGTGTTATAATTATTTTTATCAATAAAATGTTTATTCTTAAACTAAATTTAAAATATAGTAGACTTTATTTGAAATAAAAAGGCAAACTCAGAGTCATTTTATTGAATTAAGGGTATAGGTCAAGTGTTTGTAAAAAATGCTGACACGAAAAATTATTTATAGCAACTCATTATTCTTATACTTCTATTTTTCTTTAGGAAAATAAAAAACACCCACATTTATACTTACTTACAAACGAATCAAAACACCAACACACACTAAAGCAACAGTGGTTACAAGAAATAAATAAAAAATAAATAAACAAGAAAATGATTTTGTTATCTCTTTCTAAACCTCTGCTAACCCCCATTCCTGGTCCCTTCAAGAAAAGCTATAAAAATCCTAAATTTTCCTGGTAACAAAAAGATGTTGTATGAAAAATCTTGGTAAAAATAAATGCCACAGAACTAAATCACACATACACACACACACTTCCTCACCCACAAAAGCATGTGTGTGGGTGAGTAAGTGAATAAAAAGTAAAGAAAAAAAAAAAAAAACAGCAGCAACATTAAAAATGAAGTAAAACGGAAACGAAAGGAAAGGAAACGCCAGCATGAAGAAAATCTTAAAAATACCAAGAAATAATCATAAGATTCTAGAAACTACAAGTACGATGATGAATAAAAATGCTTTAAAAGTGAGAAAATAACTTGACTTTAACTTGAGACTGACAGCGAAACAATACGTACGCTGTAGGTTTACAGGACAAGCACTAAGAGATACCAACACTTTATAGCAACGCACTAGTTTACTTACAATTGCTCAGACAACAGCTTTACACACACGCTTACCCATGATGCTAAGGGATGATGAAGCCGTGGATGAGCAACATTTTAAATGTTGAATTGAATTTTTTTTTTTTTGTTTTTTAATACGCAATGTTGAAATGCATTCGAATAGAAACGTGAACTATGGTGAACACTTAAAACAGCAACAATTTTATTATTTTGTTCTTTTTTTGTTTATTTTTTTCGGTTTTATTTAATGGGGAAAATTTTAAAAATTCTATAAAATGCAGAATCATGTTAAGAAGGAGCTGTTAAGAGGATGGCATAAAATTCATAAAAATTTCTGTGGAAGATAATATGTCACACAACCAGTTTTCTATTTCTGTAAACTTTAGCTGATTGTTGTTGGTTGATCTTGAATTTATTACTCTATTTATACCAGGGTTTAATATTTAGTTAAACGTTTTTTACATTTGACTACCGACTACGCAATAAATATGAATCGGTTTCATATTAATGTCCACATATACTAAAAATATACAAACTATAAACCAATGCCATATATGCACAAGCTTCATAGTTGAAATATTTGTCGCAGTTTTTCCAAAAATATTTTGCCTTACAAAATATTTTACGTTGCAGCTAGAAGACAAAATGAAAATTTTTCATTTCTAAAACATTTGCTGCCCAAATATATTTATATTTTTGGTTAGCAAAAACAAATATATTGCTTGTGTATAATATACAAAAAATTTACTACAAAAACATCAAACATGCAAACAAATTGCAGCGTGAAAACCATAAACTGCAAACGATATGCGCAGTAAAAAATTCAAACAATGGAAATATGGAAGATGCTAAATGTAGACTGCCAAACCATACGAAGTTGAAAAATGTAAAATACGAAATTGTGCGAAGTTAAAAATGTTTAAAACGAAAATGTGCATTTATAAAATATTTCAGCTACATATATGGAAATATTTAGCCGCATATAGTCACTGAGTAGAAAAATGTGAAAAAAACTATGAACAACAAGTGTGCGTTGATTTGGGTGTACAAAATAAAAATTTATATTGAATCGTGTGTTTAAGAATTTAAGTGCAATAAAATAGAAGCTTTATTTTTTGAGGTATGTAATTGTATTATGAAAGATAGGAATGCAGTGAAAATATAATTAATAAGATTCTGGGCAAAGGATAGTGGACGATATTATTTGATTGAATTTTTTTATTAAATGATTTTTGTAATACGAATTCAAATGTATTCCTGCTGCTTGTAATAGGAGTCCAGAAAAATTAGTAACATAAAATTTTGTATGTAAAGTGGCTAAAAAAGAATAGATAATGCAACAACAAAATGTAAGAACAGACAAGCAAAACAGCCAATGAATACAATGTAATAAAAAATAACAGGATCTACAAAAAAAAAAATAGTATGTTGCATAAAAATGCGATGTAGATATATGGATTACTTTTTGTTTGTACACTCAAATGTATCCTTTCATAAAATTTGTAACAGGAGAACAAACAAATAAATAAGCAGCATAGAAAATAATTGTGCAAGAACAATTTGATGTGTAAGAATAAATGCAAAAAGGCACAGGCATGAGTACAACAGGAGCAAAAGGAAATTAACTGTATAAAACTGCTGTATGTTCTGTAACTGCATAATGCAACAACAATTTACGCAAAAACCATAAACAAACAGAAAAATAGGTTCAATGATGATCGTGGGTGTAGCAGGAGAAAAAAAGGATAAAGAGGAATGATAGAAATTTAAGTAAGGTCCAAAATATATAATTATGCAATGAAGAAAATTTTACTATATGTACATACATAATTATGTATGACTTGTATTCTGAAAGATCGAAGTTGTGTTTTTAAAAGCACATTCATATGTATCCATTCGTAATATTTGTAACAGGAGAACAAAAAAACAAATAAGCAACAGAGAACAAATTATGCAACGAAGGCACAATAATTTTTTACATAGCCACGAGTGCAGCAGGAGAAAAAGGAAATACAAGAACAACTACTTATACACTCAAGTAATTGTGATATACAACTGTTGTATGTGTGTCCTCTAGCATCAAAAAGCAAAAACAAACAAATAATACCGTTTATTTAAATAAAAAACAAATACGCACAAAAATCCTTTACAAAAAACAACAATTCAGTGCACATGACAAAAATTCCTCTAGCTAAAAATAAACCAAAATGCGTAATAAAAAATGATCTTTAACGGTACTCAACAAACATCAGTTCTACACAAACAATGCAATAATAATATCATCCGCTATCCTTTGCCCATAACATTCTTTAATGTAGTTTTACTGCATTCCCATCGTTCACAATACACGTAGGTACATACCACAGGTTCTTCATTGTATAATTTTTTACTCCTGTTACAAACGCTCAGCCAATCATACTCATTTGCATTTCAGATTGCACAAGTTGTTGTTGACATTAAGAGTAAAAAAACAACAAAATGCAATTAATCGCAACGGTTCTTCCTCCACGAGTTGTTTTTGCTTTTTGCAGCTAGAGGACACACATACAAAAGTTGTATATCACAATTACTTGAGTGTATAAGTAGTTGTTCTTGTATTTCCTTTTTCTCCTGCTGCACTCGTGGCTATGTAAAAAATTATTGTGCCTTCGTTGCATAATTTGTTCTCTGTTGCTTATTTATTTGTTTGTTCTCCTGTTACAAATTTTACGAAAGGATACATTTGAGTGTACAAACACTTAATTTGATAGATTTCACTCAGAAAAAGTAATCATCTATCTACATTGCATTTTTATGCAACATACTATTTTTTTTTTTTTTTTGTAGATCCTGTTATTTTTTATTATATTGTATTCATTGGCTGTTTTGCTTGTCTGTTGTTACATTTTGTTGTTGCATTATCTATCCTTTTTTAGCCACTTTACATACAAAATTTTATGTTACTAATTTTTCTGGACTCCTATTACAAGCAGCAGGAATACATTTGAATTCGTATTACAAAAATCATTTAATCAAAAAATTCAATAAAATAATATCGTCCGCTATCCTTTGCCCAGAATCTTATTTAATATATTTTCACTGCATTCCTATCTTTCATAATACAATTACATACCTCAAAAAATAAAGCTTCTATTTTATTGCACTTAAATTCTTAAACACACGATTCAATATAAATTTTTATTTTGTACACCCAAATCAACGCACACTTGTTGTTCATAGTTTTTTTCACATTTTTCTACTCAGTGACTATATGCGGCAAAATATTTCCATATATGTGGCTGAAATATTGTATAAATGCACATTTTCGTTTTAAACATTTTTAACTTCGCACAATTTCGTATTTTATATTTTTCAACTTCGTATGGTTTGGCAGTTTACATTTAGCATCTTCCATATTTCCATTGTTTGAATTTTTTACTGCGCATATCGTTTGCAGTTTATGGTTTTCACGCTGCAATTTGTTTGCATGTTTGATGTTTTTGTAGTAAATTTTTTGTATATTATACACAAGCAATATATTTGTTTTTGCTAACCAAAAATATAAATATATTTGGGCAGCAAATGTTTTAGAAATGAAAAATTTTCATTTTGTCTTCTAGCTGCAACGTAAAATATTTTGTAAGGCAAAATATTTTTGGAAAAACTGCGACAAATATTTCTACTATGAAGCTTGTGCATATATGGAATTCGTAAATAGTATTTATATTTTTAGTATGTATGTGAGGATATATTATTTTGTTAAATATTTGTTGCAGTTTTCATGTAAAATTATGAAATATTTTGCAATTTTTTGACTAATATAGTAGTAATTTTAAACTCTGATTTATACCCTTCACCATAAGTGGCAAGGGTATATATAAGATTCTCATTCCGTTTGTACTTTCTACATTTATCATTTTCGACCCCACAAAGTATATATATTCTGAATAGTTAGTCAGCCATAAAACGGGAATTCTTCCGTCTCGGTTGCTCGAGACAATCGGCTCACAAATGGCTGAGATATAAGGAAAAAACCAGGACTACCTCTATTTTTGACCTATTTTTGATATATACCTGGATTACTTCCTAAGTCATAGACAATAATAGATATTTCAAAGACCTTTGCAACGGCGTAAGTCGGACCTGCAATTGGTCAAAATTGGGAAAAATATTTTTTACCCCGAATTTTTTTTTCACCAAAAAAATTTTTTTTGTTTAAAATTTAAAAAAATAAAAAATTTTGTTTTTTAAATTAAAAAAAAAAAATTGTTTCCCTAATAATTTTGAAAAAAAAAAATTCTAATTTTGTTTACCTAAAAATATTTAAATTTTTTTTTTTAAGTATAATTTGGTGAAGGATATATAGGATTCGGCACAGCCGAATGAGAATTGTATTCCATTTTAGGTTCGATATAAGTGGTGTAAATAGTAAGGAGATCAGATGAAGTATATCCTACACCGTTTAAGAAAACCAAGGAACTTCAAGGCTTTTTTCGACACTTAAAAAATGGGTTTTGTCTAGTGAACATCGCGCTGAATTCACATGACTAGAATATTAAGAGCTTCTGATTTCTTAATATGTTGTGCGTTTGTGTGTTAACATACAACATTGAGTCTTGCGTGCATTGAAATCGACTCTATTCGCACAGCCTTACTAAGAGATTGTCACAAGATCTTGGTTGAGCGTATTATACATGTTTTGCTCCATTTCTCCAATCTCCCACAGGCTTGGCCTATAATTGAATGAATATGAATGGCAAATGTTGTTGTCATCTGAGTAGGAGAAAGGATGAAGCCTCGCGGTACCCATGAATTGATCTTGAACTCGTTTAATAAGATTCCATCTACAAGCTTCGAGCTTTCCGATCTATGAGAAAGCTCAATATAAATCGGGAGAAGTAATTACGGACACCAAAAACAATAAATTTTGCTAAAAGCGAATCAGTTGCGTTTGATACGGATTCCTTATATGGATAGGAGTCTTTTGCTCCCACCAAATACAATAGAATTACCTTAGCGCCATGGATATTTGGCTTTGGTGTCGATTCGGCTGGTTGGCTGGGCTTCACATAGGATCTCTTATTCTTCTTTTCATCACAAGTAATGATTCGGAGCAAAACTGTTTTTTTTGTATACCGTTCAAGCATAATTTCGAACATGCAAAATCGTATTTCAAGGTCTCTCGGCGTCAATTCGTATGGTACCTAATTTACCTGCTTTTGGGTGAATTCTGCTGCTCGCAAACTTTTTGAAATTGCTGATTTAGTAGCTCCCAATGATTTTGCAAGCTCTTTTTGAGTTTGACGACCCTCTTCATGGAGTAAAAACTCCAATTCTAGATCTTCAAACTTTTTTGGTTGGCCTGGGCGATCTTTATCTAACACCAATAAAGACGATGCTCCAGCAGTTGTACCCAGACTCTCCTGCTACTTACTACCAAAGTAACCATTACACTATGTCACTACTTAAACTAATTTTCCTCTACCACAGCTCTCCCTATCCCTTAAATTTGAAGAAAACAAAGGAAATATACATAACACAGCTAAAAAAAATACAGTTGAAGGAAAAAATTCAGTTTTTTTACTTAATAAAAAAATAAAATCTCAAAACTGAACAGCAAAAAAAAAACAATCAACTTTAGTTCTTGATTATGAATTCCTAAAAAGGAGGGTGGCTGCATAATAATTTGTTGATGGTTATAAGTGCCACATAATGGGGGAGTGAGAAATTGGAAAAAACAATAATTTTCATAAATATGAACAGAATTTTAAGTTCATCACCAACAATAGATTTTATACCAGCAAACTGCCAGTGCTAAACATTATAAATTTATATGAAGGGTGTTTTAATATTTTCAATAAGAATTAAAAAGAATCAAATTCTTGATTGAGTTTCAGTTTTAAATGTACAGTAGTTATATGAAGATTAGGGTGATAATCTTTTCAGGTTTTTTTTTTAATTTTAAAGTATGCTGGTTGTTTCACAAAAATTTTAACCTATTTGAGCAGTGACAACGGCTAATTTGAAGTCAAAGGTTGAAAATTAAAACGGACATGTGGACAGACAAAATTTGACTGTTATAGACAAATATATCTTAAGTGATTTAAAGATGTTCATTATGGTTCTTAATCAGTTCCTAATTTACTTATAAATATATAATAGTGAATAAGAAATTCTATATGAAATTTAAAAACAACTATAATAAATAGATGTTGGGGAAACACATTAACATAACACAAATCTGTGATGATCTGGCCTGCAAAATATATTTTAGACACAGCGCACGTAGGAAAGATAACACTTTAATTTAGTATTTTCTTCACTAAATTCTAGTATCCGCTAACGCCAGTTAAAAGTGAGGGAAATAATCTATAAAAAATTAATTCAATTTAGTTCATGCATATAATAATCGTGGTGAAAATAAAATACAAATCTATTAGAATCATTAAAATGTTAATAAATTAAATGGTCAGTCGTAAATAGGTGCATCAAAATTTACAAACTTTATTATTTCAAGTTTCAACTCCGAAAGTGAAACAAGTAAGAAAGTATATTCGGGCAAGCCCGGCCATATGATACCCTACACCGAGTATATGACTACAAACAGTTTTCTCTTGATGTGAAACTTATTTGTATTGAATCATATTTAAATACTAGCATTTTGAAGATATTTATGATCGATAAAATGATTTTCGGAAGTGGGCCTTATATGGGAGCTATGACTATTTGTGGACCGATCGTCCAAAATTTGGTGAAATAATTTGCGTATATATAGAACGTATATGTTTTGAATTTTATTTGGATAGTAACATATTTCAGAGATTTATGCACATTAATGACATTTTCGAGAATGGTGCTTACATGGGAGCTATGGAACATTGTGGACCGATCGGTACTACATATGGTGGTACGAGTTCAGCTTCAGCTTATATAAAACTGAATTAGGTTTGGATATGTTTGTAATTAAGATATTTATGAGAGCTTATCTGTTTTCAGATATGGCAGCTGTATGAGAAATAGGAGAAATAATTGACCGATTCTAATTACCTTTAAATTGCGACGGACGAACATCGCTTAATCGACTCAGTATGTGATTCTGAGCAGATTGGATGTTAGGACAATATTTTAGCACGTTACAAACATCAGCACTAACCCAGCACTGAAAGCCTTAAAAATCCTCCTATTATTGGATAATACAATAGGATCCTTCGACTTTGTTTCGTACTCCCAACATTTGACATAATCGAGTCTAGTGCATTTACTCCATATGTTTCTTAGAATTGGGTATTTCATTGATTACAATTGAAAGGTTAGTATTGTTGCTACCGATTTAGTGTCTGCTATCCTACTTTGATATTTTCTTCGGTTGTTTATTAGTGCTAATTTACGCACGTCTCTCGATATAGCTGCCCTTTTGGAAAAAATACGTCCACTATTCTTCCAAGGCGACAGCAGGCCTTTGTCCTATTATTCGTGATATTTCCATTCCCTAAGCACTTCCCCATGTATTCAAATCAACTTCTCTACACAGTTACCTGAAACTCTCTTGTTTGTCTCTTCTGCCAGCCGTTTCGAGATATAGCCTCGCTATCGGGTATACATATGTCGTCTATTGTTGAATTTTTGTCCTTCTCGGAATGTAGCCTCTGATATCGTCTATTGTCTCGGTTATATTCTTGCCTTTATTCTCATCTATATCCTCGACTACAGTCTCGTCTAAATTATTCTATATAGTCTCGCCTCAAGTGTCGTCTATGGTCTTGTCTGCAGTCATGTCTATAGTTTCGTATTTATCTCATCTCTAGAATCGTCTTAAATCTCGTATCTTGTCTTGTATCTATCCTCTGGTCTTGTATCTGGTCTCGTCTATAGTTTTATTTATTGTCTAGTCTCGTCTTTTGACTTGTTTCCAGTCTTGTCTCTAGTCTCGTCTCTAATATCGTCTCTAATCTCGTCTCTAGTCTCGTCTCTAGTCTCGTTTCTAGTTTCGTTTTTAGTTCCGTCTCTAGTCTCGTCTCAGCACAGAGAAAACATATTCGTTGTAACCCCTTGTAAATTTTGTAGCCACAACTGTAATATGGGATCACTAAGGCAGAATCTCTCGATTGGATACAAACGTATCTGTTTTCTCTGTGTAGTCTCTAGTCTCGTCTATTATTTACACCTTTACACTAGCCTACAGCATAGTATTTTGCACTAGTCTCTAGCCTAGTATTTAACCTAGCCTACAGCCAAGTCTTTGCTCTAGCCTATAGCTTAGTCTTTCCTCTTGTCTATATCTTTGCCTAGTTTTTGCCTAGTCTATACACTAGCCTTTAGACTAGTCTATGGACTAACTATTGTTTATTCTGTTGGATAGCCCATCATCTAAACAATCTATCTTTAGTTATTTTTTCACAACTCTCGAATTTAATGTGCAGTAAATGCTAGAGCATAAAACATACTTCATTATGCATCTTGTCTTTCACCTGTTAATACGTATAATTGTTGCGAAGTGCCAATAACCAGAATAATTGTCAAAACACAGTTTTGTAACCAATCAAACCACATTTCCAAACTGTTTTTCTTATAATAATGCCAGGACATAAACAATAATTCGTTGGAATAAATTAGGACAGATTCTTGGCAGAACTCATTCTCTTTAAACTAAAAATGAAGTAAAGTGAAATCTAAAAAAGTTTTTTTGAAAAAATAGCCCAATCATTGAATAAATAATAGTTTTTTAAAAACATCCTCTTTTTACACGATTAAAGTTACAGTGCGTAGAGGGAATTTATGGAATATTCTAAGCAAGAAATTAAAAAAATCACCCCACCGTGCAGCGTTGATGTGTGTATGCCGGCCTTATAAAAGACAAATCAAATTTATAGAGTTTAAAACTTGCCTCCTAACGGTGTTAAAATAAAAGTTAACTAGACTTGTAATATTTTTAGTGCTTTAAAAAACACAATCTCAAAATATACCACTTTTCAACACAAAAATGTATAATTTATATTTTTCCTCTTTTAAATCCTTTAAGCATTCAAACACCAAATTGTCCCATAAAACTACAATCACAATTGTCCTTTCTTTAAAAATGTTACCCAAGAGAGTGTGTTATATTGGCACTCTATTGCTACTATACAATTTTCACATTTATTTAAATCATATAATTTAACCAAAATTACTTAAATTATATAAATATATAATCATTTAGCACTTACAAACTTACTGCTACTAAAACTACCCAAAAAAAAAAAAAAAAATAAAAAAATAAAAAATCTTGGATCTATCTAAAAAGTATAATCGCAAACTCATAATGAACCAAACCAACAAAAGGTACAAGCAACATGCATTCGGAAACTCAAATACATAAACACACAAACTTACACTTAAACAATCACACATACATATATGTACAAATACATGTGTGAATGGCTGTATAAAACGTATAACGTTTATCAGGTTACCCACCTGAGAGCAACAGTAAAATACACACACACACATAAATATATTTTATCCTGCTGCTGTTACTCCTTCTTTCTACTAAAAAAATACATACAACCATATTTGCACTTGTACACACGTACTTGCAGCTAGTGCTACTTCTACTAATAAAACTAATACATACTTTACTACTGTATAAATATATTTTTACTACGAGTACACACTCTATAACCAACTTACAATATAAAAAACGAAAGAAAAAAAAAAAACAGAAACAGAAAACAAACAACAGCAACAAAAAAGGGAAAAAGTTTTCAAAGTTTTACAAATATTTCTTTTTAAAATAAAGAAATTATTTACTGCACACAAAACTTTTGAACTAGAAAAGGAAAAAGAGTTAAAAAGTACAAACATTTATATGTATTTATGTATGTATACATTTATACATATGTATGTATGTATATCTGTATGTATTAACTATGTAGTAATTCATTCACCAACACATAGACTACAGTAGTATACACTGAAAGAAAATTGTATATGAACAAGTTTGATTTTAAAAACAGTGTCAGAAGACTTATTCTTTGATCAACCAACCTTTGCAAAATCACAGTAAACTTTTGGAAATGACTTGCAATAACTTAACAATATACCTTTTAATGTCTACTTAACTTATCTAATGTGGGTCTGCGAGAAATATTTTAATGTGGTTAACACGGAATGACAAAGTATATACCCCAATGGTTTTTGATGGTGGCATTAAAACAGTGTTTACTGCTCTCACTTAAATCGGTTTATGACAGAACTCTCAGAAGAATCATTTTTTGGTCTACCAAACTTTGAAAAGTCACAGCAAACTTTTAAAAATTACTGAACAATATACTTTTCAATGACTACTAAACTAAGGACTGATATCGAAAAAACCTTAATACACGTTATTCATTAAAACGTTTAACCTAAGTATTATTTGATTTTTTTTATCAAGTTACCTTTGTAAAACATGTCAGTTATTATGTTTAATGTCAATTATGTTCATTTGTTGTTAATTTGATTAAAATGTGTGACGAGAAAATAGTGCGTTCTAAAATTATTAAATATTTTCATTTTGGTCCTACAAAAAGTTGGCCAAATAATCAAAGGGTTGCCGTCACACTGATTCCAATGTTATTAAACAATATCGGGAGAACTTGTCTGTTGATAGAAAACCTGGTTCAGGTAGAAGGAATGGACCACATGATGTTTCTAAAGCCAAAAAATTAGAAAGCATTCTCAAAAGAGCTCCCAACACATCCGGTAGGAATGTGTTAACTAAGTGCTCGGAGTATTTGGTACGAAAAGTAAAAGCTAATGCAAGTTTAAAAACATGCAAGGCTCAAAAAGTTCCTGACAGGAACTCTGCTAAATATTTAGAGGCCAAAGACAGATAAATATACCTGCTGCATAATGGATGACGAATCGTACGTATGGAACATTTTTCTCAGCTTCCGAGTCAATATTTTTATGTTGCTGATGCTTGAGTGAATGTTGTAGAAAAGTATTTGGTATGTCAAGCAATATGCAGTTGCGGCAAAAGAAGCCAAACATTTATTACAAAGGGCTCTATAAATACCGAAATTTACATCAAGGAATGTTTACAAAAGACTGCTTCATTCATAAGACTTCTTAATGTGTCCACTTATTTTTGGCCTGATTTGGCATCCTGTCCTGCTTTACTAGAATGTAAGCAAGGTCTTGAGTGCTACAAGAACAATAAT
Organism: Calliphora vomitoria; assembly: GCA_942486065.2. NCBI lineage: Eukaryota > Metazoa > Arthropoda > Insecta > Diptera > Calliphoridae > Calliphora > Calliphora vomitoria. The sequence continues at coordinate 17,341,337 of OW818031.2, read as the reverse complement.
GTGGTATTTGTACCAAGAGAGGCAAATCCTCCAAACTGCCCGGAGCTAAGGCCAGTGGAGAGATATTGTGCCCTTGTTAAAAGAGAATTGAAGAGCACACAAAAGGTGTCCAAAAGTGTAGTAGATTTTAAACGGAGATGGACTACATGTTCGAACAAAGTGAAAGAAAGCTCTATGAAAACCTTAATGGAAGAGTTTCCGGAAAAGGTTCATAAATTCATCACTATTGATTATAACTATAAAAGTCCAATCACGCATAAACTGCGAAATAGGAACAAGGTCCTCAAGGCACTAGACGGCAGCACTTGGGGTATGGACAAAGAAACCTTGTTAGCAACCTACAAGATGATTGGCCGGTCAGTGGTTAACTATGCAGCTCCAGTGTGGTCGCCTTCGTTAAGTGATACTCAGTGGAGAAATATTCAAAGCTGTCAAAATGCAGCTTAAAGGACCGTCACAGGCTGCCTCCAAATCACCTCCGAACACCACCTGCACGATGAAACTAAGGTTCTACCGGTCAGGGAACGTAACGTCATGCTGACGCAACAGTTTCTTCTGGTATGTCAACGGAGAAGTCATCCAGACTTCAACATCACACAGTTGGAGTCTCCCCCGAGGCATGTCAGACAGGACCATAGAAAGTGCGAAGTGAGCATACACAGGTTTGTGCAGAATGCATTTGATCGCAGCACGTATATGACAGCTTTGAACGACATTCATAGAGACGCCATCAATTCCGCGGTAGCAGGATTCCGTATGAATGTCGTACTTGGAGGTCGCCCACCACCGATAGCAGACGCTAAGAAGATTCTGCCGCGCAAAACAAGAGTCATTCTGGCTCAACTAAGATCAGGATGGAGCAACAGGCTTAATGCCTTCTGGTCCCGCATAGACCGTGCCGTTCTCAACATATGCCCAGCATGTGGTCAGGTTCCCCATGACACCCTGCACATTTTCAACAGCCCAGCCAACCCTACTTCACTACATCCAGTGGATTTATGGACCGAACTAGTAGAAGTGGCACAATTTCTAGGACTTGATCTAGCAGAACTCCCAGACTAAATAACAACAACTATGAACAATTTTTTTTGTAAGTTGTAATAATAATTTCAATCAAATAAAAGGAAATCAAAACTGTTAGTTTAGTATGTTATGTATGTTAAGATTTTTTCGATCTCACTCCATACTTAGGGTCAATGCTCTACCAAAATTGTTTTAAAATACAATATAATAACGTTAAAAGTTTTAAGATGTTGTTTTGTAATAAGGATGTACGACAACTACTAGATTCCTTGCTCCAACTAATTATAAAAATACATGCCTAATTAAAATAATATAGACATAAACGCTACCAAGTGTGAGAATTTATGTATTGTGAAATATGGCACTTTTACCTTTCAGGATATAATTTGCAGCTATGTATATGAGTCATTGAGTAAATTTTTTACAACTTAGCATTTTTCTTCAATATTTCAAAATATAACAGTATTGTCTAGTCGTTATATGAGAACGAATGTGGAACACAGTGATACCGTACACATTTACTTTTGATGAAGGGCATAGCATTATTCTAGTTATTATTTTTGAATGCCTAGTTTTTATTTTTTATGCGATCTTCTAAGTCCAGCTTTCAATATAGAACTACCCAGTAATCCCCACCAATTTTAGCAGATCACTAGTGAAGCATGAGAAACCCGAGCCCAGATTATTAAGTCTGCATTGTATTAAAGCAGGATAGCCATATATAAGGTGGTGTACTTACTCCTGTTCCTTTACCTTCAAAATGGCAAAAAAATTTGATCTTTTCACTGTCCTATGAGTGGTGTACAGTGTGTACAACCATAAGTATAATTTAGCACGCGACATGTTTTAGTAAATTTAGTTCAAATAATTTCCACAAAAGCTTCGTATTTATCGAAATACTTTTTCACTAAGCTATTTCCAATGCTTTTCCCAATGTTCGCTAGCAGATTTTAAGGTTTAAACTTCTCTTTTTATTATGCTATAATTGAGGGGTGTGGAAACAAAGGCAGCAATCTCCACTTTTTTCATGAACTGAGTTAATGATGCCATCTTGTTATATTTGTTGAATGCTTGCTATCAATCGATATGGCAGTACCAAATTCGTTTTCATCTAACCAATATATATGGTCAAAATCTGACGACTGAAACAAAGACAGCAATATCCAGTGGAGATAGCTGACTTTGTTACGCACACTTTATAAGGTGTTAATTTTCTTAGAAATGTTGCCATATTTTGGAAAAATATACGTTTTGTTTTTTTTTTTGCAAAAATAAAATTAACGGGTAGAATAACACGATGTTATTGTATTATTAATTATGGAGTTGAATGCTTATAGTACACCTTCTTGTCAAGCCCGAAAAAAGGGTAAAAATGAAATGAACTGGAAGAAAAATTTGGAAAAAAGTAAAAAGGTATGTATGTAATATAATAGTAGGAACTATATTCCATAAATTTCTTTTTAGATATTCTTCAAAAAATTCAGCGAAAATTGTTTGTGATCACGAATCCATAACTTATAACTGCAAATCGTTACATGAAAAAGATATTGAAAGGTTCCATTATGTTTTTTATGCGAAGAAATCAAAGGCTTACCAAGATGCTTTTATTCTAAAATACTGTGTAATATCATCAATAGAAAGAAGAAGACCCACAAAATCTACCAGAATGCCAAAGATCTTCCAAACGAAATGCTTTGTGCGTAAAATAAATAGTAAACGTTTGGTGCCTTTTTGCCAAAAAAGTTTCCTTACAATTCTTAACATTACTAGATCTAGATTAAACTATGTTATGTAGGTTTTTCATAAACATGGTAAGCCAACTGTAGAAACTCGTGGTGGAGATCATCGGAGCCACAAATATGAGAAGAAAAAATCATCTGTACTAAGTTTTATAAGTTCTTTAAAATGTGTGGAATCACACTACTGTCGTACACAGACAAAACGTCTTTACCTCTCAAGTGATTTATCAATAAACAAATTATCCAAAATGTATAATGAAAATAGCCCCAATGAACTAAAAGTAAAGCAGCAATACTTCCGTTCAATATTTAATTCAAAATTTAATCTGGGCTTCAAACATCCAAGGACAGATGTATGTTCAACTTGTACAGAGTTATCTGAAAAAATTAAAAGGTGTAAGGATCAAAATTTAATACAAACCTACATATCAGAAAAGCGAATTCATACATTAAAATTCAAAGAATTTTACAAGCTTTTGAAAGATGAAAATCCTGAAATTTTAATTCTCAGTTTTGATTGCCAAAAAAATTAGGTTTTACCGAAAGTATACGACCAAGCTGCATATTATAGTAGACAACTTTATTTTCAAAATTTTACGGTTGTCCAAGGACCATCTACAGCAAAAATCAACAGGAATAATGTGTTTATATATACCTGGACAGAAAATCAATATTCAAAAAATGCAAATCTAATTGCATCAGCTGTTCATCAACGTCTACAAAACACAAATTTTGGTAATAACACCGCTATATTACGTTTAATAGCAGATGGTTGTGGTGGTCAAAATAAAAATTCGATTATGATAGCAATGCTATTAAATTGGTTTCACAATTGGTTTCCGATTGTCGCTCATTCTTTTCTACCACCTGACAGAGTTTTTAGTAATGCTGAAAAACAAATAAAAAAATAGAAACCATCTTATTACCGGAAGAGGATGAAAAGGTTCTATCAGAATTTGGTACCGTTCTCATAATTATTGATCACTGTCCTATTATTAACTGGAAGGATGCAAGCAAAGAATTTCTACATCCTCCTGGAAAATGGCATTTCAAATTTTTTCTAAAAAAAACTAATCAAGGAAAAATTGTTATCACTGGTGAAGAAAACTATAAGTTTTTTGTTAATCAAAGCAATTACCGCAGTATCTGTAAAAAGAATTTCAATCCAAAATATATGGAATCTATACCAATAGAACCATATTCTGTAAATATAAATTCGTTGAAAATTAGAGATGTTAATAACTTAATGAAAAAACACTTCGGAGAGCAGTGGCAAACTGATGAAAATCTAAAATTTTACGCAGATTTTGTTAATAACTGCCAGCAACAAACCATTGAGAAAGAATTTTGCTCTCAGCCGATAGAAGAAGTACCACTAATGAAAATTTAAATCCCCACCTCATTTCTTTATAATTAAAATAAAATTGTATATAATTTTCTTTTAATTAATATGTATATTACATAATAAATATGAGTATTTTTATAAATATTTTCTTAATATTATCATTAAAAATAATTAATTTCAACAAAAATCGATTTGGTATTTATTATTTTATAACAAAGTATGCTATCTCCAAAATTGGTTATTTCAAAGGCAGCAATGTCCACTTTGTTGAAACAAACACAGCAATCTCCAAATTTCAGGTTGCATTTATCCGCAAACCTCAGTGAGGATATGGATCAAACTTGGTTGGCATATTTGTCTTTTTCTTCTAAACTAATTAGCAAAACATTTAATTATAAAATTTAAGTTTCTTTAGAAATACAAGTTTTTCTTATTTATTTCGAAAATAACAAAAGTGGAGATTGCTGCCTTTGTTTCCACACCCCTCAATTGTTCATTATCTTTCGGCTGATTTTGCAAAAGCTCTTCGAAAGCTTCTCGGTGAGACTGCTCAGCTAATTTCTCAATTTGTCTCAATTACCGCGTTTTTGCTTGCCTTCATCTTTTGGCACACGTTTTACCTATTTAAAGAAGCAAGTTAAAGTAATAAAAACATTTGTTTTAGAAAAAAGAAACATTAAAATATATAAAGCCACTAAGTTTTGATTTCATTAAAAATTTTCAGAAACTTGATTACAACGATTGCTTAGTACAGACGATGATATACATAGTTACCAGAATGCGACATTGGAAGATGTAGAAAATATCAGTTCAGTTTTGTCGGATCACAATTTAAAATTTTACACAATGCCGTTTCCATAAGTTGGCTTAAAGTGACTATTTAGGCACGGGATAGCGCTACACATTTATAGGTTATAAGCTTTCTGAAAAAGTCAATAATTTTCTAATTTTCTATGAACAGTCCCCTTAATTGTCTTCCCTATAAATTTGTGAAATTCTAAAAGTGTAAATTTTCTTCATAAAACATTACAAAATCCACAAGTAAGTATGATTGCATGTAAATGTATTTAAGTACATACTCATTTCTATAAACATAGATACATTGATATGTGTAGGTATGTGAATAAATGTGTTTTAAAAGTTTAAATCCCTACACACAAATGACTGCTAATTTGTATGAAGAGTATCATGAAGAGACCAAAAACGAATAGAACAAAATAAGGAATACATACAGCCATACATAAATACATACATAAGTATCTTACAAATACAACATTCCACATTAATACAGCAACAAAAGTACCCATCTCATTTAATGTTACACTTTGCATGGCTATGTTTCTGTGTGTGTGTATCTGTGTATATCTACCATATAAATTAAAGTGTAGTTGTGTTACAAAAAGTAGTTTGTTGGTTGTTGGTTGTTGATATATTTTAGTTGGACGTTGAACGAGTACATGCTGCTGAGAGAATGTGGCATCATTATGACGATGATGATGTTGGTTGATAAAGATAAAAATCATCATGTTTAGCTTTTCGTTTGTCGACAAACAAAAGTCGACATCTTTACGTCAACGTTCCACAACCAGACTGACAGCCAGTTAGATAAACAGTCATAATAATGGACAGACCAAAGGATGGACGTATGGTTAGAACGAACGAACGAATGAAGGAAGGTTACTGTTGTTTTTGTTATTTTTCTGATATTTCTCAGTTGTTATGGCCGTTGGCATGTAAGTTGACTATTATACTGACATGACTACAAAACCTGCAAATTTTCCACACATACTATACAAAAGAAAATAAATACAAAAGCTTGCATCAATATGCTACAAATACACTCACAAAAATACAGCCACAAATTTAACGTTAGCAAGAATTTTGCTGAAATATACAGCATAACTGGCATGTAAGTAACTAAAACGTCGGGCAGTGAGACAGTTAGCATTCTACATGGACGATTATTGGAACAATCACTCGGTCGCAGAGTGAGAGAAAGATGAATTAAACAGCCATCATATTGAAAAAAAAAATAAACTAATTTTTTGGTCATGTTAGTTTGTAGCAATGAACCAACCCTTAATTCGGTTTAATATTTTCTTCTTTTGTTGTTTTCTTTTTTTTTTTATTGTCACTCGTTGCCTCATCCTTATTGTTGTGTAAAAGCATGTGCTTTTTTCCTTTAACCTCCTACTCTTCCCCCCCCCCCCCCCAAACACTTATCAGATGATTTCATTGCTTATTGTTGGCCCACTAAATGGACGCAAACATTTTCTACATTTGAGGTTGAGTCTGAGGTTGTGCAAGTGAAACACAATAACGTAAAAATATTTGAAATAAAAATGTATGGGACTAAAACGAATTTTAGGGCAACTTCAGTGTGATTTCTGTTTAATGAAAATTTTTAATTGCTGACTAAAAAAAAATTAAATTTTGCTTGAGATTTTCCGGAGTATAATATGTTTTATTTTCAATTTCTTTTAGTTCAAATCAATGTGGAAGAACATATAGACTTTATCCGGGAAAGAATTTATACAAACCAATATCCCAACAAGTTTTTTCTATTTGCAATGTATTTAGGTCATTATGACAGGATTATTGTGATAGTTGGTTTCTCAAATTGGTTACTCATAATCTGAGATCATAGTCAATTGGATTACAAAGTGATCAAGATTAAAAACTAGATTCGTGTTCCAAAAGAACAGCATGTTTGCTATAGTCGAGCAAAATATCGGTTTCCAACATTGACAATCTCGTAATTAAACTTCCCATGAATTTCTATCATAACGGATCATTGTCGTAGTTAGTTTCTCATATTTAGTATTGAAGATCTGAGATTATATTATTTACAACTACAAATATATCGCAATTAAAATAGCTTAAATTATCAGAGCCATATGTCAAAACAACATTGTGGTTAAGGTTGTCGATTGGATTAAACCCATCTTTTGTCTTCTATATATCTGCAATGCATACCCACATTCTTCCTTGACAGACCTGTATCGATCACAGGCGGATCACATCCAATAGGGGACACTTTCGAGATCGATACAGTTGCAGTTTGCGAGGGCAGTACACTGGCTTAAAATTAAATCTCTTTAGTGTCTAACCGACATCTAGATTGGTATATTGTTACGTTTACACCTTTTGAAAACGTTGGTTTAATTCCCTTAAAAAAACCGGATACTTTTGATTGCAAATAAAAGCAGTTTTAGTAGTTTAAAACTGTAACAACTCTTTAATTATACAAATGTACAACAACAACAGTCTAAATAGTCACTATGTGTTTTTTAATACTCACACACACGTTTATAATGCACAAACTTAAATGTACAAGACAGTTGATGTTAACTCTAACAGCTCCTATGATAAACTCACTGACTACTGCAACCGCAGTCACTATTTATATCCACTGCCATCTTCCTTCGAGTAGTCTAGATTGTTCTTAACGGTCAAAACTCGTATGTTCCAATTCTAGAGCTTTCGATGTTAATGTTAGCAGCTTAAACATTTAGTGTTGCCACACTTACAAACAATACTAATAACCGCATGCTATCAACATTTTTGATAAGTAGAAGCTTCTATTCTATCGCTATTGCAAATTCGAAACAATATTAATTCCAGTGGTCTATTAACGAGATAACGAGAATAACATCAATAACGAAGTTAGAATAAGCTCAATTATAGTCTTCGTGATGTTCCTGGCAGTTACGTCGCGGACGAATTGGCTAAAAATTTCTCTCGTCTGCATGATGAGAAAGTCGATTATTTGACAACAGTAAGCCTGCAATTAAATCTCTCTCTGGTGTCTACACGACATCTACATTGGTATATGAGTACCGGGGTCTCTTAATGAGACGACGAGACATTGTAACCTGAAGTTATTCCGACAAACTGGCTCTAGTTTGTTAGACGTTGGTCTCTTAACAAGATCACGAGCTATTGTATTTTATGTTGCAGTTATTCCGGGTGCCGAGTTTGCTTAGAATAGATGGTGTCCTTTGATTACATGTTTGATATTACACGGCCCCCAAACGACTGACAATATTTGGACTCAACGGTGGAGCCCTCATGAGTTCCTCTACGGTTCCTGGTAGCATTGTTGACATGGCACTGGCTAATGATTGATTGAACATTCCTTATGAGCTCTGCAGAAGTAATCATCATGAAGACGAGGAAGAGATGGTGTCGATTTGACGGACATTTCATGTAAATCTTAGGAGGAGGGATTCGATCATTTGTGCATCAGTTTGGTTCGACACCGAACCACACACGCACAAGCAAATGTCCTAATTGTGGGACTGTAACATGATTATTTTAAGGTATCACGAATGGACCAATATATGAATATAAGTGAGCTGGTATGGTTGCATTTCGGTACAATAGTCTATTCGATCTTCCTCAGATATGGTGACATCGTAGTTAACGCTGATGAATTATTTTTAATAATTTTTAGTATTAAAGTGACACAGTCTATTTAATGATCTTCCACGTTGCACGTTGTGATGAAAGGTAAATTTGACAACTTTATAGCCACTGGAAAATCATGGTGAGCCAAAGAGGCTTAAAAGTATCGGCAGTATTATGCAAAATGATTTGTATTCACTACTTTTGTAAGCTAAATATTGTCAGAAGCTGTATGGAAGTAATAACGATTCCTACTGCTTCAAAATATATACAGTAGCAAGCACAAAAAATGCAATGTTGAGTAAAATTATCTTTAAGTGCGGTAATTTTAAAATAATGGTGGCCAGTTCAAAATATTTCTTTGGTTTATTAATCCGTACAGTTATAGATACCTATTATCAATAACATTATATAAATATTTTTAATTACTGATATATTTGTTTGTAATTTATTAAAAAGAGTGCGAATTTCATGGGAGCAATAAAAATGCAACAGCATAAATTTCAATGTGTTTATTTAAATTAAATAGTATTTCTTACAAAAAAATCTTAGAATTAATATTTAGTGGCGTAGCCCTTATTTTTTATGACCTCTTGCAACCTAGAAGGCATAGAGTCGACTAAAGCTATTAATGTGTTAATGGATATTTTCTCCCATTCACTTTTCAAAATTTCTTCTAATTGCCTCTTATTTGAAGGATGTTTCCTCTTAACTTCCCGATCTAATAGCCCCCATAGATTTTCTATGGGGTTTAGATCGGGAGACTGTGATGGCCAATCCAAAACGTTGACATCATTGTCGCTTAAAAAGTTTCGAGCTAAGCTTGAGCTTGAGTGCTTTGGATCCTGTTGGAATATGCTACTAGGAGGCATTTTTTCCCGCAGATGAGGAAACATGTGTTCTCCAAGGATTTCACAATACTTCTTGGCGTCCATTTTTCCTTCGATTTGAGTTAAGGGGCCTACTCCATCACGGGAAAACGCACCTGTAAATACGTGACGTAAAATCAATAATTTTTTTTACACATATCGTTCTTTACCCCACACCATTATTGATCCACCGCCATGTTTTACGGTTGGAAGTTGATATCTAGGAGAATATCTCTGTCCAGGCGGTCTTCGAACAAAATTTATCCCATCGGAGCCATTGTTCATTTGACCAAACCTTGTAACGTTTTACAAATGCCAGGCGCTTCTTTTTATTGATTGCACTGATGAGAGGTTTCTTTGCGGGTCGTCTCGCATGCAAATTAGCCTCTTTCAACCTACGGCAAACAGTGTGAACGCCTATAGAGACTCCCATTTGCGAAGTTAGCAACGTCCACTGCGGTCTTTCGTGTATCTTTTTTAACCAGTGCAATCATCTGGCGGTCTTGGCGAGAGGTAGTTTTTCGAGGATTACCACTACCTGCTTTCCTTTCCACACTATTTCTCAAGGAAAATCGAGATTTAATCCCACATACGGTGGATGGATTTACACCAAAGAGGTGTCCAACTTCACGCATGGATTTTCCTTCCTCTAAGGCTTTAATGATTGCTGTTTTGTTGTCAGCTGACAGCTGCTTCTATTACAAAACACATGTTGTATAACATATTTAAGAAATTTTCAATTATAATTAAATAATTAACTTACTTTAACTATGTTTTTATTATGCATTTTTTTTGCTCGCTAAAAATTTGCACTTTTTTTACTAATTAAAAAATATTTAACTTTTTAAAGCAAAATTTGGAACAAACTGTGGTTACTTTGTTAGTTACCGTTATTATGAAACAGATGTTATTAAAGATCATATGGCCCAGTGTTGCATTTTTTGTGCTCGCTACTGTATCTTGTTTTTTGCTGGGATATAAACATAATTCTCACAATCGGTTTACACCAAAACCATGGGAATGAAAGGTAATTTCCATAATATCAGCTGCAAACTGCCATTTGAACATTAGGAATCGATAGTATACCGTCCACAGGATTTACAATATATTTAGATAAGTAAAATATAGAGATTTCGTCCTTTCAAATAACTTTTATTTTATATTTATTGTCGAGGTAGTCGTGATTGGTTAAGCATATCTCAGCCATTTGTGAGTTGATTTAATTGATTTTCAAGACCAAAATTCACGAGCGAACCTATATACTCAAACAATAATTGGGATCGTAAAATATTTGGGACCTTCGAAAAGTTGAATGCGACATACGAAATTTCTTATATCAACTTCTCTATTTACAAGGATCCATAATATATAACTTCATAGGGTCAAAAATATATATTATAGAAGGTACAAATGAAATGACAAACGTATACGTTAGCATTCATACTGAAGGGCATACAAATAGTACGTATAAGAAAAAAATCGAGTCCCCGAAAAAAAATCAAACAAAAAGAAGACTATATCGTCTTCTTTAATGAGGGTGGTTGATTTGTGTGTGTTCGTGTATGAGCGCCCATTTAGTAGTATACATGCACTACGTATTTATATGGATTACTGTGTAAATGTATAAGTGTGTGTTTGTAGATATTGTTGCTTCAATTATTATGTTTTACCAAGTTTTTCGTTTCAGTTTGTGTTGCTTTAAAAAAAAAAAAAAAAAAAAAAACCATTGTTTCCATCTACATAAAACAGCGCTTTTTTGATGTTGTTGCCTTTTATAACAATATTTGTGACTGTTGTTGTAGTTGTTGCTACATCAAGGCAAACAAAAAAGTAAAACTACGTTGACAATACGTTTCGTGAAATCGTTAAAATACCGTATAGCACACCATAACCATGATTGTGTAAGTGTATGTTGTATGTATGTATGTGTGTGTGTTGTTCTTGGCATACTAAGCAACAACAATAGCAACAACAAAAATAACAATAAATACTAAGAAAGACAGCAACAACAACAGCAATTTTATGAGTTAAATACAACAACACCACCACTAATACTACCACTCACTCGTACTTTCTTTTTTCTTGTTTGTTGTTTTTTTTTTTTTTTGTCAAACACCATCAACATAGACATCCATGTCAAAAATTATCCTTACAAAACAACAGCGACAACAACAATAACCAACCACCCACAGCAAAAGCTTCATAAGAAAATCAAAAAAAAAAAAAAACATAACAGAAAATTCGTAACAAGAAAAATACACACTCACACAATTTTATCCTTCACCCTCGCTTTGTTAACCTACGTGAACAGTGGGACATGGAGTGAGTGTATATGTGTTGGTAGGCAAGTGAGCCAGTGAGTGGGTGGCTGTGACTGTGTGTGTGTTTTAGTGAGGGTATGAGTGTAAAGCAGCTGCCATCAAAAATATTCGTCCTTCATGGTATTTTTATTTCATTTTGTGTGTTGTGCTGTATTATTTTTTTTTTTTATTATTTCGTATTCATTGTCCTGTATTGTAGTAGTTGTAGTAGATGAAAAACGACTTTAACTAGAGGTTTGACTATAACTACTGTTGCTGCTTCTGTTAGCATTGCTTTGCTACTTTTACTACCATGTTCAATTGAATGCTATAGAATGAATGCTTGACGAATAAGTTTGAATGTGTATGTATCTTTATGTGTGTATGTTTAAGCTGTGCTTGTTATTATTGCTGTATACAGTGGAAGTCAAAACATAGCGTTTTTGTTCTGAAATTTCTTAAATTTCGTAAAAAAAAATTTTATGAAATTAATTATTTTTTCCTCAAAAAATGTATTTGTTCATCAAAAATATTAGCTTAACATCGAAAAGTTGTCAGAATCGAAGAAATCTCTTGATTAAATCAAAACATCTGATTACAACAAATCATAACGAATCTGTTCTATCTGTGCAGAAATAATATTGTAACTTAAGGAAAAAAAAAACATATAAAGAAATTCCCGAATTAGGAACCCCAATTGTTTTCTACAGCAATGTTTTAGTTCATATTTCATAATAACATGATTGTTGTTATATGGTTGCAAATATGATTGATTGTGATGGATGTAATATTTGTGAAAATTATATTTAACTACAACTACATTATAATAACTATGAACAAATATTGTTATACATGATCACAAATACTCCATAATATGGTCATGTGGCTACAACCATAATTTGCCCATGTTATATTATAAGTTTAAAATTGATCATATTATGATTGAACTAGAATAATATTATGGTTGAGCTCAACCATAATATGATCAAACCATATATGATGTTTTTTGAATAAAAGTTGAGGTGCAAACAAAATATGGTTGGACGCAATCGTATTATGGTAGTGCTACTATTATGATTTTTTATTAGTTATATCATATACGAACCCTATCATAATTAGACTGCAACCATAAAATCAATTCATAATATGACGCTGTACGATTATGGTCACCTCATAAAAACTCCAAAAACGTAAAAAAATTTTAAGTGAAAAAAAGATTTTTTAAATTACTTAAGTTAAATTTCTTTAACTTAAAAATTTTTTTTTAAAAAAATTTGTTTAAATTAATTTTTTTTATTTTTTTAATGTATTAGTGAAAAACATTTTATAATAAAACTTTTTTTTTGGTAAAACAAAAAATCTGGTTAAAAAATATTTTTCCCGATTTTCACCCAATGTAGGTACGATTAACTATGGCATTACATACGTCGTTGCAAAGGTCTTTGAAATATCTATCATTGGATATCCATATTTTTTATATTAATGACTCAGTAATCGATTTGTAGATAAAAACAAGTAAGAGAGCTATATTCGGCTGTACCGAATCTTATGTACCTTCACCAAATTATACTTTAAAATAAAAAAAAAAATTTTTTTTTAAATTTTTTTTTTCAAAATTGTTTTTTAAAAGTTTTCTCCAAAAAAAATTTTTTTTTAATTTAAAAATTTATTTTTTTAATTTATTAGTGAAAAAAATTTATGAAAAAAAATGTTTTTTGACCCAATGTAGGTCCAACTACTAGCCTTATATAAATCGTTGCAGTGGACGTTGAAATATCTATCATCAGATATCCATATTGTCTTTATTTATGACTTAGTAATCGAGATATAGATCAAAAATAGAGGTTGTCTCGGATTTTTGCTCATATCTCCGTTATTTATGGACGGATTTTGCTGATTTTGAATAGAAAACTTTTCGAAGGCATGTCTGAATTATTGAAGATTTAGATGTCGAATATATCTGGGGTCTTCAGAAAATTGATTTCAACAGACAGACAGACGGGCATGGCTAAATCGACTCCGCTATCTCTAAGGATCCAGAATATATATACTTTATAGGGACGGAAAATTATATTGTGGAAACCCTTCTCAGGAAGGTGAAGGGCATAAAAATAGGTAAAAAATCGAGGTTGTCCTGGTTTTTTCCTTATATCTCAGCCATTGTGGGCCGATTTTCTCGATTTTAAATAGCAACCGGGTCTATAGAGAATATGTTTATGTATGAATCATGTATATAAGTTATTTGGGGGCTACAGAATGTTGATTTCAACATACAGACGGACATGGCTATATAGACTCCGCAATCTATAACGATGCAGAATATATACTTTGTGGGGTCGCAAATGAAAAATGTAGAAATTACAAATGGAATGGCAAGCCATAGTGAAGAGTATACAAATATAAACATTTTTATCTTGAGATAAGTGGCCTGAAAATATGTTTTTTCTTAATTGGCAATGTTTTTTCTTAATTCAGAAGTAATCGCACTAAACATTTGATTTTGATGTTCAAAGTGTGTCGCGTACTCTATAGTAGTTGCAATTTTTCCAAATCAAATGTTATGTGTCTATAGCAGAAGAGAAGCAGCAAAGCGGTAAATATAAATCAGCTGCTGGGTGAAAAATATTGTTTAAGGCTACTAAAAACTGCTAAAAAAAGATAAGTTTGAGCCATACTAATGTCGCGTTCTTCACCCAGAAAATGTCGAATAGGTCATTGATTTTGTTTGCCTTGTTTTTTGAGGATGATAAGTGTGTATGTGTTTTCATTGTGTATTTACTAGAGTCCAGTCTAATATTCGGTTAACACCAGTATTCGGTATTCCATCCAAATCTGGCCGAATACCGAAAAAACTTGTATTTTATAATAAAATGTTTAAGCATTTAGTTAATAATTATGTTCAAAAGAACTTTTTCAGTTCAAGATTAAAAAACAAGATTGATTCCACAACACAGAGTATACAGAGGTGTCATGAGACAGAAAATAATCTAGTTTTATAGTTGTCTCTTTCTTTATAAACTGCCCTTTTCTGCCCATAATAATTCAATTCCTTTGAGATTGTGGTAAGTAAGATACAACCATTTTTGTTTCAAGTAATTCAAATTTGTATTTATTATTTATTACTTTCAATCACTTGTTGAGGCGTTGACCGCCCCAGGAGAAGTATTATGATCAGTGTGACCATTTTAGCATTTTTACAGCTAGATCTAGCATTTTTTATTTTGATTTAGCTGCAAATTTTCGATTTAGCATTTGGCATTTTATTTAGCATTTTTTAATAATTTGTTTAGCATTTTTTAGCTTTAATTTATTTTTTATTTTTAACACCTTCGACAATTATTAAAAGGTGATTGATAGTACAAGTTTAATGGCAACCATGTAAACGATGAAAATATAAATAAAACAAAAACTTAAATCTGGCAACATAGAAAAAAAATCGTCGCAAAGTATATTTAACAAGATTATAACACTAACACATTGAATATCTATTTTACATTGCCTTTGATTTGGCTAAGATGAAATAAACAGATGACAGGTGTTTGTTGTTTTTGTAGTTGGGAAACAAATAATGTCATCTTTGTATAAAACGGTTTTTCTTTTAGTTACTTCTTATATTTCTGCATAAACAAAACAAAGTTTTCAATTTTATAAATACTAAAATGGAAAGGTTGTTAAAAAAGAGATTTGTATTTATATTAAGACGTACTCATTAGTTTTTTAAAGGTATCTTAAAAGAAGTGACCAAAATGTTGATGTAGAAGAATTTAGCAGTGATTCTGAAGACTCATGCCTTCCAACTACAAGTAAAAGGTATAAAGTATTATTTTTTTTAACATGCGTATTGTCTTTAATGCAAATGTGTTTATATTTTAGAATGTATACGCAAAAACTTAGAAAAAAGTGGTTAAATGACCCAAGGTTGTCTAATTGGATCCTTGAAATAAATGAACAACAGGTTAAATGTAAATTTTGCCAATGTATTTTAAAATCAAAACTAAGTACACTTATAGCCCATGGAAAAACGTCTAAACATGTAAAAATGAAATCCCCATTCAGTGGTAATGGCCAGAAAACCCTTCAATTTAATCCTATAACCAGTCATTCTAAAATAAAAGAAGCAGAGCTAAAAGAATCTTTATATGTTGCTGTACACACGAGCATAAGGTATACTGATCATTTAGTTCGCCTCCAAAAAAATATTTTTGATGACAGCAAGACTGCTATTGGCATGACCTTGGGTCGGACCAAATGCTCGGCATTAATTAAGTCTGTTTTGGCACCTCATTTCCAACAACTTCTTATAGATGACATCAGTGACAGTAAGTTTAGCCTAATAATAGATGAATCAACAGATATTACCACAGAAAAATATTTAGGAATTGTGGTTAGATATTACAGCAAGACTAACAAAACTATTGTAAACACATTTCTACAATTAGTTGCCTTAGAAGATGGAACGGCCCTAGGCATAACAAGTGCAATTTTAAATGTTTTAAAAGAATTTAATTTAAACATTTCAAACATGGTGGGTTTAGGCACAGACAATGCCAGAGTAATGACAGGAATTAATCGAGGTGTTATTGCCAATTTAAAAGAAAAAAATAAAAACATTGTGTTAGTGCCCTGTGTCTGTCACTCTATTCAATTGTCTGTGTCTTCGGCATCAAAATCTCTTCCAGAAGAGATAGAGTATTTGGTAGCTGAAACATACAATTGGTTTTCAAAATCCACAGCTAGACAAAACAATTATAAAAATATTTACGCTGCAATAAATGATGATACACATCCGTTAAAATTGGTGAGAGCCTGTGACACCAGATGGCTGTCTATTGAAACAGCGGTAAGTCGCATTGAATCTCAATGGCTAGAGCTTAAAACGCATTTTCAAATAGCTGCTGCTTCAGAATCCTGTCATCAAGCCAAAATATTGAAGGAAATGTATAGTGATACAAATTTACTTTATTTAAAATTTTTAAAACCATTATTATCTGATGTACAAAGAGTTAATAAAATGTTTGAAAGCAACGATGCTGACCCCACTCGTTTATTCTCAGAACTTTATATTCTTTTAAAAAATCTCTCATCCCAAATTGTCTTAAAATCGGACAATTTTGATCCTTTAACATCACCCTTAGAAAATTTGTATATCCCTATAACATATTTTAATTATGATTTTGAAAATTTTTTACAATCAGCTAATATAAATAATAAAACTGAAAAAGAAATTAGAATAATATGTAGAAATTTTATATCGGATTTAATATATCAACTAAGACAAAGATTACCTAAAAATTTCTTAAGTTTAAAAAATACTAACTTTTTTGCAATTGACAATAGTTTGAAAATGAATAAAAGTAAATTATATGAAAATTTCAAAGATGAGATGAAAAATTTTTCAAAAGATGAAGTTACAACTTTGGAATTACAATGGCAAAAATTAACTTCTTACGAGTGGGAAAATCAGAAAACAACTATTGAATTTTGGATACAAGTTTACGAGTATAAAAATGCTGTTAATGAAAATCCCTGTAAAGAATTGTCGGAATTTGTAATGAAATTTTTAGTTTTGCCATTTAGTAACGCAGAAGTTGAACGTGTATTCAGTGGAATGAATCTTTTAAAAAATAAAATAAGAAATAGAATGATATTAAATACAATGAATTCACTGCTCTATATTAGATGTGGTTTAAAAAGATTAAATAAATGTTGCCAAAGTTTTCAAATAACTAACGAATTAATCAAAAAATGTAATACAAATATATATAATAATATTATAACAGAGCCATTGGAAAGTGAGGAATACACTTTTGATGAAGTATTTAATATGTAATCAAAAAATCTTATTTTCTTTAAACTTATTTATTTATGAAGTACAAATGCTATTAAATAGCAATATAGTTTTGTTTTTTAGTTTTACGACATTTTAGTATATATAAAAGAAATACAAAAGTCCATTTGATAATCGGTTTCGTAGTATTATATCGTTGTGTGTTGTAATTTTTTTATTATAAAAAAATTACGATATACAAGCTACGACACTGATATGGAATTTTACAAATGTTAAATGAATTAATGGTCACTTTTGCCAACAATTGTTTTATGTTTTTATATTTGAGCACATATTTATATGTGAAAAGACTGAAAAGAATATATATTTTTTTTTTATATTAATTTTATAATTTTTAGTTTATGTCCAATTAATAAATAGCTTTTTTTTTGTTTTTGAGTTCGATTTGGTTTTATTTATATAGAAAAACATAATTTGTATAAACAGCGGCACAAATAGTGAAGAATTACTATATTAAAGAGATACAAAAAATTTAGCATTTTTTTTGGCATTTTTATTTTCAATTTTAGCATTTTTTAGCTTTATTTTGGATAGGATTTAGCTGCAAAAATTTTTGAGACCTGGTCACACTGATTATGATACTTCTTTGTTATACTCTGTGTTTCACAATGTAAAGTGTGTGCTGCAGAGCACCTAAAATGAGCTGAAATATGATCTAAAATTAAAATAATAAATGTTTTGTGAATCACTTATTTTTAGTATCTGAGAAATTTCCATAATCACATATTGTATTGTGGACCAAAAAGAGATTCAAGAACTACTAACGAGAGGTTTAAGTATAACAATTTAAACGTTTATTTATATCCAATACGTGAATTGTTTATCAATATTACTTAGTTGATGATATGCTAAAAATTTCATGGTCTTCTTTTATTCAACTTATTTCACTAGACTAAACTACATAATGTAAGCAATTGTTCCAGAATTTCAAAATCTTTCTAAGCATTTAATTACACAACAACCTAATATAATCTTCAAATCATTCTAAGTAAAACTCCTAATTTGTTAAACTTTTGTTACACACTGTTG
Organism: Calliphora vomitoria; assembly: GCA_942486065.2. Taxonomy (NCBI): domain Eukaryota; kingdom Metazoa; phylum Arthropoda; class Insecta; order Diptera; family Calliphoridae; genus Calliphora; species Calliphora vomitoria. Next base: position 17,322,777 of record OW818031.2, on the reverse strand, counting down.
CTAAATACTATGTACCTCTATAGTGATGTAAATAAGTATGTATATATGCGTGTATATATTTAGGTTTGTGTAGTCGTACTTTTTTTTCCTGCTTTCATATCGTGTTGGCAAAATGGCATGAACATTTATTTTCAAACTCATTTCGATACTACGTGCTAAATTTACTCGTGTACAGCAGAACGTTTGTATGTATGAACGCATTTATATACATAGATACATACATACATATGTATATAACACTGTAGCATTAGCATGTTTAAATGTATGAACAACGTTACATCCATACTAACTAAAACTCGCATTCAGACAGTTTTCGTACTCATACTTCTCGGTACTTGTTGTTTGGCATTTGGATTTTCTCTACTATGAAATGTTAGTTTTATTATGTGTAAGCTCTGCCATCCATACACCCAAATATACATATTGTTTGTATACAAAACGATATCATCATCAACAACATCCCCATATACACAGAGCAACATTTTCATAGTCGTCATAGACGTCGTTTTAGTCCTCGTCGTAGTCGTCATCATCATCATCACTACAAGCAACCACACCATTACCCAAAAAATTGTTATCGTCTACCCTGTATACTCCCAAATGTTATAGAGTCATGTACATCCAAACATTTATAGATTTGTTGAAAAGGCATCCTTGTTGGCATTACGCCCTTGTAAAGCCAAACAGTTGAAATCTCAGTGAGTGTTGGTGTGTATTTCCATAATACACCCGATATTAAACTAAATGTAAGTGAGTCGTACACGTTGGCGAAAAGTTAAGTGAACTTTTTATAATTTAACTAGCTGACCCGGCAAACGTTGTTCTGCCATACAAAAAATAACTCCCATATTCATAAAAAAAATTAAATTTAAATAATGTTTTAAAGCAAAATTTTCATAAAAAATTGTATTTGAATAAGGCCTCAAGTGATTGCGAATGGGATCTATGCCAGCAAGTAAATTGTACCGCTGCAGACGATGACCGTTGAATTATTTGGATAATATTCATATCCAAATAACTTCAAAATACTGAAATCAGGATTAAAAAAGGAGCGAGTGGGAGTAGGGTGCTGAAAATTTGGCAATATAGGTTTTTTTTATGTCAAATAAAGAGAAATACAAACTAAAAATGTTCGCAAAAAAATGCAAAAAACATTTTTCTGGATAGAGTCACCCTAATGACCTGGCGGTATGAAATATACTTTACGACCTATTCTCATACCTATCAAATATACATACAAAATTTCATAAAAATCGGTTGAGCTGTTTCGGAGGAGTTCAAACACAAACATTGTGACACGAGATTTTTATATATTAGATAAATTTAGCAGGGTCTAGAACAGGTGACCCCCAATAACTTACAAACTTGATTCATACATCAATATATCGGGAATTCTTCCGGTTGCTTTAAAATCGAGGAAATCGGCCCACAAATGGCTGGGGTATAAGGAAAAAACCGGGGCAACTTAGATTTTTGGCCTATTTTTGATCTATATCTGGATTACTAAGTCATTAATATAGACAATATGGATATCTAATGATAGATATTTCAAAGTCCATTGCTACGATGTATATAAGGCTATAGCAATTTGGACCTACAATGGGTCAAAATCGGGCAAAATTATTTTTTAACCCGATTTTTTTTTACCAAAAACTATTTTTTTGGCATAAATTTTTTTTCACTATTAAAATTAAAAAAAAAAAATTATAAAATTAAAAAAACTACATATTTCGAAAAAAAAAAATATTATTTTTTAAATTTTATAAAACAATTTTGAAAAAAAAAAATTAATTTTGTTTACCTAAAAACATTTAAAATTTTTATTTTAAAGTATAATTTGGTGAAGGGTATTTAAGATTCGGCACAGCTGAATATAGCTCTCTTACTTATTTAAAGTTAAAAATTTCAAGCCTTCAAAAAAAATATTTTTGAACTCTGAATTTAAGTTTATTGCATTTAGCTGGATGATCTTTAAAACAGACTGGCGCTATTAATTTTACAAATATTATAGAACTAAGTCCAAAATTGTCTAATTAATAACAAAAAATAATTGATATTTCGGTTATTTTTATTATATTTTGAAACGGTTTTGAGAATGCAGATGAAAATCAGATATTTTTAAAAGTTAGACATAATCTAGAAAACTTTTTCTCGGTCTCCAAATCTCTTATCGCGCATTTTTTTGTATGCTTACAGTTGGATCAATAATATAGTGAAGACCCCATGAATCTTAATGTTAATGATGGAAAAGGTAATTTCATAGTTGAAAATTATATTTTGTGATCATACTTCGCAATGTAGGACAGAGAACTGAAAATTAAAATAGTCCTTCTAGTTAATATGTTTAACCACGGATTTTTTAACTAACATTTATTTATAAATATAACTACGTATTGTTTTCTCTCAGTGTCTTTATATTTGTTAAGTAAAGTGTTTGTTTATATTTGTTTTTGTATCTACTTTAGTATTGTCATACTGTTTTGGGTCATCTGAACACAAAATTTAGTTAAACATATACTTGTATAAACGCATACAGACTGTCAGACAAATATACATTCAATAAAAGTCGAACATAACTACATACACATATTAAAATGGTTAGATACATATGGGCATTTCCACAGAAAAGTTCCATCTTAATGAAACACAAACATTTTCCCTAACCAATGGTTACTACAAAAAATTAAAAATATTTATAATATAATGTATTTGCATTCAAGCTAGTTGTTGTCATGGGATAACAACAAATTAATACAAAATAGTGCTAACAAAGCTCGATTAACTGTAAGTTTTTTTGTTGTTCATATTCTAATGTCACGTTCTTGTAACAAAATCATCGTTTGTTATCAGTATTTCGCGATCGTTGTAGAAAAAAGGTACTGCATACATTTTACACAACATAATGTCGCGTTCGCTGACTTAAGTGAAATAATTAAAATAGATTGGGAAGATACAAAGTTGCAGTGAAAAATACTTGCACTAAATATATTTACATAATTATCTTATGAAATCTCGTTTCTTATCAGTATTCCGCAATCGTTCTAATCATGCAAACCATTCAAAACAATATTTAATGGATTCAACAAAAAGAAATTACACTAAACCTTTTATTTTGATTTTCAAAGTGTGTCACGTTCGCTATCGTATGTACGTATTTTTGTCAAGAACCAATGGTTAATTGCTTCAATGTGCCAATTTAGATGGGTATAGACGTGTTCCAAAGAAGAAGGTAAGCATCAAAGAGGTACTTGGAAAAAATTAAAAGAGATTCCCTAAAGCAAAGGTGCCCAAGCCCAAAACTATTGGTCCTCAATTGTTTTTGTAAATGCTCTTAGCTATAGGCTGTGTGTTTCAATACTCAATAGAGCACTCAGCACTTTCTCGATTTTAAATAGCAACCGAGCCGGAAGCATTGCCGATATATTGATGTATCAATTATGTTTGTAAGTTATTTGGGGGTTACGGAAAGTTGATTTCAACATACAGACGAAGAGACGGAAATGGCTATATCGACTTCGCTATAAGTCCATTAGAACGATGTATATAAAGCTATAGTAGATTGGACCTATAATGGGTCAAAATCGGGAAATATATTTTTTAACCCGATTTTTTTTTTACCAAACAAATTTTTTCTCATAAATTTTTTTTCACTAAGAAATTTTAAAAAAAGCTACAAAAATGTTATTAAAAAAAAGAGAAATAAAAATGTCTTTATTTTTTTTTTTTTCAAAGACATACGAATGTCGCGTTCTTGACCATGGAAACGTCCATATATTTACTACTATATCGATATACAAGTACAACAACATTTATGTGTTGGTTAATCTGTCTTTCTACACATCTACATACAATATACTTAAACCTACATATATAAACACAGTACAAACACATGCAAACATTTGCTAATGTTAAACTTAGTTATTTGCACAAAACTGTATAACATAGTCAGAAATGCTTTCGCACAGACATTCCAACCCTGTAATATTATAAACAGCAACTTTCAACTTTGTCAAATCGCTACTACGAACTTACTAAATGTAGAAATTCAACTTATTTTAAAAGTTCCTTCTACATTCAATTCCAGACCATTTTGTGGATTGCTTTATTTTGACGCAAAATCGATTTCGATATTTCCACCATTTAAATGTGTCTCTTGCTTAATAAAAACTGGCTAAGGTAAAGAAGGAATCATCTTGACAATCAGTAAAATTGTACTTTACAATGATCTGGATCATCCCGAAATATACCGAAAGTTTGCAAATCAATATGTTACGTTATTCATTTTCCCACACTAATATTTTGACAAAAATCAGAGTTTCACTTAGAAATTTTGTTTTGGATTCCTATCTGGCCTTAACTGATCTTTTAGTTGAACTAGTGCCATGCACTGCAGGGTACTTGCATGCATAGTTTTCAACACAACTTCATATACGAATACTATAAATATTTGTTATAATGTAAGTATGTATGCATGTACGTATGTTTGTGTGTATGGTAAACATAGAACTTTTGTTGGCCAACATTACTGTCTGATGATTGCCTTGATAGTCCTTTATTTGTTTGTTAGTGTTGCTGTTGTTGTTGTTATTCTTGTAGCCTAAATACACTGGCACATACACAAATACACTAACTTGAACTATAAACCATCCATGGAACTGGCTATAAGTTGGTGTGTATGTGTGTGTGTTTGTATACAGACATAAAACAAAATTTAGTAGTAACTTTTGCTATAATAGTCACATAACATTCTACGTTCTATAACTAGTAACACGATGAAGATGAGAAGTACGATGACTACGAGGACTAGTACGTACATGTTGCAGTTATGGAAAACGTGTTCAACCATTTTTAGTTGGAAACTTGCTAAATACAACTACATGTACAGACAAACACATATTCATGTATGGGCATTTCCACAGAAAAGTCCACCGGGACCAAAAATTAAAATGTTTATAGTTTTATAATATAATGCATCTAATCATAATTGTTATCATTCGAAAATGTCTTGCACATTTTCTCTTTAGTGTTTAATGTTAACATATTTTTTATCTTATGAAATCTTTCTATCAACAAAAAATCAATGAGCAAATTTCAAAGAGGGCGAACAAAGCTCGATTAACGGTGTCGCGTTCTTGTACATAAATGATGCGTGTTTTTATATACCTAAATCCAGTGGCTTACAAAATGAATTCAACTTAAAATTAATATTCGCACTAAAAATTTGACAAAACATAATGTCGCGTTCGCTTTGGCAAGTGAAAAAATAGTTGAAATAAATATTTGTATTTGTTTTTACTACGATCAATTTTCAATTTTCTGTAAAAATTTAATTAATCCTTATTTCCAACGAGACTGGCAAATTTGTCGCGTGCTAAATCATACTAAAAACAAATGCAAATATTTATCAATAGAAACCCACATTTTTATATTTTAGTTAACAAAGAAAACCAAACAACATTTGGCTATATGAGGGAAAAAATGAGGCAGCAAGACTAGTCTGCAATTCCCAAGAGTGCCTGAAGGCACTCAACAATTAATCACGTCTCTAAAGAGTATCTTACCTTTTTTTTATATAAATCTTGACTCCAATATATAAAATACAAGTATACTTTTTAAGAAAAAAATATGATTACAATCAGGAAACTCTAAAACACCTTAATCAATGTTTGATAGCACAACATGGACTTCCCATATTATTTTGGTTGTTAATGAACTTAATTTATAAAAATTGCAGTAAATAAGAAATAAGAGAGCTGTTAAGACGTTTAAGGGCTTAATAAATATTTAAGTATGTTTTTTAGAAACTGTTACAAGAGTTTTTGAAGTGAAAAATAAGTTATATTTGCATTTATTGGCATTTTTGCGATAAGTGCCTTGAGGCACGCTTAAGCATTAAAAGATTATAAAAAAACAATTAAAAAATGATGGTATAGTTCGCAGAAAAAAGCTACACTTTGCAGTAAACATAGCGCTGCTAAAATTCCGTTTCTTTCAAGGGTAAGTGTCGCGTTCTGGGCCATGGAAATGCACATATTCAAACCTAGTCGATCAAATTGTTAGTGTGTGTGCTTGTAAAGTAGAATATTTGTTTATACTCTATGTACACCAAGTTTAGAATATAGTATTAGGGTAAAACAATAGGTTGTGGTTAAAAACTTGTATTAGGGATTCGGAAAACGTATTAATAGCAACTGGTGTTTTTTTTTTGGAAGAAGTACCTAAATGTCTGAGTTTATTGTATTAAGGGATATTATTTCATACTGAAGGGTCCCGACAAATAGTGTCTTTGCGAATCTGTTGTCGGAATTCCCTCCTATAATATAAATATTGGAAAACCATGAAATTTCGGAAAGGATATGAGTAGAATATAATTGTATTTATTCATTCTGTATTTATGAATATCTATGTATCTGAATAGATTCTAATGCTATGTATTATGTGCGTTTGTATGCATGTGAATATGATAACTTAGCTCGTTTCATTGTTGATCCCCCAAATGTGCCATTGTTTTTGCTTAAATATACTATACTATACAATAACAACAATAACAAAAACCTAGTAACTCATAGTCATAGCTGTTTATACTGAATCCATTATATTTGTATAACATACAAAACTTAAACAACATTCACAATCGCTCTCAGATATTTTTGCAAACCATATTGAGTCTATACTTCTATTGTGAAAATGTTAGTATATGTTATGTACATATGTATACTTAGGTATATTTGCATTATGTATGTATGTGTTTGTCTCTGTATCTGTTTGTTTTATTATGTGCTTTTCGCAACAACTTTAGAACTTTGCGTAAATGTTGTATGTATGCAAGGCTGTTGGTAGTGTATGTAAAGCTTAAGACAAACTCGTGCCTCTAGTTCTAATATATGGACTAACAATGAAGAGTGTAAAAATTTAACGGTATCTGAATGGAGATGAAACAGTATGTCAAAAATTTTAACAGATTTTAAAAAAACATTTTAACAAATTTTCCAAATTAATGTTAAAAAATGATCCTATATTAAAAAAAAACCTTATAAAATGTAAAACCGGCCAATATCTTTGGAATTGGATCACATCCAGAGTGCTTTCTTTAACCCTTAAATACCAGCTATCAGAAATAATAAAAAAAAAAATTACTTTTCCTTTGGTAGTATTATATTATTGTAGTAAATTATTCAAGCTTTGTTAATTAAAGTTTCATAATTTCAAAGAATACAAAAGTAAATCATTTGTTACAAAGCTTTACTTTGAGATCCGTCATTCAAAAAAATTATTTTGTATCACCCTGTTGAAATACAAGGTGAGTTACACGGTGCCAAAAATTGCGGCTACAGATTTTCGCTTATATCCCGGCCATAGACAATTCAGAAAGAATTTCTTACTGTGAATTTATTTAGGGGGTTTTCCAAAGTTAATGTAGTTTATAAAATTTGGGTATAAAATTGAGATAGTCGTGGGTTTTCGTTTATTTCTCAGCCAATACTGGACCATTGGTTGAACCAATTTCAACCAATGCACGGACGATTTAGCTATATCACTCGGTAAATCAACTCCACTATCTGTAAGGATGCAGAATAAAAGGTCACATACATTTCCTTATGTTCCTCCAAAAATATAATTATGTACTATTGCATTATAATACTGGCTAAAATACTTTTTGCTAAAATCCTATTTTCAAAAATCTTATTTTTCGACCACTCAATTTCAAGAATTTAATTATGAATTAACATATTTGAAAAATATAGCATATTTCCATAAATTAAAAAAAAATATTATGGGGATATCATAAACCGTTTAGAAGATATGCCCAAATCTATAAGCCTCTAAAAATTATTTAATTTGTGATTTTCCATGGAAAAAAATAATGTAGTCCCACTTTCCCTCAAGCTGTTGTTTTAATAAAACAACGGTAGATGTGACCGATTTTATTGAAACTCGGCTGGAGTTCTTCTTTAATTTCAGAAAATGTATGTACAAAATTTGTAGACTTTTGGATGGATAGGATTTATATGGTCAGTAAGGAATCATTTAGTGCGATCAAAATAGAAGTTCAGTGCTAGTACAAGGTGGCGCAAAAGTAAACTTCCGATGTTTTTTGGCTGTAATTAAAAAAAAGGAAAAACTTTGATTCTTCTTGTGGATTATTTTTATTTGGTCTTTTAAGTTTTTTTACATCAAGTCGAGAATATGATGTCATGTAAATTGCCGCCGCCATAGTTGATTGTCATTTGAGCCCTTTTATTGGCATTTTCCATCACTTTGGCCAAAACTTCCGGCGATAGATCCTCACATTCTTGATGGATATTGTCTTTAAGAGCTGCAAGAATCTGAGGCTTGTTGACAAAATCCCGCGACTTCAAAAAGCCCCACAAAAAGAAGTCTGGAGCGGTCAAATCAGGCGATCTTGCTGGCCAGTGCAAATCGCCAAAACGGGAGATTAGGCATCCTTCAGCATATCGGTTGTGGCACGTGCAGTGTGTGCCGTTGCACCGTCATGTTGGAACCACATGTTTTCCAATCCCAATTCATCAAGTTGCAGCAAAAAGAACTCGTTGATCATTGCTCTGTAGCGCTCACCATTTACAGTAACCGTTTGGCCCGCGACATCTTCGAAGATAAATGGTCCGATGACTCCTCCAGCGAAAACAGCACAGCATACAGTGACTTTGAGCGGGTGTAATGGCTCTTCGTGAGTTACACGCGGATGTTCAGTGCCCCAGAAGCGTAAATTTTGCTTATTTACGTACCCGCTAAGATGGAAATGGGCCTCATCACTCATGATTATTTTTGATGAAAAATCATCTTCCTCTTGGTGGTGATTAAGGATGGCTTGAACGTTTGTTAGACGCGATTGGCGTTCAGCAGCTAACAGCTGTTGCACCGTCTGGCCTTTGTACGGAGACATCTTCAAATTTTGAACCAAAATTCGCTGTAAAGACCGTCGACTGATACCCATTTGCGTGGCACGTCGTCTGGTCGATGTCGACGGCGCTTCCATGACATCCTCGGCTACAGCAGCAATATTCTCTGCAGAACGGCTACTCCGGGGTCTGCCACGCCTGGCAGCATCTCGTGTTGTGCCAGTCTCTTCGAGGCGAGCGGCTAAACGTCGCAGTGTTTCACCAGTAGGCGTTGGACGGTCAGGAAATCGGCGACGAAATTCACGTTGTGTCAAAGTCACCGACCGATTATTGGTCAAATAAATAGTCAGCAATATTCCGCGTTCTGGAGCAGTGTAGCGTAACATTGTTTATTAACGTGTATTTCGCATGTGTTTACTACACAAATGTCAAAACAGAACTGACATTAGGGGCCAATCGCAAAATTTATAGCATTTTCTGATAGGAGGATTACTTGTAGTACCATTTCAAAATTGTAGAAATTTTAAAATATTTGGACACTTCACATGTCATATTGTCATAATGTCCTAATATTTCACAATGGCTTTTAATGCTTTTCAAGCAAAAAATGTTATAAAATAATAATACTTTCTATGTTATGTTTATTGTGTTATCGTAACGAATCAGCAGAGACCAACGCCGAATGCCTAAGAGTCGGTTAAGCCGAGCCGCCGAGTGGTGATATAATAGGACATTATGACAATATAACTGATAAGAGACCTTATGAATTGCCCAATTATTATTTTCCAAATACATACTAATTTTGAAAATAGAACCAATTTGAATATAGTACTTATTTAAAATAAAATCAATAAATCATGATTATTGATAAATATTAATGATTTTGAAATAGTACCGATTGTAAAATGGTACCAATTTCAAAATAGTACCCACTTGCAATATAGTACAAATTTTTAAAGTAGCAATTTTAAAGTAGTTCCATTTCCAAATAGTTCCAATTTCCAATATGGTACAAACTTTCAAAATAAAACCAATTTTATTTTTTTCATTTTCAAAATTGTTCCAATTTTAAATATGAACTACCAATGTTAAAATACATTTTGAATCAGAGAATTTTTGCCATATAAGGATGTCTGGAGTTGTCAACAATTTTCGTCTAACAAATTTATTTTGACCACTTTGTTAGGCCCTCTATGCCACTGTGTTTAAAATTTAATTTCATTTTGTTATTGTATGATACGATTGTATTACAGAACAGTATGACAAACATAGCAATGCAAACTTTTTCTGTTAACAATCTTTTTTTGCAAAAAAGAAAAAAGAAAGGTACTGGCAAAATAAAAATTCTATCAAACTTTAGCACAGTCTAAATGTAGAGAGAAAAAACTGACACACAAACAGTCATTCATATACAAACACACATAAATGCCAAGCTCTTACCATGCCAACGGTAAAAAGTTTTCTGACAAAAAAAAATAAATGTTTCAGAGAAAAAAACTTTTCCATAACATAGTTCCCAAAAACGAAAAAGAGCAATAAACATAAACACACACACACAGGGACACACACACACATGGCTTTATTCCGAAAGCATGGCTGTGAATAAAAGTTAGGTAACTCACACATACACACACACACAAGCACAGAAATATACAAAATCATATAAACGAGGAGACAACATACACAACTCGTAGAAAATCCTGAATTTCCCACTAAAAATGTTGGCAGTAAAATGGAAATGAAAACAAAAAAAAGCTGAAAAACGACATACTTACACAAATATATCCACACACACACAAACGTATAGTTATAGACATACTACATTGGCTTTAATAACAATAACCTGTTATTCTACCCGAAAAAGTAGATCCCTACCAACTCCTGCCACCTGCGAGGCATTTCCACACGTACATATAGACAAACATACGAGTACATGAATACTTTAATATTTGCCCACTAAACATTTGTTGCCAAATTCGGTCAGAATTCGCATGTCTGCACAAGTTACCGATTTCGTATACGATGTAGGTACTGAAATTTTTGTGAGAAATCGCAACTCTTTGCCTAGGAAAATCCATACATTTTTTCAGACTTGTCGCACAAGTTCTGAGGGAAATTCTAAAGGAAATTTAGACACGTCTGATTGATATCGAACAAAAGTTTGAACAAAATTTCAATACTGCTGCGATATTTATAATTAACGCATGAACAAACATCAGAAAATGGTCCAAATGTTTAAAAATAAAGGATTTGTTAAAAATGTTAGCTTTTATTTTGAAACATTTGTACAATATAAATGTATTCCAAGTATTGCTCATTAAAAGCTATGAACTTTTATCATCTTTCTGGCAACATATGGCTCATAGATCAGCAATGAATCACGTTTTTGCTATTCATACGCACTTATGAAATTATAAGTATAAGTGAGTAGCCATCATAGAAATTAAACTACTCTGACGTACTCATACTCACAACAACAATGATTTATAAGTCTGCGTAGCATTAAATATGAATCCGACGTCTACATCATACTCATACGAACTCAAATCTGTTTGATTCATAAATAACCTCAGCCTGACTTATAATTTTAGGAAAATACTCATGACATTTACTATTGATTCAACTCATCCGACTCATGCTTGTTTTTTTATGTGTAATTATATAGAATTCGGTAACACTGAACCACACAATCTCATAATGAGCATTGAAATGTTCGCATTCGAATCATACTTATTTTGCATCGTCTATACAAATTGATTTAAGTACAGTCGAAATGTATGTGTATGATGATTACCTCAAAATTTAAAAGTGGATATGTATCTCGACAACATTATAATAAATATGAATGAGTACAATCAATTTTGAGTCATGATTCAACTCTACCAGTTTTTCACTACTCTTTGCTGATCAATGATATGGATTCCGAACCAAACGAATTGCTCATATTTGAGGGCAAGAACGAATTAAGCCAATTTTGGATACTCTGTTCTAAGATGAAAGGTATCCAAGAGAAAGCGTGCTGCATCGATCAAAACAAATAGTATTCGAACATTTCATTGGCCGCTTACGCTTCGGATTATCGTGATGGATCCATTTTTCATCGCAAGTAATTATTCGGCGGAAAAATTATCTTGCCTTCAATTCGTATGCTAGCCAATTTCACTGCCTGTGAAATTGTTGCTTGAGTAGCTCTCAATGATTTTGCAAGCTCTTGTTAAGATTTACAATAATTTGCATGGAGTAATGCCTGCAATTCTTGGTCTTCAAACTTTCTTGTCTGGCCTGGGTGATCATTGTCTTCCGTGTCAATCACCATAAGCTTTGGTAAGAAATCGGTGTGCGTCAGTGGCACATTTTTCAAATTAAAGAAGTAAAGCAAAACTTCCCTCAAGACGCTTTGTTGGTATAAAATTCGACGTTTTCGAGGCAAAAAAAAATTTTGTTGTTTACACTATAATGCACAGTGGTTTAGAAACGTCTTTTTTTGGAAATAATTCGGTACCTCGTGAACTATTGCAGATATTGTTACAAAATTTCACATGGTTGGAACTGAGGTGTTTTTGATTTGATATACTTTTGTTAAGCCTCCTAGCGCAAATTGGGGCCAGTGCGTGGCCCCTCAAAATTGGTTACCTCGGGTCTAAGTTTTTTTAAAAAATTTGACAAAAATTCATTTATGATCTGAATGATCTGAAATTTAAAACATAAATAGTCCTTGAAAACCTTAGGACTTTAAGATTGAAATTTTAGTATAATTAGGAAATGATTTACCTTAAAAACTAAAATAATTATAATATGGAAATTTTTCATGAAAACAAATATACAATTTTAATTAAAGTAAAATTTTAACGGTTAAAGGTACCATAACAAAATTTGGAAATAATAAAGACTCAAATGTTCTTAAATCAATGTCATTATAATTTTTAACATTTTTTATTTTCAAATAACGAAATTCCTAAAACGGGGAAAATGTGTTCCAAAAACTGATTTTTTCAGAAAAGTGCCTACTGTGACGTTATTTACATGTGATAGTAAAACAAATAAGTGATCTATATTCGGCTGTGCCGAGTCTTATATAACCTTCACCAAATTATACTTTAAAATAAAAATAACAAATTTTTTGCTTTAATTTTTTTTTTTTCGAAATTGTTTTTTAAATTTTTTTAAATTTAAAATTTATTTTTTTTAATTATTAGTGAAAAAAATTTATGACAAACATTTTTTTTGAAAAAAAAATTCGGGTTAAAAAATAATTTTCCCAATTTTGACCCATTGTAGGTCCAACTTACTATAGCCTTATATACATCGTTGCAATGGACTTTGAAATATCTATCATAAGATATCCATATTGTCTATATTTATGACTTAGTAATCGAGATATAGATCAAAAATAGGTCAAAAATAAAGGTTGTCTCGGATTTTTGCTCATATCTCCGTTATTTGTGGACGGATTTTGCTGATTTTAAATAGGAACCTTCTCGAAAGCATTTCTGATAGAATTATAGAAGATTTGGATCCCGAAGATATCTAGGGTCTTTAGAAAATTGATTTCAACAGACAGACAGACGGACATGGCTAAATCGACTCCGCTATCTATAAGTATCCGGAATATAAATACTTTATAGGGTCGGAAAATTATATTATGGAATTTACAAACGGAATGTCAAACTTATATATACCCTTCTCACGAAGGTGAAGAGTATAAAAACTTTGTTAGTATTTAAGAATCATATTGGGATATACACATATGGAGCTTGTTTGAAGATTGCCCCTTTGCTATTTTAGAATTTTTTACTCAAACTGACATTTTTTTAATTGGCTACGCACTAGCTCTAGGAATTTTAACATATGTAAATCAACTCAAAAACACCTCAGCTCCAAACAGATACTGAATTATTTCCAAAAAAAATGTTTCTTAACCACTAAGTGAGAATAAATGACAGATATTTACACTTCAAAAGAACATATAAGTTATTAGAAACAAAAACCGCTTTTAAGAGATACGCCATCTATTGTAAATCCTGCATTTTTAAGTCATACACCCAATATGATTTTGATTTTAAAGTCTTTTTATTTACTAATATTTTAAAAAACAATTTCTATGTTTCTCAATTACTTAAGCACCCTTCAACTTCTTATAGAGTATTGTATTTCATCTGCGAATTAAAATTGTTAATAAATAATAGTTTTTGATAAATTTAAAATCTTTTTATGAATGATTTTATTTACAAAATAAGAATTTAGTTAACTTGCACTTGCAGATCAATATTTTTTAACACATTTTATTGACTAGTTGTCAAAAGTCCAATTGAGAAGTAAAACAAAATAAGAAAACGTGCAGACTTATCGGTTAATTGTCTTATGATATTCCACAAAATGTACAGAAATGTCAGAAAAATATTTCGTGATTTTCTGAAAATTCATGACAAATAATCTTTACTGGGTGGTCACTCTCATACAGGGAAAGTTTTGTTTGGAAAATGAAACTAAAAACTCTAGGGACACGGAGCACAAAAAGTGGCGAGATGAAAATCAAAATGAGAAATAAAGAAACCCAATACAAGTGATACTATAGGCATAGGTCGACATTTCTTTTACCGTAGACATTTTAAATTAATCTCTGGGAACAAGAATTAAAACCATTGTTAAGTTTAAAACTTAGATAAGTAAAGCTATTAATACACATTTGTCAGATCTTACAACGTTGTCAGAAAAATGTTCAGTAAATGGTTAACAACCATATGTTTCAATATAAGTTCACATGGTTGATTAACCACTTACTGAACGTATTTCTGACAACATTGTAAGATCTGACAACCGTGTATTAATAGCTTATTAGTGTTAAAAGATAACTTAACATGTATGTGGACTGTGGAACGTATGAGTAATATGTTACTATATATTGTTTCCCATTTTCAACAATAATACGAATTTATCTTGCAAAACTATAAAATCATTTGAATTATTACCTGATATATTTAAAATATGCCTTACTATTACAAAAAATTACATCAAGTGTTACCAACCCCAAAGCAAGCCTAACATACCTTTTAATTTCCTATAGGACCATCATCGAGTATAAAAACTGTAGCAATAAAACGTTTCTAAAGCCACAACAACTGCTAAACCGTACTCAGTGTGAATGTAACAGTTTCAAATCATACCAAAGCACAACCCACCCACCAAACAACCATCCATCCATCGATCCTTTAGCCATCTACTAAATACAACCCAACAGAGATAAACTGGTGAAACAGTAGTGAACTAAATGGTTGTTAGTATGTATGCCATACACACATATCCATTTACATTAGGGTGGACCTTATATTAAACTATTTCAAACATTCGGTGCTCCCATGGTCTAGTATTTGGATAATCGGTTAAGGATTAGAGGACAAAAAATCCATGAAAATAATTTTAGTATTTTACACGATCGGTTTACTAGGTCCAAAATATTTTGGGAGATATCCTAAAACAAATCAAGGTCTGTGAGTCGGCCTAATATGTATGTATGTCTGTATGAATTTTTGTGTATTTGTAAGGATTTGTTTTGGTTCGTGTTTAAGTTTGAAATATTCTCGTGTGTATAGGATTAGGAGGAGAGCATGTGTAAATGTATATTTTGGCTATATTCGTATAACGTTTGTTGTTGCTTTCATACGGTAGGGTATATTGACTAACTGTTAGCAATGAATGTTTTTAGTAGCTTACGTTGGCAGATTGTTTTATTAAAACCGTAAAAATGCAACAACAATAACAACAGCGACAACATACTACATACATTCACACACATTCACACTGTTATACAAAAAATACCCAACAAAAGTACCGAACAAAAAGTATAAAAACTTTAGGTTAGACCTGCGGGTATGTAGGATATAAATGGGGGGGGGGGGGGTAAAAGTTTTATATTTTTTTAAGTTACAATATTTTTACACACTCGTGTACATATGTACATAAGTACATATTTAAGTATATGTTTATATGTATTTGTATATTATTTTCAGTTATTTTTGTATTTTGTGGGTTACTTTTTATTTTATTTTATTTTCTTTTATTTTTGTCTTTTTCGGTTATTATTTTTTCTTTATTTTTTGGGTAAAAGTTTAAATTTAATTCAATACGGAATATCAGCAATGAGTAGAAGCTTCCGTTGGATAAAGTTACTGTGTGTATTTTTTTTGAAGAGGCGGGTATGAAGGAGGATTTATGTCACACATTTACAAATAGAGAGTTTTCAACAAGATTTATAAAATCAGAGATTATAAAAATCTGTAATATGGGCATTTCCACAGAAATGTCTAAGAAAAATTAAACTTTAACATTATATTAAAAAAATTAATAAATTTGTATGTTTTCTAAATCAATTTTTATGCTTGAAAAAAAAAAAAAAAAAAAAAAAAACATTACATTACATTACATAGACCTATATTACTCATAGCTCACGTAGTCCAAGGATTTTATCTTTTTTTTCCTTTCGTTGGCGAAACAATACCATTTTAGTTATTTATTTGTTTCAAATATTCGTAAAACATACATTAAAAATATTTTTACACTCTTATAACATATTGAGCTGGATTAGCTTGAAAACTGAAAATATTATTTTTCTTGCTCTCCAGTAACTTTAGTATTTATTGTTCACATATGTATATATATGTATTTATATCATCTTATGAAATCCTTTTATTAATAAAAAATTAATTCAAAAAAGTTTAATTAAAATTAAGTTTTTATTTGAATTTTTTTATGTAATAATGTCGCGTTTTAGTACCTAATTCATTGTTTTTTTTTTAGTACTCCTCGATCCAGATCCAAAGATTTGTAATTTTAACTAGAAAAGTAACTGTAATACTAAACAGTGTGTCGCGTTCGCTACCGAAAGAGTATTTAAAAAAAAACAAGTAAGAGAGCTATATTCTTATATACCCTTTACAAAATTATACTTTAAAATACAAATTTTAAATATTTTTAGGCAAGCAAAATAAAAAAAATTTCAAAATTTTTTTTTTTAAAATTGTTTTTTTTTTAATTTTTTTTTACAAATTTTTAAAAAAAATTTGTTTAAATTTATTAGTGAAAAAAAATGTATGACAAACAAATTTTTTTGGTAAAAAAAAATTCGGATTAAAAAATATTTTTTCCGATTTTGACCCATTGTAGGTCCAAATTACTATAGACTTATATACGTCGTTGCAAAGGTCTTTGAAATATCTATCATTAGATTTCCATATTGTCTATATTAATGACTTAGTAATCCAGATATAGAGCAAAAATAGGCCAAAAATCGACGTTGTCCCGGTTTTTTCCTTATATCTCAGCCATTTGTGGGTCGATTTTCTCTATTTCAAATAGCAACTTAACTGGAAGAGTTCCCGATATATTGATGTATCAACCATGTTTGTAAGTTATTTGGGGGATTTGGAAAGTTGAAAGAATATATATACTTTTTGGAGTCGCAAATGAAAAATGTAGAAATTACAAACGGAATGACAAACTTATATATACCCTTGCCACTCATGGTGAAAGGTATAAAAATGATTTTAATTCGATGGATAAATTGTTAGGCCAAAGATGATGGAAACCTTGATAAAGATCCACTAAATTATAAAGATAAAAACAGCTGAGAAAGCAAAACATGTTGGGTGATAGAAAGAAAAATGCTTGTAATGAAATAGTGAAGTTTGAGCCTTATGCAAGTATATATTAGAAGCAGCAGTAAAAATGCAGAAATACATTACCAGTGGGTTTAGTTAGAGTTAACGTTATTGAATTACTAAGTATATACAAATTATATCGAACCAATAAATACGAAGCATTTGTTGAAACAATCTGAACTAATGCTTAATACAAACGTGACGGGCAAATATGCAGCGTGATAAACTATATTACAGGTTGTAAAAAAAACGAATGCATACATTTCAATATGACAAATATCAACATCGGCTTTAAAATTATGTTCCATTTTACAGATTTTTACATTTTGCTAGAGACAATCGACAGACAGGTTATATTTTTTGTCGTGTTCTTGATCTTTACTTGATTTTAAATAGTACCAATATTCAAAAAGTACAAATTATAAAATAATAATTATATTATCATAAATAAATTATTTCAAAATAGCACCAATTTTAAAATATGACCTGTCAATATCTGAAAATGTTTGCACTAAACATAGTTTTACTGAAATTCAATCGAAAAATTAAAACGAGAAAAAAAACTTGTTTCGATTTCTTTCTATCTGTTTACTTCAAAGTCGTGATTATGTCGCGTTCTTAATCATGTAAATGGCCATATATAAACAACTAATGCGATGCTTTTCGCGAGTGGGGCTTATATGAAAGCTTTTTATTTGGCCGATCCTATCAACATTTGCTAATGTAATTTCTATGTGAACAAAAATGATTTGTGGTGAATTTTGTGCAGACATCTTAAGACATTTTTTGGAAGTGGGGCTAATTACAAAGCAATTTGCTTAAAATTTAACAGTCTTGGGATTTGTCTCCAAATATGGGTATTTGAAAAGACTTCTTGGGGATATATTAACTATTTTACGACCATAAGACTAATTTTTGAACTATTCCAATAAAACTGTCAATTTTCAAAGACAATAAAAAATAAGTGCTGTAACCGAATTGTTTTAATCGAAACACATTAATAAGAGACACGTTTACGAACTATTTAAAATGGAACCCATTCTTATTTTTGTTATTTAGTTATTCAATATTATTGTGTTGGGACACCGGTTTCCCCGTGGTCATCAAAGGGTTAAATTATTTTGGGGATTTTATGGGGATAAAGTAATTAATATATGGTTCTTTTTATTTTCGATAATTGCAATAAAGTAGCAATAATTGAAATTTATCTTACGCTCTTTGGATAGAAAATGGAGATGTTTAATACATTCCAGTACTTACTATTACAGCTGTATTTCCAAGACATCTAATTGTCGTATTTCATGTGCAGATCATAATAAATTTTAATGGTAAATTTTATGCCAGGCGTAATTCTGCAATTCTGAATTGAATGTTCTCAAATCTGCTTTTTATGCAAAATGTTTGACTCAAACAGACATTTTTAACAAAAAATTTGTTTTTTTATTTTTTATTTTCTTAAATAATTCTTATAATTTATTGAAATACGAATTTTTGAATTCAAGGAATGTTAATATAATAATACCTAATTTAATCGAACACACAGGGCAACAAAATCGAAAAACTTTTTTAGGCTTTTTAAACCACTTCACAGTTTTGATGTATTGTGGTTCCAATAGTACAAATATGGTCAAAATTTTAAACTCTATGGAGAGGTTCTTTTTAAAAAATGTTTAAGAAAAATTGTGAATATAAAAAGCAGTTGATGTTAACTCTAACAGCGCCTACGATCAACTCACTGACGACTGCCACCTCTGCCACTATTTATCTCTACAAACAGACAAACTAGTACATTCGAATTCTAGAGCTTTCGATGTTAATGTTAGCAGCTAAAACATGTAGTGTTGCCATACTTACAAACAAAGCTAATAGCATGCTACTAATGGACGTGTTTATAAACATGATGAATGCTGCAGGCAGTCGACTGTTAAATTCAAATCGCTATTGCAAATTCGTAACAATATCTCAAAACGGTTCAGTCCGATGTGATTAAAATAAATTAAGAAAAGTTAAGATTTACAAAGACTTTAATCAGCGAATGAGCGAATTCACTTTATTGTGAATAAATTCGAAAAGAATCTATCGATTTTTACGATGCATATCTCAATTTGTTGCTATTATATGTGGCTTTGCGATAAAGCAATAAACATGAACAATTTCTGCCGTTTTCGATTTTTCATGAGTTTTTGCAAAACAATTTGCTATTTTTACGTAAAAAATTTATTTTCTATGTTTATTTTTATAACATCGTACTGACCCTTTATTCAGATATCATTAATTATGTGGCGATACGTCTAACAATATTTATAATTTTACTTAAAAATTTAAAAAAAAATCTATCCATAGAATTTAAAAATTTTACCATTTTTGTACTTGGGTAGCCATGATGCATCAAATCTATATAGTGGTTAGTTAAGCCTTTTTTACTGTTGATCTTTTAATTTTATATTTAGTTTAGTTTTTCTGTAGAATTGAAAAAGCAATATTTGGGAAATTTTGGTAATATTTTTAATTTGTGTTGGGGCCAGCGATGAAAAGTACCTGGCAACTATATATGTGGTGAATATTATCCTGGTAGCAACTTTTAAAAAAATAGTACCATTTTCAATATAGTACTTATGAGTATTGTACCATTTTTATACATTGAAAATAGTACCAATTTTCAAAATTGAAAACATTTTCTAACAGTAGCAATAACCATAAATAGAACGTTATCTACTTTAAAATACTTTTTCAAAATATTAGCTATTTTAAAATTGTATATTTTTCAAAATAAAACAAATTTTTAAAAATACCATTTTGATAAATCTAAATTGTCAACAAATAAGAGAGATATATTCGTCTGTGCCGAATCTTATATTCACTTCACCAAATTATACTTTAAAATAAAATTTAGAAAAAAACATTTTTTTTTTTTAATTTTTTAAAACAATTTTTTTAATTTTTTTTTTCGAAATTTCTTTTTACAATTTTTAAAAAAAAATTTTTTTTTAATTTATAGTGAAAAAATGTAGATAAAACAAGTAAGAGAGCTTTATTCGAATCTTATATTCCCTTCACCAAATTATACTTTAAAATAAAATTATAAAATTTTTAAGTTTTTTTTTTCGAAATTGTTTTTCAAAAGTTTTTTCCAATTTTTTTGAAAACAATTTTTTAATTCAAATTTTTTTTTAATTTATTAGTGAAAAAAATGTATGACAAAAATATGTTTTCTGTGAAAAAAAAATTTGGTTTAAAAAAAATAATTTTCCCGATTTTGACCCATTGTAGGTCCAACTTACTATAGCCTTATTCACAATTGTGAATGAAAATTAAAAAATACAAAATTTCATCTAAAAATTTCCCATGTTGGGAAATTGTTTTACGTGAACAAAGTTGACGAACGAAAAATGGGAAAAGAGGACATATTTCATGTGAAATTTTGAAAAGTTGTCTTTTTCATATTTTAAAACTAACATAATGAAAAATTTATACATTTTAGAGCAGCATCAATTTAAAATGAAATCTGTTTTTAAAGTAACTTAAAAAAAAAAATACAAATAAATTTAATCTCCTGAAACCCTCTGTCAACCACGTCCCTATTGCTAAACTTCTCATATATTCGAAAAATAAATAAATACTTCATTTATACAGACATCCCAATACAAGGCACAACACAACAACAGCACGGCAACACAATGCAAGGCAATCTACGAGTATGTGGCACTACGATACGAGTAGCAAGGCGTCAAAGTCATGGTAATGGTTTGTTTTATACTTGTATTCTCACATTCTTGTATTCCATACAAGAAACCCCATTATATCATTGGAGAGTGGGGGCACAGAATTATTACACACACAGATGCATACATCTTTTATGAATATGTATGTGTTTAAGTGTGTATATTTGATGTGTTTTTTTTTTTTATTAAACATAAAAAGCGCCAAAGGCTGTTCAAGTATACTTGTATGTTTATAGAAAACTTTTACACTCACACAGCCATGTATACATAAGAATATATAAATGTATGTTTGTGTGTGTGATTGCAAGAATGTATGTACATACATATGTGAGACTATATGTGTTTGCATGTGTAAGTAAAAAAATCAACAAAATATTATAGCAAATGCTTGTGAATTTTTTACTTTGTTTTGGGTATTTTGTTTATACCCTACACCACCACACTGGGAAGGTTATATTGCGTTTGTACTGATGTTTGTAACGCCCAAAAATCTACCGATCGACCCATAATTACTTTTTGAGTCTATGAAACGATGTCCGTCAGTCCGTTTGGCTGCCATGTAAACTTTATGCTTAAAGTATAGGTCGCCATTTTGAAGATATGTATTTCAATAAAATAAATTTTTGCGCCCAAGGGTGAATGAAGTCTATTGATACTGGCTTCAAATCGGTCCATTATTTCAACTAGCCCCCATACAAACGTTCCCCGAAATAGTACTTTTTTGTCATAAATGTCTGATCTTTATAGGTATATCAACAAATTCCTCCACAAATAAGTTTTATATAAAAGGAAATCCCATTTAAATTTTTTTTCAGATCAATGCAAATTTACCAAATGCCTATACAAGACCTTCTTCCAAAAATCACTTTAACGAGCATAAATCTCTTACAAATGTTGGTATTCACATTTAACATAAATAAGTTTCATATAGACATAAAGCCCACGATCTGATTTTAGGACGATCGGTCCATAATTGATCCCAGCTTCTACATAAGGCCCACTTCCGAAAATCATAAAATTTTGGAATCTAAATAAAATTAAACAAAAATAAGTTTCATATAGAAAAAAAAAAAAAACACGTAAGAGAACTATATTCGGCTGTGCCAAATATTATATACCCTTCACCAAATTATACTTTAAAATAAAAGTTTTAAATATTTTTAGGTAAACAAAATTAATTTTTTTTTTTCAAAATTAAAAATTTTTTTTTTCTCAAATCGTTTTTCAAAATTTAAAAAAATTTTTTTTTTCAAAAATGTTTTAATTTTTTTTTTTCGAAATTGTTCTTTTTAATTTTTTCAATATTTTTTTTTTTAAATTTTTAAAAAAAAATTTTTAAATTTATTAGTAAAACAATAATAAAAAAAATTGTTTGTGGTAAAAAAAAATATTCGGGTTAAAAAATTATTTTCCCGATTTTGACCCATTGTAGGTCCAAATTACTATAGCCTTATATAAATCGTTGCAATGGACTTTGAAATATCTATCATTAGATATCCATATTGTCTACATTAATGACTTAGTAATCCAGATATAGATCAAAAATAGGCTAAAAATCGAAGTTGTCCCGGTTTCGATTTAAATAGCGACCGAGCCGGAAGAATTCCCGATATATAGATGTATCAATTATGTTTGTAAGTTATTTGGGGGCTACGGAAAGTTGATTTCAACATACAGACGGTACATATAACGATCCAGAATACATAGAAATGTAGAAATTACAAACGGAATGACAAACTAAGATATAGCCTTGCCACTCATGGTGAAGGGTATAAAAAACACAGGACCTAATTTTAGGACGATCAATTACGAAATTTGAATAGAATAAGGATTTGCTCATATGAGTTGACCGGGTATACTTTCTTACTTGTTATATTGAATTAGTGCTGATGTGTGCAACGTGCAAAATTATTATAGTCCCAACACCCACCTTAAAATATACCAATCAGCTCAGGATCACTTTCTGAGTCGTCCAAGCGATGTCCGTCCACGCAAGCCTAATCAAGCTACAGGTCGCAATTTCAAAGATAATTCGACAAAATTTGGCACGCACTGGTTTATTACCACTAGGACGAAGAACTGGGTTAGAATTGGTTCATTATTTCTCCTAGCGCCCATGCAACTGCCCTATCTGAAAATAGTTAAGCTCTCATAAACATCTTAGTTATACAGATATCCAAATCAAATTTTCTGTAAGCAGAACTTGCACTATCAAATTGTGTGATAATTGTTCCATACTTCCGAAGATCACTTTAACTATCATAAATCTCTTAAAAATATTGATATCCAAATAAAATAATAATCTTCTCGTTATAGGGTATCATTTGGTAGGGCTTGACCGATTATACTATCTTGCTTGGTTTTTATTGTTCTAGTAAACACATACATACATGTATACATTTAAAATAGGATGGTCCCAAAAAAGATCCTGTAGATCTCATCTAGAAACAAGTTTATTTTGTATGAAGTCGTAATGTAAAAAACTACTGTTATAGTCATCCTTTTTAAGTTTTTCACTTTTTTAAAACTTCTTGCTAAGAATGCAATTTATGCAATTTTAGTATTATGTATGTATATTAAAAGTGCTTTTTTTCCTCATTTTCACAAAAATGTCATATCTCAGAAATTGTGGTACGCTAGAAAAACTAAATGAAGAGCAGTTTGTTTTCAGTATATTTTACTAAAGGCTAATGCTAAAAGAACATTTGTTAAAATGATGCCCTCCTAATATATAAGAATATGGCTTAAGTGTGTTGCTGCTGTTGTTGGCTCTATTTTGTTTCTTTTTATAATTTACTAGAACAAGAAAAAACAAATAAAAACGAATAGAGGAAACAAAATCTAAAAACCTAATGGAGCACACAAGCATAAGACGAGACTAGAAATACTTTTATTATTTTTTAAATGATGGCATGATTAAAGCACATAGAACAGCAAGTGGTTGGCCCATAACGAATATTAAATACCTTAAGCCATAGAGAAATACACATGGAGAGGAAACTGGAAAAGAAACTCATTCAAAAAAAATAATTAAACATTTTTTTACTAATACATTTTCACCACTCAGGTTTTTGACAACTGAGTTAGGTCTTTGACAGAAGAGCTTCCGATCTATAAGTATTTATCTAGGGCTTAAACTAAGTTCTAGGATACTTTTAAAAATTTTTAATAAAATTTTAAAAAAACATTAAATATGGAGATCTTTGTGAATTTTATTGTTTAAAGGTGCAGAGCAAATTGAATTTATTTAAGTAGTAAATAATTAACATCTGCTACTTTAAGAAACTAGAAGACAAATAAATCTGTTTTATATTTCAGATGTAAAGATGCTATTTATCAAGTATTCATGATACTATTTGCAAATGTTACATGTTGAAGGACTAATTTCATCTATTGACTTTGTAGAGTACTTATAGATTTTTTTCTAACATAGAATGAACCGAAGAATGGGTATGACAACTCTACAGGCAAATAACAGCAAAGAATAACAAAAGAAACAAAATAAGGTCGTTCTAAGTATATAAAAATATTTAAAAAGGAAAAGCAGGGAAACCAAAAAAAAAATATATTAAAAATACTTGTATTAAGAAATATTGGGTTAGTTTTCAAACTGACTTAAGATCTACCAATCTTGGATAATATGGCTTTTCGAACATTTGTTCAGTTTTTCTAAATAGAGAAGCAACTAAGCAGAATTTTAGTTAATTCGATATCACTAAATATCTTATCGGTCTCTAGTTTGGATTTATGTGAGCTGCATTCCATATGAATATAATCAACATTATAGGTATACAGTGGTGGTCAGCTAATTAGGGACAAAATTGTTTGCTATACTCCATGTGATTCTCAATTAATTTTTCAAATATTTCCACAAATATATATGCAAAAGGACTGTTTTAACATACAAGTGTGTTTTATTCATCTGTGTCAATTCCTACATATTAACCACGAAAACATACGTTCTTTCTACGACATCACAAACATTTTTTTCTTTTTTTCAAATAAACATATCGCTCATTTGCTGCAACAACGTCATAACTCAAAATCCGTGTTTTATGAACTGAGTAACACAAAATATGCGCCGTTCTATATTCTTTCATATAGTTTTATCAGTTTTCAAAAAAGTCAATCATTTTTTGCGAGAGAGAGTTTTATTTTTGTTGTAAACATCAAAATCAAATTTCATGTTTTCTCGTAAAATTGACAAGAAAAAAATTGGGTTAAATACATATTAGAAGGATATTAACATCTACTATTTAAATCAGGTTTTATTTCTGAAATCTCATGATTTGTTGAACATTTATTGAACAGGCTGAATTTGACCAATGACATGGGTGATGTTGGTTTAGAGGGACGAAGTGGTTTGTGGCGTTTACACATGCAAGTAACAGCTCGAAAAACTCAATACATTCACACATGCAGCCACCTGAAGCTCACTGTCTAGTAAGTTTAGCTGGACAGTGATTTTTTACCACTTTCTGCAATAAAGTGTCAAAAAAAAAAAAAAAAACAAACAGATTTGGTATAATACATTTCTATGTATTTTCGACATTTTCAAAAATAATACTTTTATAAATTTACTTCCATGTGTTAATACAGGATTAATAATACCCCACAAGAAAAACTCTAACACGTTTTGGTTCATAACTTCTAAACTAAGAATGTGTTGAGCTTCAACATTTTTTAAAATATATAAACGACTATGGTTATTAGTAGGGGGCGGATTTTCATGCATTTATTATTGGAAAATATGCGCCTAAAATATGCCTCAAAAAAATCAAAATATGACCTAAAAGTTTAAAAAATATGCACTTATATTTTTGTGAAGAAACATATAATAATAAACAATGGATCGTGCAATGTCCAAAAAATACACAACAGTGTTCCCAGAAGTTAGGATTCTTTAAACTATATCAGGAAAAAATATATAATTGTTCTTCTGAGATTTATAACGCAGATAGAAATCAATTGGTTACTTTATACATTTCATGTAATCTAGCGTAAAAACAATTGTCACTTAAGTGTCTCAAATTATTCTATAGTGTAGTCACTTTAAGTATTAACTGTGTAGTGCATTTCTCCTTAAGTTATCTAAAAGGGTCAATTGACCCTATGCTTAAGACATGCACGTGTTAAAATAACTAATCACGTAACTAGTTATATAACTAGTTGTCACCCTAAATGATATGTAAAATCACTAGTTCAGAACAGTCTCCTAGAACTGCTATGAAATGGCTGCCAGGACCTGTAATTGTGGATGTGAAGTAACAAAATCTTATAAATCGAATCGATGAAAACAAATATGTTTTCGATACATTGAATAAATTGTTGATGCATACATAAAAAACTCTAGACTTTTTTGAAGCAAAATGTTTTGAAATGATAATTTTCAATTGCTGATAGAGAAATGAAGAATTTAATGCCAGTTTCTCGATGTCGAAGAAGTTTTTGTCCAGACAATATGTTGCCCATTGACGACAAAAAATTAATTTTTTATTAAAAACTTGGATAATATGCATATAAATATGCATTTTGAAGAAAAATATAACAAAATATGCATTATTAATAAAATATGCAAAAATATGCACTAACAAATCGATGCCATTTTACAGCAAAATGTGCGATTCGGATAGATAATAAGTCTACATTGTATTTGAGCGTTCGAGAAAAAACAGGCATTTGCATATAAATCCGCCCCCTAGTTATTAGCATAAAATTTTATGAACATTTTTAAAGCAGTGGTTTTTGAGATATGTGACTTAACTGTAAAATTGCATCGATTTGCTAGGACATATTTTTGCATATTTTATTAATAATGCATATTATGTTATATTTGTCTTCAAAATGCAAATTAATAAGTATAAGTATTTATTTTCCCTTTTTGAATAAATTATAATATTTGGCCTTCGATGGCCAATATATTCGGTACAGCCTAATATATTGGCCATCGAATTTTGATTTATTTGAATTTATGTGTTGGTAAAAGTTTTGAAAGCTTTTTTTATAATATTTCTTATGGTAAGAAAAAACAAAAGTTCCATTTTAAAATAAAATCGACTTTAAGAAAAATTAACTTTAAAATTTTTTTTCAAAATTGTTTTTTTAATTTTTTTCCAATTTTTTTTTTTTTTTTAGTAAAAAAAAAATTATAACAAAAAAAATTTTTTTGGTAAAAAAAAATTGGGGTTAAAAAATATTTTTTCCGATTTTGACCCATTGTAGGTCCAAATTACTATAGCCTTCGTTGCGGTAGACTTTGAAATATCTGTCATAAGATATCCATATTGTAATCAAAATATTGATAAAAAATAGGCCGAAAATCGAGGTTCATCCGGTTTTTTCCTTATGTAGCAACTATTACTCTACCATAAAACTACTTGTTTTAAAAAATAAAATATCAAAATAGTTTCATTGAATTTTTAATAACTTTTGTAGAAAATATGAAGAAATAAAAAAATATATTTTTAGTATTGAAAAATAAAAAATTGAATAAGCATTTATTTAAATTGGTGACCCCGAATTCTTCACGCAAGATGCCCAGAAATACTCAAGATTCCGCAGCAGAACCTGTTGTAGCTACATCAACAGTAACACTCCGTATTCCACGATTTTGGAAAGAAAATCCAGCAATTTGGTTTGCCCAGTTGGAGGCACAATTCGAGAACCATAACATAATCAATGAAAACTCGAAATATTTTGCAGTTTTACCGGAATTAGATCCTGAAGTTCTCTCCCAAGTCAGTGATATAATTATAGAACGCTCAAACAATGCATACACCAAAATAAAACAGCGCCTCATCGACCATTTCTCCATTTCTGAAGAGAAGCGCATAAAAACCCTTCTAAATGAATTACCAATTGGTGACAAGAAACCAAGTTTTTTACTCCGCGAAATGCGTAGTCTTGCCAACGGTGGTGTCAAAGACGAGTTCCTACGCACTATGTGGCTTCAGCGTTTACCTCCTCAAACTCAAGCAATTTTAGCCACTTCCTCAGAACCCCTGGACAATTTAGCTATAATGGCCGACAAGATTGGAGATATTTCTTCTTCATCCTCAAACAATATTGCTGCCATTCAAGGTACAAATGAAATTGGTGAGTTACGTAAACAAATTTCGGCCCTAACGAACGCAGTAAAAATCTCCAAACTTCTCGAAACCGTCGTTCAGCACGCTCTAATTCTCGTAATAGATCACGAAGATCTCGTAGTTCATCAGAACAGGTATGTTATTATCATCGTAAGTTTGGAAACAACGCTAGATGTTGTCGTCAACCATGTTCGTACAATGCCACACATTCGGAAAACTCTCAAGGCGGTCACTAAATACAACTAGTGACCGAAGCCAAGCAACAAATCGCCTATTTATTTTCGACTCTCAACTTCAAAAACGTTTTCTGATTGACACTGGAGCTGACATATCAGTTTTACCTTTGTCAAATCAAAATTTTAAGAAACGTCCAGAAAATTATGAATTATTCGCCGCTAATGGAACACCAATCAATACGTATGGTGATGCTATCCTATCCCCAACATTTGGTTTAAGAAGAAGTTTCTCCTGGAAGTTTATTGTCGCCGACGTTAATCATCCAATAATTGGGGCAGACTTCTTACAACATTACGGCTTGCTGGTAGATCTTAAAAAGAAGAAATTAATTGACAACTCCACAGGACTTCATACATCTTTTTTCGTTAAAAAGACAGATCATATCGAAATTAAAACTCTTAACAACAAGATTCCATATCATGATTTGATTGCTCGTTTTCCAGATATTACCAATCCTTCAACAACATCTGTCAAACAAAAGCACAATGTACTGCATATTATTGAAACGAAAGGACAACCTGTAACATCAAAAGCACGACGCCTATCTCCAGAACAATTAGAAATAGCAAAACGTGAATTTGCGTTTATGATGGAACAAGGTCTGTGTTGTCCATCCAAAAGCAATTGGTCCAGTCCATTACATATGGTTCCGAAAAAGAATGGCCAATGGCGACCATGTGGAGATTATCGAAGACTGAATGCAATAACAGTTCCTGATAAATATCCGCTACCACATATCCACGATTTCGGATTTGGATTGAATGGTAAGACAATTTTTTCTACTATAGACTTAGTACGTGCCTACAATCAAATTCCTGTGGCTCCAGAAGACGTTCCAAAAACTGCCATTATAACACCCTTTGGACTCTTTGAATTTCATTACATGACGTTTGGGTTATGTAATGCCGGTCAAACCTTTCAAAGATTCATACATGAAGTTTTGCGTGGCCTCGATTTTTGCTTTAGCTATTTGAATGATGTTCTTATCGCATCCAAGTCGGAAGACTTCGCTATCTATAACGATCCAGAATATATATACTTTGTAGGGTCGCAACTGAATAATGTAGAAATTAAAAACGGAATGACAAACTTATATATAACTTTTCCACTTATGGTAAAGGGTATAAAATTGTCAAAAAAGTTCACACACAAAACGCGCCAAAGTTTCGAAATAATGTTTTTATTTTTTTTTATCCAAACAAAGCAAATAGTTTTTGCTAACGGGAAAGAATCCGCTGATTTACTATAAAAAATATAAAAATGTAATACAAATTTGTGAAATCATATGTGAAACATGTTTTAATAAATAAAATTTTCGCAGCTTTAGAACAATCCTTAACACGATTTAAGAACGTACATGTGTGTTTTAAAAGACACTAATAATCCTTAAATATCCATCGTTTTCTCAACAGCCACAGCTGAAAAATTGCTCTTGATTGAAAATAATTTGGTTATTTCAACATAAATGCTTTTTTGTCAAGTGACTATCTGTTGCTGGAACCCAACAAACTCTATGAATATAATAGAATCATTCAATAGTAACAAAGTTGGCCATCACAACGAATCTGAATATTGTAACTTTAAGAAGAAAATCTACAAAGAAATTCCCGAAAAAAATGTAAAAAAAAAAATATACCCTAGAAAATTTTCCTGCGTAGGAACCATAGTCTTGATTCAAAAAGTCTGCTATTTGATAAACACTTACAATACATAATAACTGTGAAACATGTCGTCAAAATCGGAAATGAGAAATCTGAAAAGTGCCGTTTAATGTCCCCTATGGAGTCGATTACAACTGCTAACGATTTCCCATTGTCTTAAAAGATGTACCTACTTATTAGGTTTAATTAATTTCAAAATTTCTTAAGGAAATTATCTTCATCTGGAAATTAAAACTTTTCTATTTCATTACCTCAATAAATGTCAAATCAATTTTCAAATGCAATTGTTTTTTTTGGTAGACCTGACAAAAAGTTGAACAGTAAGTATGTTTATATAAGAATCCATATGTGTTTATGGATGTAAGTATGTATTTGTAGGTATGTATAGAATGTGTTGGTATAAATGTTTTACCAAGAATGAATTTAGATGGTAGTGTAGTGTAGTGTGTACGTATGAGTGATATCAATATGTTAAAATTTGTATGTGAAGATAGGCATGTGTGTAAACGATGTTAAAGAACAAGTAAAAGGATATATTTATGCTTGTATGTGTTCTCATATGTATGTATATAAGTGTGTATATTTATTGTTGCTATTTATATTTACCCTGTTTGTTTGTATAGATTTGTAGCAAGAAAACGTATGTATGTATGTTTGCATGTTTAAATGTATGTTTATATAAATGTTGTATATATGTATGTAGATATGTAGTTGATGATGTTGTGTTATTGTTGTTCATGTATTTTTTTTTCTTTTCTTACTTTGTTTTTCTACACTTTTGTGCTTTTTGGCTTCATTATTAGCAAATCGTTTGTTGTGTACTTGTATCTTTTATTTTGGAAGAATCTGTATGTTCTTGTTTAATATGTTTCTATCATCGTTGTTGCTGTTGTTGTTGTTGTTTCTTTGCTTCGAACTGTTACTGTCTTTAAGCTTTTATGATGTTGTGTTGGTGTTGCTTGGTATTTGTTTTTCTTCTTTTGTTCTTGTTGTTTTTCTAAGAAGACATTAAGTGTTGCCAAGTTTATTTAATAGCTTTACGTTGACAATATGTGTCTAAATATGTAAGTATGTTTACGTCTGAATATACATACATACATTTATACATTCATATGTGTATATTTATGTATATTGTCTGAGTGAGTGTTTGTGTTTAAGTTTGCATGTGTATTTTAACAATAGATTGAAGAAAAACCTTTTTTCTATAAACGTTGCAAGATATGAGAGTTTATTTTTATAGTAGTTGTACGACAAACACAAGTTTCAAAATAAAATTTTAAACATACATATGTCAATAAAATAGAAGCAGAGTTTTAAAGGTAGAAGTTGTAAAAAGGGGACATACAGACAAATTTAATTTTTTTTTAGTACGATGAATCAAAAGTTTTCAAAGTAGTAAAAAAATCAATATAATGAGGCTTTGCATATGGCCATATGAACGTTCCAAAACGCGACATTGTTTAGTGCAAATGGTTGTCGTTTTATTGTTTTACATAACTTAGCAATAAAAACGCTAAAATCTGCGAATTGAACATATTTTTTAAATCAATTCTTTCAAATAAATCGCTTTCTTTACAACATTTAGTATGATTTAGCACGCGACATCTATAACGCCATGCTTGTACTTAGTTAAGATCAAGTAATTTCATTAAAACCTTAATATATATTTATATATGTTCTGTAAATGTTCTTGTAAATCGCCAAACTTGTATTTACATGTTATGGAACTCAAAACTCGACATTTTTATAAATTTTTAGTATTTTTTTCATTATAGAAAAAATAAACGAGAACTTTGTTTAAATTATTCACAGCACAGAAAATGTTACTAAGAAATGAGATCGTAAAATTCTTAACACACGTTTTTCATTAAAACTTTTAACCCAAGTATTATTTGACTTTTTTTATCAAGTAACCTTTGTAAAGCATGTCAGTTATTATGTTTAATGTCAATTATTTTTATTTGTAGTTAATCAGATTAAAATGCGTGACCACAAAAAAATGCATACTAAAATTATTAAATATTTTCAAAAAAACCCAACTTGGTCCTACAAAAAGTTGGCCAAACAATCAAAGGTCTGTCGTCAAACTGTTTCCAATGTTACTTAGCAGTACTTGGAGAACTTGTCCGTTGATAGAAAACCTGGTTCAGGTAGAAGGACTGGTCCACATGATGTTTCTAAAGCCAAACAAAATAGAAAGCATTTTCAAAAGACACATCCGGTAGGAAAGCAGCCCGGTTAGCTCAGTGCTCGAACTATTTGGTACGATAAGTAAAAGCCAATGCAGGTTTAAAAACATACAAGGCTCAAGAAGTTCCTAACAGGAACCCTGCTAAAAATTTAGAGGCCAAAAACAGAGCACGAAAATTGAAGTTAAATTTTATACATGAAACATACCTGCTGCATAATGGATGACGAAAGGTATGTTCTGGCAGATTTTTCGCAGCTTCCGGGTCAAAATTTTGATGTTGCTGATGCTCGAGGAAATGTTTAAGAAAAGTTTAGGACCAAAAAGCATACAAAATGTCCCAAAAAGTTCTTGGCATGTCAAGCAATATGCAGTTGCGGCAAAAAAGCCAAACATTTGTTACAAAGGGTTCTATAAATGCCGAAATTTACATCAAGGAATGTTTACAAAAAAGGCTGCTTACATTCATAAGACTTTTTAGTGTGTCCACTTATTTTTGGCCTGATTTGGCATCCTGTCACTATGATAAACAAGCTTTTGAGTGGTTCAAGAACAATAATGTGGTATTTGTACCAAGAGAGGCAAATACTCGAAACTGCCTGGAGCTGAGGCCAGTGCAGAGATATTGGGCTCGTGTTAAAAGAGAATTGAAGAGCACAAAAAAGGTGGCCAAAAGTGTGGTAGATTTTAAACGGAGATGGACTATAAAAACATTAATGGAAGGGTTTTCGAAAAAGGTTCAAAATTTCATCATTAGTGATTAAAACTATAAAAATATTTTTTTTTTTGTAAATTGTAATAATAATTTCAATCGAATAAAAGAAAAATTAAAACTTTAAGTTTAGTGGTTTCGTTTTTAATAACCTATATGTATGTTAAGAATTTTTCGATCTCACTCCTTAGTTTTGATTTAAATAAAAGGAAGCATATTTAAGTTATTATGTTCATAATTTATTTGACTAATGACATCAGTTCACTTCAGTATACACTTGCGATTTAAACTAGCCAAGAGTCTTGTGATTGAGATTTACAGATCAGCCCTCAAGTCAAGATACAAGTGTCAGAACATGGTCAGTCATTTATGATTGCAGGTACATATAAGGCTTAAACTTTTTCCACAGTACAATTATACTCTACACCACCCTAGTGAGGTTGTAATGCGTTACTGATGTTTGTAACGCCCTAAAATATAAGTCTGGCTGTCCTTGTAAATCTAGTGTAAATCGCAATTTTGAAGATATTTCGATCGAATTTGATACATACATTTATTTCAATCCAAAGAAAAGCTTATATAAACCTGCTGAAATCGGTCAATTATTTCAACTGTCCTCTCGAAATAGGACTTTATCATAACTGTTCAATTTACATTGGTATCTACATAAATTTTGGTCCAAATAAGTTTCATATGTACGGAAGTCATGTCACGTAATTTGACGATCAGTACATAATTAGTTATTGCCCCCATATAAGGCCCGCTACCGAAAATCAAATAAATGTCTTAAAATTGTTGGTATCCACAAAAAATTCAACAGAAAGTTTGCATAGATGACAACTAACTGAGAAACAAAAACCTAACTCTGTTGTCAGAAACTTAATTCATAAAAACGTATTGCCATGTA
Source organism: Calliphora vomitoria (assembly GCA_942486065.2). Taxonomy (NCBI): domain Eukaryota; kingdom Metazoa; phylum Arthropoda; class Insecta; order Diptera; family Calliphoridae; genus Calliphora; species Calliphora vomitoria. The sequence continues at coordinate 17,288,747 of OW818031.2, read as the reverse complement.
TTTTGTTATTGTACCACCCATATTAGACCGTCTCACTTTTAATTTTTTTTTTTCTAAATTCCTTCACGAACATCGATTTTCTTAATCTACTCTAAAATCCAAGAATTTTGGTCTATAACACTTAAATATTGATGAACGGGAAATGGTCGTTTTTTTAGGCAAAATTAATTTTTTCCAAAAAATTAAAAAATCTTGCTTTAGTAATTTGCCTCTAACTCAAGCAATTCTTAACGGATTTGAACCTAATTACATGCATTAGAAAGCTAATTAAATTTCCTAAATGTTTATTAAAGCAACATTACCATTTTGTTCAATGGTTTTTTATTCACAGCATTACAAATTCAGATTTTCAAATACGAACTTATAATTTTATTTTCATTTTTGCTTACCTTTTCTTATTCTGTAAACGCAGTGTAGTAGGAAAGTAAGAAGAGATTGATACTGGTATTTGGTTTTTTAAAATTTGCTTAAATTGTACTTTTGTTGGACGAAATGTCATCGCTTTAAAAGTTCAATATTTTAAAAGGACGGAGTTTATAGTGGCATATTTTTGAATCTAATTGAGATGTTGATAATGCATGTAATTAGGTTCAAATCTGTTAAGAACTGCTTGAGTTAGAGGCAAATTACTAAAGCAAGATTTTTGAATTTTTTGCGATAAAATTCCTCCAACATTTTTTAAACAAGATACACTTACGATAGCGTTTCTCGTTTGCTTTGAAAATAAAATATTTAGCATATTTACTACAAAATTTTTATTCGAATTACAAATTTCACACACTGGATTATATATCTTTGAATAGTGGTTACAAAATATGATTTAAGTACAAGAACGTGACATTAGTGCATGAAAAATATTAATTTGTATTCGCTAGCGGACAAATGACAGTAGAAGAACTGGCTTTTCTATAAAACAAGTTTTTAAAATTGTGTTTGCGATCATAAACTTACTCTTGACTTACTCTTATAAAAACATGGGACTACGGGTGGTATGAGTAATATTTTAGTCTGTAGTAATTTATGCTTTTTGCAAGTACAGATTTAGAAAAAAAGGAGCGGAGTAAATTTAAGCTTACTCTTGTTACATCATATATAGCATTTTTTCATAACTTTGACCAAAAGTTAAACTTAGTCATGAGTTCACTCCTTCAACTTCGTGCTGTCATAGTACAAGTATGTCTTTTTTCATTTCCTTCCTTTATTGTTGGCATTGTGTTACTTTATAGTCTATGATCTAAAACTTTTAAGTATGTGCGTGTTTTACAAACAAACCTGAACACAGCTACAAACTCATCAGTGACACATCAGACTCTAGCTCATGCCACTGCATGTTGTAAATAAATATTTTAAACGTATTACTTATGAGGGAGGGGAGAGGTTGTGTGCGTTAAACATTATTTTAAATTGTGTTGGAAAATTTTACAGATTTTATTTTATTTTATATTATTAATGATTTTCACTGATGCGTTTGGCAATATGCTTAATACGAATACAATACGAATTAAAGTATAACTAAAGAAAAAGCAATATCTCGATTTATGTTGGAAACAGGCTAAGCATACGCAGATTCGATTAGAAAATAGTAAATTAGATAAAATTTATTATAAAATAGTAAATGTGCTGCAGTTTAGTATAAAATAGTAAAAGTGCTGAAGTTTACTATAAAATAGTCAATTTTGTAAAGTTTACTGGAGAATAGTATATTTGCTATTGGGTGTATGACTTAAAAATGCGGGATTTGCTATAGAGGGCGTAACTTTTGAACGCGGTTTTTATTTTAAATAACTTATACTTATGTCATTTTGAAGGGTACATATCAGAGACCTGAGTCGACTAAATTTAACGGCGGCTGACACCAAAAAAGATCGACGGCGGCGGCTAGCCGGCTATCAGCCCACTAAAGAATAACTACTAAAATTCTAAATAATTAAAAATTTAAAAAGTGAAATTCTGAAAATTTTATAAAATTACTAAGGAACTTTTATCAAGAACGTCGGCTATATTCAAGCTGAAAAAAATTCGGCGGCGGCGGCTTTGAAAATTTATCGGCGGCTCGGCTCAGCCGGCGTACAGCCGTTCGGCATAGGTCTCTGGTACATATCCGTCATTTAGGGCAAACAACAAAGTTTGTTTTTACTTCGAAAATGTCGAATTTTGTGTCAACAAAGCGTCATATGCGAGGAGTTTTGCTTTACTTAGTTAATTTGAAAAAAGCGCCGCTTAAGTACACCAATTGCTCACCAACGCTTATGATGACTGTTTTCCATCGGTTTCAACGTGGGAGAGATGGTTTGTGCGGTTCAGACACGGAAGACAAAGATCGCACAGGTCAGCCAAAATGTTTGAATACCAAGAATTCGAGGTACTATTACGCTATGAAGATTGTTGAACAACTTAACAAGAGCTTGCAAAATCATTGGAAGCCACTCAAGCAGCAATTTTAAAACGTTTGCGAGGCATAGGATTCATCCAAAAACCTTGAAATACGCTTGAACGCTATAAAAGAAAACCATTTCTGCGCCGAATTATTACTTACGTTGAAAAATATATCTATACTAATAACCCGAAGCGTAAGAGATCGTATGTGTAGCCTGTCTACCTCACCCGCCTTATAGTCCCGTTTTTGCCCCATCCGAATACTATTTGTTTCGATCGCTGCAGAAGGAAATCTGATGTTAAACTGAATTACCTCCCTTGTAAACTGTAGCACATAATTACAAATATGTTTAATTGTATGTGTGCGAATGCGTGTATGCTTATATATTTGTATTTGTTAAATAAGTAGTAGTATGAGTGAACATTTAATTAAGTTACTTTAACATGAAATGGTATAAAGTTTATTCTTCTACTTATTTTGTTTTTGGTTTCACTGCCGAAACGTTAATGTAAATTTGTCTCTGTTGATTTCATACCCCAACTATTCGAACCGCGAAAATGAAAAAAAAAAAACTGTATATAATTTAATGAAATTGTCGTTTTTAATAGATTTCGTAGGAAGTTGTATGTAATATTTAAAACAATATTAGCACGTTGTGATTTAAATTTTGTAAGATGGTGTGAGTCTATAAATAATTGTATGGATGTATGTGTGCGCTGATTTTAATTTGTATAGCTGTGTGCTTGTAAGTGTGCTTGTTTGTATGTGTTTATGATTTTTTACTCTGTTGTGTGTGTGTATGTGTGTCTTGATGATAATAATGATTATTTTGTATTTTTTGGAATAGCTTTAAATAATGTCTATTGGTGTGATGTTGTTTAAGGAAATTACAACTTACCTTCTTTTCTTGCTGTGCAAAAGCAGATGTCGTGTTGTAATTAAGATTTCTGCAATTAAAAGGAAAATGGAAGAAATTAAGAATTAAGATTTTAAAATTTGAAAATGCGTACTAAGAAAAGAAGATTTTGAATTTTTTTTAAACTAATGGTGTGGGCTGATGTGGAGAAAACGGAAGCAGAATCGATTTTATTAAGTTTAAATAATTTACTTACTACTATTGCTTTAAATAATCGCAAAATTTTGAATATAGGAATTTTAATCCATAAAACATTCCCTATTGTTTGAAAACTTAAGAAAACTTCATTTAAAATCGTTCAATATGTAATAAATACATTTTTTAATTATAAATGAATATTTGCAAAATAAATTTAAATTGAATGCTCCAACGAGACAAACAATTAACATCAAATTAAAAAATTAAAAATTTTTATAATAAAAAAAAAACATAGCAGCTAGTCTAAGTTGTTATCATGAGGAAATTGGCCTCAAAAATTAAAATACAGTGGTGGCCATGAGGTTAGCACACTAGCTACTTGCTATTTTTAAACGCAAATATTTCCTATATTTCTTAATTTTTTTATGATATCTTTTGCATGTGTGTTACTTGTCCTTCTAAGATCACGTCCCATCATGTCCAGCATTATTCCTTTATATATATTTTGCGTTTTTCTATCCAGAATAGAATAACCTCAAAAAAACACTGGACAGTATTTTAGCACAAAATAAAAAAGTTTATTCATATTAAAAAAAGTAACAAAACGAAAAAACTTATTTCATTAAAAACTTAGTACTTAGTTGGATACCCTTTATTTTTGATCACAGCTGCAAGTCTCCTTGGCATACTTTCTACAAGGGCCATACAGCGATCCACTGAAATATCATTCCAAGCTTTTTCTACTTCTTTCCATAAATCGGCCAAATTTTTAGGCTTTTCTCTTATTACATGCTGCTCCACATCATTCCAAAGGTTCTCAATAGGATTGAGATCCGGAGATTGGGCTGGCCATTTTAACACGTCGATATTGTTCGATTCCAAGCAACACCTCACTAAACGTGAGGTGTGTTTTGGATCATTATCTTGCATAAATCGCCACCTAAGTGGCATGTTGTCCTCTGCATAAGGTATCATTGTATTTAGAAGTATATTCTGGTATACATACTGGTCCATACGAGTATCAATCTTTTTTATAGGACCAACACCATACCCAGAAAATGCTGCCCACACCATCACATTACCCCCTCCGTGTTTTATTGTTTTACTGGTGTACTTTGGATTATGTTGCATGTTCGGAGGACGCCATACATACCTCTTACCATCCGATCCGAATCTACAAAATTTAGATTCATCACTCCAAAGGACATTTTTCCAAAAAATTAACGGCTTTTCCAAATGCTCACGAGCAAAGGACAACCGAGCTTGTATGTTCTTTTTTGAAACATGTGGCTTATGCTGAGAAATGCATCCACGTAAATTTTTTTCATTAAGTCTTCTTCTTATCGTTCTGCTGGACACGTTGATACCATATTTTCCTGAAATTTCTCTCTGGATTACGGTGGAGCTCTTAAAAGGATCTTCGACAGAGGCTCTGTATATTAAAGAGTCCTCTTTACGTGAAGTTTTTCTGGGCCGAGGAGCCTGTGTAACATTTTTAGATGTTTTATATTTCTGAATATGTCTTAATGCATTATAAACCATCTTCCTGGAGCATTCCAAAGTATAAGCAATCTCACTTATACTTGTTCCTCTCGAGTTCATTTGTTGAATAATCTTTCGTTGTTCCTCTGTACACCACTTTTTTTTAGCCATATCTAAATAATGTTTATTAAGTCAGTTTGTCTTCCTCATTGATTAAATAATACCTAAACTTACCAATTAATATTTATACCCTCAAAAAACTTTTAAAAAATTTAATTATACTTATATGTGCTAAAATTGTGTCCAGCTTATTTTACATATTACTGCACTAAAATGCAAATTTGAAAGAGAATAGCGATAGAATGCAAAAAAAAAGTAACGGGACTTATTGATCACACCATAAACAACACTAATTACCAAAAACTTTAGTTTATAATTGCAATGAAATGAAATAATTTGCTTTAGAAAACAGCAAGTATGAAGTGTGCTAACCTCATGGCCACCACTGTATATATATGGGGCATTTCATATCAAGTGAACTAACTGATGAAATAGACGTCTTCCGATCAGGATGAAATTTGCACCACGGTTAGTCCTATTGGATAGTAATTCAGACACAATTTGCGTTACAAAACATTTATTTTGATAGATATCCAACAAGCATCCCACTAAGCGACCAAAAAGATCTTCAAGGAAAATACCTAAGGTTTCTTTTACGAAAAAAGGGCACATTTTGAAAAAAATGATTTTGAAAAAAAATTTTTTTTTAGAATGATGGAAGAAGTAGCAATCTAAACTATTTGGGACAAATTTTGCTAATAACAATAGGTAATAAGTTACATTTTATATTAAACGTTTATTATAATATTGTTCCTGCCTTTAATGTCTAGGCCTTACAATAAGTAATTAAATCTTATAACTAAACAATTATTGTTCTCTCAGTGGGGAATCTTATTTTGTATATTAGATGAGTGGAAAATCAGATCTACGCAGCCTTGATCTGTCCTGAGTTACTTGCGAGCGACTTCGGATGATGATGTAATTTTAAAAAATAAGCTTCACGAGTTTTTCTAAATTCGTTACAATAAATTACATGTATGAGGAAAAATACCTGCTTGGCCAAAATGTCAAATTTTGACCACCTCTAACTCAGAGTGTTCTTGACCTATCTTGTTGAAAAATTGTATCTGAATTAATATCCAGTAGGAATAACCTTGGTGCTAATTTAAATTTTTTTTAAAATTTGTATAATTTATTTTGAAATAGTTGTACAATATAAATTTATTCAAAGTATTGGCCATTGTTAGTAGCTATGACCTTCTTGTATCTTTTTGGCTACATATGAATTCCGAACCAAAAGAAGTGCGTATCACACAGAGAGCGTTCTGCATCGACCGAAAAAAATAGAAGTCGAACGGAACACGGTCCGGATTATAAAGCGGGTGAGGCAAAACTTCACAACCACTGAATTTTAAATACTTTTTAACAGGTATTTCAACATGAGGCCTAGCGTTGACATGATGGAATATTACGGTTTCATGTCTGGCTGCATATTCTGGGCATTTTTCATCCAATGCTCACTTCAAACGATATGGCCAGCTTTCAGCAGCTCATAATAGATATGACCCTTTTACTCCCACCAGATACATAGCATTACTTAAGCGCTATGTATTTGGATGGATGATTCGCAAGTAATGATTCAGTGCAAAAATGATTTTCTTTTATAGCGTTCAATTCGTATGGTACCCAATTGCACTAATTATGGATGGATCCTGCTGCTCGTAAACGTTTTGAAATTGCTGCTTGAATAGCTCCCAATAATTTTGCAAGCTCCTATTGATTACTCATGGAGTAATGCTTCCAATTCTTGGTCTTAAAACTTTTTTGGCTGGTCTGGGCGATTTTTGTCTTTCGTGTCAAAATCACCACATCTGAACCGAACAAATCATCTCTCGCACATTGAAACCGATGAAACTCTTTCACGTTAAAATTTGGTGAGCAATCGCTGTGCTTCAGCTGCACTTTTTTTCAAATTCAAAAAATAAAGCTTTATTGGCACAATATTTGAAAATTTTCGAAGCAAAAATACGTCGTTGCCCAACTGAGAGTAAGCTAAGAGTAACCATAATTACTATCTTCACACGTACTTGTGATATGTAAATTCAACACACTTGTGAGAGAATTAAACACATCAAAATACTTGAAATTTTAACTTTGATTTACTTTATTATACTTCTACACAATTTTTGGCAATTTTTTTTAATACTTTGCAGGGCACTTTTATTTCCGAAGCACTTTAATTTTGCTCAAATGAAAAAAATTATTTTTTATTAATTTTTGACACTTAAATATATTTGTGGTAGAATTTTTTTTATAGAATAGAGTTTAAATTTTTGGTATTGAAAATAGAAGAAAATTTAAGTAAATTAAAATTTAAATATTTTTATAGAACTCTGCGTGTCTGGTGAAAATTAAAAAGGCACCAATACAACCTCAAAACTATGTGCAAATACATTGTCACGACTTAGGTTTTTGACAAAAGATTTTTTCCCTCTCAGTAATGCTTCTATGGTTAATACCAAAGTATACCGTTTATACTATAATGTTCAATAACAAAGTGAGAATAAATGACAGACAATTACCCTCAAAATGACATATATGTTATTACAAACAAAAACCGCGTTCAAAAGATATGTCAGCTATTGAAAATCCCGCATTTTTATGGCATACAACCAATAAATACGAAGCTTTGAGTTAAAGCTACCTGAAATAATCCATAAACATGACAGGAAAACATGTGGTCTTATACATGTCGCGTGCTGAATCATATTTAAGGTTGAAATATTGCAAATATTTCAACATGATAACTATCAACAGTTTAAACAAAATTATTTAAAAAAAGAATGATAAAGAAAGCCTTGATCTGCCTTTATCATCAACCGCCGTGCTACTAAAATGCAATAGATTTTTATTCACTTCCAAAGTGTAAGAATGTCACGTTCATGACCAAAGAAATGTCTATTTAGAAAAGGAGCACAATCTATAAATCTGAGTTCACCCATATGTTTCTGAAACATTTTTTGTTCGGAACATTTTTTTTATATGTAGTTTGACATTCAATTTTTGAGAGAGACTTCAAACTACATATAAAAAAATATGTTCCGAACAAAAAATGTTTTAGAAACGCATGGGTGAATTCAACTTAACAGTTGTACTATCAATAATTTAAAATTATGATAGTACATAATTGTTTTTTTTTCATTAAAATCAACTGAAAATTAAAACTTATTCGAAATATTTGTAAGGGGGCTTTTTTTGTTCTAGCAATTTGTGACGTCTAAACAAAAGGCAAGTTTTCTGTTTTTCATGACTTTTTTGATTTCTGCTTTGAGCTCTATTCTGAATGGTTGTTGATAAGATTATAAGTTAAGAAAAAGGCAGACATGGTTGATAAAAAGTCATCGTATAAATGCAAGGAGATTTTCGTAGGGGTTTTAAAAGAGAAACAAAAAAAGACATGACTTTAAATCAAAGTGTAAATGTCGTCTAAGTTATATTAATAATTTATATCTGGCAGAAATTACATTTATCTTTAAAATAACATTACCGAAATAAGTGCACATACCGATACCGTTTCGAATCGGTAGCCAATCTTGGAAAAAATAAAAAGTAGAAAAATAATCTTTCTATAACATTCGAAACTACCCAGCAGAAACATGATAATGACTTTCAATTACTGAACAAGTAACTTTTTAATAACTACTTTATGTCATTACTTAGAAGTAGTTTGGTAATGACTGTCATATAATCTGATATGTAACAGTGAATTTTACAAAATTCGGTATTAATTAATAAAAATAATTCATTCAATTACATTAATGTTAATTTTTTAATTTTTGGTAATTATTCGAACTTTTTATTTTATATAATTTGAAAGTAAACTTAAGCCTAATTAAAAATTTACTTTCAAATTATATTAATGTTAATTTTAAACCAATATAAATTGATTTTAAATATTTTTAATTAATTTAATTTTTTTTTTTTTTGTTTTAAATCTTAGAGAACAAATGAGGAATATTTTTCCCCATTTATTCTCTAAGAGATTATTTAACTCCCGTTTGTAAACGTTTGTGCTAATTGCCACCAGTGTCATTAACGTCATTAATGTTAAAGTGCCAATGTCTAGGTTGTAAAGAGCTGTGCTACTAAAATGTTATAATTCATAAGTTGTGAGGAGTAATTATAGTAGCATTTTAATTCATTACTTTGCAATGAAAGTTTTTGCTGCGTTTATACTTTTAGTCAATTAAGACCAAATATCGCCATCGAAATAATCTAAAATAATTATCGTTTCTGTTACCTTTCTACCATTTCGAATCTGTAGCCAACCTTGAAAAAAAAATTAAACATACAAAAGAAAAACTAAAAAAATACAAACTTTCTATAATATTCGATAGTACTTGATGTACGATAATGCTTAAAAGAAAAATCCTAGACATCATTGTCATTAAATAGGAACACTTTACTTCTTTTCAGCGAAATAACCTAAGCATACAAATTTTATTTAGAACTTAATTCTTAAAACTGATAAATAAATCACACTATTTAAAAAATAATAATAATTACATTTCAAATTCCTTAAAAATGAAAAAAAATGTATAACATTTTCCCCCAAAAATGCAAATTCAATCAACAACTATTCTCTAAAGATTATTTTTTGTTTTGCCTAAAAAAACAAAAAAAACTCCTAATAAATATGCCAAAAAATATTCTCACATTTAGAAATACAGTTTGTTTCACTTCACCATTAATGGATTTTCCCCCAAAATATAACTTTGCATAGCAATACAAGCAAACACACAAACTCTTTGACAGTATGACCATAAATTTGAATAGCAATTGTTTTCAGTATGAAAAATTTTGCCTTATTATAAAAGTCCACCAAACAATTGGACAAATGCTTAATGACCAGGCTGTAAATTTGTTTTCAAAATCACAGAATCTCAGACGCGAGCAAAAGTTGAAATTCTACTTAGCGGAAAATCGTGCTGGAACGGTTACACCAATAATATTGTAGAGAGAGGGAGGTAAATAGTTAAGGAAAAGCAGCGAAATCTGTTAAATGTTTGCTCAGGTCTACAATTTGTGTTACGTGGTGGCTGGCTGTTGTTCCTGTTACTGCAGCTGCTGCTGTTTTTGCTGTTTTCGAAGAACAAATCTCACAGGTCCTCTCGGTAATTGTGGTGAGAAAATAGAGTCAAAATATATGTACACAAATACCTATGTATACTTGTAAGCAACCATCCAAATGCAGCAGCCAGTGCAGAGTCCCAACATTTTAGCTAGTGTTAGCAGTAGTAACCCAGCAGTTTTAGTCAATGTAATTTTTACTAATGTCTGATTACTTGGCCGACTCCACTTTTTATATATTTTAGGTCATTAGACACGAATGTGAATCCCATACGTTGACTACTTTGGACCAGCTACTTACCCCAACTTAGTTTTTTAGTTATTTATGTAACTATTGGTAAAATCACTACTATTCCCAGAACTGCTGGGAATAATAGTGTAAAACTCAATCAGTTTAAGGAGAAATTGTATGTGTGTTTCTGTAGTGGTCTCTCATGTTAGACTAAATAGTACCAAATGAAAGGGCACACTACTAAACGTTGTATAAAATTTAAATATTTCTTTGGATTAATTTTAAAATTATCAATATATTATAAATATTTTTTAGATTTTAAAATTTATTACCCAGGAAAAAATATTGTAGTTTTTTCAACAGAAGAAAGAAGCTATTTAATTGCAGTGCAATTTCTACTCTTTTAAGGAATGGGAAATCGTTGAAAATAATCAAACAATTCCCCAGCTCGAAAGATCTATTATATAATTATCCCATATACACTTAGTCCTTAATGCTCGTGCAGTTAAAACGGTTCTTGCGTATCTCCGCTGAACCGGATGGTATACAGCACTTAAAGTAGTTTTCTTTGACGCCAGCTTATTTAGCTAACTTTCAGTTATTTAACTTATTTTTCTTCAGAGAAGAACAATTTCTTCAGAGAAATAATATATACTCAGAGAAAAACTATTCACCGTGCCGTTGAATTTCCTATATGTTGAAGGGTTTTAATGTAACGCCAATTCTTAAAACGATAGTGGCTAACAGCCCCACAAATTATCGCCCGATAACAATTTCCTCTGCTTTTCGCAAGTTAGGGAAAGTACTGTCAACTACCATAATGTTGAATATTTGGAAGCGTACCCCAAACAGATACGAAACAAATAGTATTTGGAAGCAGCAAGGTTTGGACTATAAGGCGGTTGAGGCAAAACCCACTTAATAGTTTTTAACAGGTATTGTAACATGAGGCCGAGCGTTGTCATGATGTAATATTACGGTTCCATATCTGGCCGCATATTCCGGGTGTTTTTCGGCAAATGAACTAATCAGTTACATTCGGTACAGGTTCTATGTATTAGTCTGGCCAGATTTCAGCAGCTCATAATAGATAGGAATCTTTCGCACCCAACATATACAGATCATTGGTTTAGCGCCATGGGTATTTGACTTTGGTCTCGATTTGGCTGGTTGGCCTGGCTTCACATACGATCTCCCACGCTTCGGGTTATAGTATTGAATCCATGTTTCATCGCAGGTAATGCTTCAGTGCAAAAATGATTTTCTTTTATAGAGTTCAAGCATCATTTCGGACATGCCAAATCGTCGTTCAAGGTCTCTCGGCTTCAATTCGTATGATACCTAATTTCCCTGCTTTTGGATGAATCCTGCTGCTTGCAAACGTTTTGAAATTGTTGATTGAGTAGCTCCCAATGATTTTGCAAGCTCTTGTTGAGTTTGACAACAATCTTGATGAAGTAATGCCTAAAATTCTTGGTCTTAAAACTTTTTTGGCTGGTCTGGGAGAAATTTGTCTTCCCTGTCAAAGTGAACACTTCTAAACCGGATAAATCATATATCGCACGTTGTAGCCGATGTTACACATTCACCATAAGCCTTGGTGAGCAATCGGTGTGCTTAAGCTGCCCTTTTTTAAAAAATTAAAGAAGTAAAGCAAAACTTTCCGTATATGACACATTGTTTGCACAAAATTTGACATAATCGAAGGAAGAAACATGTATATGTTTGTGACAACCATTTATATGATGAAGGACTTACCATATTATGTTGCTCTCGGCTTATGAATACCACAATCTGAGAACAACCTATTATGATAAAAATATTCATCATATAAATGGTTGTCACAAACATTGTTTACTGTAACCATATATATGGTTGATACAATCATGTGAATCGTAAATTAACCATATTATTGTTACCACAATCATATATATAGGCACTGTGACTATAATTTTGTTAAAAATGTTGAAATGGTTACAGCAAACATGCACAAATGTTGAAATGGTTACAGTAACCACGCACAACTATATATTTTTTTGCGTGTAATAATATAAAATAAGTAAAATATATTAATTTTAAGTAAAATTTTAAACATTTCAGGAAACCTTCAATAAAATATGTTTTCAGCAAGCCTTCTGAGTTTCGATTACAAACATCATTTCAATTCAAAATTACTTCTTAGCAATGTTACCAACAACATCATAAACTTAATACTGCAACATCTTTATCCATTAATAAAAAGAAAGAACAAACAAGTAAGAAAGTATGGTCGGTCAAGCCCGACCATATAACACCCTACACTAAGTAAATGAACAAAAACAATTTTCTTTCAAAATTTCAATAATTTTTATTCGTGAGAGATTATCGGAAGTGGGCCTTATATGGGAACTATGACAAATTATGGACCGATCACCATGAAATTTGGTCATGTGATTAATGTCTATATAAAAGTTATTTATGTTGCATTTTATGTGTATACCAACATTTTTAGGAGATTTATGCTCGTTAAAGTGATTATCGGAAGTAGGCCTTATATGGGAGCTATGACTAATTATGGACCGATCATAATAAAATTTGGTGACATGAATTCAGTATATATAAAACTTATTTGGAGAACAATTTGTGTAGATACCTATATAAATTAAAAATTTATGACCGATAAAGTCCAATTTCGGGAAGACATTTGTATGGGGGCTAGGTGAAATAATGGACCGATTTCAGCCAGTTTCAATAGGCTTCCTCCTTGAGCCAAACAAATTATATGTACCAAATTTTATCTAAATATCTCCAAAATTGCGACCTGTACTCTGCGCACAAGGTTTACATGGACAGCCAGCCAGACGGACGGACGGACGGACATCGTTTAATCGACTCAGAAAGTGATTCTAAGTCGATCGGTATACTTTAAGGTGGGTGTTAGACTAATATTTTTGGGCGTTACAAACATCTGCACAAATCCAATATACCCTCCCCACTATGGTGGTGTAGGGTATAAAAAAGAAAACAATCTCAAAAGAAAAAGTACGCAGAAAAAAGGCAACAAAAAACCTAAATCACAATCTGCCAGAGTATATAAATTCTTAACAGCCCCTGCCTGGTACGGGAACGACTACAATATGTAGCTCTGTACTGGGGTATAAGTTTATCTACTACTACTCCGTACATAACAACAAACCATAGCTGCGACTAATACCACTGCTGCTGCTGCCCAGTCTGAACACAACAGGCACAACACCACACCACAACAATACAAAATACAAACAAAAAAATAACAAAGTTAAATGTGGAAAAAAAATGCAGAAAAGAAAAAAACAGCTGAAAAAAAAATGAGTGAGTACCCAACAACATCACCAGAAACAAGCAACAGCAATAACAACAATATCATGGACTAAATGAGAATTAAAACAGCAAATGTCTACTTGCTGTTGAAATCTGAGAGCCTGTTAGCAAAGCAGCGTATTACGTTCGTGTGTGACGTTTGCATTTGACGTTTGCCGCATGTTGTGTACACAATGTCGTTTCTATTTAAGTAAACAACAAACAACATTATCATCATCATCATCAGCAGGTTTATTATTATTATTGTTTGTTACCAACAACATTTTTATACTCGTCGTGTATTAATTCGTATGCTAGCTATCATTCGCTCAAAGTCGAGAATTGGTTGTGAATGTGTGTGGAGTGAGTGGAAGTGGAGTTGGTTGATTTCTACTGCTGTTTGCTGATTCTTTCTGTTCCACCTCTGTTTCAGTTTGTGAGACGTCTGTCGTCTACACTCAGCTGACGACAGAAAATTAGTTTTAAAGGCTGATATTTGACTTGAGGAGGTCTTCAGAGTTTAAAAGAATTGTTTTATTGCCTGCAGTCCAGAACATTAAATGTTAAATAGTGAATTGAGAATAAGATCGAATTTACGACAAGTATTAAGATATTACAGCCATATCTCAGATTTACTAAATAAATCTTTGCGACATTAAACTCTTTCAAACTACTGTTTAGCGTATTAGTGCACAATGCTGTAACGTTACCTGTGACAGAGGTTTTATACACATTTTTACTCTGTTGGCATGTTGAAGTGCTGTAAATGTTGCATATAAATATGAGTGCCTGTGTTTAAAGTTAAGACCATGACTGTCATGTAAATGGTACGTCCCGTCTAAAAAGGACAACACATTGTACAGATTTAAGCATTGTACAGAGTGAGTAAAAGATACAAAACAAAACAGCCCATCAGAGTATCAGTGGCAGCATAAAGTTAATGTTAAATACCCAGCAGTTTAAAAGGTAACATTTGCAGTAAGTAGCTATAATCGTCACTACTATAGCATTTCAGGGTTTGGTTTTAAGATTACGGAGAACAATTGGGAGCAACGAAAATCGAAACAATTCAATAGTTACTACTCTAAAAATTATGCAAGCAGAATCAACCGATCGACTTACTATTTTGATATTTACATGAATTAGTTGACAATTATTGGGTGTATGACTTAAAAATGCGGATTTTACAATAGATGTGGTTTTTATTTTTAATAACTTTTATTTCATTTTGAAGGTATATATCTGTCATTTATTTTCACTTAGTAATTCAATATTATAGTGTAAACAAATGCTTTGAAAATGTTGTACCAATGAATCGTCATATGCGGGAAGTTTAGCTTTACTTCGGTGCGGCATACCGATGGCTCACCACCGCTTATGGTGACTGTGTTCCATCGGTTTTAATGTACGAGAGATGGTTTGTGCGGTTCAGAAGTGGTTATTTTGACACGGAAGGCATAGATCGCCCAGGCCAGCCAACAAAGTTTGTTCCAAAGCTCAACAAGAGCTTGCCAAATCATTGGCGGTTACTCAAGCAGCAATTTAAAAACGTTTGCGAGCAGCAGGATTCATCCAAAAGCAGGGAACTTGGGTACCACACGAATTAAAGCCGAGAGACCTTGAAAGACGATATTGCATGTCGGAATGATGCTTGAACGCTATAAAAGAAAACAATTTTTCAATCGAATCATTACTTGCGATGAAAAATTAATCCATTACGATAACCCGAAGCGTAAGAGATAGACAACAAAGCCAAATATTCATGGCGCTAAGGTAATGCTCTGTATTTGGTGTGAGCAAAATGGTCCTATCTATTATGAGCTGCTGAAGTCTGACCAGACCATCACAGGAGCCTCTACAAAACGCAGTTTAGTAGTTTCAAATTTGTAACAACTCTTTATTTATTTAAAATGTACAACAACAACATATCAAGTGGTCACTCAGTGTCTTTATACACGTCTATGATAAACTCACTCACTACAGTAACAGTTGCCACTATTTATACACGCGCCATCTATCGTGAATCTTCTACAATGCTCCAGAGCTTTCGATGTCAATGTTAGCAGCTTAAACATTTAGGGTTGCCATACTTATAAACAATGCTAATAACCGCATGCTATCAACATTGTTGATAAGTAGAAGCTTCTACTGATGGACGTGCCTTCAAACATGATGAATGCTGCAGGCAGTCGTTACAGACTGTTAAATTCAAATCGCTATTGCAAATTCGTAACAATAGTATAGCCGTAACGGTATTTAGTAAATGGTAAAGCAATGCTATTCCAATTCCACATTTGCCAGTCAAAAGCCTTAGAAGTAGCTTGTTGGATTCGTAGAAGTGGAACTAGTTCTATGGGCTACCGGGCACATCGACTGCCATTTCTGTATAAGACAGGGTATGCGAATGATTGTCTGTCTGTCTGTGTATTTGTATTAAGAGAGAGAGTGAACCAACATAATTGTTTGCTTAACTGGACTTGATTAGTTTTTGTTTCGAAGGTTAGGAAAATAGATTGTTGTATACAATTATTCTATTAAACAGCATGAATTTCCTAACAATCACACACCCTCAAACAAACATACAGCTACAGATAGTTAGACATCCCATCTGACCAGAGCATTCGAAAATTTTACCACCATCGAACATCATACGAGAATGACTATCACAAACGATTCATTTGAGCAATTTCGCAAAAGCAAATACATTTTTTGATTGTTTGGTCGGGTGGGTTACTCTACATTACTCATACTTATTTAAGTATTTAGTCATAAACATATACAAATGTGTGAGTATTACAATACTAAAGGCTGTAATACAATTTTCCGTTTTACATTTCCCTCTTTTGTGACTGAGTGAGTGACTGACTGTGCCAATGTTTATGACTCCATAGTAGTTGCTGTTTCTAGTCCTTATATTGTTGTTGTTGTTGTTAGTAAGTATGTAAGTAATATATTGTTACAGACTTGGGGGCATTTATATTGGTTTTAGATTTACAGTTTTATTTTAATGGGTGTTTTTGTATGTTTGGTTATTTGCACACACACACACACACACGGGAAGCCAGCAACAAAAAGAAGGAAAAGAAAATTTGAAACACAAAAATTGGGTGGTGTTTATGTTTTTGTCGTGTAATAAAAATTGAAAATATTTTTGTACTTTTATGAGTTTCGTTTACACTCAAGGAAAAATGTTGATTAGATAAATTTGATAAATTAGTTAATCAATTTTTAGAAATCGTTGTTTCTGCATAGATTTTAGACATATAGGGTATTTTAATGCCACATCTGCCCATAATTAGTTTTTTTTTACACTAGTTTCCTATACTCTCTAACGGTAGTGCATTTATATGCAAAAGTCTATCACAAAGAAAATATTCAAATTAATAAAAAAATCAAAAGTTTTAAACTGATCACATTAAAATAGTCTTTCGCCACTAATTTTAGATTTAAATATGATTACAGCGAACAAACAAAATAATTTATCAGCCAAACTATATAAGAAAATTTAAAGTTAATTTTTTATTTTAAAATAGAACTTGTTTTTATCGTACCATAAGTAATATTTGGCTTTCAAAACTACTTCCAATAAATGAAAATATTTTTCAATCAATGTTATAAAAAAACAAGTAAGAGTGCTATATTCGGCTGTACCGAATCTTATATATCCTTCACCAAATTATACTTTAAAATAAAAATTTTAAATATTTCTAGGTAAACAAAATTAATTTTTTTTTTTTCAAAATTAAAAGAATTTAGTTTTTTTTTCAAAATGTTTTTCAAAATTAAAAAATTTTAATTTTTTTCAATAATGTTTTTTCTTAATTTTTTCCAATTTTTTTTTTCTCAAAAAATTTTTTTTTTAATTTATTAGTTAAAAAAAAAAAAAAATTATAAAAAAATTGTTTGTGGTAAAAAAAAAATATTCGGGTTAAAAATAATTTTCCCGATTTTGACCCATTGTAGGTCCAAATTACTATAGCCTTATTTATATTAGGTTATCCATATTGTCTATATTTATGACTTACTAATCCAGATATAGATAAAAAATAAGCCAAAAATCGAGGTTGTCCCGGTTTTTTCCTTATATCTCAGCCATTTCTGTTCCGATTTTCTCGATTTTAAATAGCGACCGAGCCGGAAAATATCCGATATATTGATGTATCAATTATATTTGTAAGTTATTTGGGGTCTACGGAAAGTTGATTTCAACATACAGACGGACATGGCTATATCGACTTCGCTATATATAACGATCAAGAATATATATACTTTGTGGGGTCGCAAATGAAAAATGTAGAAATTACAAATGGAATGACTAACTTATATATACCCTTGCCACTCATGGTGAAGGGTATAAAAAAAATTTTTCAAAAAATTAAAAAAAAGTAAATTTTTTATGGTACAAAATTTAATAGTCAATTTTATCGACTTAAAATCGACATTATGGCTTAATGAATTTATTAAATACATTCAATAACAAAATCAACTGAATTTATATACTGTTCAAGTACTTATTTATATATAAAGTAATAAGGCTTTACTTTAAAATATCAATTTTCACATTGGTTAGAATTTTGTAGACGCCATTTGGTGTAAAAGTGTAAAAAATATAAGAATGCAAAACAAATAAAGTGCTTAATATGTACTCTTTTTTACAAATACATCTTAACTAACGTCTTTATCAAAATTAACAACAATTAATTCCGCTTTATTTTCGAATATTGTTTTTATGAGTTTAATTCCATTAATTTGTAATTAATGGAATGGAATATTATCAAATGACGCACAGTGGTTTAGAAAAGTTTTTTTTTTTTTGGAAATAATTCAGTATCTCGGGAACCATCTCGAAATTTCACATGGATAGTGCTGAGGTAATTTCGAGTAGATTTGCTGGGGTCATTGCGTAGCCCCTCAAAGTTGGTCACCTCGGGTCTCAATTAAAAAAAAAAAATCGCCAAAAATCCATTTATGATTGGAATGAGCTGAAGGACTTTATTTACTCAGCTCCAACCATGTGAAATATCGTAACAATATCTCAAATAGTTCCCGAGATAACGAATTATTTCCAAAAAAAAAAAACTTTTCTAAACCACTGTGTGACGCTTTTTACATTTTAAAAATAGTTTCGTGGTTTAAAAATGTAACAACTCTTTATTTATTCAAATGTACACAACAACAGTTTAAACAGTCACTTATATTACACAAATTATAATGTACCAGAATACACTGGTAATGCAGTTGATGTTCCTAGCAGTTAAGCAAGTAGCCAATATATGTCTTATAGACAGTAATCGTCACAAATTTCTTATCACATGGCTGACTACAATTTATATATTTTGGCCATTTGACACATATGTATGTATGTGCTCTTTGTGGTATAGAGAGAAGACAATTGGTTACTTTAAACATCCCAGGTAATCCAGCGTGAAGACAATTGTCTCTAAGTAATCTAAAGTGTAGTCACTTTAAACGTTTTGTGAGTAATTCGTGCAAACTGTTTTCATACAAATTGTGTAACATAGCATTTATTTAAAATGTACAACAACAACATATCAAGTGGTCACTCAGTGTCTTTATACACGTCTATGATAAACTCACTCACTACAGTAACAGTTGCCACTATTTATACACGCGCCATCTATCGTGAATCTTCTACAATGCTCCAGAGCTTTCGATGTCAATGTTAGCAGCTTAAACATTTAGGGTTGCCATACTTATAAACAATGCTAATAACCGCATGCTATCAACATTGTTGATAAGTAGAAGCTTCTACTGATGGACGTGCCTTCAAACATGATGAATGCTGCAGGCAGTCGTTACAGACTGTTAAATTCAAATCGCTATTGCAAATTCGTAACAATAGTATAGCCGTAACGGTATTTAGTAAATGGTAAAGCAATGCTATTCCAATTCCACATTTGCCAGTCAAAAGCCTTAGAAGTAGCTTGTTGGATTCGTAGAAGTGGAACTAGTTCTATGGGCTACCGGGCACATCGACTGCCATTTCTGTATAAGACAGGGTATGCGAATGATTGTCTGTCTGTCTGTGTATTTGTATTAAGAGAGAGAGTGAACCAACATAATTGTTTGCTTAACTGGACTTGATTAGTTTTTGTTTCGAAGGTTAGGAAAATAGATTGTTGTATACAATTATTCTATTAAACAGCATGAATTTCCTAACAATCACACACCCTCAAACAAACATACAGCTACAGATAGTTAGACATCCCATCTGACCAGAGCATTCGAAAATTTTACCACCATCGAACATCATACGAGAATGACTATCACAAACGATTCATTTGAGCAATTTCGCAAAAGCAAATACATTTTTTGATTGTTTGGTCGGGTGGGTTACTCTACATTACTCATACTTATTTAAGTATTTAGTCATAAACATATACAAATGTGTGAGTATTACAATACTAAAGGCTGTAATACAATTTTCCGTTTTACATTTCCCTCTTTTGTGACTGAGTGAGTGACTGACTGTGCCAATGTTTATGACTCCATAGTAGTTGCTGTTTCTAGTCCTTATATTGTTGTTGTTGTTGTTAGTAAGTATGTAAGTAATATATTGTTACAGACTTGGGGGCATTTATATTGGTTTTAGATTTACAGTTTTATTTTAATGGGTGTTTTTGTATGTTTGGTTATTTGCACACACACACACACACACGGGAAGCCAGCAACAAAAAGAAGGAAAAGAAAATTTGAAACACAAAAATTGGGTGGTGTTTATGTTTTTGTCGTGTAATAAAAATTGAAAATATTTTTGTACTTTTATGAGTTTCGTTTACACTCAAGGAAAAATGTTGATTAGATAAATTTGATAAATTAGTTAATCAATTTTTAGAAATCGTTGTTTCTGCATAGATTTTAGACATATAGGGTATTTTAATGCCACATCTGCCCATAATTAGTTTTTTTTTACACTAGTTTCCTATACTCTCTAACGGTAGTGCATTTATATGCAAAAGTCTATCACAAAGAAAATATTCAAATTAATAAAAAAATCAAAAGTTTTAAACTGATCACATTAAAATAGTCTTTCGCCACTAATTTTAGATTTAAATATGATTACAGCGAACAAACAAAATAATTTATCAGCCAAACTATATAAGAAAATTTAAAGTTAATTTTTTATTTTAAAATAGAACTTGTTTTTATCGTACCATAAGTAATATTTGGCTTTCAAAACTACTTCCAATAAATGAAAATATTTTTCAATCAATGTTATAAAAAAACAAGTAAGAGTGCTATATTCGGCTGTACCGAATCTTATATATCCTTCACCAAATTATACTTTAAAATAAAAATTTTAAATATTTCTAGGTAAACAAAATTAATTTTTTTTTTTTCAAAATTAAAAGAATTTAGTTTTTTTTTCAAAATGTTTTTCAAAATTAAAAAATTTTAATTTTTTTCAATAATGTTTTTTCTTAATTTTTTCCAATTTTTTTTTTCTCAAAAAATTTTTTTTTTAATTTATTAGTTAAAAAAAAAAAAAAATTATAAAAAAATTGTTTGTGGTAAAAAAAAAATATTCGGGTTAAAAATAATTTTCCCGATTTTGACCCATTGTAGGTCCAAATTACTATAGCCTTATTTATATTAGGTTATCCATATTGTCTATATTTATGACTTACTAATCCAGATATAGATAAAAAATAAGCCAAAAATCGAGGTTGTCCCGGTTTTTTCCTTATATCTCAGCCATTTCTGTTCCGATTTTCTCGATTTTAAATAGCGACCGAGCCGGAAAATATCCGATATATTGATGTATCAATTATATTTGTAAGTTATTTGGGGTCTACGGAAAGTTGATTTCAACATACAGACGGACATGGCTATATCGACTTCGCTATATATAACGATCAAGAATATATATACTTTGTGGGGTCGCAAATGAAAAATGTAGAAATTACAAATGGAATGACTAACTTATATATACCCTTGCCACTCATGGTGAAGGGTATAAAAAAAATTTTTCAAAAAATTAAAAAAAAGTAAATTTTTTATGGTACAAAATTTAATAGTCAATTTTATCGACTTAAAATCGACATTATGGCTTAATGAATTTATTAAATACATTCAATAACAAAATCAACTGAATTTATATACTGTTCAAGTACTTATTTATATATAAAGTAATAAGGCTTTACTTTAAAATATCAATTTTCACATTGGTTAGAATTTTGTAGACGCCATTTGGTGTAAAAGTGTAAAAAATATAAGAATGCAAAACAAATAAAGTGCTTAATATGTACTCTTTTTTACAAATACATCTTAACTAACGTCTTTATCAAAATTAACAACAATTAATTCCGCTTTATTTTCGAATATTGTTTTTATGAGTTTAATTCCATTAATTTGTAATTAATGGAATGGAATATTATCAAATGACGCACAGTGGTTTAGAAAAGTTTTTTTTTTTTTGGAAATAATTCAGTATCTCGGGAACCATCTCGAAATTTCACATGGATAGTGCTGAGGTAATTTCGAGTAGATTTGCTGGGGTCATTGCGTAGCCCCTCAAAGTTGGTCACCTCGGGTCTCAATTAAAAAAAAAAAATCGCCAAAAATCCATTTATGATTGGAATGAGCTGAAGGACTTTATTTACTCAGCTCCAACCATGTGAAATATCGTAACAATATCTCAAATAGTTCCCGAGATAACGAATTATTTCCAAAAAAAAAAAACTTTTCTAAACCACTGTGTGACGCTTTTTACATTTTAAAAATAGTTTCGTGGTTTAAAAATGTAACAACTCTTTATTTATTCAAATGTACACAACAACAGTTTAAACAGTCACTTATATTACACAAATTATAATGTACCAGAATACACTGGTAATGCAGTTGATGTTCCTAGCAGTTAAGCAAGTAGCCAATATATGTCTTATAGACAGTAATCGTCACAAATTTCTTATCACATGGCTGACTACAATTTATATATTTTGGCCATTTGACACATATGTATGTATGTGCTCTTTGTGGTATAGAGAGAAGACAATTGGTTACTTTAAACATCCCAGGTAATCCAGCGTGAAGACAATTGTCTCTAAGTAATCTAAAGTGTAGTCACTTTAAACGTTTTGTGAGTAATTCGTGCAAACTGTTTTCATACAAATTGTGTAACATAGCATGAAGTCAATAGTCACTTTAGTGTCTCTTAGTAACCTACAGTGAAGTCACTTTAAAAGCTTATTTTGTAGTGCACTTTAGAAAGTAGTTATTTTACCCACCAGAAGCAATCCATTGGAGAGTTTTCGAAGTAACTAACAAACTAACGTTTATTGGACTGCGTACGCTATGTCTTTTTAGCTGACTATTTGAGGTCAATTAGCACCCACACTTGTTAAAATAACTAGTTATGTAGCTGATCAAGTTTTCAGTGAGTGAGCTAGTGAGGTAACTCGCGCTATTTAACCAGTATGTGAATCCAATGCATTGGCTACTTTGGACCAGCAAGTATCATTGTAGTCAAAAAAGTTAATTGACCCCCCGCTTAGCACATGCACGTGTTAAAATAAGTAGTCACGTAGCTATTGAAGTAACTAATTCCTACCCTAAATGATGGGTAAAATCACTTGTTCGGGACTGACTCCTAGAACTGCTGGGTTACTTCTAACAACGTCTCTCATGAACGAAACTACTGACTGCAAGCGCTGCCACTATCTATACACAGCGCCATCTTCCTTCCAGTATCTTCATGAACGTTCTATTTCTACCATTATCCACTCAATGCTTTTATTTAATGTTGTATGTTCCACAGCTATGTTAATAATAACCACAGGTATGTTAGTCAACAGTTATGTTAACTGTTGTTAATCGACCGGTAAACAACATTATCCACAATTAGAAGTCTCCAGAAATAGAAATGTTGAGAAACATTATTAAACTTGAAACCAGTCGTTAGAAACAGTAAATGTTAATATTATTAAAAAAATTAAATTATTTTTGTATGAAATAATTTCAAATGTTTTAAACAATACTAAAATACATTGTACAAATGACGACCATGTAATATCTATATATATAAAAGTGGATGTTTGTATGTGTGTTCCGAATGAACTCAAAAACGTACAGACCGATTTTGATGAAATTATCAGGGAATCTGCAGAATAGCCTACCGGGTAACACTGTAAAGTCAGATTTTTGATTTTCGGTCTGTGGACGGAATGGCGTGGCAAAATCAAATTTTTATACTATACCACTAATGAAATTCATTCATGCCTACCTTTAAAGTTCAAGGCCAAATGGAAATGGAAAAATACCATTTGATCCCGCCACAAATTAGATTTCGTTTCCGAACTTCTGCCAAATGCAAATGAATATTCAACCGTTGTCGACAAGGTATTCCCAAGTCTTACAACTAACTACAAAAATTCGGATTGGCTGTGGGAACATGCAATTTTGGCACCAACAAATTACATATGATGCTAACAAGCTCAATAAGTAAATATAATTGAAACTGCCTGGCGAAACAATAAAATACAAATCGATTGACACAGTAATGAACGAAGAACAAGCCTTCGATTACCCTACTAAATTTTTGAATTCATTGGAACCAGCCGGACTGCCACCTCATATATTAACATTGAAGGTAGGATCACCGACTTTGTCCGACACTGTATATTAAAATCGAGATGCAATATAAAACTGGTGTTTTCTAAGGGCCAGCAACTCGGACCGGGTTCAGCTAGTTATAATATAAAATATAAAATTTTATATCAACATTTTTTTTTTTTTAAACATGATTAAAATTATAATGATTTTATTGTGATAGTCATATGAGACAGTTAGGAAAATGATTAGACCTCAATAAAATTGTTACTATGTATCATGTTTTTTCTCTTTGTGTATACTTAAGTTTGCCATTCCGTTTGTAATTTCTACATTGTTCATTAGCGACCCCACAAAGTATGTATATACTGGATCGTTATAGATAGCGATATCTATATAGCTGTTTTTCTCGGTCCGTCTGTATGTTGAAATCAACATCCCGAAGCCACCAAATAACATACATACATACATGATTCATACATCAATATATCCGCTATAGCCCCGGTTGGGGTGCTATTTAAATTCGGGAAAATCGGACCATAAATATCCGAGATCGATTGAACTATTTATAACGGAATCTAGATAACAAAGCCATAATAATAGATAATATGGATATATAAAGATTGAAATTCCGAAGACCTCTCCAACGACGTATATAACCCCATAGCAATTCGGAGCTACAATGGGTCAAAATTGCAAAAACAATTTTTTAACCAAGTTTTTTTTCCACCAACATTTTTTTCACTCATATTTTCAAAATATTTTCAATCTTTATCTTAAAGTATACTTTGGTGAAGGGTATATAAGATTCGTCACAGCCGAGTATAGCTCTCTTACTTATTTTTATGATTGGCATGATCTAGACATTAATCAAATCTTTCAATGATGCTTCTCCAAGGTATCAATAAATACTTTTTTTACTGACACTGCTGCAAAAAATCATATGTCGATGTGTTTAAGACATTAATCGTGGACGTAATCGTCGACAATCAATAAAGAAATACGCAACTTTTAATTTATTTGTAAGTATTAAGTTGTTGTTGATGGAAATTTTGCATAAGTTGTTTGAATTGGAATTTCCTCACGAACATATTTTTCTTAGTGTATAAATATACAAAAACCACACATACATTTGCATATAAATATAACTGTGATGGGGTTTTTATGTCATTTGTTATTAAATATGTTTACTTTTATTATTTAAAATACCCTTGGGGTCTGAAGTTTTTATGTACAACACGCTTACTCTTTAAATATACATACATATTTATAATCCTGGGCATATGTACAGAACAAGTTAGTGCGAGTACGTAAGTAAGTGTATATAAAATTATAATTTAAGTATGAAATAACATTTATTTATTTATTTACTTTTGTATGTCCGTAGATATTTATGATTATTATTGTGAGGTCTTATTAATTTAGTATCAAATTTGCTTGTTGAAAAAGAAAAGTAAAAACTTTTCCACCATTATTTCCAACAAAAGAAGTATTACAACTCGTATATGACTAAAAATAATAATAATAATGAGACTAATAAGAATAACATGCTTGTAATAATTTGGAAAAATATTTATTAGAGTTTAATGTGGGGGAGGAGAAGGTTAATTAATTAGGGTTTTTATATACTTTTACATGTAAATAAAACAAGCACATGTAAGTATGTTAGAAGAAAATGACTTGTGACCATTGAAATTATGATATTTATGGAAGTACTATTATTATTATTATTATTAGTTGTATAAATTTTGTATGAGGGCATGAAAGTGGAGTTCATTTATTATGTTGGCTTATTTTATTTAGATTATTATCATTATTAATATATACATTGTTGTATAGCTTTAAACTGAATATATTTAATTTTCTTAATTTAAGTTAAACCATTTGTATTTAGAATCCTGTTAATTTGGCTTCTTCTTTCATTATACATATTTTAGTTTTCCTTTTTGAAACCAATAAGTTTTTCTTTTTTTTTTTTTTTTGAACACAAACATTAAAGATTTGTTGGCTAGCAAAGAAAAAATCCTTATTCTACTCATTCCCAATTATTTGGAGAAAAACCTTCTTAAAAGCAAAAAGATATAATAAAAAAACCTTGTTAAAAAAAAAACATATTGCCTCTACCACAATAACAGAAAAAGTGAAAAATATATAAAAAAAAAACAGAAAAAAAATTAATTCAAGATTCCAAACACAAAATCACTTTGGTTTGTTATACGAGTAAGAAGTGAAAAAAATATTTATTAAAAAAAATTCAAGACTTTAACACATAAAAAAAATTAAGAAAAAAAAACTGAATATATATAGACACACAGAGAAAATCAACACTCATTGTGACCCCCCTACCAAACAAGAGGATGCTCCCACCGAGTACCCAGCAGTTAAGCAAGTAGTCAATGTATCCCTTGCAGACAGTAATTTTCTCTAATGTGGGACCACTTGTCTGACGCCGGATGATATATTTTGGGTCATTAGACATTTATGTGACCTTTGTATTGCCGAGAGAAGTCAATTGGTTACTTTATACACCCCATGTATCCTTGCGTGAAGCCAATTGTCACTTTAGTGTCTCTAAGTAATCTAGAGTGTAGTCACTTTGTACTGGACTTTAGAAAGTACCCAGCAATTAACAATGTGGTCGATGTTTGCCTTATTGACAGTAATTTTCACTAATGTCTGATCACTTGGCTGACTCTAGATGATATATTTTTTGTCATTTGACACCTATGTACCCTATGTGCAGATATAAGTCAATTGGTTGCCTTATACATCCCATGTAATCTAGCGTGAAGACAATTATCACTTGAGTGTCTCTAAGTAATTAGATTAACGCTTAAAGTGACCTAATTCGTACAAACTGGTTTTATGTAAATTGTTTTGATATAATTCTCATACAGTTTATTTTCTTTTTGTTTAACTGACATCCCATGTAACCTAGTGTAAAGTCAATTGTCACTTTTATGACTCTAAGTGACCTATAGTGCACTTGTTATTTTACACACCAGATGTAATCTTTTGAAGAGTTGTTGGTGAAAGGTTTGTTCACAAGCAATCGGTTATTGGACTGTCTGTGAGATCTTTTTTCAAACTGATTATTTTAGGTCAATTAGGACCCGGACATGTTGAAATAACTAGTTATGCTGCTGATCAAGTAACCAGTTTGGGAGCTAGTAAGGTAACTAACTCTATTTAACCGGTATGAGAATCCAATATTCTGGCTACTTTGGAGCAGCTATTAGGCAGTCTCATTGTAGTCAATAAAGGTCAATTGACCCAGTTCTCAGATCTCAGACAGTCTCATGGTAATAAGATAGGGTTACATGACCCACCCCTGCTTATTATTAGCGAGGCCCCACGTACTGTTCATTCGCAACATTACCTAAAATAAAGTGGTGGTACCTAGAGCCACAGTGTTCTGTGAATAATCCAGTAAGCGTGGCCTTCATGAGTCCATAACAACACAATACCTTACTTTATATGACGATTAGGCTCCAAGAGCAGCTTGGCTATCTGACATAACAATATCTTAATATTCCTAACTCTCCTTCTTAAACATTCATTAGAGCTTGTAAGGATAGCGTAAATTTTCGCCTGAAATATAGTTGGAAATGTACCCATTGGGATACCGCTTTGAATCCATAAATACCAGCCTCACACGCAGAGAATAAATATAGTTGTGTATGTTTAGAGTAACCATTTCCACATTTTTAAAAGTTTTTTTAACAATATTATAGTCACAGTAACTATTTACATGATTGTGGTAACCATAATATGGTTAACTTACGATTCACATGATTGTATGTATCATATATTTGGTTACAGTAAACAAGTATATGTTTGTGGCAACCATTGTTATGATGAATCTTTATATTGTTACGAATGTGCAATGACTATTTGAATTCAACTGTCTGTAACGACTGCCTCCAGCATTCATCATGTTTGAAGGCACGCCCATCGTTGACATTGTTTGTAAGTATGGCAACACTAAATGTTTGGGCTGCTGGCAATGACATCGAAAGCTCTAGAAATCGAACATACTAGTTGACCGTTAAGAACAATCTCGACTACTCGGATGAAGATGGCAGTGCGTGTATAAATAGTGGCAGAGGCTGCAGTTGAGAGTTGAGTTGACCATTGGCGGTGTTAGAGTTAACATCAACTGTCTTGTACGTGTGAATTGAATAGACGTTTGTTGTTGTTGTACATTCTAAATAAATAAAGATTCGTTACAATTTTAAACTACTAAAACTGCTTTTATTTGCAATCAAAAGTATCCGGTTTATTTAAAGGAAATAAACCCACGTTTTTAAAAGGTAAAAACGTAACAATATTATAATATGTTGTTTTCAGATTATTATATCAATTAGCCGAGAGCCATATAATATGGTAAAATGGTTGTCACAAACATATACTTGTTTACTGTAGCCATATGTATGATTGATACAATCATGTTAATCGTAAGTTAACCATATTATGGTTACCACAATCATGTAAATAGTTACTGTGACTATAATATTGTTAATAAACTTTTAAAAATGTGGAAATGGTTACTGTAAACATACACAACTATAGTTTTTCTCTGCGTGCAGTGTCATCATTAGCCTGTTTGGATCCATCGGTAAACCAAACTTAAAATACATTATTCTGCTACTAGTCTGATTTAACCACTCATCCCTTTTAGGTATAAGACCCTAAACCACCAATGTAACACTAGAGTCTGATACTGCAATACTAGGATCATTGTCAAACATACCAAGAATGTGCATGTGCCCAACCAGATCATCCGTCATTAAACCTGATATCTCCAGTAATCAGGAGGCACTCCTATAGGCCTTCTCCATTACCAATAAATGTAAGGGTGGAATGTGTAGGATTACATCCAAAGCATGAGTGGAACAGGTCCTCATGGACCCAGTAATAGAAATACAGTCACGTAGCTACTTCTGCAACTAATTTGTCGCCCTAAGTCACAGATTATTACAGATAAGAAACAAATGACAGTTCTCAAAAAAGTAATATCAAAACGTATGGTTATTTTGACGTTATACAACCACTTTTCAATGGTTGTAGTTTACAGAGCGAGAGAAAAAATACAATTTTCAATAGGCAACGAGTGTGATATATATTTATCCCTCTTTCCAAACCACTTGTCATATTACTGGATCCAGCAGATTCTTATCTGTGTAATCTGTGCCCTAAGTGATAGGTAAAATCACTAGTTCGGGACAGTCACCAAGAACTACTGGGATATTTAAGATGTGAACCTTTAAAATACACTCACACAGATACAAATACACAGACACACACACATACAAGTAAACATACAGCCTCACACATTTACAACAGCTTAAAAGAAGGTTATTTTCTAAAAAAAAATATATAATAAAAATAAAACACCAAGAAAACAAAAAAAAAAAATAAACTCAGAAAAGAAATCAAGTATTATAGAATGTCATTTGTATAAAATAGAAAGAAAGAATAATAAAAAAATACACACACACACATTAGTATATAAATACATATATACTATATATAAATAAAACTAAATGTAGTAGAGGTAGTAGAATCCTTAGTGAAATTTAATGTAAAAGTATGTCTGTATGTATGTATGTTTTTTTTTTCCAAGTCGTTTTGTTCATGTATTAAACATGTCTACATACACATGTATAACAGCGACTACAAGTATATCTGTATGTTTGTTTAAGTGTATATATTTACAATTTCATTTTTATTCACAATACGTTTGAAGATTTATTATACCAACACACTCTTACATAGAAATGGCTATTAAAAGGGCTCACGAAAAAAAAACAGAAAAATAAGTTTGGTCCATTATTAGACAAAAATTCGAAATAATCAGACCTATTCCCGAAAACTATTTTTAATATAGTATACATTACTTATTCATATAACAGCATTTTGTGTCCTAACTTATGAAATGCTATCTAAGATTGAACCCTCCTAATGTACAATTTCTACACTAACATTTCTATACTCGAATATCCTGTCTGTTTGGTAAGAACCACATTAGAATTGTCTTCTTTTTACATTTTTTCTCTGATACATTTTCTTCATTATACATGAAGAAAATGTGTTTGTTTGTGTGTGTATTAGTGTAAGAGTGTTTGTGTTTGTGCTTGTGATTTTTATTTAGAAATTTTTTTATATCTTTCTGTCGTCCCTACAACCGGTTGTGCTCAATTAGATTTTTCAAATTGTTTGTAGAGAAATGTATTAGACAAATTCTAGGAACTATTGAAAACATACATAATAGAATCATATTCATCTTTCTTGCAAAATGGTCAAGTCGATTATATAGATACCAAGAAAGGAAAATTACTTTAAAGATGGCTGAATGAAGAGCAATAATTTATAATGTTTTATATGGGAAAAGTCAAATAAAATTGTTGAATGTAAATTAAGCCAGAAAACATGAGAATCTTTGATAAATTTCGAAATTTTCGAAGCAGTATCACGAGGAATAGCTTAATTGGGTATGTGTTGTGGGAATACCTCTTAATTTTGAATGAAACATAGGTTTTTGGATCAATTGAGCTCTTTTGTCCAACTTTTCTTCAATTTGTTAACATATCACTCCCAAAAAATAAGATTTGTCGATGTCGTCAAAATGAGATTATTTAATCGTCGGAGTCAAATTTCTTTCCGCTGAGACATTTATAGATCACAAAAATCACAAAAATCACTTTCTACTTTAAAAATTTTCGTATTTTACTATTTTTTGATGCTAATACAAAGATTTTTTTAACACATAAAAAAATTGAGATAAAAACTGAATATATATAGACACACAGAGAAAATCAACACTCATTGTGAACCCCGCACCAAACAAGGGGATGCTCCCACCGAGTACCCAGCAGTTAAGCAAGTAGTCAATGTATCCTTTACAGACAGTAATTTTCACTAATATGTGACCACTTGTCTGACGCCAGTTGATATATTTTGGGTCATTGGACATTTATATGCCCTTTGTATTGCCGAGAGAAGTAAATTGGTTACTTTATACACTCCATGTAACCTTGCGTGCAGCCAATTGTCACTTTAGTGTCTCTAAGTAATCTAGAGTGTAGTCACTTTGTACCCAGCAATTAAGCAATTAAGTGGTCAATGTATCCCTTATTGAAAGTAATATTTACTAATGTCTGATCACTTGGCTGACTCCAGATGATATATTTTTTGTCATTTGACACGTATTTGCTCTTTGTAGTGCAGCTAGAAGTCAATTAGTTGCCTTATACATCCCATGTAATCTAACGTGAAGACAATTATCACTTGAGTGTCTCTAAGTAATAAGATTAACGTTTAAAATTACCTAATTCGTACAAACTAGTTTTATATAAATTGTTTTGATATAATTCTTATATAGTTTATTTTCTTTTTGCTTAACGGCCATCCCATGTAACCTAGTGCGAAGTCAATTGTCACTTTTATGACTCTAAGTGACTTAGAGTGGACTTGTTATTTGACACACCAGATGTAATCTGCTGAAGAGTTGTTGGAGAAAGGTTTGTTTACTATTTTTTGACGCTAAAACAAAGATTTTTTGTTAAAAAAGTATGTTCAAGTGTATACTTGTCTTTTGTGCTGCAATAACGAAGAATTAGTAAATCATTATCGGTATGGTCCGTGGGCATGTCGTTATTCAGTCTTGATCAAGCAAGACCGACTTGATGCAAGATTTGAAAAAACAGTAAAATTTTTGAAAGTGGGCAAGGTTTGTGGAGCTTCTGAAGAGTAAATATAAACTTTTTATATAAGTTTTTCATAACGATGGAAACCTTAGGACTTGAAGATTTACATTTTAGTAAAATTAAATAATTTTGTGTTTTTTTTTTTTTTTGAAGTCTAAAACTAAAAAGTTTTTAATATGATAAAGTTTTTAATAAAATTTAAATTAATGAAACATTTTAACAGTTAAATATATTGTAACAAGATTTGGAAGTGATATAGATCTAAATGTCCTTAAGTCAATGGCAGTACAACTGTTGCCATTCTTTGTTTTCAAATACCGAAATTCCTAAAACGGGGAAAATGTGTTCCAAAAACGAAGTTTTTTTTAAAAATGTGCTCACTTTTATGTAATTTACAGTGCGACAGTAAAAAGGCTTCGCATTTATTAAAAAACATATAGGGCTACACAAATATGGGGATTTTTCGAGGATCAGTGCTTTGAGTTTTTAAAATTTTTTTACTCAAACCTAAAATTTTGTTTCAAAATTGTTTGGACAGGGCTGGGGGGACAGTGTCCGTTCAAGTGAGTCAAATTTTACTTTATACGTTTTTCCATTAAGTTATCTTTCCAGATCATAAAAAAAGAAATTTTTTTATAAAAAAAAATGTGAAATAAGAAGTTGAATAAAAATATTGAAATATATTAAAAGATGCTTAAAATTTGGATGCGTGTAACTTTTTGTAGGGACGAGATAATTGTTATAAGGTTTGTTTTATTTTCTTTAGGACTTTATCACAATCGTGAACTATTTGTTGTAGACCTTCCCAAGGACTACCTTTATCTCAAATTTCAGCTCGTTCGGATCATAAATGGATTTTTGGCGATTTGGGAACTATTTGTTGTAGACCTTCCCAAGGACTACCCATATCTCTAATTTCAGCTCGTTCGGATAATAAATGGATTTTTGGCGATTATTTTTAAATGTGCGACTTTGACGGTCCAAAAACTGAACCCCATTCCGCCTACGAAGCTGAACAACTATAAATTAACTCGAAAACATCTCATCCGGGTAAATAATACAGCACAAACTAAAAGTATGGACTTGATCATAGTATTTCAACAAAAAATCATTGTTTTAGCGTAAAAAAATAGTAAAAACGAAAATTGTTAAGGTACAAAGTGATCTTTATGTGCTATTTAGAGTAGCTAGACACGTTCAGAATTCATTGATATGTTCACAAGAGTTGCTCAGCTTAACCGTAGCTAGTACTCTGCTAAATATTGTTAGTGAAAAATTAGAAGTCCCTGGAAGTTAAGCTTAAAAAAGTAAAAAAAAAAATTTCTTCCTATTTTTTCAAAAAAAGTGCACGAAAAATACATTTTTTTGGTATAAAATGTTAACAATATTTGTTTGGCGAACTCTTAGCTATATTATTGCCATATAAAGTTAAGCGGTATCACTAAGTCTGAATTAGCTGTTGGCTAAAAACTGATGACACCATGACACCAAATGGTCACCAAATTTGACAAACTGAGTACAGGGTTTTACTACCCTTTGGTAGTAGAGTCGAACCTATACTGTCATGATCGTATGTTTTTTGCACTGTTGCATTGTGTTATGTTTTCCAGTTTTTAGATGATAGAGAACAATTTTATGAGGATGGCTTAATAAGTCTGTAAGTTTTTGAATTTCCCGTCTTTTAACTGAAAGGAAAACACTGCTTCTGTCAACAGGCATTTGTCAGTTGACTCCCGTCAAAATTTTGAACAAGCTGCGTCATTTAGTTTGTGTTTGACAGCCATTGATAGCTGACTACCGCGTGATTTGAGGAGAAAATGGAAAAAGTGAGTTTTGTGTGCTCATTAAGCATTTTTTTATATCTATTTTCCTTATTGAATCTTTCTTTTTAGAAATTTACAATAAGTATTAAAATCTTAAAACTAAAGTTGTTATTGCCGCTGCAATATCCAACATGAGTGCTCGTTAAAATGATTATCTGGCCAGATTCAGTGTTTTCAATCACCTCAGTCGTCTATGACCCTCAAATGACAGCAACTCCCTGGCAAGGGGATTTGTATGATCCAATAGTTTTGATAGATAGTTTAAACTGGAGAGTTTGATCTCCTCGCGTATTATGGGGACATTGGGATCCCTATGGATGTTACTATTGCGAATGTACCATGGGACACCTGTTATTTTCCTTAACAATGCTGACTGCTTTCTTTGCAATTTTTCAACGTTAAGTGAGGAGGCTGTTCCCCCCATAGCTGAATGCCGTATAGCCATATTGATTTTATAACTGTTTTGCACAAAAGCACTTTGTATTGCAAGTCTAGAGCAGACCGTTGTCCAATTAGCCAGTGCAATTGAACTGGGTTTAATTTTATTTGTGTAACCTTCGCTTCAATATAGTGGGTCCAGGTTAAACCGAGATCAAGTTGGATATCGAGATATCTCACATGGTTTTGTTCTGGAATTTTGATATTATTTATCTGTATGGAAGGACAACTTTCTCGCTTTAGAGTAAATGTAACATGAGTACATTTTGTTGCATTGACTTTTATTTTCCAATTTGTCCAACCATTTTTCTAAATCGCCGATGTGAGACTGGAGTTTTTCAGAAGCTATTGAAGTGTTCCCGTCTGTACTTAAAAAAAACATTATTTTTTGAGGAAAAAAACCATAACTCAAAGAAAGGCTAAGCTTGATAAATACCATCAATTTCAATGGTAAACAAGAAGGTTTACTGAATTTCGTTGTGGACGTCCAAGCACGAATGATGCTAAACGTTCTGGGCGGCCAATTGATCTCTCTACACCTGAAACAATTGAAAAAATACACGATATGGTGTTGGCCAAACGGACATTGAAAGTGCGAGAGATTGTGAAAGCCATTTGAAGGATCACTTGGGTACGAGAAAGCTTTCCGCAAACGCAATCGTGCACATATGTGCAGTTTCCGCAGCAAAAATCTATAAATTAAGCTACGATTTGTTCCATCATCAGCTCGGCGTAAATAGATTTGACTCAAACGATAAAATCATTTCACAAACAAATGCTTATTTTGATGATCTTAACCAATCTTTCTCTTTGGAAGGAGAAACACTGGACAAAGTACATAGAGCTCAAGGGAGCCTAGGTTAAAAAATAAAATGATTTTTTATCCAAAAACCTGTATTTCATTCAAAAAGCCACGGTGTGAGGTCGGTTATTATAAAATTCAATTTTTTTTATTTTTAAATCATAGTACCTTTGGTTTTTTTATTTAAACTTTCAAAATATAATGAAAAATTTCATTTAGAAATTAAAATTTGCCTGGAAACGTTGTCTTGCGTTCTAAAATTTTGAAATCAATTTTTTTTTAACATTTGAATTTTGTCTTGCGAAAAGGAAATTTTTAATTTTCCGTGTGCAACTTCAATAAATTTTATTTATAAAATTTGGTGGATTTACAATATATAAAAAGGTGAGAACATGGATTTTTTAGATTATTTCTGGATTCTTATCTCCAAACGGATATTTTTTAGATTGTTCAAGGAAAATTAAGGGTTTGTCCACAGCCACAACAATATTTTCAGGAGATCAAGCTAGAAAAATAAGTTTATCATCTTCCCCAACTGTTCGTGAACTTTAATTTTACTGGGAAATATATTCTGCTTGCCTGTTAATCAATTCTTGACACCCAAAAATTGACAACCATTGCATAGACTTGCGTTACCGGATATTCATCACTCATATGCATATTTCTGCATACATGAAAACTACATGAAAATAACGATTTCAAGATATACATATATATCAAATATACCAATTTTTGCCAACCACTTAACTTTAATCTACTAACTGACTTTAACTAACTTTATCTAACTTCAACAAACTTTTATCTTTTCTTTATCTAATTTTATTCAAAATTTAATATTATTTTTTTTAATTTTTTTTTTTTTTTGATAATTGTTAAATTCTGTCAATTTTATATTTTTTTTTTTTGAATTTTTAATTTAATTTCAATAACAAAGTAAATTTTACACATTAACATTACATAAAACGCACTAACAAAATAACTAAATTTTAACTAAGCAAAATCTAAGTGGAAATTTTAAAAATTTAGAGAAAAGGAAACTCGTAACATCAGGCCTGAATACAACGAGGGATATCCGGTGAGTTTAAAATATTAAATAATAAAATAATAGAATTTTCACTTATATTAAATTTAAAAGTTTAGTTATACTTACACTAACATAATGAAATCCTAAAATAACTATCTTAATTTTGCATAATATTAAACCTTAAATATTAACTTATAATGATCAGGTTTGAATTTTAAATTATTTTCATCAAAAAAATTTATAATTTTATTGTTTTTTTTTAACATTGTCAAATTTGGTCATTATATGATTTAACACATTAAACTTACATATATACTTTTAACCTTTATAATTTAGAACATTTTGATATTTGAAATTAAGTTTATCTTTTAATTTTTTTTTTGAAAACTTTAATTTTTCTATTAAAGTCAATAATGACAGCCATTTCAACTTTTAAATTATTTTTGCTTTTAACGAATATTGTTGTTAAATAAATTTGTGTTCATCATTAAAGATGTGTAATTAAATATTTTCTTTTATTCCACGAAATGTTAATATAGAATAGGCATTAGGAAAAAGGGCTATCTGAGATTATGGAATAAAGGTAGCAAGGTAGGGAGGGTATAGAAAACTGAGAAGAATGTAACACCGTATTTCTTCTCTAACAGGTTATTGACATCGCCATATTTCATTTTTTTATTTATTTCCGTTTTTATTTTGTTTATATGGTAATAATTTTGACGACATTAGCTACCTATATTTTAAAATCTTATGTTGCGAATCGGAGTCTACCATTCTGGAAACAAGAACCATCCCATTTTCCCTGAGCACGGCCGGACTATTAGGTAGCGCAGTCTCCATTGTGGTAGGACCCGAGTGGTGGTTCGTTACATAAATTTAAATGGCGCCCAACGTGGGGCATCAGCTGATTAATTAAGCTTAGGCATTTATAAATTCTCATTACTATTTTGACACCTGCTGATGTTCCATAATATTTTTGTCCGCGTTGTCAAATTTTACTATATTTTTTTTTATATTTTTGGTCTATTTTGTTTTGAAGAATATTGTTGGAATTCGTTAGTGAATATATATTTATTCATGAACCAAATATTTTGTGTTATATTTTTTTTAGTGTTGTTAGATTTGTAGTGATTTTATTCCTGATTTAATTATCGAGTATATACCTGCAAACTTCAATACAAAACGATTTGGTAACATTGTTTTATTTTTTTTTTTAAATTATGCTTGTTTTCATTTAAGATTTGAGATTTTTGTGTTTGGATTTGATTCTGAATATCTACTCTCTTATAGGAAAGAAGTTTGTTTAATTTTATTTTGGTTTTGGAATTTAGAATTTTAGATTTATACTACTTGTTCGAATGATGAGTAGTATACTTGTTCTTATTTCATTACATTTTTTTTATATTAAATTATTTTAAATTTTAAGTTTAGATGTCAATTTTTACCTCTTTATTTTATATGTTTGCCTAAAACTATTATTAACAGAGTAGTGGAATATTTATTTGCTTTAATTTCAATTTTATATTTTGATTAATAAAAAATGCCGATTACAAGAAGTATGGACAATTTAGTGAATTTGGAAGGACCTTCAAACGAAACTCAGGGAACACGTTCGCATGGACGACTTGGACGTACACCTCCAGATAACACTAGCGATTCTCATGATGCAATCAATAATACCCAGGTTAGACAAATAATTTCAGAATCATTGTCATCTTTCCGTGAGGAAATGATGTCCATTATGACAACTGAATTAACAAGTATGTTTAGAAACATGAATGTACCTGCTTTGACAAACAACCATACTGATAATTCGGAACCTTTAAGACCAACACCTTCTAATTCAGATTTTCGTACACCTCAAGATCCTTTTTACGCTGAAAAGGTGTTAAACATTATTCGAAACTGGCGTCTTAAATTCATAGGACATAGTAATGATATGTCAATCGACGAGTTCATATACCGTGTTAATATATTAACTACTAATAATTTAGGTGGTGATTTTGAGCTTTTATGTAAACATGCTCACACTTTGTTTGATGGAAAAGCTCTGGAATGGTACTGGAGATACCATAGACAGAATAATTATATTGATTGGGTATCATTGACAACTGCCTTACGTATACAATACAAATCAGATACCAACGATTTTGACATTCTCGACGACATACGTCGTCGCAGACAAAAACCTAACGAAAGCTTCGATGAATATTTCGACATTATTTCTTCAATGACTGACAAATTACGGAATCCGATTTCTGACCGTGATCTTTGTGAGACAATTTTACGGAATTTAAAAACAGAAATTAGACATGAATTACTACATTTAGACATTATTAGTGTTTCTCAACTTCGAAAGGAAGTTCGAAAACATGAAAAGTTTGTTAAGGATTTCCATGCTTTGGAATATCGTAAATCGGCAAAAGGACGTTTAGCTGAAATGACAACGGATTTGAATGACCAGATAGACAAAACTTGCGATGATGAAACGAATATCTGTGCTGTTCATCATGATTTGATTTGCTGGAATTGCGATAAACCGGGACACACATACATAGATTGTATGGAACAACGGCGAGTTTTCTGTTATGGCTGTGGGACCAAGGACGTCTATAAACCTACTTGTATCAAGTGTAGTAAAAGAAATCAGGGAAACGTGCAGAAGGATGTCCGACGATTTTAAAACGGACATCCTTGGAAAATAAACTTAAAAATTCGGACAGTACAACTGAAGAACAAATAGTCATACACATAAAGGACGACATATCATTTAAACACCCTTTATTAAGACCATACCATATCAGGGTATCGGAATATAAGAAAGCACGTGCACTAATCTTTGGAGAAACAAAGGAGACAAGTAGATCCTCTAAACGTATCCGCGACTATTATCGTAGATTAAGACAATTTAGAAAATGTATCATATCTCCAATTGTTACACCGGAATTTGATAGTCGACCTTACGTAAATTTGAAAGTTGATGGTGTGGTTTGCTTGGCTTTGTTGGATAGTGGAGCAAACAAGAGTGTAGTTGGTGGTGAGTTGGCAGTGAAAATTCAGAACAGACTTGGTTTTAGTAAATGTATCGGAAACGTACGTACAGCTGACGGAACGAAACAAACTATAATAGGAACTGTGAACTTGCAAATAACATTTCAGGGGCAAACAAAGTTATTTGAATTTTTGGTGGTACCTAATATAAAACAAGACATAATTTGTGGATTCGACTTTTGGACTGTATTTGGACTCAAAATTTCTATGCCGGTTATTGGCGAAGTGCACTGTACAGAGATTGATCCGGACAAACTAGTTCTGACAAATGAACAGACACAAAGACTGAACAATATTATCGCAGCGTTTCCAAATTCTGAAGTAGAGGGACTAGGCTGTACATCATTTATTAAACACAGAATCGATACGGGGGATGCTAAACCTATCAAGCAAAGACATTACCCAATTTCACCTGCAGTCGAAAAACAGCTTTGTGGAGAATTAGACAGAATGATTTCCCTTGGGGTGATAGAAGAGGCACCTACTTCCCCTTGGTCATCTCCGACGGTTGTTGTAGTGAAACCGGGTAAGGTTAGAATGTGCCTGGACAGCAGAAAATTGAACTCCGTGACAATAAAAGACGCGTACCCTATACCGAATATTGACGGACTATTAGCAAGACTTCCTCCGGTTTATTGTATATCGAAAATCGATTTAAAAGATGCCTTCTGGCAAATTAAACTGGAGGAAAGTTCAAGACCGAAAACAGCTTTCACAGTCCCAAATCGGCCATTGTATCAATTTACAAGAATGCCGTTTGGACTGTGCAATGCACCGCAAACGATGTGCCGACTTATGGACATCGTTATACCGTATAATTTAAAAACACATGTTTTCGTTTATTTGGATGACCTTTTGGTAGTTTCTCAGGACTTTGACGAACATTTGACTCATCTTATGGAAGTAGCTACACAACTAAGGAAGGCTGGTTTGACCATAAACGTGAAAAAAAGTAGTTTTGCTTTAAGCAAGGTGAAATATTTGGGATATGTTGTTGGAAATGGAACGTTACAAACGGATGATGACAAAATTAGGGCAATAAGAGACTTTCCTGTACCAAAATCAATAAGACATCTAAGAAGATTTTTGGGCATGACAGGTTGGTACAGACGTTTTATAAGGGAATATTCGACTTTGACCTTTCCTTTAACGGAACTTTTGACGAAAAAGAAGACATTTGTTTGGACAGAACAAGCACAACTTGCGTTTGATGAATTAAAGCACAAACTTACTACTGCCCCATTATTGATTCACCCAAATTACACAAAACCGTTTATACTGCAGTGTGATGCAAGCACATGTGGAGTCGGTGCAGTATTAGCGCAAATGGATGAAGACGGAACAGAAAGGCCGATAGCATTTATGTCACATAAATTGAACAGAGCACAACGGAACTATACTATCACCGAATTGGAATGTTTAGCGGTAGTTATGGCAATAAGGAAATATAGATCCTATATAGAAGGTATGGAATTTAAAGTAGTTACAGACCACGCGAGTTTGAAATGGTTGATGGGTCAGAGAGATTTGTCGGGACGGTTAGCGAGATGGTCATTGAAACTACAAGGGTTTAATTTTACTATTGAACACCGCAAGGGTAAGGAAAACATTGTACCCGATACATTATCTCGTGCTTATGAGGGTGATGATTTTGTAGAATCAATTGATTTGGAGAACGTACCTGCTATAGATTTGGACTCTGAAGCATTTCAATCTGACGAATATAAAAGAATGCGTGATGAATTTAACAGAACTGAGTTACCTGATTTTAGGATCGTGGATAAGTATATATACAAGCGAGACAATTTTTCGACTGGAGATAGGGATGAGTCAGGCTCCTGGAAGTTATTTGTGCCTACGGAACTTCGCAAGAGTGTAATCTATTCAGCCCATGATGTTCCAACGTCTTCTCATGGTGGAATAGCAAAGACAATAGACCGCATTAGACGCTATTTCTTTTGGCCACGACTTGTAACTGATGTGAAGGATTATATACGAGACTGTGAACTGTGTAAGACTTCAAAAACGCCAACCACTGTTTTGAGGCCACCTTTAGGGAATATGGTAAAGACTGACAGACCTTTTCAACGTCTCTACATTGACCTTATTGGACCGCTACCTAGGACAAAAACTGGAAACGTCGGAATTTTAATAGTTTTGGACCACTTTTCTAAATTTACGTTCTTAAAGCCATTAGAAAAATTGGTTTCTAAACAAATTATAGATTTCTTACGGACGAATGTATTTAGCTGTTTTGGGGTTCCAGAAATTATTGTATCGGACAACGGTTCCCAATTTAAAAGTCGAGAGTTTTCAAAATTTTTAGTATCATATGGTATACAACATATGTTAACAGCTGTTTACAGTCCACAGGCAAATGCTAGTGAACGAGTAAATCGCTGTATTAATGAGGCACTGCGCTCATACGTTCGCAAGGATCAACGGTTGTGGGACTCGTATATTGATAGTGTTAACTGTGCATTACGAAATAGTGTGCACCAATCTATTGGCAAAACACCATACGAAGTAGTATTCGGGCAGGCTATGATAACTAACGGAAGGGACTACAAACTTTTGGACAATCTGAATCTTTTAACTGAAACGGACGTAAGAATAGAAAGGCAGGACGAGTTTACACTGATACGGGACTCAATAAGGTCATTAATGCAGAAAGCTTATGAAAGGAATGTTAGATTGTACAATCTGCGATCTCGCGCTAAGGAATTTGAGGAAGGTCAAACAGTGTTTAGAAGAACATTTACGCAGAGTTCCAAAATTAATTATTTTAATTCAAAATTAGCCCCTGTGGGAGTGAAGGCTACAGTTCTGCGTAAAATAGGAAATGTTTATTACGAGTTACAGGATTTTGATACTGGAAATAAGGCGATATACCATTGTAAGGATATATGGACGTAATGAATGTTCATGAATTATGAAATTTTTCAAATTTATTTATATTTTTTTTTTTTTCGCCCTTTACAGTTCCACTTCATCAGATTGCATCTGCTGAAGATGTATCTGTTTTGTGAGGTCGGTTATTATAAAATTCAATTTTTTTTATTTTTAAATCATAGTACCTTTGGTTTTTTTATTTAAACTTTCAAAATATAATGAAAAATTTCATTTAGAAATTAAAATTTGCCTGGAAACGTTGTCTTGCGTTCTAAAATTTTGAAATCAATTTTTTTTTAACATTTGAATTTTGTCTTGCGAAAAGGAAATTTTTAATTTTCCGTGTGCAACTTCAATAAATTTTATTTATAAAATTTGGTGGATTTACAATATATAAAAAGGTGAGAACATGGATTTTTTAGATTATTTCTGGATTCTTATCTCCAAACGGATATTTTTTAGATTGTTCAAGGAAAATTAAGGGTTTGTCCACAGCCACAACAATATTTTCAGGAGATCAAGCTAGAAAAATAAGTTTATCATCTTCCCCAACTGTTCGTGAACTTTAATTTTACTGGGAAATATATTCTGCTTGCCTGTTAATCAATTCTTGACACCCAAAAATTGACAACCATTGCATAGACTTGCGTTACCGGATATTCATCACTCATATGCATATTTCTGCATACATGAAAACTACATGAAAATAACGATTTCAAGATATACATATATATCAAATATACCAATTTTTGCCAACCACTTAACTTTAATCTACTAACTGACTTTAACTAACTTTATCTAACTTCAACAAACTTTTATCTTTTCTTTATCTAATTTTATTCAAAATTTAATATTATTTTTTTTAATTTTTTTTTTTTTTTGATAATTGTTAAATTCTGTCAATTTTATATTTTTTTTTTTTGAATTTTTAATTTAATTTCAATAACAAAGTAAATTTTACACATTAACATTACATAAAACGCACTAACAAAATAACTAAATTTTAACTAAGCAAAATCTAAGTGGAAATTTTAAAAATTTAGAGAAAAGGAAACTCGTAACATCAGGCCTGAATACAACGAGGGATATCCGGTGAGTTTAAAATATTAAATAATAAAATAATAGAATTTTCACTTATATTAAATTTAAAAGTTTAGTTATACTTACACTAACATAATGAAATCCTAAAATAACTATCTTAATTTTGCATAATATTAAACCTTAAATATTAACTTATAATGATCAGGTTTGAATTTTAAATTATTTTCATCAAAAAAATTTATAATTTTATTGTTTTTTTTTAACATTGTCAAATTTGGTCATTATATGATTTAACACATTAAACTTACATATATACTTTTAACCTTTATAATTTAGAACATTTTGATATTTGAAATTAAGTTTATCTTTTAATTTTTTTTTTGAAAACTTTAATTTTTCTATTAAAGTCAATAATGACAGCCATTTCAACTTTTAAATTATTTTTGCTTTTAACGAATATTGTTGTTAAATAAATTTGTGTTCATCATTAAAGATGTGTAATTAAATATTTTCTTTTATTCCACGAAATGTTAATATAGAATAGGCATTAGGAAAAAGGGCTATCTGAGATTATGGAATAAAGGTAGCAAGGTAGGGAGGGTATAGAAAACTGAGAAGAATGTAACACCGTATTTCTTCTCTAACAGGTTATTGACATCGCCATATTTCATTTTTTTATTTATTTCCGTTTTTATTTTGTTTATATGGTAATAATTTTGACGACATTAGCTACCTATATTTTAAAATCTTATGTTGCGAATCGGAGTCTACCATTCTGGAAACAAGAACCATCCCATTTTCCCTGAGCACGGCCGGACTATTAGGTAGCGCAGTCTCCATTGTGGTAGGACCCGAGTGGTGGTTCGTTACAACGGACTAATTGAGCCGACCTCGTAGCACAGAAAATAGGAAAAGTTCTAAATGAGAATTATATTGACTCTTTGCCACAAAACCTAACATTATAAGCCCACCATTACTAAACTACTTCTAAGTAATGCAAACGGCATGTTGTAGTCATTACAAAGTATGTTATACAGTAATGACATCAGCAAGTTTGCGTCTGGGAAGGTATTGCAAATTCGTTTTGAGCTGTTTTAAATAAAATTGACATGTATTTTCATCTTAAATTATCCTTCAACTTTTGCTATTGCGTTTTTTTTGTTCGTATGTCTTTATATATACATAGATATTTCGGTGATGTTGTGTGTATGTGAATGAGTATATAATTTCTTTTGGTTGTTGGTCTTGTATACTTTTTTTATTTTCTTATATAGAATTTTTTTACGCCTTATCATCTTATGGGAGCAAAAACGTAAGAAAAAAAATAATAAAATAAATATAAACAGTAGAAGAAAGTAGTATATTTGTTGGTCTTAAAATGATTTTTGTTTTTTCTTTTTTTTGGATCCCAATTTTTTTCTTACAGACTTGTATGCCTGTCTTTATGTTTGGCATGCGATTTTTATATTTTTACAAGTCGATTTTTGTTGTTGCTGCTGTTGTATGCTTCGTCTTTTGTTGTATTTTTATATCAGTATAAATATATTTTGCGTTTTTTTTCTTTCTTCTTTTTTTTTTTTTGGAATCTGCTGTTGGTGCTTGATGTTTTTTTTTATTTGAATCTGTTAAAAACTCAGTTGTATGAGAGTGTGTTGTTGGCCCGTTTTATTGTTACGGTTTAAGGATACTTTGTATGCTGTCAACGTGGAAAATGTTTCTTTCAGGCGAACAATATTGTAAGAAGACATATTTACGCTGCCACCATAGAGTGAGAAGAACTTTTTTTTTTTTTCTTGCAACTTTCCTTCATTCAATCTTTCATTCAGTCAGTTATTCCAAAGGGAGTTTTGATGGTTAATGGTAGAGATGGCATGGGCTGGGGAGGAGGTTGATGTGAA
Organism: Calliphora vomitoria; assembly: GCA_942486065.2. Taxonomy (NCBI): domain Eukaryota; kingdom Metazoa; phylum Arthropoda; class Insecta; order Diptera; family Calliphoridae; genus Calliphora; species Calliphora vomitoria. The sequence continues at coordinate 17,243,847 of OW818031.2, read as the reverse complement.
ATGTGTTGTAATAGTGCCAGCTAAAGACACCCAATATTGGCAGCAGCAACAAGAACAATAATAATGAGGACTACAATAAAAACATACATACATACATACACACATACATTTTTACTTATACAAAAACAAATAAAAGGATATAGCGTATACCCGTTATGGAAAAGTTTTTCCTTTTCGTTGTCTTCTTTTACTGCTTTTACTGTAACTGTGTGTGAGTGAGTGTTAGTGTGTGTTTGTGTGTGTACAACTTTAGCTTAAACAAAAGAATTGGTAGCAAAAGTTCTTTTGATTATGAGGGAGCAACAGCAAAAAGAAATAAAAAAATATACAAAAAAAAATAATAAGAATCACATAAAAGGATGGTCCTGGTGGGTGGTGAGTGTTTACAAGAAGGGTTTGTTTTAATGTAAACTGCTTTTTTCATTGTTTTTTTTTTTTTTTTTGTTTCTTATGTTTTTGTTTTGTTCTCTTAAAGTGTAATGAAGAAGTTTTATGGATTTTATGCATTTTTTTTCTGTGCTCTGTACTTTTTTTTGTTGTTTTCAGTTTGCCAGTGTATGAGTTTGTTTTATTTCGCCGTTTCCAATGAGTTTCTTCTTTTGTTTGAACATGTAGAAAATGAAGTAAGACGAGCGAAAAAAAAATCTTTATTTATAACTTTTATTTAAGTATGTTTAAGTAAAGTTTTTGCCGTATAAGAGTGTCAGGGACGTAGTTAGATTTTCTTGACAAATTTATTATAATTCAAAGACAGTTAATTGCTTTAATTATAGGGTCATATAATTGTATAATAATTGAAAAAAAATAAATATTCCTTCAACAAGTTACTAGGAACCAGGATTGTAGACAAAGCCAAAGCGGATTAAAAGGGGCTCTTTTGAAGCAAAACAAGAGTTTTTGCGAAAAATCTCATTTTAAAAAATCTTTTTTTATTAAAAAGTTATTTGGTGAAAAAAGCTTTTCTCTAAAAAAAAAAATCTGTTCAGATCAACTCTTTTGGTTAAAAAAATTTTTCTTTTTATTATTTTGGTAAAAAAAATATTGGGTATATGACTAACAAATGCGGGATTTACAAAAGATGTCGTATCTTTTGAACGCGGTTTTTGTTTTTAACAACTTATAAGTCATTTTGAAGGGTACATATCTGTCATATATACTTACTTAGCTATTGGACATTATAGTGTAAACAATAACATTTTTTTTTGAAAATGTCGAGTTTTGTGCCAACTAAATGTCATATGCGAGAAGTTTTGCTTTACTTCTTTAATTGGAAATAAAATGCAGCAGAATCACACCGATTGCTCATCAAAGATTATGGTGAATGTTTTTCATCGGTTTCAACGTGCGAGAAATGGTTTATGCGGTTCAGAAGTGGTGATTTTAAAGACCAAGAATTACAGGCATTACTCCATGAAGATTGTTGTAAAACTCAACAAGAGCTTGCAAAATCATTAGGAGCTGCTCAAGCAGCAGGATTCATCTAAAAGCAGGAGAATTGTGTAGCATACGAATTAAAGCTGAAAGACGATTTTGTATGTCTGAAATGCTGCATTAACCATATAAAAGAAAATCATTTTTGCACCGAATCATTACTAGTGATGAAAAATGGATTCATTACGATAACCCGAAAATTAGGAGATCGTATATGAAACCCGGCCAACCTGTTGAATCGACACCAAATATCAATGTCGCTAAGGTAATTTTCTGTATTTGGTGAGAGCAGTTTAAATCTGGCCAGACCATCACAGGGAACCTCTACCGAATGCAACTGATTCGTTTGAAGCAAAAACGCCCTGAATATATACTCAATCATGACAACGCTCGTCCACATGTTGCAATACGTGCTAAAAAATATTTAGAACTAGCTGAACCGGCAAACGTTGTTTTGCCTTCTTGGTGGTTGAAGAGAAATCGTTGTTTTGCCATTAACATTATCGTTTGGTCACCCACAAAACAAAATTTTGCACTATAAACCGAAGTTGGGTGTATAGTGCTTCACTACACTAAAAGGAATGAAAAGTCCTAGATTTCAATATTGGCATTCCCAGTGTTTTAACGGGTTAGAGGGGGATAGATCGCTTGGGTACTTACGCGGGAATTAGGGAAAGGTAAATAAGAAGACCATGTATTTTTGGGTAACGTTATAAATTTGTATGTGTTTATTTTATATATATGTACAAGTTTATATATATATATATGTTTTTAAATTGAGAGTAGGTATTATTTTCTGTGATATATGTTAATTTTAGTTGTTTTAATTGATATGTAAGTTATAACTTTATTTATTTCTCACAATTAGTTTTATTTTATTTTTAGGGTTACACTTTAGGTATTTATTTAGGAATTTATAAGCGCACTTGTTGGTCTCAAGACAGGTTTTTAAAGAGCGAGTGATGATAAACTATGAGGCTGCAGCTGACATTTGTTTACAAACAGAAGTTGGCTGCAGTTGCGATGCGGGTGATGCTTGCAATCAGGGATGGGTATAATATATTGTTCACTGATGTGAACACCCAGGGTGGTTTGATAAAGTTTCAAGTGAAAATTAAAAATCGTAATATGGAAAATGAATTTAGTGCAAACGTCACATAAATCACCTACACACCAGCCCCAACGTACCCTGAAGTTTTGGTTGAAATCGGTCGACCCGTTTCCGTAGTTAGTGGTGACATCAAAGTGTACACTTCTTTGTATATTTATAGATGAATTGGTTGGGAAGTTTTACCTCACCCGCCTTATAGTTCAGTGAAGAAACGAGATTTTTAATCCAGTTAAGAAGAAGTTTGTTAGTTAAATAGGTTTTTTTGGTGGCGAAAAAGTGTCCCTTTTTTAAAATCTTTTATTTTAAAATAGTTTGAAAATTTAATTTGTTCCAATGTCAGCTATCATTCATGTTAATTTTTTTAGAACTATCAAACATCTTTCACCATATTCCTAGTTTAATACTTTTTAGAATGTTTTTTATACATTACAACTTTAACTTTGATATGACAATGTTCAGTAAAGGATAACAGATTTAAAGCAAATGAAAGCAATTTGACTGCATCGTCTGAAAATTTGCTCTTTAGATTTAATAACACCTCACAACAGACTATTTACATAATTGCAACTTGAGTTAAGGTTGCAAAATAACATTAAATAAATATCCCCGGAGGAAAGGAAAACCATCACAGATTTTATGCTGCAATTATTTTCTATGGTGTAGGTTATTGTTCTCAATTTAGCACTTTATATAAAAGAGATCTATAATTTTAACTAGACTTTAACCAGATTTTTTGACATGGAACTAACCCAAAGAAAATTGTTCTAATTTTAATATAATTGGTGACAAAATTGGATGTGAAAATTGGAAAATGTATAAAATTTATTGACAATCTTATATACATACTGTGATGCAGTTTTCGTTTCCATCCGGTTTATGCTTTGTCTGTCCAGGTTCTTCAAAGGTCTGCTTGAAATCTTTACCACAGAGCTGTGTTGATTTCTTTGGAATATATTTGTTACACCACCAACAGCTAGTAAAGGGTTCATAAGTGATAGAGATGTTCGTAGTACCCATATAATTACTTGGTTACGGCTTAGGCTGCTTCCTCACGACGTAACAACTCGTATTCGTCTGTGAGCTCCATAAGCTCATCTTGTATTCTTGTATTAACACCTCAAACCATCATATATTCGGTCGGTGTGGTTTAATTTTCTTAATTCCGTGTGTTTTCGTATTAGTGTTTGCAAAGTCATTATGTAATCTTTGGCTTTTTCTCTTGGCCCTTGTTTGCGATAGAAAATTCTTTCCTCCAAATCGAACTGATTGTTCCTTAAACACTTCTCAAGAAGTAAATTCATCCCTCTTCACACGATACCATTGAAGGATTGAGCCTTTAAGGATTTCCAAAAAAAAGTCTACTTCGGTTGAAGGAGTAACACTCGGCTAATTCTTCCAGCCGTTCAATTAACTCTATTAAATTTTCATCTCCTTCATAAGTTAGATCCCATCGTCTTATGTTGGACATAACCTCGCTATAACTTTGAAACTTATTACTGGGTACCTTAGATGGAACAGTTAGTACTGGTCCATCGTTTATGTGTTTCCTCTCTTCCTCTAATACTTCCTCCTCCAAAGTTAGCAGTTAATTTTCCGACGAAGCACGTTTCGCTTACTACGAACCAAATCTTCCACTACACGTCTAAGTTATTCTACTGTTGTCTCTTCCGTATTTACTTATTCCATTTTGGTGACATACTTCTATTAATTTGTGCTTTTTTAAGAAGTAAATCCACCCAACTGAGTCCGTCTGAAGGGTATAATTCCAAGACTGCTATGGTGGTTATTCTTTGGATCCGCTCCGCTTCCGTTAGCGGTTGTGTTCGTCGCTTTTTAAATAGATTCGGGTTTGGAGTCGGGTCCCTGCTCGGGCGCCATTTGTGATGCAGTTTTTGTTTCCTTCAGGGGTACGCTTAGTCTGTCTAGGTTCTTCAAAGGTATGCTTCCTTTGAAATCTTTGCCACAAAGCTGTCTTGGATCTTTGGAATATGTTTGTTAATGGGCGAAGCTTCTAATAGAGGATTTGACGAGATAAATGCTTCGGCTCTCGGTCGGCTAACGACTAATTATTCTTAAATACAGCTTATGGATGCAATCCGAAGAGATAAATTCATCGGCTAACTACAGCTTCTTGGCTATGACTAACTAATGAGTGATCCGAAGAGATAAATGCTTCAGCTCTCGCTCGACTAACTACTGATTTTAACGACGGTATTAGTATGAAGTAAGAATTTAGGCCTCATCTAATTGTGCATTGTTACCCAGACGCAAAGTATAAGTAGATCGGGACTTCGATTCTAGCTTCCCTTTTCATGTTTTTCTTAGATGTCTTATATTAAAATTCACATAAACTGTTTGGGAATTATTAACAACAATATACTAATATATATTGTATTACTATTAATTATGTTAAGTTAGGTGATTGACTTTTGAAACTACACGTTACAATACATATCTAGATATCATGGATAAGTGCCTTTTAAACAATTGACAGTCATTTCCGTAAGGGCTAGTGAAACTAGATGGCAATTAAATGGGGGCTAAAGGTTCAGATATCTTATTCATCAATAAAACTGACTGGATCATAATTCAAGTTAAAGTTTAGCTATTAGTTTCGAGACGTAAGGATAGACTCCCTCCCTTCAAAACTTAGTCTCACCACCACTCTGCTTTAAATGTTTTGTACATCTTCCTGTCTTTATAAATGTGTGAGTATTTCTTTATCGAGTCTTTGTTTAATTTTATTTTTTTTCTGTTTGGTATTTTGTTTTAACATTGTGAAGCATATTTAACATTTACTTAAATTTAATGAAAGCCGATTGTATTTGTGTGTGTGTGTGTATGTATGAGTGTGGTAAGTCCATTAAGTAACAGCCAAGTTTTTAGTCATACTTTTACTTACATAAGTAGATACATACACCCATACCCATAAGCAACCAAACCCAAGAAACCATAAACCTAAAACAATTTTTGTCTTCTTTCTTTCTTTCTACCAGTTCAAAAATATGTATTTGCCTGTAATGTATCATAATAAATGGCAGTTCTACTCTGCTTTTGTGTTTCCTGTACTTAAACTGTGAGTCCTGTAAAGGATGTCTGAAAGTGTGAGTGTGTATGTGTGTATGTATGTTTGTTGGTGTGATTATTAAGCGGCTTTTGTTAATAATACAACTTTGCTGATGTTGTTATTATTATTATTATGTATTAGTAATTGTTTGTTGCTATTGTGTTTGTGTTGTTTTCTATAGATATTTTTATGTTGGTTTCTTTTGAACGGTAATTAACCAAGGTATTGGATATTGGGTGGAAAATGGGCCATTTAAAGAAATTTTATTCTATTGATGAATTAATAGTTAATGGATTCGTGTTTTACTCGATTAAAGGAATCTAATTATGAAAGTTGAGGAGAGAGCAATAAGATATTGTAAAAACAATGAACATTTTAAGTATTGGGGGGGGGGACAAAACGAAAAATTTCGATACAAATTTAGTGGACAATATTTAGTATACATAGATGTTTTCCATGGCCATACAAAATTGCTAGTTCTCCAGAATTTCGAAATTCGCTTTAGTTTGGTTTTTATTTAAAAAGCTAAAGTAAAACTGTTAATAACTTAATAACAGTTAGTCAGATTTTAGTTTTTGATCCCTCTGTACATACAATTTTATAGGTATAAAAACTCAAATCAAGCAATAATCCTGTCTATTCTGTTCAGTCCTGCGGGTGTAACTTGTGAAAAACCGTACTTTTAAAAAAATGTTGGCTAATTCTTTTAGTTTTTCAAGCAATTCAACTCTGTTGATAATGAGGGCACATCAATAGCATATATTTTAAAAGAACCATTTTTATATCAGTTTATAACCACGGCCTTAACATCTACATTTCTTAATCGGCCTACTTAAACTGATTAAAAAATTTTGGCTTCAAAATTTAGCATCTTATGACTATCTAGCGTTTGGTTAGTGAGCAATAACGCATATAGAAATATTGCGCCTCCATATCTGCTTATCAGTTCATTCATACAACTCTAAATCCAAAAGTTTGATTTTTTGGTAAAAAATGTTAAAAAGGAAAAAATTTCCTGTTGGATTCAGTCATATTTTTTAACATTAGGAAAATGTAACTAAGTCCGCTTTTACACATGACAAGTTTTCTTGCCGCTAGTCTGTGTTTATAGAAGAGAGAGGCAAGAAGAAAGACACACTTGCTTGTACTGGCAAGTCTCTTCAATTCTCTTTTGTTTTCTCATTTTCATTATGGCGTCTATTAGGTTTTGACATACAAAATTGAACACAGACTTGCTGTTTGTAAACAGACGACCAAGTTTAAAAGAGAATCGAAGAGACTTGCTTCAAGTAAACCTGCTGTGTGTAAAAGCAGAGTAATAAAATTATAAAAATTGGTTTATGAAATTTTGCAATTTTCGACCAATGATGGCTTCAAACAAATCAGTTGCCATCGGTACAGGTTCCCTGTGATGGTCTGCTCAGATTTCAGCAGCTCATAATAGATAAGACCTTTTACTCCCACCAAAAATAGAAAAATAACTTAACGCGGTATATATTTGGCTTTGGTGTAGATTCGGCAGGTTGGCCAGGCTTCACATACTATCTCTTACGCTTCGGATTATCGTATGGGATCCATTTTTAAACGCAAGTAATGATTTTAAAGACCTCAAGCATAATTTAAGAAATACAAAATCGTCTTTCAAGGTCTCTCAGCTTCAATTCGTATTGTACAAAATTTTCATGCTTTTGCATAAATCCTGATTCTCGTAAACGTTTTGAAATTCCTGCTTGAGTAGCTCCCAAGGCTATAGTATAATGCTATATATAGTATTCGGACCTACAATGGGTCAAAATCGGCAAAAATATTTTTTAACCCGAATTTTTTTCCCCCCAAAAATTTTTTTTTCATAAATTTTTTTTCATTATTAAATTTAAACAAAATTAAAAATAAAAAAAAAGTTTTGAAAACAATTTTGAAAAAAATTATTATTTTTTAAATATTGAAAAACAATTTTGAAAAAAAAAAAATTAATTTTGTTTACCTAAAAATATTTAAAATTTTTATTTTAAAGTATAATTTGGTGAAGGGTATATAAGATTCGGCACAGCCGAATATAGCTCTCTTACTTGTTGGTCTTCAAACTTCTTTTGGCTGGTCTAGGCGATCTTTGTCTTTCGTGTCAAAATCACCACTTTTGAACCGAACAAACCATCTTTCGCACATTGAAACCGATGAGACACATTGACCATAAGCTTCGATAAGCCATCGGTGTTCTTCAGCTGCACTTTTTCCAAATTAAAGAATTAAAGCAAAACTTCCATACTAAACATATGACGCTTTGCTGGCACAAAATTCAACACTTTCGAAGCAATAATTATCAATAACTATGTGAGAATAAATGACAGATATATACCCTTCAAAAGGATATATAAGTTATTAAAAACAAAAACTGCTTTCAAAAGCTATTCCATCTAGTGTAAATTCTGCATTTTTAAGTCATACGATCAACTAAGAGCGTGGAGAAAATTAAAATTTGTTGAAAAACTGATTTTCACGAAGTTTCTTCTTATTGCAAAATATAATAAACAAAAAATTTATTTCAAATCAAGATAAGTAGTTATGATATTTTGAATTTGTGACTTTAAGAATATCATGATTTCACAACATTTCCTAATAAAACAAGTAAGAGAGCTATATTCGGCTGTGCCGAATCTTATATACCCTTCAACAAATTATACTTTAAAATAAAAATTTTAAATATTTTTAGGTTAACAAAATTATTTTTTTTTTTTTCAAAATTGTTTTTCAATATTAAAAAAAAAAATTTTTTTTTTTTGTTTCAAATTGTTTTTAAAAATTTAAAAAAATTTTTTTTTTTTTCGAAATTGTTTAATTTTTTACAATTTTTTTCAACATTTTTTTTAAAATTTTCAAATTTTTTTTTTTTTAAATTTATTAGTGAAAAAAAAAATATAAAAAAATTTTTTTTTGTGGTAAAAAAAAAAATATTCGGTTTAACAAATAATTTTCCCGATTTTGACCCATTGTAGGTCCAAATGACTATAGCCTTATATAAATCGTTGCAATGGACTTTGAAATATCTAAAATTAGATATCCATATTGTCTATATTAATGACTTAGTAATCCAGATATAGATCAAAAATAGGCAAAAAATCGTTTTTCCTTATATCTCCTTGTGGGCCGATTTTCTCGATTTTAAATAGCGACCGAGCCGGAAGAATTGCCAATATATTGATGTGTGAATCACGTATGTAAGTTATTTGGGGGCTACGGAAAGTTGATTTCAACATACAGACGGACAGATGGACAGACGGACATGGCTATATCGGCTTCGCTATCTATAACGATCCAGAATATATATACTTTGTGTAGTCGCAAATTAAAAATGTAGAAATTACAAACGGAACGACAAACTTATATATACCCTTGCCACTCATGGTGAAGGGTATAAAAAAGTACTAAACGAAGCGATAAAGAAAAACTAAAGTTTTTATCCGAACTCTATGGACTTTAATAAAGGAAATTGGTGTATGAGAACCCCAGCATATTTTTGGTGTAGCAGAGTGTAATTATATTTTTTAAGGCTCTAATACGTAAATTATTATTGCTTTATTTTGTACATAAATTGGTAATAGCAACCGAATTTGTTGCCCATAGAATTTTTCCATTCTAGCAAGAGAAAATCAGTGGATTTCTCCTTCTAAAATTGGATTTCCCCTTCTAAAATTTGGTAGTCACAACTCTAAAATTCAGTCATTATGACAGAATCATTCGATTGTCAACATATTCCGTTACTACAACGAATCTGTTTTCTGTATGTAGGGAAAAACTAGGCTTTTGAAATAAGTATCTGTAAAAAACTAACAATTATTGTCATCACTTTATTTCATACCATAAAGATGGCAAATGCCGCTTGCATTTTATAATAATTATCGTTAAAATATTTGACTTCTGTTGAAAATTGTCACAGAATATTTATCCTTATTTAATGTATTAAAAAAATACACAAACATATACACATCATCCTAACAAAAACAACAAGAAAAAAATAAAATAAAAATCTCTTAAAATGCTACAAAAACAAACATTTTAGCTGCTTGTTTCCTGCACCCCCTCCTAAAAGTACCGAGAAAAAAAATTACCAGAAAAAACTTTATGATAAATCATAAAATTACAGTAAAACACACTAACAAATTTTCTTATACATTTAAGAAAGATTCAAAATAAAAAAATAAATTTTGCCTTGATTTCCCAGCCAGTGAAAACACTGTGCCGTAAACTTTAACATGTTAAAATCAAATTGACAAAAAAAAAAAAAAACTGAAAGCTGAAAAATAAAATAAAAAGGAAAAATCTAAAAATTACGAGAAAAAAAAGACAGATGAAAACATTTTCCATGGCTAAAGAGAACGATGAAAAAAAAAGAAATGGCAGGAATGAGGCTGAGGTGGGGTTTTCTTTTTTTGTATGGTGTCTTTGGCAAAAGGCAACATACTAGAGGGAATTTCTAACTAAAATTTAAGCATTATTGTTGTTGTTGTTTCTACTCTTGTTGTTGTAGATTTTGTGGCATTTTTATGCGAAAAGATTGCATACCAACACATACATTCGTATATAGAATATTAGGGGGAGAGTTTATATACAAACATGCGAGGACAAACAGAGAAATCATTTCAAATTTGACGAATCGAATCAAGGATAAATCTTAAAATAGTTGATGTCTACATACATACATGTTATATTTAAAACAAAATGTCTCCCATTGCTGTTAAATTTTTCAAATTGTATGCTTTAAATATTTCAGTTTGTCAAACCATCCCAGAAATAACTTAGTGAAACAATGATTTTTAATATTCATTGCAAGAACTTAATCTAGATAAATGGATACCATGTTAGGAGAACAGTGGTTTTTTTAAAGGTACTTTTGCAACTAACTCTAGTACCTACCAATAGGGAAGCCAAACCAAGCCAAGTTTTTCTTTATGATACTGTATACACACATACTCAATATAACTACTAACACAAACATACCAACAAAATGTTTTTATTTCTTGGCTCGCACTGAATTTCCAGCAGGAAAAAAAAGAAAAATCGCACCAGCAAAAATAAAAATATATGATAAAATACTACAGTATATGTATGTATTAAGAAATATATGAGTATATGGTTTAAGGACTGAGCCAACAAAATCCTCCAATACTTCCCTGTAGTCAACCTAGAACCATATGTTTCTATGTCACGACTCTTTCTTTATCGACAATTGCAGTAGTTAAAATGTATACAACTTTCCTTTAAGCGTCAGTAGATATACGTTAGAGACAACAGTTCTAGTGTATTTCTGGTGACATTGTCAATGAACGTGTTAATAGTTTGGCTGTTTAGGTAATAGGTATAGAAAATAACTACCTAGTCAGTAGTGCTACAGTCTACTGGTGGATTTGCAATGACAAGTTAATGCTAAATGTTAATAGAAGATTGCATTGGCTGGGGTACATCTAGTCAGTAGTACTACAGACAATGTCACTAGTAAATCACTAAAAATTCACTATCGGCATTCTCTGCAGAGTTTCCTTAAGAATAACTTTTTTTTTTAAATATCAAGTTATACATTTTAATTTATAAAATTTTCTAAAACTAAAAAAATTCTAAAAAAATTTAAAAAACACCTTAATCTACACACTTTACCCATAGCTACGTCTCAACATTGATGTTCATTAACACACACACAAGCGTACAAACGATTGCTGTTTTATGGAATCTTCTGTGGACCCAGAGTATATATACTTTTTGGTTCTACGACCAATATTTCGATATTTTACAAACGGAATAACAATATAAAAATACCCCCATCTTTTTTGCTGTTGGGTACTAATAATCAAAAAAGTGTTATTTATCGCATGAGCTAATGGAGTATGAGTAATATTTATCAATCATAACAAGTATACTCAAGAATAATGATGTGTTTAAAATTTCTCCTGCAAAGAAAATGTTATATATTTTATAAGTCCAAATTAAACAAAGTATTGTACAAATATTTGCATTCTAAAATATACTGTAATTTTAAAACATTTTTAATAAGGCGGATATGTGGTAGGTAAAGGATAATATTTATGATGAAGATTCTTTTTGATTATTCAAACATATAGTTTTTGTTGAATTAATCTGAAATATTCCTTATCAAGTCGTTATAATGTCGCGTGATAAATCATACTAAAGGTTCCACTAATACGACAACACATATTGCAATATATCACCAAGAAGCCACAATATTATACTTTAGTTAAGAACATATTTTAAAAGATTTTTGCAGTCGTACACGAGATCTATTTTTGCCGCGTCCTTGAACCCATGTTTATTGCTAACATATTGAAAAGAACAAAACCTACCTTTAGCACTAAAAATAATGCTACAACAAACGTAGGAAAAATGGAAAAAAGTAGAACAAAAAAAGTATAATTTAAGATAAAGATTGGAAAACAATTTTTGTAATTGATTAAAATGCGGGATTTACATCAGATGGCGTATCTTTTGAACGCGGTTTTTGTTTATAATAACTTATATATCATTTCGAAGAGATCATATCTGTCGTTTATTCTCACTTAGTTATTGAACATTACAATTTAAACAACAACGTTTTTTTTTTTTTTTTTTTTTTTTTTTTTGATTCGAAAAAGTAGAATTTTGTGTCAAACCTTTGTTGCATGGCTAATGTATTCCATCGGTTTCAACATGCGGGAGATGGTTTGTGTGGTTCAGAAGTGTTGTATTTTGATATGGAAGACATATATCGACCAGTCCAGACAAAAAAAGTTTGAAGACCAAGAATTGGAGTCATTACTCCATGAAGATTGATGTAAAACTCAACAAGAGCTTGCAAAATCATTGGGAGCTAGTCAGTCATCAATTTCAAAACGTTTGCGAGCAGCAGGACTCGTCCAAAACCAGGCAAATTAGGTATTTCCCTGAGAGAGACCATGAAAGATGATTTTGCATGTCCGCAATGATGCTTAAAACTATAAAATAAAATCATTTTTGTAACGAATCATTACTTGCGATGAAAAATCAATCTATTACGATAACCCGGACCATAAGAGACGGTATGTTATGCCCGGTCAATCAGCCTCTGTATTTGGTGGCACCAAAAGCATCCTATCTATTATGAACTGATGAAATCTGGCCGGACCATAACAAGGAACCTATACCGAACGCAAATGATTCGTCTGAAGCGAGCACTGACCGAAAAACGCCTAGAAGATGAGGCCAGACATGAAACCGTAATATTCCATCATGAGAACGCTCGGCCACATGTTGCAATAACTGTTAAAATGTATTTAGAATGAAACGGTTGTGAAATTTTTCTTCAACAACCTTAACTATAATCCAGACCTTGCTCTGTCCGACTACTATTTGTTGCGATCGATGTAGAACGCTCTCTCTGGGATACACTTCACTTTGGAACAGAGTTTCCGAAATTGGCTTGATTTGTTCTTGGTCTCAAAAGATGAGCAGTTCTTACAAATTGATATTGTACAAATGTTTCAAAATAAAAGCTAAACATTTGAAAAAATTACGCATTTTTAAGTCATACAAACAATTTTGTTGGTAAAAAATTTCGTTTTAAAACATATCTGCCCCGATTTTGACCCATTGTCGGTAAAACTAGTTAAAAAATTGAGGTAGTCGTGGTTTTTTGTTTTTATCTTAGCCATCTGTGGGCCGCTTATCATTATACCCTTCACTATGATTACAAGTGGATTGAGAAATTTATATTTACCCAATAAGATTGTCATTCCATTTATAATTTCCACATTTTTAATTTGCTACCCCATAAAGTATATACACAGTCTTACAAAGCTTACATACGTTTGAAATTTTTAAATTTTTTTGGAAAATATATAATTTTATTAAGAGTTGTAACTACATTTTTGTTTAATGCACTTAAAAAATATATTTAAATCACATTTTATAATATTTTGTTGGTATTTTAAATAAATAACAAAAAAACACGAGTAATTGGTATCCCTTTAATCTATATAAATATATAAATGTCCTTGTAAGTTTGTTTGTTTATTTGTTTGTTTGTTTGAGCATCACGCCTAAACGGCTGAATCGATTTTATTGAAATTTGGAACGTAGATAGATCCTTACTTGGAAGCGTCAATAGGCTATAATACTTTTAATATGTATAATACTTTCAATACTTGGACCAGAAAGGGGTAAACAGGGGGTAAACAGGGGGAAAACGGGTAAAATTGGTAAAATACTATTAAAATAGTATTTTAAAAAATAGCAATAATATAATTAATATTTAACAGAATGATGGTACAAGTAGAGTGCCGCAATAATATATATGGTTAAAACAATCATATATATGATTGTCACAATAACTTGCATGATTGAGTATGTAATAATACACTTAATTATTATTCGATGCTGCACTGAATGATTACTGATCAGTGCTGATGTAAATATCGTCAGTGGTGACTAATCAGTGCTGATGAAAACATCGTCATAGCTGATTAATCAGCACTGATGTAAATATCGTCAGTGCTGACTAATCAGTGCTGATGAAAACTTCGTCAGAGCTGATTAATCAGCACTGATGTAAATATCGTCAGTGCTGACTAATCAGTGCTGATGAAAACATCGTCATAGCTGATTAATCACCACTGATGTAAATATCCTCAGAGCTGACTAACCAGGACTGATGAAAACAACGTCATAGCTGATTAATCAGCACTGATGTAAATATCGTCAGTGCTGATGAAAACATCGTCAGTGCTGACTAATCAGTGCTGATGTAAATATCGTCAGTGCTGACTAATCAGTGCTGATGAAAACATCGTCAGTGCTGATGTAAATATCGTCAGTACTGATGAAAACATTGTCAGTGCTGATGAAAACATCGACAGTGCTGATGAAAACATCGTCAGTGCTGATGAAAACATCGTCAGTGCTGATGAAAACATCGTCAGTGCTGATGTAAATATCGTCAGTGCTGAATTAAACATCGTCAGTGCTGATGAAAACAACGTCAGTGCTGACTAATCAGTGCTGATGAAAATATTGTTAGTGCTGATGTAAACATCGTCAGTGCTGATGAAAACATCGTCAGTGCTGACGAAAACATCGTCATAGCTGATTAATCAGTGCTGATGTAAATATCGTCAGTGCTGACTAATCAGTGCTGATGAAAACATCGTCAGTGCTGATGAAAACATCGTCAGTGCTGATGTAAATATCGTCAGTACTGATGAAAACATTGTCAGTGCTGATGAAAACATCGTCAGTGCTGATGAAAACACCGTCAGTGCTGATGAAAACATCGTCAGTGCTGACTAATCAGTGCTGATGTAAATATCGTCAGTGCTGATGAAAACATCGTCAGTGCTGATGAAAACATCGTAAGTGCTGATGAAAACATCGTCAGTGCTGATGAAAACATCGTCAGTGCTGATTTAAACATCGTCAGTGCTGACTAATCAGTGCTGATGAAAACATTGTCAGTGCTGATGTAAACATCGTCAGTGCTGATGAAAACATCGTCAGTGCTGATGAAAACATCGTCAGTGCTGACGAAAACATCGTCATAGCTGATTAATCAGTGCTGATGTAAATATCGTCAGTGCTGACTAATCAGTGCTAATGAAAACATTGTCAGTGCTGATGAAAACATCGTCAGTGCTGATGAAAACATCGTCAGTACTGATGAAAACATCGTCAGTGCTGATTTAAACATCGTCAGTGCTGATGAAAACAACGTCAGTGCTGATGAAAACAACGTCAGTGCTGATTAATCAGTGCTGATGAAAACATCGTCATAGCTGATTAATCAGTGCTGATGTAAATATCGTCAGTGCTGATGAAAACATCGTCAGTGCTGATGAAAACATCGTCAGTGCTGATGAAAACATCGTCAGTGCTGATTTAAACATCGTCAGTGCTGATGAAAACAACGTCAGTGCTGACTAATCAGTGCTGATGAAAACATCGTCAGTGCTGATGAAAACATCGTCATAGCTGATTAATCAGCACTGATGTAAATATCGTCATAGCTGATTAATCAGCACTGATGAAAACATCGTCAACGCTGATGAAAACATCGTCATAGCTGATTAATCAGCACTGATGTAAATATCGTCAGTGCTGATGAAAACATCGTCATAGCTGATTAATCAGCACTGATGTAAACATCGTCAGTGCTGATGAAAACATCGTCATAGCTAGGGATGCCAAACGGGACTGAGTTTTACAAATCCCGGAATTCGGGATTTTAGAAATGTAAATCCCGGGATCCCGGGATTTTTCGGGACCCCGGGATTTTTTGTGATTTCGAGATTTTTCGGGACTTCGGGATTTTAGTTAAACGTAAAAAAATACAAAATTCAACAATAAAAACTATTTTTTTCGTTAATATATATATATTAAAATATTTCAAAGAAAAAACTAAAGCATTGAATTAAAATAAATTTGGCACAAACGATATTTCATATTTATACCCGCATTCTGAACTTTATAACAGTGAGAAATCCATAACAAAACTGTATTGAGTACATATGGTAGTTCATAGTAAAATGATTTTTAGGATTACTATGAGACTAATAGTGTAAAAATTGGTAAGGCAGTTTAAAAGTTATTTGCAATTAAAACCTTTAGTTCTTAATATACTAAACGGCCGAAACGATTTTATTGAAATTTCCAACATAGACTACGACAGGGGTAGCGAAGCGCACCCGGTCAAGCTAGT
Organism: Calliphora vomitoria; assembly: GCA_942486065.2. NCBI lineage: Eukaryota > Metazoa > Arthropoda > Insecta > Diptera > Calliphoridae > Calliphora > Calliphora vomitoria. The sequence goes on along the minus strand of OW818031.2, from coordinate 17,227,527 downwards.
TTTACATAAGTTTACGTACTCTGCAAACAAAAATGTTGTACCGTTAAAATTTCCACTACAATTTTGGTGATACTTTGTGTAAAATCAGTGGTAGAAAGTTTACCAGAAGTGCTTAGAATATGCCCAAAAGTACGAAAATGCTCATGTAAATAACCCTACATTTTGGTAGAGGGTAATATTCACAGATGAATGTAAATTTATGGTTTTTGGAGGTGATGGACGAACAAAAGTTTGGCGAAAGCATAATGCAGAATTATTACCACAAAATGTTAATTGCACCGTAAATCATGGAGGCGAGTCAGTCATGGTCTGGGGATGTATGGCGGCAAATGGTGTCGGTAAGCTCAGGTTCAGCGATGGTACCATGGATAAGGCCATGTATACCATGTATATAGTTTTTTTTATCCCGTATGTAAACTTATGTAAATTAGCTTTATGCCAAAAAATGAATTATTTTATATTTTTTTAGTAGAATTTAATGAAAATAAATTAGTTTTATGTTTATTTTATCTCAATAAATCCGAAATAGCATAAAAAAAGTAATTAAAGAATTTTTCACTAAATATTTATTAATAAAGATGAAATATATTAGGGGTATGTAAACTTTTGTAAGACTGTGTATATTCTGGTTCGTTATAGATAGCGGAGTCGATATAGCAATCTCTGTTTGTTTATCTGTCTGTTGAAGTCAACTTTCCGAAGCCCCCATTAACTTACATATATGAATGATATATCAATGTTTCCGCTAGATACGTAGATACGTAGCAAACACATTGTAAAAAAGTTTGTGTTATAATTGTTTTTCACCAAAAAATTGTACGAACATTTTTTTTCAGCAACATTTTTTTATTTTTCCAAAAAAAAGTTTCACTAAAAATTTCTTTTAATATTTATCTTAGACTTAGATACGTAGCAGATACAAAAAAAAAAATAAAATTGGTCTGTCACGCACCAGCTTTCACACAGAAATTTTGTGTTACGACTGCTTATTAACTAATTTTTTTTACATAATTTTTTTTTTTAAATTTTTTTTTTAATAAAAATTTTGTAAAAAAAAAGCAATAAAAAATAGTTTTTAATATTTGTCTAAGTAAAGATTTATTTATGTTTGCCACGTATGAAAGCGACGTACGAATGTCGCGTTCTTGATCCTGGGAATGTAGAATATGTCGAGTAATGTTCCAAAATTTTAATAAGTATTTTATGAGTTTGTGTAATATTTTAATAAATCTAGGTATTTTAAAGAATATCAAACAAAGCTGTTTAAGTTTTCTTTAACTTTATGTGTGATGAGCTTTATCTAGGCTCACTCCTTAGTGTGAAACAAATGATGATAGTAGGTTCCGTATATGTATGTTTAACTTTATGTGAGTGAGTATATATGTGTGTGAAAGTGCTTGAACACAGTTCAACATTTAGGTACCAGGAGTGTGTTTGTATGCATGTATGTCTGACTGTGTACAGCAACAAAAAAAGAAAAATAATGGGAAAAAACAAATAATTGTTAAAGCAAAGTTATTTTCTACTACTACTTCTCTAGTATAATCGTACTCGTACTACTGTTCACACACACACACAAACATACATTTCTGAGAAGTATAAATTTTATGATGATGCTGTTGTGATGGTATATTGAATTGTGTGTATGTATGTATGTCTGTGTGTAAAAAAGCTATTTTTTTAGACACACACACACTGTTTCATTTACAAATGTTGTTAGAGTTTTTATCACAATTTTATTACAAAAATGAGGAGCAGGAGTGGAAAAAAAAGACTCACAGTACTGGCAAAGTTAGTGCCATATGGAGTGGTTATGCTGTTGAGGAACAAAAAAATACCCTACACACACACATACTTTAATATACAAACTCTCCCATATATACATACACTTATTAAGCTACACTCAAGAGAATTAACTAATAGAAAGAAGTTAAAAATGTCCTACATTTGGAAACTTTTTAGGAAATGCCCAGCTGAAAGTGTTTTATAAAAATCGTTTTTTGTTTTTTTAATTTAAGCAGTAATACTTAAAAAAATTCCTTTATTTTTTTTTCGAGTGTAAAAATACACCGGATTATACTTCTATTATAAACACACATTTAAATACATGCTCTTAAAAAAAAAATCTTGTTGGCAGCAGCAAAATAAAAAATAAGATGGAAAAAATTCTAACAAAAAAAATAAATATTATTTTATAAGTAGAAAATAAATTTTATGCAAAAATAAAAAGAAAAAAGTTTGTAGCAAAAAAAAAAAAAAGAAGAAAATTGTTGCTGGTTTGAAATTTGTCGGAGGCGTAGAGATACAGTAGCAGCAGCAGCAGCACAAGTAGAAATAAAAAGAGGGCATATATTCTAAATACTCTTGCACAGTAGAATTTACGTTTTTTTCTTTCTACATTTTTTATATTTATTTTACTTTTTTTTATTAAAGAAAAGGTAGAATTTTATAATATAAATTCTAAGGGAAAAATAAGAAAAAATTATACACGCAACAAAAAGTAAGGCGAATAATTGTGATAACAACTTAAAGCAACAAGATTTTTAATAATTTACTAACTCAATTTAAAAATTAAGGGCATTATTTTCTAAATTCTGTCGCCAAGTTATAATTTTGTATGGAAAGCAAAATATACAAAAACAAATTTTTGAAATTTGATATTGGGTGTATAACTTAAAAATGCGAGATTCACAACAGATGGCGTACGCGATTTTTTTATTTAATAAGTTGTATGTCATTTTGAAGGGTATATATCTGTCATTTATTCTCCCTTATTTATTGAACATCAGAGTGTAAACAACAACAATATCTTTTGCTTCGAAAAAGTCAAATTCTCTGAAGCATACCGATTGCTCACCCAGGCCAGCCAATAGAGTTTGAAGACCAAGAATTGGAGGCATTGCTCCATGAATATTTATGTCAAAATCATTAGGAGCTACTCAAGCAGCAACTTCAAAACCTTTGCGAGCACACAGTGGTAAAGGAAAAAAGGGTTGAATGAAATTTGACGCGCGCAGAGAAGAAGTGTTGTCGAGTTTAAGTTTTGAATTTGGACCACATTAACCCACAAGGGGTGTGTCCAGGGGTCTGTAAAGTAGGACACATAGGGTATGTTTAATTTTTAAAACGACCCAACTTCTTCGTTTGTGTTATCGTGGCTATCAATTATGTCTTATAGCTTAGGAGATATTCCCATTTGCAAATTAAATTTTCAACATTTTTACCCATGAGGTCCAAATATGTCTCGATTTTCTGCATTTTTTCTTTATTGAACTAACAACGATTTTTCGCTAGTTTTTGGAAAAACTTCCATTTTTTGTTTTTAGTTATCTAAAAAAATTCTAAGAAGATGTATTAGGAATTTATACTTTTTGAAAGGTCAACTTTACACTTAATATTTTAAACGCTACCAGATTTGAAAGTTGTTGATATCGAGGGGACCAGATCCATCCAAATAACGCCTAATTTTTATGTAAAATTCAATTTTGGGGCAAAAATTCTCAAATCGCATGGTCGATATCAAAATAAGATAAGATTTGAGGTTAGATGGCAGATTTGAGGCAAGTCGGACAACGATTTCGGGACGCGCTTCGAGGTCAAAGGTCAGATATATGCAAAATTTTACTATTTATATGAAATAAATTTGTGAAACTCCTTAACTTTCTGCATTATGTTACAGAAACATGTAGATTTATTTAAAACTTTAAAACTTTCATAGTGTATATAGAATTATCTGATCTATAAGTTTTTGTATAGGTTTTACTTAAAATTCGTAACAGTAAGGAAATTGCACTCATTCGCCAAAATATGGCCAAACAAATATTTTTTTCCGAAAATCACAAAATTTAAATCGTTAGTACGGAAAAACTGTAAGAGGTATTGACATAATTTTTTCATATTTTTATTCTCTATTATGATCTCAATAAATCTAAATGCGATGATAAAAAAATTCCGAAATTTTTTTAACAAAATTTTTAAAAATTTGAAAATGGAGATTTGAAACTGCCGTTAAAAAAAATTAATTTTTTTAGCCATCCCAGGGAATAGGTTAACGGTATCTTACAAAGACAAAAACTCATACAAATGTAAATTCGAATATATTTTAAGTAAAAATTAGCTTTTATTTTAATGTTTCTTCAAATATGTTAATTTTGTTTATAAATTTCTTGTTCATGTGGCCTGAAACACGTTAATGGTCTAGAGAATTTTTAATAACTTTAACATTTTTTAACCAATTTTTGTCCTTTATATCTTATTAGAACTACAATTACGTACACATTTCGATTCTTTTTCATTCGATTGCAAAAATAATTATTTAGTAGCAACATTTTTACAAAAACTGAAAATTTTGCATTTTTTCCGAATTTTAGCGATATTACAGTTTGTGGGTCAATTTGACCAAAAGGACATATAGATTTTTTTAGTGTAATTTGCATTAATATAAATAAATCTACATATTTCTGTAACATAATGCAGTAAGTTAAGGAGTTTCACAAATGTATTTCATATAAATAGCATATATCTGACCTTTGACCTCAATGCGCGTGCGGAAATCGTTGTCCGATTTGCCTAAAATTTTCACTACTTAACTTTTAGACCTAGTGTCACAATATTTCACCCGGCACTCTTTGAAATCTAAAAAACAAAATCCAATGGATATTATAGCTAAAAAACTAAAAAATCTAATTTTTTTCGATTTTTCAACACCGATATTACTTAGATTCAAAAGCATTTGCTCTTGGGCCTAAAAAAACATTATGTGTCAAATTTGATCGAAATATCTACAAAATAGCGATCTGTGCTTTGCCCATAAGGTTTACTTGGACAGCCAGAAAGACGGACGGACGAACTGGTATCGTTAAATCGATTCAGGATTCTGATGGTGTTAGGTGAGTGTTAGACCAATATTTTTGGGACGTTACAAACATCAGCACAAACGGATAATACCCTCTCCACTATGGAGGTGTAATGTGTAAAAACTCAGCACATACTCAGCTACCAATTGAATCGTTTATTTCAAAAACCAGCCAAGCAACAAAAAATCCAAAATTGAGTTATTAAGCGATTACTGTTTTGTAAAGGTAAATGTATCGTTTAATGCAAAAAATATTTAAATACTGCCCCCTATTATGCTGAAGCAAAGACGAGAAATCCGTGTTTAGTGCATTTTTTGAGATAAATGATCGGATGTTTATTTCATGGCCACCATGACCACGCTAACAGGATCATATCCTTTTCATGAAATTTTGTATTACCAAACCGCAAAGTGGCTGTCCTATGTCCTCGATAACCTCACGAATTCTATTTTTGAGGCCTTGAATCGACGTTGGGCTGTTGGCGTAGACCTTATCTTTCCCGTGGAAAGATAAGTTGTTCTTGAGCGACGTGCACGGGTTTTATTCTTCACATCACTAACTTGTCCCAACATTTTTAGTAATGGCGTAGTTTCTACTTCTCAAATTTCAAAGAATAAAAGCTTCAAAAGTGACTAGGCCCTAAACTATTTTTTTCATAAATTGTTTTAGGTCTCAATCAATGTGAATAATGGAATGCACTGTAGAAAGAGTGTATGATGAGGAATAGTTATTTCAGAACAAATATATATATATATATATATGAATATGATGTTAAACTCCTTAAAAACTTCATTTGTCATTTTACGTCTGAAGTTCCTAATAAAATTAGAATATTTCGCATGAAATTTACAATAGTGATGGTTGTTTGTTTTAGAAACCGGTCAAGTGCAAACTTTATATTATTTTTTAAATACATACATGTTAATATAGATAAAAAAATTTTATGTTTATCAAATAGTTATACAAATGGATAACTTTCATGGGAAAACAAGTAAGAGAGCTATATTCGTCTACGCCGAATCTTATATACCCATCACCAAATTATACTTTCAAGTACAAATTTTAAATATGTTTAGGTAAATAAAATTAATTTTTTTTTCAAAATCGTTTTTCAAAATTTGTAAAAAAAAAAAAATTTTCCAATTTTTTTTTAAAAATTTAAAAAAAAAAAATTTTTTTTTAAAAATTTTTTCAAAAATTCAAAAATTTTTTTTCGAAATACTTTTTTAATTTTTAAAAAAAAATTCAAACAAACGGACTCCGCTATCTATAACGATCCAGAATATATATACTTTGTGAGGTCGCAAATGAAGAAACTACAAACGGAATGACAAACTTATATATACCCTTGCCACTCATTGTGAAGTTATCAATTTTGTAAAACAAATTTTGAGGCAGTTTTCTTTGATTTACTCAAAATCAATAATTTGTTGCTTGACTGGTTTTTGAATTAAACGGTTTAAATAATAAAATATAATGTCTAGAAGAAAAAGTCAATATGCTTGGGGTAAATATTTCTATAAAAACCAGTATACACTGAAACATTGTTAATATATGACGCTAAATTTGTATTTAAAATCCACCTTCAACTTTTTCTCTTTGTGTATTTTTATATGCAACTTTTTATTCTCATATTACATGGCAGAGTTTTATAACTTTTTTTCAGACTGTTCTAAGCTTTTTTTTCTTTTCGTTTTATGTATTTTTATGTAAAGTCTACATTTTTTACAAAAAGAAAAAAATCATATTCTGTATAAAAAAACATTTTTTTATTATTGTTATTTAAAATATTTAAAAGTAGCACTCTCTGATGAAGTGGTATTTACATTTAAGTAAAATGTGATGTAATTTTTATATACGAATACATATACATTTATTTAATTTTTTTTAAACGTTTGTTTAAGGTTAAAATGTAACGAACTATACAGGGTGTGGTAACTGAAAGAAGTCCGGGTAAAGAAAACAATTTGGAAAGGAGAAAAATATTGTTTTTAAGGTAAGGGAATAAAAAGAACCATATTCGATGTTCTGAGTGATCAACTTGTGAGACCTCATACTATCACAATAATCCATAATGCTTGTGTCGCGGCAGTTTTTCTTATTTTTCCAAATACTAATAGAGGTGTACTACTCTATATTGATCACTAATTGTCTCTAAGTGTTTTGTGCTCCAAAAAATATTATTGGACTTGACTTTACTTAAAACATCAACACATACTAAGCTCATGAGCTCATAGGCTCGTGATCTTAGTAGAAATTTTCCACTTTTTGATAACCTTCGCCTCTTAGATACTCATGCAGTTTTGAATTAGGAAAATTTTCGCTATACTGAAAGATCCTCATAGATTTTGAAAGCTGCTTAAAAAATGTATCATTATCTCCAAATGCCTTACCTTACCCATTTTCTTAATCATTTGTTATCGCTTTTCGTAACGATATACTTCCAATTAATATAATATTTGTATAAGAACTGTCAGTATATCAATAAAAAATAACCAGAGATTGAGAAAATGGGGGTCAGACTTGAATTGATTAAGAAAGTAATAGTAGCAATTCACAATTAGTTTCCGTTTTTTTTAGAAAGAAGAAAACTGGAAGTTATTTTTTGTCAAAATTATTGGGCATATCTTCTTAACGCGGGTCTTGTTCTAAATAACTTATATATCACTTTGAAGGGTACATATTACATTACATTGAACATTATAGTGTAAACAACAAAGTTTTCCTTTGTTTCGAAAATTTAGAATTTTGTGTCAACAAAGCGTTACGTACGGGAAGTTTTGCTTTACTTCTTTAATTTAAACAAGTAAGAGAGCTATATTCGGCTGTGCCGAATCTTATATACCCTTCACCAAATTATACTTTAAAATACAAATTTTAAATATTTTTAGGTAAACAAAATTAAATTTTTTTTCCAAATTTGTTTTTCAAAATTTAAAAAAGATTTTTTTTTTCAAATTTGTTTTTTTTTTAAATTTTTTTTTTAATTTTTTAAAAAAATTTGTAATTATTAGTGAAAAAAAAATTTTTGTTAAAAAATTCTGGTTAAAAAATATTTTTCCCGATTTTGGTCCATTGTGGGTCAAAATTCTATGGCCTCATATACATCGTTGCAATGAACTTTGAAATATCTATCATTAGATATCCATATTGTCTATATTAATGACTTAGTAATCCAGATATAGATCAAAAATAGGGGAAAAATCGAGGTTCTTCCCTTTTTTTCATTATGTCTCAGCCATTTGTGGGCCGATTTTCTCGATTTTAAACAGCGACCGAGCCGGAAGAATTACCGATATATTGATGTATCAATGTAAGTTATATGGGGGCTACGGTAAATTGATTTCAACATACAGACGGACATGGCTATATCGACTTCGCTATCTATAACGATCCGGAATATATATACTTTGTGGGGTCGCAAATGAAAAATGTAGAAATAACAAACGGAATGACAAACTTAAATATACCCTTGCCACCCATGGTGAAGGGTATAAAAAGGGACGCTGAAACACAGCAATTCTTCACCAAAGCTTATGGTGAATATGTTCCATCGGTTTCAACATACCAGAGATGGTTTGTGCGACTCAGAAGTAGTGCTTTTGACATGGAAGACAAAGATCGCCCGTTTGAAGAATAAGAATTGGAGGCATTACTCTATGAAGTTTATTGTCATACTCAACTACATTGGGAGCTGCTCAAGCAACAATTTTAAAACGTTTGCGAGCAGCAGGATGCTTCCAAAAACAGGGAAATTGGGTACCATACGAATTGAAGCCAAAAGACCTTGCAAAACCATTTTGCATGTCAGAAATGCTGCTTGAATGCTATAAAAGAAAATCAGTTTTGCTTCGAATCATTACTTGTGATGAAAAATGTTACTTTCTATAACAGAGGCAAAGGTGCACTTTGAACCAACCTAAAGCAAATTTCGAAATTCAGGAGAACTGAAAATTGTGTATGGCCATGAAAAGCATGTATAACAAATATTATCGAATTCAGGAGAGTAAAAGTTCAAAAATTCGAAATTTTTCGTTTCGTCATTGTGAAAAATTAAAAATAGAATATGATTTATAAAAAACAATTTTTACCAATTCGTTTGTATTCCATTAGTTTGTTTAGAATTTCTTTAATTTTAGAAATGTTTTCAAATGTTTCCTTATCGGACAAATTACTTTCCTAGCTTCCATAAAAATACAACTTTTATAAACTTGCAAAACAGCCTCAGTTTGAAGTCTCTTTTATTAAAGACCTTTAAAAACATAATATTCTCCTAACACCCCTTATTACTTCCACCATAAGCCCAAATCCTTTGAAAATTTTCCTTTCATTAATATTAACCCACAAAAATAACAACAACAACAACAAAAACAAAACAAATTATTAAAAAATATAATGAAAATAAGAAAAGATACTAAATATTAACCCTTCTGTCGTTAATCCTAATTTTGAGTCTTTTCTAAAGAGAAATTATGACAAACCAAACAAAAAACCTTTTTTTGTATGCTATGAAGAATAAACATTTATTTATAATTGTTATGAACCACTTGACTAAAGACTTTCTCCCCATTCAAGAAAATTAAAAAAGAAAAAATAAACCAAAATATAGATTTAAGTATTTATGTATGCTGAAATATTCGACGCTTACCCAGTACGAGTAATCATATTTTCTAACCAAAAAATTTAAATTACCCTCGACAAAAGTTATCATTTATATACATATATTTTATACTACTTTTTCTTGTTGCTGTTGTTGTGTAGCATCCCCAGATAATATTCTTCATTCTTTATAATGATGAAAATCATCCTCTCGTACACACACACACACACATAATCATACATTTACAGGGAGTCAAATCATAAAAAAAAAGATTCTGAACAACACACCGCATCACAAGCAACAACAGACATTAATTCAGCAACAACAATATTTTTAAAATTAACAAAAACAAAACCTAAAGAAAAAATGAAAGAATGAATGCAAAAAAAGAACAATATTTTCATAAATAAAATGAAAATCCATTAAATATTAAAAACAAACCCAGTAAAAAATTTAATTATGCTTGTCCCCCAGTTTTTGTTGAATTCTACTTCTGTTAACGCTTTAAATGTTAGAGAGTTTACGTGTATGTATGTTGGTGTGTGTTTTGAGCGGGTGTGTATTGTGTCACAAAACTCTAACGTATTTTTAAGCTTAACTACTTGACAGCAATTTTCAAAATGTAATTAACCAACAACAACAGTGTAATACAGAGCAGGGCAACAATTGGTGGTTTTATGAAAAGGTGGAACATATTTCAGTAAATCACTTTTTTCCTTCTTTATGAACCAGGGGATGACTCCTACAAAGCACTGTGTTGGAACTAGGAAAAAGTGTTATGAGAGGGAGGAAAGAGGGAGTAGTGTTTGACATTCGATTTAAACTTTCCTACATTGAAAATGAAAGAAAACACAACAACAGGAAGTTTCTTCCACATACGTACAGTGCGGCTAAAGAACGAATTTTCCCTCGACAATCGACTTCAAAGTGATGTGTTCTTGATGAAAAACGTATATTACGTCAAAATCAACGGGTATCAGGACACATTTCATAGTAGTACCGATAGATCAGTGAAACGCAGCCCACATTGTGTCGGTGCTTCATCGAATCAATAGAGTTGGATACCCTACTGTCACCAAAATCACCTTCGCCCTCTGCTATACGATATCGAGAAGCTCCAAAATAGACTTTGAAGCACCACATGGGTGGTACTAGCTGGTTGGATATAGCTGGTTTAAATAGTGAGGAGATCAGACGGAGTGAAGTAATTCCTACACCGTTTCAGAACATCAAGAGCATCTGATTCTACAATATTTACACCACTCATAAATACAGATGAAGCGACATGGTCTGTCGTTCAAAGATTTTAGAAGGTCCCGATTAAAAGAATCATTCATGTTTTGCCTCATTGTCCCAAACTCCAACAGGCTTGATCTGTAACTGAATGAATATGAACGACAAATGTTGCTGTCATCTGCAAAAGAATAGATAGGGTGGAAGTAAGGACTGAGATCGAAAAATTCTTAACATACATGGCATCACGTGAGAACGGCTAGAGCGATTTGGCTGATTTTTTTTTATTCGCTTTTAAATTTTCAGGAGATGGTTTGTAAAGAAAAAAAATTAAAAAAATCAGAAATTTTAATTTTCACTTCTCATTTTTTTTAACAAGATAATTTTTTGGAGAAACTTGAAGAACTTACATTAGTAAATAGCTACCGAGCGAAGCCCGGGCAGTCAACTAGTATGTTAACACAAATGAAGCCACTAAACTTACATTTTTGATTTTTTTTATTTGACTGAAATTATTATTATAATTTACCAAAAAAATATTTTTATAGTTTTAATCACTAGTGATGAAATTTTGAACCCTTCCATTATGATTTTTATAGAGATTTCTGTCACTTTGTTCGAACAGGTTGTCCATCTCCGTTTAAAATCTTCCACTGTTTTGGACACCGTTTTTGTGCTCTTCAATTCTCTTTTAACAAGAGCCCAATATCTCTCCACTGGCCTTAGCTCCAGGCAGTTTGGAGAATTTGCCTATCTTGGTACAAATACCACATTCCTGTTCTTTTACCACTCAAGACCTTTCTTACCATAAAAACAGGGTGCCAAATCAGGCCAAAAATAAGTGGACACACTAAGAAGTCTTATGAATGGAAACATCCTTTTTTGTAAACATTCCTTGATGTAAATTTCTGTATTTATAGATCCCTTTGTAACAAATGTTTGGCTTTTTTGCCGCAACTGCTTATTGCTTGCCAGACCAAGAACTTTTTGGGAAATTTTGTCTGCTTTTGGGTACTAAACTTTTCTTCAACATTCCCTCGAGCATCAACAACATCAACATTTTGAGCCGGAAGCTGCGAAAAATCTGCCAGAATATACGTTTCGTCATCCATTATGCAGCAGGAATATTTTTTTTTTATAAAATTTGACTTCAATTTCCGTGTTCTGTTTTTGGCCTCTAAATTTTTAGCAGCGTTCCTGTCAGAAACTTTTTGAGCCTTGTATGTTTTTGAACCTGCATTGGCTTTAACTTTTCGTACCAAATAGTCCGAGCACTGAACTAACCGGGTTGCTTTTCTACCGGATTTGTTGGGAGCTCTTTGGAAAATGCATTCTATTTTTTTGCATTTTGAACCATTCCTTCTTTCTGAACCAGGTTTTCTATCAACGGACAAGTTCTCCCGGTACTGCTGAATAATATTGGAAACAGTTTGACGGCCAACCTTTGTTTGGCCAACCTTTTGTGGGACCAAGTTTGTTGAAAATATTTAATAATTTTAGTACGCACTTTTTTCTGGCCACTCATTTTAATCAGATTAACAACAAATGAACATAATTGACATTAAACATAATAACTGACATGCTTTACAAAGGTAACTTGATCAATCAAATCAAATAATACTTGTGTTAAAAGTTTTAATGAAAAACGTGTGTTAAGAATTTTTCGATCTCAGTCCTTAGAAGTAATAGAGTAGGAGACAGAACGCACCCTTGCGGTACCCCTGCATTTATCTTGAACTCGTTTAATGAGATCCCATAAATAACAACTCGTATAGTGCGATCTCTGAGAAAACTCGAGAGAAGTTAATACCGACTTGAAAATTTAGATATAGATCTCTTCCATTGATATCACAAGTTTTATACTTATCGGATAATTTCTTACATTTCAATCGGTTCTACTTAGCTTCTACTAAGTAATTTTATACATATTTTAAAAATTACCCCTAATTCCTTTCAGCCGAGCCTAAGATTGGCTATACCAAGTATTCCTATTTACCCTAGACGAAAGAATAAGAACAACAGCAGCAACAACAACTACAACGATGACTACGACGACAACCAGCAAACAGCGATGGAAGCAAACATTTAATACAACAAAAACAACAAAAAAGAAGGAAAAAATTAATACAAACAACATGAAAAAAAGGACTTGTAGAAAATATCAACACACACATACATACAAACCAATACCTATACAAAAGCAAATGCAAAAATATATGTATCTATGTACATGAAAACAACAACTATTGTAGAGACACAAAAAGTTACTCGTTGACATAATTTTTTTCTGTTGTTGTAGTTTGTTTTTTGTTTTACTACTTCTGCGACTACTACAAGTACAACAACAGCTGCTTCTGCTAAAAAGCTAAATTTTTTAACATACATTCCCACAGAAACTTACACAGATACACTTATACACATAGACAAACTTGGTACCCTGCAGGCTTGGGACTCTTTAACTTTAACAAAAGTGAAGGGTTTTTTGTAAGCCGGATAGAACTTAGAAAGGGTTAACTGTGTTCACATTTGGCTTAACAGGTTTGGTAATGAACAAAATTACGCATATGGCGGGAGACCAATCCACAATAAACCCTATAGACTCCGTTACATCCAGAAAATACATCGCTTTCTTTCAAAATGAAGCCAGATCTCGCCTGACGGTCAATAGAGATCGCACCATGATCAATGATTTTTTGTTTGAAAATATTGATAATGGTTTTAAGAGCATGACGCTATTTGCCATACGGCAACCGCAAACATCGATTTAAAGAAATAAAAATTTGGTGATAAATTTATGTCGAGAAATGCATCTGTCAATTGTCCTTCAAGGTCATGTAATTTGATTAATAGCCCTATCGTACTATCGTACATTTTTGTATTATCTTATACAATTTTAACATTAAAAGATAGTTAGGTCGGATGATGCGGGATTTTTTTCAAATTTGTAGCTTTTATTTTGAAACCTTTGTACAACATAAATTTGTTCAAAGTATTGGCCATTGTTAGCTACCGGCCTTTTCCCATCTTTCTGTCAACATATGGATTCCGAGTCAAAAGAACTGCTCATCTTTTGAGGCTTGAACGAATCAAGTCCATTTCAGATACATTGTTCTGAAGTAAAGCGTACCCCAGAGAGCGTTCTGCATCGCTCAAATAGTAGTCGGACGGTACAAAGTCTAGACTATAAGGCGGGTGAGGTAAAACTTCTCAACCACTCCATTCTTAATACTTTTTAACAGGTATTGCAACATGTGGTCGGGCGTTGTCATAATGGAATATTACGGTTTCATGTCTGGCCGCATGTTCTGGAAATTTGGCTTTAGTGTCGATTCGGCTGGTTGGACGATCTTCACGCACGATGTTGAGTTTGACAACAATCTTCAATGAGGAATGCCTCCCATTCCTGGTCTCAATATCACTACTTCCGAACCGAACAAACCAGTTGCACTTTTTATACCCTGATTGTTGTAACAAAATTCAACATTTTCGAAGCAAATAAAAAAAAACTTTGTTGTTTACTCTACAGTAAATAAGTGAGAATAAATGTCAGATAAAAACCAAAACCGCGCTCTAGATATACGCCTTCTATTGTAAATAACCCGGTTTTAAGGCATACAACCAATAGTTAGTTAGTAAAATCATATACAAAAAGTAGATGACTTCAATACATCATTCAAAATAGCAATTTGTATCTTTAAATTGAAGCTTTCATTATTTGACATTTGACAAGTACAAACTACGCCATTACTAAAAATGGAACGATACACGCTTCAACAACGCATTAAAATTGGCAAAACACCTTGTCGGACCGCAATACAGAAATTGGTGGAAAAATTCGAGCTGTTGAGACAAGTTAGTGATGTGAAGAATAAAACCCGTGCACGTTGCTCAAGAACAACTGAGAATATTGCTGCTATAGACCAAAGTGTTGAAGAAAACCCAGGTTTGTCCATTCCTTGCCTTTCTTTGGAATTGGGCATTCCACAAACGTCATTACACCATATCTTATGGTCGGAGTTGGATGATATTGATCTGGATAATGTTTACTTTCAACAAGACGTCGCTATGTGCCACACAAGCAACGAAATCATTGCTCTTTTACGGGAAAAGTTTCCGGACTGTGTTATCTCTCGAAGAGGTGATCACAATTGGCCACCGAGATCTTGTGATTCAACACCTTGCGAATTCTTCCCTTGCGGCCACATGAAACAGCCCAGCGTCGATTAAGGACCTCAAATATAGAATTCGTGAGGCTATCGAGGATGTAGGGCAGCCACTTTGCGATTTGTTTATGGAAAATTTCATTATTAACTGCATACCTTCCTCTTTATTATGAAATAAACATTCGATCATTTATCTCAAAAAATTTCATTTTTCTTTGAATACCAAAATAACACCTCTTGTTGGAAAAATCTATACTTTTGGGAAAAGTAACTATAGTAGCAATGTTTATAGTAAGTTAGAAATGAATGTCCAATTACTGAGATACTTAATGCAAATTTAATCGTTTCTACCTTTAGAACTGCAGGGTAATTAGAAAGAAAACAAAAATGTTTCTATGAAATACTATTCCAATTCTGAACTCCCAATTTTTGTTATATTTTACTGATTGTGTGTGTTTGTTCTATGAACTTTAACATTATGAAAATGTTGGTTTATTTCTTTTTTTTTTTTGTATATCTATATGGATGTAAAATGAACAGCAACACAAACCTTCACACAATATAAACACATTAGACAGGTTCATGAAAATAAGTTACTCCGGTCGTTCCCTGGTTCTTTAAAAGTTACCAATTTCCAAATATTTACCAAACGAGATATACACGAAAATCAAAATAAAATTTAACTTTTGTTTAGCTTTTGATTTTAATTAAAATTTTGTATTAAAATTTTCAGACACTTCATTAGAAAGAGAGTGGGGTGATGACTGATGACAAACTATGTTTTAAGTAGATGAACGCGACATCAGAAGAAATTACAAAACTTTTTAATACAATGGTAGAAAAAAATCATGTTATTTTCGAACGGGTGGACCTTTTTGTAGAAATGCTCATATCAGATAAATTATTTGACTACTTTAAAGTACTGTATGTTATTAAGTGATTACCAAGTTTTGCTGTTTACTTTATAAGATTCAAATTTGTCGATGTTAGTTATTTTAATTTTAAATGTTTTATTTATTAATTTAGTTTTTTTTTAGGGAGTAATTGCGGAAAAGTTTTTATAAACTTAAAAAAAAATAACTTTTATGCTGTGATCTCGCTAATCAATATTTTAGGCCTAGAAGAATAATATTTGTATTGAGACGAAGACATTTTATATGAAGGTCGAGCTGGTCTAATACTTCCTGACATACTCATACATTTAGTCTACACTATGGTACTTTGGTGCTTACAGCTAAGTATCATAACATGCTTGTTAGTTTGTAAGTATAGTCGTATTAAACTTTTGACCCAAAATTTGGGTTGCCAGGTTGAACAGGTTATTTAAGACACTTGTTATTTAGGACACTAATATACATATAAACGCGTAAAAGTTTTGAGTATGTATCATCATAACCTCAATTTTTGCCTTTAAAATTAAAAACTTTAAGCCCTAATAGTCCAAAGTCAAATTTACCAAAAATGTATCTGAAAATATGGAATTTATATTTTAACAATAATCGAAACTGTTGATCGTTTAGTCCTATTATTAAAATGAGACTGGTAACTCTACTCCCACATTAACATAAAATCATTTATGATTGTTTTCACATTCAAAACCCCATATTCTTACCCATTCCCATTTTAGTCTACAAATATGTTGAATGTTAAACTCCATTCAGCCAACTAACTAACCAACCAACCAACCAACCCAACTAGACGACAAAACGACAGACATAAGTAAATAAATCTATCTGTATGTTTCACTACGTATTGTAAGGATAAAATTGGTATTGAGTGTGAAAGAGGGTTGTGCCTTTTAACGAGTTGCACGAAAGTATATATGTGTGTATCTAAATATATGTATCTGTATGTATAACACCATCATGATTTTCATGTGAACTCATTTTGTTGTTATTTTTTTCCACTTGTACTCGTATTTTAATCGTCCAATTCAACTACCACTAACTTCATGTAAATATACTAGCTATACATTCATACATATAAGTATTACTACAATACCAGAACGATTATGCCACCACAAATACACTACACGTTTAGAAATTTAAACAGGACACACTCATACAAGACGACTAAAAAGTACAACAGAACTACAACACTCAGCAGTAGCAGTTAAACTCGAATGTCTAAAAGTAGGTGTATATAGAATAATTTACTAAAATGAAAGCTAAAAGCAAAATCTAAACAAAAAGAAAAGAAATATAAAAAAAACAATAATAATAAAACGTGTAGCGGTAGTAAAAGAATGAAGAGAAGAATCCTGAGATGTAATAAATAAAACAAATAAATAATAAAAGGATGTCAATTACTCTATGAGTGGGTGGTATACATCCCTTGGAAAAACCCTTAACTGTTTAAGTGTGTTTGTCTATAAATGCCAAGCATTAAGAGATGTATTTGATAGAATGAATTGTTTAGGGAAATTTTCATCTTAAAGAGGCAAGAACATACAAATATTGGTCGTTCAGCCACAAAAGTACTCGTATATACACAGAGAAAATAGATTCGTAGTAGAAACCGAATTTGTTGCCAATCGAATGACCGAATGATAGTGACCGAATTTTACAAATTGTGGCTAGAAAATGTTTAAAGTAGTAACAAAAGTTTGGTTTCTCCAGCCGAAATTCTTCTTTATCCACTGATTTCCTGTTGCTAAAACCGAACAATTCTATGTCTGCAACGGAATCATTCGATTGGCAACAAATGCGGTTGCTATTACGAATCTGTTTTCTCTGTGTACATATTATATTCTGGGTATAAAATAAAATTCTAAGACGATCTAGGTATATCCGTCTGTATGTCCATTGAAGCCATAGAAGGGCCTAAAGAAAAGAACCAAAGATGAAATTGTATATTGTAAAGACATCTTGGAGGATCTTCGCGGCTTCTAACAAATGGACAATGTTTAAGTCTAAATGCGCCCGTATCTCAGTTATTACTAATATAATTCTTAACGCATAGAAATGCGTCTGGAAGAACATTCTCCATGATTCGCTCAATATGGAAATCTCAACAGTTAACAGAAGTATTTTCAAGTTGTGACTATAAAAGTGGACGAAGACTTTTAACTCGATATTGAAATATGCTTTTATACCCTACACCAACATAGTGGGGAGGGTATTATGCGTTTGTGCTGATGTTTGTAATGTCCAAAAATATTAGTGATTTCGATCGACTCAGAACCATGTCTGGCTGGCTGTATATGTAAACTCGTGCGCAAAGTACATTTCACAATTTCGACAAAATGTATGTACTATTTTTAGCCCAAGGGCGAAGCTTATTGAAACTGATTTAAAACGGTCTATTATTTCACCTAGAACCCACACAACAAGAATATGCTATTATCGCAATCGAGATAAGCTAAAAGGTTTTTTTCACACGTTGGTCAGTTAGTATTTTGTAATAATGTTTATGACGTAATGACTGCCTTCGGTATATAATAAAGCAGAAGAGTGGCGATTGTTTATCGATGGTTCCAAAGTAAGTTTAAAGGCCGTTCTTTTACATATCGGCAATGAACTTCCCTCTATACCATTCGTTGAAGCTTCTAACATGAAAAAGTCTTATAAAGATATTAAATTTATCTTGGATAAGATTCAATACAACGAAAACAACTGGAAAGTTTGTGGAGAATTGAAGGTTATTGCCCTAATTTTAGGGTTACAACTAGGATATACAAAATACTGTTGTTTTCTTTGTGAGTAGGACAGCAGAGATCGGAATAATCATAATGTTCATAAAGACTGGCCTGAAAGGAAATCTCTTACTCCAGGACAAGCAAATCTTAAAAATACTTCATTAGTGCTGCCTGATAATATATTTTTACCACCTTTACACATAAAGCTTGGGCTCATGAAAAACTTCGTGAATGCTATGGATAGGAGTAGTGATGGCTTTTTATATTTGAAAGAAAAATTTCCTAAAATGAGTGATGCAAAAATTAAAGAAGGCATATTTGTTAGTCCTCAAATCAGACAGTTGATGAATGATGAATTATTTAAAGAAAAACTTAGTGTTTTAGAAAAATCTGACTGGGAATCCTTAATAAAAATGACTTTAAATTTTCTGGGAAATCACCGATCAAGCTACTATAAAAGAATTGTCGCGGAGCTGTTATCCACTTATAAGGATTTGGGATGTACTATGTCGTTGAAAATACATTTCTTACATTCACCCTTACTTTCCTAATAATTTGGGAGCCGTAAGCGATGAACACGGTGAAAGATTCCATCAAAACATTTCTACAATAGAAAACCGATATCAGGTCAAGTGGGGTCCACGAATGCTGGCGGACTACTGTTGGACATTACAAAGAGACATTCCTGAAGCAAAATACAGACGAAAATCATAAGGATACATTCACGTATTATACAAAATAACGTAATTTTTTGATAAAACTGAGATTTTTCTAAAATATAATAAAATCAAATTACGAAAAATCTATTCGTATTTAAAATATTCTAGTTTAATTTCTGTTATCCTTATCCTTGTTCTAAGCATAACTAGATAAAATTATTATTGTTTTTCATTTCTGTCCTTTAGCAGCCCTTTTGCTCCTTCATCTAAGTCCCGATGTTCTACATCCCATTGACTTCGAATGCTAGTGATGAGCGGATCTGACGTTGCCAGTAATTTATTAAATATATCTTCATTTGTAGAATTTCGTGATGTTTTTCTGGTACTGTGTAAAAATGATTCCTTTTTTCCTGGGCTTCCTGTGACAGATCTCCAAGTGGTACTTAATGACATCTTCTCCATGATAAAGAATTTTGTGAACAGTTGCAGAAATATTTCTACATAGATATTTGGTTGTATATATTCGTGCAGTTTCCTTCGCATAATTACCAAATTTTCTAGCATCAATTTGTCCCTTACACACAAGCACATCGGTAATTGTTTTAAATCTTGAAATAAGATTTGTATCAACACCTGTTATTTTAGATGCTCTTTTGGGATCTGAAAAGAACCTTCTTGCTGTGTTCCCATCATTCGTATTACCTCATCCTTGTTTTGGTTCATCTATTATCAACCCATATTTGAGAAATTCGTCCTGAACATGTTTCTTTTTTAAACTTCTTAGCACCTTATTGGTGTCGTTGTTTCTTATTGATCTTGTAGGTCCAAAATCATAACTGATTTTTAGTATGCGTTCCATGAATCGTATGCATGTATGTAGCGGTGATAATCCAAATTCATATGCTTCAGTATTATCTAATGATTTTTCCGGCACTTGGTTTAAGTGGCTTGATGTGTAGATGGTTTGACATATAATGCAGCTGGAGGAAGCCTTGGTGTCAGTCATAACCTGTCCTACTTTTCCATCTATCATCGTCAGCACTAATTTGTAGCTTACTTCAATTGTCTAGCCGTCAATTTCTAATTCGAATGGCTGTAGTGTTGCAATTTGGGCTCTAATATCACTGATTTCTTTTTAATGACTTCATGAGTTTCCTTTTTAAATTTAAATGGTCTGCAGTATTTTGTAGAAGTTGGTGTTTGATTTTTCCAAATATCCTTTGTGTGGATCCTACCGGTCGAAGGCTCCGAGTCTTCCAAATTTTTTAACAATCGCAATGGTGCGAATGACACCATGAACATACCTGTATCTGCAGTATTCTCATATACATATTGCGTGTACCATCACATCCCCATTAGCAAAAGAGAGTTAACTTGCAGTTTCCATATTTCTTCAAATCATTTCCTTCAAATGTCAGTAGCAAGCGCTGAGCTGTATGATTAAGTAAATCTTGAAGTAATAGTGTCCACTGGTGGCAAATAATCCTTCTTAGCAGCAGTTATATGATGATATGATGGATAGAGATTTGAGCCTTTATCAATCGCATGCAATCTGAGCTGATTATATTGCTGTTTTGTTAACATCAGATCCAAAAATAATGCTAATGCTTCTTCATTTCAGAACTGTTTTTCATCGCTTGGTGTTGGAATACTTTTATGAATCTGTTTTGTTCTCACTGGACTAGCGTTAAAAACTTTTTGAATAATGTCGACTTTTGTGAGTTGTTTTTGTAATCGAAATTGATACAGCAAAGTTTCTTTTATATTTTCACATCCGATTTCTTCATTAATATCCTTAAGTTTCCGCCTTTTATATCTATCGCTACAGTTGTCGACTGATTTTGAAATCGGAGATAACAAAAAGTTGGACTTTTTGGCCGATGAAATTGAGATCTGAGACACTGTCACATAGAAACCAAGAGACTTCTCATGAAGCTAAAAGCATCTATCTTTCGTTGGTTAATCAGTGATCAATCAAAATTAAGCCTTGAATATAAAGTCATCCTGTATAAGACCGTTTTAAAACCAATTTGGACGTATGGTATTCAATTATGGGGAATGGCTAGCAGCAACAGTATTGAACTTATAAAGAGGGCACAAAATAAAATTCTTAGGACCATCACGGGAGCACCATGGTAAATAAGAAATAAAAAAATCTACAGGGACTTGGAAGTGCCATTAGTAAATGAAGAGTTCAATAAATTCCGTGAAAAATATATTGTAAAACTGCTGAACCATACCAACCCCCTTGATGAAGGTTACGTAGAGCAGATCTAATACCCCTCTAAGATGAGAGCCACTTTTCCATGAAGGCTATCTTGTTAGAGAGCAATTACTTTTAATTTCAGTTAAAGATTTAAATACTTATTGTTAAAAATTGTTTAATGGCAATATATAACATGTTTGGTACTAAAAATACAACCAAAAATTTCAAAATATGCTCGACCAACTAACGCTTTCCCTTTCAGCCACGGTTTTATGTGAATAAGTTTAAAATTGCTTTTTTACTTTAATCAAGGTTAGTTTATTATAAAAAATAAGAAAAAAATAAATCGAAACATAAAAAAACCACCAATTCAAAGAATTTTTTGGGGAGTGTGGTGGTTAGTTTACTAACCACCGTTAGCATTAAAAGTAATTATGATAAAAATGTTTGTAGCGTATAAACTTTTTGTAAACCTAATAATTTTGACTTAAGATTCCTGACCAAACAATCGAAATTGCAAAGTAACTCTGAATTCGATGAACAATACACAATGTGTGCTTTTTTTATTGAAAATAGTGAAAGTCTCTTAAAAACTGCGGTTTACCTTATTATCAAATTAATATATTTATCTTACCAGATTAAAAAAACATAAACCATGACTTCAAAAAATGTAATTGTTTAGGAAAATACCAATAGATACCAATAAACAATTTCTTAAAGACCATAGAAAAGGTGGCTAGTAAAGTGACCACTAAACCGCAAAGAGTTAAAAACCATAAAAATACGATAGGGCCTAAACGAAGAAACCTAGAGAAACAAAATCAGCTGAACAATATAAATATGTTTGCACAGAATGCACAAAAATCGGTGCTTGTAGTTTAGAGGTAACGGTAATTGCAGTTATTTCGGTATTTTCGGGGTAACTTTAGTTAAACTTCTTTAAAAATATTTCTGATTGTCTAAATGAATAAATTCCTTTAATTTATTCATTCAGCACCTAAACAAGAATGAAAAACAGTTCGTCCTTTACTTAGGTTGAAGCAATGAGTAGTGAGTGTGTAAGTTTTTTTTCTCTATTTATTTTTTCTACTCAACATTTTTCCCTTCATTTTCCACTTTGCCTTAGTATTAGTTTATGGAAAAGCGTATGGCTGTAAACGAAAAAAAAAAAAAAACAAAACTCACAGATACATAAGTTTCTGTGTGAGCTGTGTGGATGGCAAAAAAATCTATAATATAAACAATTTCCCTTAAAAATTTCCTGCTTATATTACTGGGATCCCAGTTGTCTCCCGCGATTTTACATGCCAAACAGTGGTTGTGTTTTTACAATTTATTTGAGCAAGATTTTTACCCTAAAGTCAAAAGACCTTTTGGCTCTTGTAAGCACAACAACTACAAACAACCAACAAGTTAAAAAAGGGTTGTTTTAGCTTGAAAAATATACAAATATCACGACAACGACCATGCTGATGATGATGATGATGATGAAATTCTAGAAAAGTATTTAACAAAAAGTAAAATAGTTAAATTAACTTTTCATAAAAAAAAATTTTCAAAACAAATGAAACAACAAAAGTAATTTTTAAGGGGTTTATTTTCTTATGGAAATTATGTAAAAAAATATATATATTAAGTCACAGATATTTTACGAAAATTTCCATTGATTCCTAAAAATTGTGTTTTTTTATATTTTGATCCCTTAAAATAAAACCAAAAAAAAAAATCAACAAGTTCGCCTGCATATAAACAGAGTCTTTATAATTCCGTTCTTATTTATTTTTATTACAATTGTAGATTAATTTTTATAATTCCCCCTGTCGAAATGCTAAGAACTTCACAATTTCTGTGTTATTCATCACAGATTTTTGTTTTTGCTTGTGAGAGGGTTGGTTTCGATGTGATTCAAATCAATGCAGGGATAAAAATGACAAGCGAACATGAATAGAAAAAAAATATTAAACCCTGAACCGGATGAAATGCAATTCATTCAATAACCATGGTTGCAATTTAACTTCAATTCTGTGTGTTTTTTTCTTTCTATTTATTTCTTTTACTGCCAAATATATTGGTATATTGGTACAGCAGCTAATGGTGGTGTTAGGGTTTTTGGTGGGGAGTAGGAAGGTGTTGGTGTGAGTAATGGTTTTGGGTATGAGTTATTTTTTTTGGTATTCGTTTTTCTTTCGTTTTTGCTACTTCTCCGAATTTGTTGGGTTTTATAACAAATATTGCATTGCACGTGCGGAAATATTAAATATTTCGTCGTCCTTTTTTTTTTTTGGTAGTTTTTTAATAAAAAGGGGATAATACGTATAATACTTTAAAATTGTTTTTAAGGAAAAAATTTTATGTTTTTTTTTTTTTGTTCTTCTTTTTATAATTAAAACAATGGTAAATACAAGCAAGGAGAAACAGTTTTTGAAAAATAATGTAACACCATTGAAAAGTTTCAAAATGTCCATTAGAATGATTACGCTTGAAATGGTTGTTATATAAAAATTAACTTTTTAAAGCTCCCAAATAATCTACTATATATATAAAAGAGTAATGTTACTGAGTTTCTGATTGATTCAAAAAACGCCAAAAGCTATAGAACTGAAATTTGGACTCTCCCTCTTCCTATGAAGATCCACTATGAAGAGATTTCTAGAAAGGAAACCTTATATCTTCTAAACAAATATAGATACAAATAAAATATTAAATGCTTCTATGTTTACTTAAAAAATTAGCAGACACGTGTTTGGTACTTTTTTGAAATTTGAGCCCTTAGGGAAGAAAACGGGTAAAAATTATGTTTTGGTACTTTTTTGCTTCTCCATAAACCAAGAAATAAATTTCAAAATGTATTATTCACTTATTAAAAAATATCAAATATAAGTTTGATACTTTTTGGAAATTCGAACCATAAAATATTTTATTTATATTTGGTACTTTTTTCCATAAAATAAAGTTTTTCTATAAATTGATATAAGCATGTGAATATTTTATTATGAACATTTGTATCATTTCAATGGAGACGTAAAAAGTACCAAAGAGTACCAAAAGTACCAATGGGATCAAGCATTGGTTCCTGCAGTCATAAAAAACTTAACTAACATGGTGCTATTTGGAACTCGAGTGTGAACGTGTAGATAAATCTTATCCAATTTGTGATCATTAAAATTTTATATCACAAACAGATTATTAGTATAAAAAAACTCAAATATTTTAAATCGCTAATAATTTTGAAAATACTGCGATTTTAGGAAAAATAATCTTAATCTCCGTTCATTACCTAAAACCAGTTTTTTGTATAAAAGAAACTAAAATGTCTTAAATTGTTAATAACTTTGGTAAATACTGCGATTGTAGGGAAAATAAGACCACTCATATTTTTTACCAAAAATCGATTTTTATTATAAAAAAACTCAAATATTTTAAAACATTAATAACTTCGTAAATACGCCAAATTTAGGGGAAATTAGCTCAATCTGTGATCACTCTAATTTTATACCAAAAATCGATAATAACTTTGTAAATACTGATTATAAGGAAAATAAGCTCAATCTCACAGTTTATACCAAAAATCGATCTTTAAATTGTTAATAACTTTGGAAATTCTCTGATTTTAGGGAAAATAAGCTAAAATTTTATACAAAAAATCGATTTTTATTATCCTGTAGACAAATCCGGGTAAACCTACAGACAGATTTGAATCGTTTGAAAAAAAATCCGCAAAATGGAGTATTTCGAAAATTCAACGGGTATTTGAATGAAACTGGTACTTTTTCTTCTAATGGTACTTTTTTAAATATTATAAATTACTAGCTGAACCAGGTCCGCGTTGCTGGCCTATAGAAAACATCTGTTTTATATTGCATCTCGATCTCGATTTTAATATACAGTGTCGGACAAAGTCGCAGATCCAACCTTCAATGTTAATAAATGTGGTGGCAGTCCGGCTGATTCCAATGAATTCCAAAAATCAGTAGGATAATCAACGGCTTGCTCTTCACTCATTACTGTGTCAATCGATTTGTATTTTATTGTTTTCCCAGGCAGTTTCAATTGTATTTGCTTATTGAGCTTATTAACATCATAAGTTGTTGGTGCCAAAATTAAATGTTCCCACAGCCAATCCGAATTTTTGTAGTTGTAAGACTTGCAAATACCTTGTCGACAACGGCTAGAATATTTATTTGCATTTGGCAGAAGATCGTGAACGCAATCTAATTTGTTGCGGGATCAATTGGAATTTTTCCGTTTGAGCTTAGGCGGCTCAATAACTTTACCTTTCGAACAGCACATTCTAGGAGATTCCTTAGGGAACTTCAGCAATGTTTGTTCATTGCGCCAATCAGTACTTCCTTGTGATTCCTGGTGTCATCATACTTATTGTAATAAAATGCCGGTTCCCATTCGGAAGCAACTGACTTCTAGTCTTTCGATATGCTGTTGAGATGTCCCTGCAGCACTCGATGAAGATGCACTGCGATGCATTTGCTAAAATCGTGATTTTCGTTCTCTTCCCATTTCTGCGGCCCTAGACGTAGATGCCCTTTCGAAAACAAATTTTATTTCAATAAAACCGTTATTTTTTATTAAAAGTGGAATGCGGAGAGTTATTCAAAATATTATTTTTTTTAATAGATTTCGTATGAAAATTTCTTATTAATCCACCTAACATGCAAATTATTTGATTTTTTTTTTTTTGTATCAAGTTACCTTTGTAAAGCATGTCAGTTATTATGTTAAATGTCAATTATGTTCATTTGATGTTAATCTGATTAAAGTGAGTGACGAGCAAAAAGTGCGTACTAAAATTATTAAATATTTTTAACAAAACCCAACTAGGTCCTACAAAAAGTTGACCAAAGAATCAAAGGTCTGCCGTCAAACTGTTTCCAATGTTATTAAACAGTACCGGAATAACTTGACCGTTGCCATAAAACCAGTTTCAGGTAAAGCCAAACAAATGGAAAGCATTTGTTTGGCTTTCAGCTCCCAACACATCCGCTTGGAAAGAAGCCCGGTTAGGTCAGTACTCGGACTATTTGGTACGAAAAGTTAAAGCCAATGAAGGTTTACAAGCATACAAGGCTCAAATAGTTCCTGACAGGAACGCTGCTAAAAATTTAGAGGCCAAAAACAAAGCACGAAAATTGAAGTCAAATTTTATAAAAAAAATATTCTTGCTGCATAATGGATGACGAAACGTATGTTCTGGCAGATTTTTCGCTGCTTCCGGGTGGATTTTTTTATGTTGTAGATGCTCGAGGGAATGTTGAAGAAAAGTTTAGGACCCAAAAGCAGACAAAATTTCCCAAAAAGTTCTTGGTATGGCAAGCAATATTCAGTTGCGGCTAAAAAGCCAAATATTTGTTACAAAGGGCTCTATAAATACCGAAATTTACATCAAGGAATGTTTACAAAAAAGGATGCTTCCATTCATAAGACTTCTTAATGTTTGCACTTATTTTTGGCCTGATTTGGGACCCTGTCACTATGTTAAGAAAGGTCTTGAATGGTAAAAGAACAATAATGTGGTATTTGTACCAAGAGAGGCAATTCCTCCAAATTGCCTGGAGCTGAGTCCAGTGGAGAGATATTGGGCTCTTGTTAAAAGAGAATTGAAGAGCACAAATGTGGTGTCCAAAAGTGTGGTAGATTTTAAACGGAGATGGACAATCTGTTCGAACAAAGTCACAGAAATCACTATAAAAACCATAATGGAAGGGCTTCCTATAAAAATATATTTTTTTTTGTAAATTGTAACAATAATTTCGATCAAAAATTTTAAAAAAAAAAATTGGAAAAAACTTAAAAAAAAATTCGAAAATTCTTTTTTTTTTAAAGAATAAGAATTTTTTTAATTTTATTTTAAAGTATAATGTGAAGGGTATAAAAGATTCGGCACAGCTGAATATAGCTCTCTTACTTGTTTTAAAATTGTTTGTGCATATTTAATCATGCCCTGGTGATCACAGATTATTGTCTGTGGCCATAGGATGTCTGTTTCAAAATATAAGTGATAACAGATAACTTATGTTTTAGAAAGACTTCATTTGAAAATTCGAGTTTAGATTGAAAATGTAAATGATCATACACAGAGAAAACAGATTCGTGATAGCAACCGAATTTGTTGTCAATTGAATGATTCGGTTCTATCAACAGAATATCAGTTGATAAAGAAGAATTTCGGTTGAGGCAACCAAACATTTGTTAACCCTTCCAAAAATTTTGTAGCCACAATTGTAAAATTCGGTTACTAAGGTAGAATCATTCGATTGGCAACAAATTCGGTTGTTACATGAATCTGTTTTCTCCGTGTAGATTATTGTAATTTGTTCATTTGGTCCACTATTTACCAAATTATTTACTTGAAAATAGATGTGATCACAGATTATCATTGTCTTTTTGCCATTGCATCACTATTTACCGACTTATAGCCACGTTTATGTTTCAGTTCATTTCCATATGAAAATTCGATTTTTGGTGATTCCTATGAAAAATAGATTTTGAATTGAATATATAAGTGATTACAGATTATCGTCCTTTTTCTTTTTTCGTCAACTGACTTATAGCCACGTTTATGTCTCAGTTAATTTTCATATGAAAAATCAATTTTGGGTTAAAAATATAAGTGATTACAGATTATTGTCCTTTTGTCAACTTTTAGCAACGTTTATGTTGCAGTTATTTTCATATGAAAATATGATTTTTTGTTTAAAAAAAAATAACTGAAATTTTACCTATATTTGTAATAACGAATAATCCAATCATCTGAAACATCTACACCTAGCCAACAATTATAAAAATATGAATTACAAAAAAAAAAAAATAAAAAGAACAACACTCCCAACAATTTTAAATTCCCATTTAAGTGTTCACGTGTAAAGCTCATAAAAATAAAATAGAGTCCTTTACTTAATACACACAAAAAAAAATTGCACATTTATATAGAAAAATATTTTAAGCAATTGTAATCAATACAGCAGAGTGGGAGTCAGCTAGAGAGAGAGAGAGCGAGAGACAGGAAGTTAGAGAGTGTGTAAATGAGTGTATAAATGTATTGGTTATTAAAAACATTTTATTATCCTTTTCAATTTATGTTCAATATAACACCACATATGTTTAAGTGGTTTCATTTTTTTACAGTTTTCTTTTTTTTCGATATAAATTTTATGGGGGTAAAAAATAAATATAAATATTTTTATTTAATGCATGATAAAGTTTGTATTTATACGTATGTGTATTTATGTGTGAATTTTTAATGTAAAATACACGTATGTGTGAGTGAATTTTTTTTTTATTTTATTTTGACAACTTTTTTATGGTCACACTGACATATTTTCACTTTTACCCAACAAACCACCCGTAGCCATTAAAAATACACATACTCACTAACTAACACATTCACACAGCGTTTGAAAAGTCCTTTTTTTCCCCATATTTATTGGTTAATAATCAAGATTATGGAAAATTTTTGATGGTTGTTGTTATTTATGTGTCACTTAGAGTGAAATCTTTTAATGCCTTTTTTAATGTATTGAAGTAAACCACAACCGTAATTGACGGTGTTAAGCATTATTCAAATAAATTTAAATATGTAGGATTTTTAAAATTTAAGGAATTATTTGGAACAAATATTAAGGTCGGCCAACTATTCGAAACGGTTAAAAGATAAAGCTAATTTGGTTTATTTGTTTAACTTTATTTTAGGGTTTTAGGTGAAGGTTTAAGTGTTTTATTAAATTACAAGTTGTGTTTTCATTTTAGGCCGTTAACTTTGGTCGAGATATAAGTTTAAATATAAAATTTGTATATGTAAAATATTTATTGTTAACGATGCGTATGTTTTTATATGTAGCTTAACATTAGTTAATACCTCATGTGTGGCATTTAGAAGCCAAGTGTTATATGACCCTCTGGAAGTTTATTAGCTCAAGTTAACAATCTCCAATTTTTAAGAGCACTCGAGATGGAAAGGTCAACTAAGTTATTTCTACCCACAAATTGCCAATATAAAAAATGAAATAAAGTAAGTAAGATTGTGTTAATAAGAAGAATTTAGTCTAAAAATGGTCGGTATATCATTCATGACTTTGACAGGACAAGACAATCAGAGGAGGATTTAAAAGCCTACTGCCACAAACATATTGAGTGGACTGTCTTATATTCACTCTTAACCCGAATTTTCCCGGAACTTTTTTGTAGAGAAATTTGTGACATAAATAGACTAATTATGTTAAATTTATTGTAAAACATGTAAGGGAGCTATATTCTGCTGTGCCGAATCTTATATACCCTTCGCCAAATTATACTTAAAAAAAAAATTTTAAATATTTTTAGGTAAACTAAATAAATTTTTTTTTCAAAATTTAAAAAAAATTTTTTTTTTCGAAATTGTTTTTTTCTTAATTTTTTTTCCAATTTCTTTTTTTTAATTTTTTTCCAATTTTTTTTTTGTTAAATTTATTAGTGAAAAAAATCCATGACAAAAAAATTTTTTTGTTAAAAAAAAATTTAATGTTAAAAAATATTTTTCCCGATTTTGACCCATTGTAGGTCCAAATTACTATAGCCTTATATACATCGTTGCAGTGCACTTTGAAATATCTATCATTAGATATCCATATTGTATATATGAATGACTTAGCAATCCAGATATAGATAAAAAATAGGCCAAAAATCGAGGTTGTCCCAGTTTTTTCCTTATAGCTCAGCCATTTGTGGACCGATTTTCTCGATTATAAGTAGCGACCGAGCCGGAAGAATTCCCGTTATATTGATGTATCAAGTATGTTTGTATATTATTTGAGGGCCACGGAAAGGTGATTTCAACATACACAAGGACAGACGTACATGGCTATATCGATTTCGCTATCAATAACGATCCAGAATATATATACCTTATGGGGTCGCAAATGAAAAATGTAGAAATTAGAAACGGAATGACAAACTTAAATATACCCTTGCCACTTATGGTGAAGGGTACACAGAAATTTTTTTTTTGTGAAAAAAAAATCGGGATACAAATTTGTTTCCCCAATTTTGACCCATTCTAGGTCCCACTTACTTTTGCCTTATATACGCCGTTGCAAAGGTCTATGAAATGTCTAATATTATTGTCTATATAAATGACTTAGTAATCCAGATATAGATACAAAATAGGTACAAAATCGAGGTTGTCCTGGTTTTTTCCTTATATCTCAGGCATTTGTGGGTCGATTTTAAATAGCAACCGAACCGGATCTATAGCAGATATATTGATGTATGAAAAAAGTTCTTTGCGGGATGCGGAAAGTTGATTTCAACATACAGACGGACTAATATAATATATTGTTACGTTTTAACCTTTTTAAACGTTGGTTTATTTCCTTTAAATAAACCGGATACTTTTGATTGTAAATAAAGAGCAGTTTCAGTAGTTTAAAATTGTAACAACTCTTTATTTATTTAAAATGTACTACAACAACAGTTCAAATAGTCACTCAGTGTCTTTATACACGTTTATCAATTCGCAGAAATGCACACACAACTTAAATGTACAAGACAGTTGATATTAACTCTAACAGCGCCTATGGTAAACCCTCTCACGACTTCAACCTCTGCCACTATTTATACACACACCATCTTTCGGGAATCCTCTACAATGCTCTTAACGGACAAACTGGTATGTTCGAATTCTAGAGCTTTCGATGTCAATGTTAGCAGCTTAAACATTTAGTGTTGCCATAGTTATAAACAATGCTAATAACCGCATGCTATCAACATTGTTGATAAGTAGAAGCTTCTACTGATGGACGTGTTTATAAACATGATGAATGCTGCAGGCAGTCGTTACAGACCGTTAAATTCAAATCGCTATTGCAAATTCACAACAATATGTATAGTATATATGGGGTCGCAAATGAAAAATGTTTATACTATAAACAGAATGACAAGCTTTTATATACCCTTGCAACTCATGGTGAAGAGTATAATTCTCCATAAAATAAATGGAGTTTTGACGTAAGTAGATATTATCAATATTTCGAGATAGACATAAACATAACATGAGAATGAGTGACACTATTCCAAAGATGTTCGTACTACACTAGAAAGGTGAATCAGCAGAGGGTTACAGAAGGCTACTAAGTTTTAATTTTTTTAATACAACATCAAATGTTAACAAAGTATGCAGTTTCATTATCGACATATATTTCAGAAAAGTACCAAAATTACAAAAAAAAAAGTACTAGTGAGTCTTTGGTTCCAATGTCTATATATGGTCCCAAAGAAGTAACTGGTCAGTAGTACTATCGTCAGTAGTAGACATCCAAAGACACTCACATGTTAAATGTCTACAATAAATAGCATTTTTAGGGGTATAATAAGTCTCTAGTACTGGTGACTGTGTCCATAGTAAGTCAGTACAGTTTCACTATTAACATTCCCCGCAGGGTTGCAAAATTGGCTACGAAATGTTTTTTAAGAAATAATTTTAACAAATTTGTGAACAAAATTAAATTTTCTTGAGATCCGCTAGATTTAGGTTACCTATAGCTTTTGGATAAAGGTTTCCTGATGATGTGGCATAAGTAACAAGTTAAATACGCACAAGAACTGGCTTATATCCCAACAACTAATTTCAGTAAATTTAGCTATAATTAAATCGGGAATTTAGCACATTAAAACTAAGTCTTACTAAAAAAAAATGTTGTATCCCCAAAACTAAATTTTGATGATTTCAGCATTTAGTTTGTAGAAAAGTGCAAAATAAGCACCATCCTAATGCTCATATGTTCCAATGAGCCTCAATGTTGAGACAAGTGTAACTTATTTTAAGTGAAGGGTATTTACGATTCGTAACAGCCATCTGAATTGTTTTATTTAAATTTTATTTTCGGAATGTTTACAAAATGCTGCTGGAAATTTACACATACAATCATTGCAATCAAATTATGTTTAAATGTATAAAAATGTAGTTATTTTTTAAATTATGTTATTGTACAAAATATAGTTATACGTATTTACACATATATACATTAGGGTGGTCTTTGGTAGCTTCTATAGTTTAAAATGCAATACCAATTGTAAACAGTTTTTGTATTTAAGGTGATTCATTACAGATTTTTAACTCTTTGCGGTTTAGTGGTCACTTTACAAACCACATTTTCTATTGTCTTTAAAACATAGTTTATTGGCATTTATTGGCATTTTGCTAAACAATTATATTTTCTGCAGTCATATTTTATGTTTTTTTGCAAAACTTTGCCGTCAGGGGGCTCTGGTTAGATAAATATATCAATTTTAAAACATTCTAAATCGCAGTTTTGTTAAAAGACACAGAGTGTTTATTGTTCATCGAATTCAGTGTTACTTTGCTATTTCGTTTTTTTGGTCAGAAAGTTTAGTCAAAATTATTCGATTTCCAAAAAATTTATACAATACGAAAATTTTTATCATAATTATTTTTAATGCCAACCGCCACGGTGGTTAATAAACTAACCACTCCACAAAAAAACATTGGTATGGGGTGCTTTTCTATGTTTTGATTTATTTTTTCTTACTTTTTATAAAAAACTAACCTTGTAAAAATGCAATTGTTTTTATTTAAACTTATACACAAAAACGCTGAAAGAGTTAACTTAAACAACATTTTAAGTAGAATTGGATGTCGGCATCTTTATTATGAACTGAAAGAACAGCCTCTAATATTGGTTGAATCGTTTCTGACTTATCGGCAAACACGTTTTACTGCACAAAACCCCAACGACACGCGAAATTAGCTGCATGGCTCTTATGGTCCAGCTTGAGCCTCTAAACTAGTGAAGAAAAAATAATCAGCTGTGCTTGGTATTGTAGTCAGCTATTTTTGACAAGCTCAGTGTAGTTTTAAACAAACAAAATGCCTGAGCAGACCTTGGTTCTAGCCAAAGAATTACAAAAAGTTTACAACAATTTTTCTCTCTTTTCACATACAAGTTCTATGTGAATTCAGCACACTAGTGAGAGAGAATAAAACTTTTTCTTTAAAAATTCAATAAAATTGCAAACACATAACATTTTAATAATGCAAATAAATTATAATTCTTGTAGAAATTTTTAAATAAAGTGAAGACAAATATCTTTATGAAATCTCCATAGATCTACTGTTCATTAACTATTTGAGAATTGTTTAAATTTATAAATTTAGTTGTAAAAAAATTTGATTATAATTTTTAAGGTCACTTTTGTACAACAATATGTGTTTGAGAAGTGTGGTAAAAGTGATTTGAACGCCAATACATATAAAGAAAATCTAACTAATACATTCCCATCAGTTAAGCAAGTCGTCAATGTATCCCTTATAGACAGTAATCGTCGCAAATATCTTATCACTTGGCTGACTTCAATTTATATATTTTGGTCATTTGACACGTATGTGCTCTTTGTAGCGCAGATATAAGACAATTGGTTACTTTATACATTCCAGGTAATCTAGCGTGAAGACAATTGTCACTTAAGTGTCTTTAAGTAATCTGGAGTGTAGTCACTTTAAGCGTTTTGTGAGTAATTCGTTCAAAATGGTTTTATATAAATTGTGTTGATATAATTCTCATACAGTTCATTTTTATTTTTGCTTAATTATACTGATATTCCATGTAACATAGCATTAAGTCAGAAAGTAGTTATTCTACCCACTAGAAGCAATCCATTGGAGAGTTGTCGAAGAAAGGTTTGTTTACAAGCAATCGCTTATCGGACTGCTTATGATATGTATATAGCTGACTATTTGAGGTCAATTAGCATCCATACATGTTAAAATAACTAGTAATGTTGCTGATCAAGTTACCAGTTAGGTAGCTAGTAAGGTAACTGACGATATTTAACCAATATGTGAATCCAATGCGTTGAGTACTTTGGACCAGCTATTAGACATTGTAGTCAAAAAGGGTCAATTGACTCCCTGCTTAGGATATGCACGTGTTAAAATAACTAGTGAAGTATCTATTGAAGTAACTAGTTCCCACCCTAAATGATGGGTAAAATCACTAGTTCGGGATTGTCTCCTAGAACTGCTGGGTAGAGTTTGGTTTTTTTGACAGGGTTTCTGTTCTTGTTATTCTTTGGTTCTATCTATTGTTTAATTGGGTAGGAGTCTATTCGCTAATTTCAAAGAAAGTTTCCTATTTAAAATCAGCAAAATTCGTCCATAAATAACGGAGATATGAGCAAAAATCCGAGACAACCTCGATTTATGGCCTATTTTTTGATCTATATCTCGATTACTAAGTCATAAATATAGACAATATGGATATCTAATGATAGATATTTCAAAGTCCATTGCAACGATGTATATAAGGCTATACAAAGTTGGACCTACAATGGGTCAAAATCGGGAAAATATTTTTTAACCCGAATTTTTTTTTCACAAAAAACATTCTTTTGTCATAAATTTGTTTCACTAATAAATTAAAAAAAAAAAAAAATTAAAAATTGGAAAAAACATTTAAAAAACAATTTTGAAAAAAAAAATTTTTTCTTCGAACAATCGACTTGGAGAACCTCAATACAAACGTAGAATACATGAGACCTCTCACTCATCAAAAGGAACCCTAATATCCGATATAACTTCCCAATTCATGTGAAATCTGTTTGACGAGCTCTCTAGAACTCTCTGTTTCCAATATTTGTGTATCATTTTAATTTACTTGAAATAATTGGGCACTAAACGGATTTCAAAGCATGTCCTATTCAGGGATTTGAGTGTATGTATGTATGTAAGTATATGAAAAAATAATTCGTGACTTAAATAACTCTAATAAAATATGTGTAGAGACGAACAGCTTTAAGTTAAGTTTATGAAAAAAGGATATGAAATATACCCAATTTCCAAGTAAATGTTTCAAATTTTAATCTAGTACATAATATGAAAATTGATTTGAACTGAAACATTTCCTAGGAAATTGATAACAAGTTTTGAAATTTACAATTTGTTTAGAAAAATATCACAACTATTATGAACCCTTCTAAGTATTTTGACCATTTGACTAATATAAATTCGATTTATTTCCCAATAGATTATATACACATACAAAATGTATGAACATACATATATGAAACCATATTTAGAACAGTTGTATGTGTAAACATATTGTATATTTATTTATTTTAACAAAAAAAAAAAAAAAAACTATATATAAAAAAAAAGTGAAATAAAATAACAATTTAGGTCATATAGAAAGTTTTATTATACAAACTCGCACTTGTATGCTTGCAACCCAATGTAGTTAGTCAAATACATAAATGAAATACAGCATTTTTAAATGTAGATATTCGTTGTTTTGTTAAATGTATGTAACTTTAAATATTTATGCAAACAAAAATATAGAAAATACTACTATAATATTTTCAATCACATTTTATTGTTGTTATTTTTTCCATTGTTTTATATGTATCTACAGAGTATTTAAATTGTTTGCTGAATACTAAAGAAACAAAAAAAAAAAGGAAAATCCAAATATTTCATTTACAATATAACAAGGATTTACCAGAGTTACCACCACCCTTATTATGAATTATTCAATAGTTTAATAAACAATAATTGTGTTGCCTTCAATGTTTTTGTTGCCACTATTTATTGTTGTTTTTATTGATTTACTTAGTTTAAATAATTAATTTGAAATTGTTGAAATTTTAGTACAGTTTTTTAAAACACTGCCCAAACAGTATTAAAACAGGCATGTGTACATAATATTTATATTAGGGTGGTCCTTATACATATACATACATATACACTGCGTGTCACAACTATAAATGTACCATATTAAAAATTAAGAAAAAATACGGAATTTTTTAAAATTTTTAGCTTTTATTTTGAAACATTTGTACATTATAAATTTATTCAAAGTATAGGCCACTGTTAGCTATGACTGCTTCCTATCGTTCTGGCAACATATGGATTCCGACCCAAAAGGAACTGCTCATCTTTTGAGGTCAAGAACGAATCAAGCCAATATCGAATACCCTATTCCAGAGAGAGCGTTCTGCATCGCTCAAAACAAGTAATAAGGGAACGGGCCAAGGTCTCGACTATAAAGCAAGTGAGGCAAAAGCTCCCAACCACTTCATTCTAAATAGTTTCTAACAGGTAGGTATTGCAACATGTGGCCTAGCGTTGTCATGATGGAATATTACGGTTTCATGTTTGGCCACATATTCTTGGCGTTTTTCGGTCAATGCTCGCATCACTCGAATCAGTTGAGCTCCGTACAGGTTCCCTGTGATTGTCTGGCCATATTTCTGATGCTCATAATAGATAGGACCCTTTTGGTCTCACAAATACAGAGCATTACCTTAGCACCATGGATATTTGGCTTTGGTGTTGATTCGGCTGGTGGGTCTGGCTTCACATTCGATTTCTGACGCTTCGGGTTATCGTAATGGATCCATTTTTTATCGCAAGTAATGATTCGATGCAAAAATTATTTTCATTTAAACCATTCAAGCATTATTTCGGATTTGCAAAATCGTCTTTCAAGGTCTCTCGGCTTCAATTCGTATGATACTCAATTTTTCTGCTTTTGGATGAATCCAGAATGTTTTGAAATTGAAGTGGTTTTACAAGCTCTTGATGAGTTCGACAACAATCTTCATGCCTCCAATTCTTGGTCTTCAAACTTTTTTGGCTGGCTTGGGCGATATTTGCCTTCCGTGTCAAAATCACAACTTCTGAACCGCACCAACTATCTGTCGCACATTGAATCCGACACTTATTTTCAAATTATAGAAGTAAAGCAAAACTTCCCGCATATGAAGCTTCATTGGCAAAAAATTCGACATTTTCGAAGCAAAAAAAAACATTATTGTTTACACTATAATGTTCAATAACTAAGTAAGAATAAATGACAGATATGTACACTTTTAAATGATATATAAGTTATTAAAAACAAAAACCGCGTTCAATAGATACTCCATCCATTCTAAATCCCCCATTTTTAAGTCATTAGGAATCCAAAAAAAAATATTGTATAACAGACATTAGCGGAGGTCTGTATTAAGTGTAAATGATTTTGGAATATTTCTAAAGTAAAATTTCATAGCAAACCTACAACAAAATATGCTAAAAATCTAGACAATTTTGTATTATTTAAAGATTTTTCTGATTTGTTTATAACCGTTTCAAAGATACAAATGAGTTTTCAGAAAACACAACCGAGGAAAATTAATTAGGAAGCTTCCTTGTCTAGTATCAGGGTTTTCGTTCAGTTTGTTAAAATAACTTACCACTTTCAAATCGAATTCATTTAAAAAACAGCAATTAATAACTATCAATTAAACGACCGTAACCGATTACCCGTTTATTTTTTAAACATAATTTTAGTTACAACACTTGTAATACTAGCACTAGATAAACAAACATGAAAAACATGTAAGAACATGATCATCACCTTTACAAACATTTGCTTTAATTTGTATTACACTTTTTTTTATTTCTTTATATTGAACACTCTTTCTCATCTCAATTAAGAGACTTCTTTTGAATTAAAAACAACATAATAATTACTCTCACTAGCCAGCACTCAATTGCAATACATTTATTTTGTCTTCTTCTTTAATTGATATCTCTCTCTATCATCAATATATGTAATGAGAGCCAATTATTTGCATTTCTTTTGTTTACATTGATTTGCATACTCAAAGCAAAAACAATTAAACACACAATTAAAAAACCAAGAAGAAGCACAAAAATAACTCTTTTTTTTACTTATTTTTGGCAATTTATGTATTTGCTTATTTAATTTTTTTACTAATACGTTTAAATTTAACCTTTTTTCTTTATATTTATACACATTTTATAACTTTTTTATTTTACTAAGCCATACTTTAATATTATAACACTTTTAGTATTATTAAAACACATTTAATACTAATTAAACGGACGCCAACCCAAGATGTATTAACCAGGTGGCAGCGTAACTACAACAATTACAACAATACAAGAACAACAGTGTGTAAAACCTTATAAACTGCCAAAAAATAAATTCACAAAAACGCACTTTTTAAAAAGAAATAGTTTGTTTTAGCACTTTCAAATATTTTACGCACATAAAGCGGTAACTAAAACTCACTTTTATAAATATAAAATAATCTTTTTACTCTTATAACAAATTTAAAAATGTTTGTAAACACGTTTTTGACATTTCATAAGGCACAATATAAGTATAGCAAAAAATAGTCAGCTGGCGTTACGCTGCCACCTGGTTAAATATGCCTTGCGCCAACCGAATTCGACCGACTTTAAGAAAAATCACAGAGAAACTAAAGAAATTGATTGATTGGACGGACAGTGTTACCATTCTTATGTTATAATAGTTAATTTCAAGGGGATTGTAAAAAGGGTGTAGAATTAAGATATTAAGTATAGACTGTATTGTATTAAGTCGAGTTTAAAAACAACAGTATGTACGTTAGGATGACCTATATTTTGGACTTTTTCTATTTTCGATGCACAAGGTTTAAAATAGTGTTTAAGTGTTGTAAATTTTATTCAAAGTTTTGGGTAAAAGTAACAATATTTAGAAAAAAGTTAAAAAAATCCAATATTTTTTTTATATTTCATTTGCCAATGATGTTTAAAAATAAAATATAAACATTTTCTAACATCGATAACTCAATATAAATTGATACCAAAATATTAAAAAATTAAATACAATTATGGTGATACAGGTTTTTGTTATTTATTATAGAAAATAAAATAGAGATTTCAGCCTTTGCTTCTATACCTCTCAATTGCAAAACACGTATCCTATTAACCTACTCAAACACGTGTGAATTATTTGATTCACACGACTTCAGGTAAATTGGTAATTTTTTCTTGTGTCCACTACCAATTTTTCTTACGGAAGTTGCTTCCAGAAGTGACATCCAGAAGTTTTTGTCATGTAAACTCGTATTAGAAGTCGACTTCGAAAAGTCACGGCTTGCAGAAGTAACATGCATGGAAGTAACTTGAACGAATTGCTGTGAACTGCAAGTGTTTTGAAGACTTGCAGAAGAAGTCGGGTAAACGTTTTGTGGTATTCTCTTTTGTTTTCAGTTTTGTGTTTTTTGGAAGAGTAACTAAAAGACGATCTGAGGTATAGACAATTTCGTTTTAGTATCCCGCTTTTGAATACTTGTCTAAATTAAAGATAAAATGTATTCAAAATCATCATTAGACATTCTCAGGAAATTTTTCAGCTGCATGGAATCCTGGGTCCGCAAGTCTTCAAGTAATGTATTTTGGAAACATAAATCTAACACTTCTTTTTTTTAATTTGTTGTTTCTTTTTAATTAAATATGCTGCGATGGCATCTTATTTTGCTACAAGAACTTTTTATACTGTCATTCGTAAAATAGCCAAACTATACTGCAAGCTGTACTCACATTGGAAACACGTCTGCAATTTCTTGCATCAGGTTCTACAAACTATTTCTGAAAGCAGACTTCCGCAAATTTCGGTTTAAGTGGAAATACTTCAGCAAATACTTGCAGAAGTTCTACCGCAAGTGACTTGCTAGTAGACACACGGCCTTACTCACTTTCTTGAAGAAAATGAGTTTGAAATGAGTTAACTTAATAGTCGGCACAGTTTTAATTGAGTATTTTAAGAACTGACGAGTATAGGAGAAAAAGCATCATAAATTTGGCAGAAGCTTTTTATTTGACTGGAGATCGTAAAACAGAGTAATATTTTGAGATTCAGTAGGGATTATTTGTCCTAACATTTTAGAATTCCCAATATGGACACAGCAGGAAAAAGACACATCTACCAATATCCTACTTAAGCCAGACAAGGGAATTTGCACGGAGTGACCCAGTATCCGTCAAAGACTGGTGCATACTAGTTATTCTCCTCACTTCTCCTCTTCTTCAGGTTACATAAAGAGATCTTATGTGTCCACCATGCGACTGCCTGTTTACCCAATCTAAGAGCAGCCAACCACATCATTTTTAAATGGTCGACCCGGAAAGAAATAGCATAAAGGGGTTTTGAGACGGTTCTCTCTAAAATAAATATGTATGATACTCTAACAAACATCCCTTTTAATACTGACAACGTTGATTACACTAAATCAGTTGAAGTTATTAGTAGGTGATTGGCCTGAAAATAAGAAAAGTCTTAAAGAAACGGATTTGTATCTACACGCAGAAAAAAAATATAGTTGTGCATGTTTACTGTAACCATTTCAACATTTTTACAAGTTTTTTAACAATATTATAGTCACAGTAACTATTTACATGATTGTGGTAACTATAATATGGTTAACCTACGATTCACATGATTGTAACAACCACTTATATGTTGAAGGACTTACCATATTACTTATGTTGCTCTGGGCAATAAATTGCTCAAATTTAATAAAAACAGCTTGAAATTAATTGAGTCTAAACTATACAAATTACTAAGCATCAATAACCTATTAACATCCTAATACCATGTTCGCACTCATAAAGTTAAACTGCTGACTACATGTGCATTTACCCTATATGTTTGTGCAACCCTACAAAGTATACCTATTCTGGATCATTATAGATAGCGAAATCGGATAGCCATGTCCGTCTGTATGTTGAAATCAACTTTCCGTAGCCCCCAAATAACTTACAAACAATAGTAATACATGAATATATCGGTAATTCTCACGGCTCGGTTACCATTTATAATCTAAAAATTAAAAAAAAAAAAAAAATTAAAAAAAAACAATTTGACAAAAAAAATTTATTTTGTTTACCCAAAAATATGTATAATGTATAATTTGGTGAAAGTTTACTTACTTACTTCTTTTTAAAATACAGCAAAACCTTTTTATTCCGGATAACTGATTGCACACCCTAATCCGGATTATCAAATTATCCGGACTAATGAATAACAATTTTAAACATTGTTCTTGTATTAAAAATGCTTTTAAAACACATATCTAATGATATATTAAGGGTCCTCATGTAAACGCTTAAATGCCTCGCAAACTGTGCAATCTGTGCATTTTTACACTCTCGCAATTGAACTGTCAAAAATTTTATGGAAATTCGTTTGCACAACTACGATAAGTTTGCGCGACAATTTAGACTCGCAAACATGAATTTATTGTGCATTTGATGAATCAGCTGCTTTTGTTTACTTTTATTTATAAGAAATAAAAATCAAATAAAATACAAATATTTTGTACATGTGTATGTATGACTTTGGAACAGAATGATTGGATTGAATGGCATTGTGTATGGAAATATTAAACAACAGCTAGAACATAAGCAGAATCTTCCAAACTATGTTTACAATTGATTGTTCCAAAGATTTCACTTTCATTAGAAATTTTTAGAATTTAAATTTATACAATTTTCAAAACATTTTTATAAGCTTTGTTGAATTTATTTTTGTTTCACATTTTTATCAAATAGAATTGTCTGTATAAAAATGCACAAAATTTAAAAGGTGGGTTCAAGAAACACGTCGCGCAAATTTGCACACTTGCACAAATGGGAAACTTAAGCGTTTAAATGAGTATCCTTATTATATTTCTGTATCATTTAAATAAATTATTACATTTCAAAAGAACATTTATAATATCGCTCATTTGCTGCAACAACGACATAACTCAAAATCCGTGTGTTTTGAACTGAGTAATACGAAATATGCGCCGTTCTATAGTCTTTCATATAGTTTTATCCGTTTTCAAAAAAGTCAATAATTTTTTCCGTGAGAGTGTTTTTTTGTTGTAAACGTCAAAATCAAAATTCATGTTTTCTAGTATATTTGACAAGAAAAAATGTGGGTCAAATACAGATTAGAAGGATATTAACATCTACTATTCGAATCAGGTTATATTTCTAAAATCTCATGATTTGTTGAAAATTTTTATAAGAAACAGTCAAATGTCATAAAACATTCAAAACCGTTTTTCTCGAAACGTCTTTTTTTGAATTATGAAGTTGTTGCAGCAAATGAGCGATATGTAGTTATGTACATTTTATAAAAAAGTATTGACATATTTCAATTCTACAAGTCATGAAAATAACAATAAAAATATGAAACTACATATTTATTTTGCTTGGTAAAATAATCATTGATTTTCTTTGTCGAGAACTGTTCAAACTTTTATCCAAAGTTTGTATGAAATCTGGATTAAAAAGTTATAAAGATGCAATTAATCCGAATTATAGAGTGCACAATGTAATGAAAACCGCTTACCGAATAATCTGGATTAACGACGTCCAGATTATCAAGGTTTTACTGTAGTATCAATCATATTGGGTATATGACTTTAAAATGCGTTCTAAAGTGAACCGTATCCCAGAGAGAGCATTCAGCACGGTCAGGGGCACGGTCTGGACTATAAAGCGAGTGAGGCATAACCATCTCCCGCTCATTGAAACCGATGGAACCTTCACCATAAGTTTTGGTGAGCAATCGCTGTGCTTCAGATGCAGTTTTTTCAAATTAAAGAAGTAAAGCAAAACTTCCCGCACATGACGCGTTGTTGGCACAAAATTTGACATTTTCCTTGTAAATATTGGGGCTTAAAAGTCTACGGGCCGAAGGTTGTATTTTTCCAAAAAAAAAAAAAAATAATAATTTAAACGGCTGTTAACAAATTTCAGTTGTTAATACTATTAAAACTAATGAAAAAAGGCATAAAAACACCTCTTTTACTAGTCTTAACATATCACTTTTATCCAAAAACTAAAAAAATAAATCAAAAATGTATTTTTAACCGTTCACTACTTTTTTATTATGATTCGATTTTTATGATTAAAAAAGCAAATTAAAGCTTAAAGTCCCACCTATTCAAAAGTTAGAAATTTTTTATCCGAAAATTACCAAAATTTTCCACTGTGCAATGTTATAATTGAGAATTTTATATGAGATATTGGATATTCTTTACTTTTGATTTCTCAAGTTTTATTAAATCTAATGAAAAAATCGTTTAAAGGAAAACATTTAAATTATATTCTTTTTTAAGAGAAGATCTCACTAAAATCCTAAAGAAACTCACATGTGTATAAAAAAGGATCTCAGATACCATATTTTTTTTTGCTATTACTTTCTTTGTTGAATTGTTATGATTTCTTTGTTTTTTTATGATTTTGTTGTTTTTATTTATAAAATGTTTTAATAAGTATACACAATTTGTGGTTCCATTTTCAATTTAAAATTAAAATAAAAATTATTCGGTTAACCGAATAATTTAAAATTAACCGATTAAATCTAAACCCCGATTAATTGAATACCCTAGTATTTATGCTATAATGTTCAATAACCAAGTGTGAATAAAAATCAGATATGTATTCTTCAAAATGACACATAAGTTATTTAAAAAAAACCGACTTCGAAAGATACGCCATCTATTGTAAATTCAGAATTTTTAATCTATCCATAGATACAAATTAAAAAGTTTCGGTCGTTTCTGAATAAAAAGGTTTAGGTCGGACTCTAATGTTATTTAATATCTTAAAAAAAGTATATATTTCACTGGTGTTTCACACTTTTGAAGCCCATTCGACCACTTGAGCACCAAAAATATAGAATTGAGGGATCTATTTTGCGCCCTCGATTCTGGAGTTAGTTCTAAGTAAATGGAAAAACTTTAAGCACAATAGTATTTTGATCATGAAATGTATTTTAAAAAAAACCATGAAATCTTCAATGATAAATATTTATTTGATATTTTTTCCCACATAAAAACAAACTCTTGTTTTATATTTATATTCATTTCCACTAATTGTGGGCACCACTATCTATTGTTTTTAATTGACAAATATTTCACATGTGTAGCTTTAATAACCAGATTAACTTATTGTTTTTTTCATTATTATTATTTTTTTTTTAACAATATTTAATTTGAACTTTAAAAAAATCATTTGTTGTCGGCATTTCTGTTTGACAGGCCAAATTTGCGAAAAAACACACAAATTTTTTTAAAGTTTTTTTTTGTTTCTGCTGTGTTCATATTAAAAGCAGAGACCGAAAAACCAAACAATCATATAGACAGATATGTATGTAAGTATGTTTGTATATAATCATACTTAGTTATAATAATAAACATACACACACATCTCA
Organism: Calliphora vomitoria; assembly: GCA_942486065.2. NCBI lineage: Eukaryota > Metazoa > Arthropoda > Insecta > Diptera > Calliphoridae > Calliphora > Calliphora vomitoria. The sequence goes on along the minus strand of OW818031.2, from coordinate 17,183,125 downwards.
TACTTGGTTTTTTTTTGTTGTTTTTCAAAGCAACAAATAAATAATGTCTACTTTACGACATTTTGTTGACAAAGTAACAGTCTTAAATACTACGTTTGTTTTAAAAAAAAAAGTATCTGCTGCGTTCACACAAACTAACTTACGTATGATTGTATATTCATACTAAAATAACTACGTTTTTAATACAATATTGTTGTTATTTTTTTTTTTTTTTGTTTTTATTATTTATATTACGTAGTAGGGGCAGACAGACAGACATACGAGTGAGTTTTTTTTACTCAAACTTCCATCCATGATTGTTTGTCGTCTACCAGTTTTAATATGAAGACAATGAAACCCGAAAAATGCTGAAGAAAAAAAAAAAAAAAAAAAAAAAAAAAACGGAAAGTGTGGGTGATATTTGTTGTTGTCGCTGCTGTCAAGTCTGTTAATAAATATTTTTGCAAATATTGTCGTCAAAAAAACAAAAAAAAAAAAAAAAATTAACTGACTCCAAGATTTGACTGTTTTCTTTGTTGTTATTCCTCAAGTTGTTGCAGTCTGCCTGTTTGTTGGCAACTAAATTTGGCAGCATTATGTCTCGTCTTGTATTTTTTTTTTTTATTTCTTGTTGTTTTTGGGTTGCTTCTCACTTCCAAAAGGTTTATTTATATTCATTTTATTTGTTAAAGAAAAATATATTTTTCTTTTGTCTATATTTATGTCTAATAAGATTGAAAGAGTTGGTAATTTATTTTTTTTTTTTGTAGAGATTTAATGCAGGCATAAACTGTGACAGAGAGTGAGAAAGTTGGATTTCTGGGATGCAACAATGAAATAAATTTATCAGCATTAAATCGCATGACCATTGTTTACCGGACCTTTCCTAAAGATTACACTGTAAATTACCTAACTTCCCGTGTAATAGATTAATACTGCCCATTCACACCTGCCGCATAAAATCCACACCAGTCGGTCACTTGTCGTATATGCCATGGAGTCTCTAGAATGTGAAAGAGGAAAGAAAACAAAGATTTCAACCACAAACATAAAATTTATCATATTTCTTAATTTGATCTGAAATGTTATTCTCAAATCGATTCCAAAGCTTTTGTCTTTTAGTCGGGATCAGGAAACACGAAGTCAAGTGTTGGAAAAGTCATGTTATTTCTATTTGTTATCTAAAGTAATTCTCAAAGGTTTTTCAAACCTAAAACAGATTTGAAAACAGGTTTGAAATGTGAAATTCACATTTCAATTCTATTTAAGGAACAAATATTGTTTTCTCAACATGAAACCAAATATTATTCATACTAAAAACAATAGCGTTGTATATTTCCAGTTGATATCAAATGTAAACTTAAACAGTTGGAAAATTGTCATCAAATGTAATTCTCAAAGGTTTTTAAAACCTTAAACAGTTGCTGAAATTTTTTGTGCAATCATCCTCAACTCCAAGCAGTTGTAAATTTTACTTTAAACATTATTCCCAATTATTTACTAAACCTAAACAAAGGTTTCAATTTCATTACATTTTTTCTCAATTTATTCTCAAACCAAAAATTATAAAGGAAAAAATCATTTAAAAAATATTTAAATTTCACAAAAATTATATTTCAATAAAAAGAAAAAAACGTTTGAGAAATATTGTTTTCTCAACATGAAATCAAATATTATACATACTCAATCGTTATCCACAAAGGTTTCTCAAAAATAGAGATTATTGGGAGAAAACTTGATATCAAATAGTATCCTTAAATCCTTAATCTTATATACCCTTCACCAAATTATACTTTAAAATAAAAATTTTAAATATTTTTAAGGTAAACAAAATTAATTTTTTTTTTTTTCAAAACAAAAAAAATTTTTTTTTTTTTCAATATTGTTTTTCAAAATTTAAAAAAATAATATTTTTTCAAAATTGTTTTCAAATTTTTTTTTCGATATTTTTTTCAACATTTTTTTTTAATATTTTTTTTGAAATTAGCTAGTGAAAAAAAATTTATTACAAAAAATTTTTTTTTTTTAAAGAAATCGGTTTAAAAAATATTTTTCTCGATTTTGAACCATCGTAGGTCCAAATAACTATAGCCTTATATAGATCGTTGCAATGGACTTTGAAATATCTATCATGAGATATCCATATGTTTATATTAATGACTTAGTAATCCAGATATAGATAAAAACTAGGCCAAAAATCGAGGTTGGCCTGGTTTTTTCCTTATATCTCAGCCATTTGTAGGTCGATTTTCTAGAAATAGCAACTGAGCCGGAAGAATTCCCGATATATTGATGTATTTGGAATGTTCAGAAAATTGATTTCAACTCACGGTCATGGCTTAATCGACTCCGCTATCTATAAGGATCCAGAATATATATACTTTATAGGGCCGGAAAATTATATTGTGGATATTACAAATGGAATGACAAACTTATATATATATACCCTTCTCACGAAGGTGAAGGGTATACAAATTCATATCAATATATGTTAATAGAAGTTTATTGGCGACTTGTTAGTTTATTTATTTTTTTTTTTTTTTTTTGGAAAAGCCTAATTGCTAGGACATACCGATGATCTACACAATAGTGTGCTGTACTGTAAATCTGAGGTTTTCGGGTTCGATTCCCGCCAAAAACACTGGGTGTATCTGCAGAAAAGCCAAAAGGCTTAACAGTTTGTGTTTGGTTTTTTTAATATAGTTGCGCTATTTATACAAGGTGGCGCAAAAGTAATCCTCCTATCAGAAAATGCTATAAATTTTGCGATTGGCCCCTAATTACAGTTCTGTTTTGACATTTGTGTAGTAAACACATGCGAAATACACGTTAATAAACAATGTTACGCTACACTGCTCCAGAACGCGGAATATTGCTGACTATTTATTTGACCAATAATCGGTCGGTGACTTTGGCACAATGTGAATTTCGTCGCAGATTTCCTGGCCGTCCAACGCTTACTGGTGAAACACTGCGACGTTTAGCCGCTCGCCTCGAAGATACTGGCACAACACGAGATGCTGCCAGGCGTGGCAGACCCCGGAGTAGCCGTTCTACAGAGAATATTGCTGCTGTAGCCGAGGATGTCATGGAAGCGCCGTCGACATCGACCAGACGACGTGCCACGCAAATGGGTATCAGTCGACGGTCTTTACAGTGAATTTTGGTACAAGATTTGAAGATGTTTCCGTACATAGTCCAGACGGTGCATCAGCTGTTAGCTGCTGACCGCCAATCGCGTCTAACATACACTCAAGCCATCCTTAATCACCACCAAGAGGAAGATAATTTTTCATCAAAAATAATCATGAGTGATGAGGCCCATTTCCATCTTAGCGGGTACGTAAATGAGCAAAATTTACGCTTCTGGGGCACTGAAAATTCGCGTGTAACCCACGAAGAGCCATTACACCCGCTCAAAGTCACTGTATGGTGTGCTGTTTTCGCTGGAGGAGTCATCGGACCTTTTTTCTTCGAAAACGTCCAGGCCAACCGGTTACTGTGAATGGTGAGCGCTACAGAGCAATGCGCAAAGAGTTCTTTTTGCCGCAACTTGATGAATTGGGATTGGAAAACATGTGGTTCCAACAGGACGGTACAACGGCACACACTGCACGTGCCACAACCGATATGCTGATGGATGCATTTCCCGGGCGCCTAATCTCCCGTTTTGGCGATTTGCACTGGCCAGCAAGATCGCATGATTTGACCGCTCCAGACTTCTTTTTGTGGGACTTTTTGAAGTCGCGGGTTTATGTCAACCAGCCTCAAGACTCTTGCAGCTCTTAAAGACAATATCCGTCAAGAATGTGAGGACCTATCGCCGGAAGTTTTGACCAAAGTGATGGAAAATGCCATAGAAAGGGCTCAAATGACAATCAACTGTGGCGGCGGCCATTTACATGACATCATTCTCTCGACTTGATGTAAAAAAAATTAAAAGACCAAATAAAAATAATCCACAAGAAGAATCAAAGATTTTAATTTTTTTTTTTTTTAATTACAGCCAAAAAACATCGGAAGTTTACTTTTGCGCCACCTTGTACCAGTAAAATATTTACAATTTTCTTCCATGTTTCACCTTATTTATGAAATAAAATTAAAATAAATGTTAAAATTTGTATTATAATTGTCCATATTTGGCTTTATAAATTATAACAAATTGAGGTCTGTTAATACAGTGAGGTAGAAAAAGAAAGACACAACTGATAAACAGAACATATACCCAATGTCGTAATATTGAACTCCGCAAAATCAAATTTGAGTTATTATTTATTGCCAGCCTATTCATAAATATTGTTACGAATGTGCAATAGCGATTTGAATTTAATGGTCTGTAACGACTGCCTGCAATATTCATCATGTTTATAAACACGTCCATCAGTAGAAGCTTCTACTTATCAACAATGTTGATAGCATGCGGTTATTAGCATTGTTTATATGTATGTCAACACTAAATGTTTAAGCTGCTAACATTAACATCGAAAGCTCTAGAATTCTAATGTTCTAGTTTGTCCGTTAAGATCATTGTAGAACATTAACGAAAGATGGCGTGTGTATAAATAGTGGCAGAGGTTGCAGTAGTGAGTTTATCATATGCGCTGTTAGAGTTAACATCAACTGTCTTGCACATTTAAGTTTGTACATTATAAACGTGTGTGTGCATTTCTGCGAATTGATAAACCCGTATAAAGGCACTGAGTGACTATTTGGATTGTTGTTGTTGTTGTACATTTTAAATAAATAAAGAGTTGTTACAAATGTTAAACTACTAAACGGCTTTTTTTTTGCAATCAAAAGTATCCGGTTTATTTAAAGGAAATTTTAAAAGGTAAAAACGTAACAATATGAACAAAATATAGATTTAAAATAGATTTGAAGGTAAACATTAGGATATGACTGAAAGCGTTATACATTAGGGCAGTGGTCGGCATAAATTGAAGATGTTATGGCCATTCTTTGTCTGTTGAATTTTATGTTTCGTATTTGATAATTTTTATGAACTTTGTTGACATTCTCATTTTTTACAGGTAATTAATTAACCTATTATATTTGACGCCTGGTGGCTATGAGTGCCGAACACTTATTTAGGGTAATTCTTGTATTTGAGAGTTAAAGAAACGTCTTAAGATCACTGAAAAAGTTATAATGGGACATAATGTCGCTTTATTGTATTTTTCAAACCACTTAGAAAACTTATCTTCCTCACTGTTGCTAGAAAAAAACTGAATACAGTTCAGTTCAATTACACAAATTGCAAACAAATACTTATTGATAAATTGATTTTTATTTTTTACAGTGTTATTGTTTTGTTTATTTTAAACTTTACCAAAATGTTAACTCTAAATAATTGTAATATTAATAAAATTTTATTATTAATTTGTATTTTGAACATAAATTTCGTTATTGTGCTGTTGTTATTGTTTTTAATTTTTCTCTCAAGATTTTATTTATATGTTAAGGTCAGCTAAAAACAATTTATTTTTATTATTTTTATACAAAAAAATAAATTAAATAAATTTAACCTTTTTATACCCTACACCATCATAGTGGGGAGGGTATTAGGCGTTTGTGGTGAGGTTTGTAACGTCTAAATAGTAGTCTATCAGCCATCTTAAAGTAAAGTGATGGACTTAGAATTACTTTCTGAGTGGATTATACGATGTCCAGCCTTCCGTCTGTCTGGCTGGCTGTACATGTACAGGTCGCAATTTTGAAGATATTTCGATCAAATTTGGCACATGCACTTTTTTCGGCCCAAGGACGAACTGGTTGAAATCGGTCCATTATTTCATCTGACCCCCATACAACTTTCTTTCCGAAATAGGACTTTATTGGTCATTGATGATTAATTTATACAGGTATCTATACAAATTTTCGATCCAACTAAGTTTTATATATATGGAATTTATGTTGCCTAATTTTATGATGATCGATTGGTTCATAATTAGTCATAGCTCCCGTATAAGGCTCGCTTCCGAAAATCACTTTAACGAGCATAAATCTCTTAAAACTGTTGGTAACCACATAAATTCATGGTGATCGGTCTATCATAGCTCCCACATAAGCCCCATATTTGATAATATTCACGAAAATAAATTATTGAAATTTTGAAAAGAAAAATATTTTTGATCATTTACTCAGTGTAGGGTATTATATGACCGACCATACTTTCTTACTGGCTTTTTCTATGCAAAAACATAAATGTTAACAAAACACAAAATTACAACAATTTAACTGTCAAGCACTCGAGCTAAAAATGAGTGAGTGATAAATGCTTAAGTCAATAGCAGTTTTTTTTTTAGTTTTTTTTTTTTTTTTTTTTTTGCAAAAAAAAAAGTAACTTAACTAAATACTTGTAGTTATGTATTGTACACAAAATGATTATTAAATAATTATTTTGTTAATATTTATTTATTTAGTTACTCAAACGAGGGCGGCACGTGCAATTTAATATGGCTGAAAATTATGCCACCCCCAAAACCATCATAAGCAGCCGAGATCTTTTTGAGTTACTTAGAACTTTTTGTTATATTTAAAGAACAAATCTCTAGAGATTAAAGCGGGGTTGTTTTGCCGTTTTAAATACACTAACACTGCACTGTCTTAAAATTAATATTGTTAAAAAGTTGATTGAAAATAAGAATAATATTTGCTTTGCTAGTTGTTTTATAATTTGTTTAAGATTTGTAGCCCTTGTTGACTTAATTGTAAATATTAAAACTGAAGTGGCCTTTTGAGAATTCATGTGTACTTTTTAAATTACATACTTAATTAATATCGATTTTTAAATATTTTTTCCCTCTTTTGTATACATGTACTCTGGTTTTTGTTCTGAGAAATTTTGAAAAATTTAATAAGTTCCTCTTAAATAATAGTCAGCTTAGTGTGGAAACTTGCTAACTTCACTTTTTGTGAAAATTGAGATTTTAATACAAAACGCTAGAATAATTAAAAGCAACTTTAGTGACAATATAGACTTAAAATCAAATAACACATGTTACACAAAAATCTGCTAAGCTTTCCATTAAAAAAAAAAATATAAAATCAATAATGAACAAGTAACAGAGCTATATTTGGCTGTGTCGAATTTTATACACCGTTCACCAAACTATTCTTTAAACATTTTTTTTATATTAAGAAAATTAAATTTTTTTTTTTAATATTTTTTTTCTAAATTTTTTTTAATTTTTAAAATTTATTTTTCTCAAAATTGTTTTTCAAAAATTTTTTTAATATTTTTTTTTTCCAAATTTTTTTTAATTTTAAATTAAAATTTTTTAAATTTATTAGTGAAAATAATGTATGTATAAATTATGTTTGTAAGTTATTTGGGGTCTTCAGAAAATTGATTTCATCAGACAGACGGACAGACAGATATGACTTAATTTTATACACCGTTCACCAAATTATACTTTAAAGAAACTTTTAAATATTTATAGGTAAACAAAATTAAAATTTTTTTCTCAAAATTGTTTTTCACAATTTAAAAAAATAATATTTTTTTTTTCAAAATCGTTTTTCAAAAAATTTTTTTAAATAGTTGTTTCTAATTTTTTTCCAATTTTTTTTTTTTTAATTTATTAGTGAAAAAAAATTTATGACAAAAACATTTTTTTGGTAAAAAAAAAAATTGAGGTTAAAAAATATTTTTCCCGATTTAATCCCATTGTAGGTCCAAATTACTATAGCCTTATATAAATCGTTGAAATGGACTTTAAAATATCTATCATTATATATCAATATTGTCTATATTAAGGACTTAGTAATCCAGATGTAGGTCAAAAAATAGGTAAAAAAGCGAGGTTGTCCCGGTTTTTTCCTTATATCTCAGCAATTTGTGGGCCGATTTTCTCGATTTTAAATAGCGACCGAGCCGGAAGAATTCCCGATATATTGATGTATGAGTTATGTTTGTGAGTTATTTGGGGGCTACGGAAGGATGATTTCAACATACAGACGGACATGGCTATAACGATTTCGTTATCTATAATGATCCAGAATATACATATACCTTGTAGGCTCGCAAATGAAAAATGTAGAAATTACAAACTTATTATGGTCACACAAAATAATATTGGCGATTTATTATCACTTCTATTAGCACTTCTTCTAAAACCCCCATTAAATGAAGTCTAGTTATGTGTTAGCTTATAGAGTGAGCCAGAAAAAACTTATTCTTGTATTAAGTTAAATAAAACATTAACCGTTCAACATAAAAATTCTCAAAAATACGTAAATTTATTAAAATATTGTACAAATTCATTAAACATTTAAATATTGGAATATTACTCGGAATTTATAAATGTATCCACTTTTTCCAGAAATTACATACGCGGAATGAAATTGCAACAAAACTGAAAACGCTGTATTTGTTTCCAACCTTAAAACAAATAACATATAAAACCTTCATGAAATATCCCATTGTATTGATTAAATGTAAGCAAACAATTTATTATATTCATGTACTTTTGTGGCAGTTATGAAGAAATTTGTATACAGGTGTTGAAAATACCGATGTTTGCACTTTTCTGAGCTCTTATTTGAGTTTCATGGTCTTATTTTTCTCGATTTTTATTTTAAATAATCTAAAACAAAATCTTCTATTTAAAAAGATCCAAAAGCTCTGAAATTATTTTAAATTTAAAGAAATTGGGACATTTTTTCACTTTAGAAACTCTGGAATTTGAAGGGTGTTGGAAAGCACCATAATCATCAGGGCGTGGCAGTTGGATGATGGAACAGTTAAGAAGAATTTTCTTTTTAAAAAAATAATTTCTGATGTTTCTTCTGTTCTTCTGTTGAAAATACCGATGTTTGCACTTTTCTGAGCTCTTATTTGAGTTTCATGGTCTTATTTTTCTCGATTTTTATTTCAAATAATCTAAAACAAACTCTTCTACTTAAAAAGGTCCAAAAGCTTTGAAATTATTTTAAATTTAAAAAAATTGCGACAGTTTTTCACTTTTGAAAGTCTGAAATTTGAAGGGTGTTGGAAAGCACCATAATCATCAGGGCGTGGCAGTTGGATTATGGAACAGTTAAGAAGAACTTTATTTTTAAAAATATAATCTCTGATGTTTCTTTTTATGAAATGATTAATTTTGTGTACACATTTCATAATACTTATATTACTTAGAATTGATGGTCAAATCAAATTCCAAAAAAGTCAAAATTTTCAATTTACATCTGATTGATTATGATCCATATATATTTTTTTAGAAAAAAGATTATGTTATACTTTGCACATCTTATCAATAATAGATTTATTTACTTCCTAAAAAGTCCACTTGTCTGCCTTTCTCTGCCACTTGATGTAAAATATAACAAATTGTTCCCGATGAAAATAGATAAAATATGGAAAAAATTACAAATGTTTTTTCAAGGTAGTTTTTTTTTTGTTAACAGTTGAAATAACTAAAAGCCAGATTTTAAAATGGGTATTAAGTATTAAGGCAAAACAGAACATAATTCAAAATAAGTCCTAAAACACTAATAGCTCATGTACTTTTTCTTTGGCCAGGGTAAAATTTTTGTTGCTATTTCATTCCGCATACGTTACTCCCATTAATGATTTTATAATTGCTTCAGTTACCTTTTTGTACGATGTGGTCCACTTACACTTAAAATCGGACATGTCCAGGGATAACTTTACTGTGTTCTTAAATTACTTTTTTACAAGAGTCAAATACCTTTCCACAGGCCGAATTTTTGGAGAGTTGGGTGGATTTGTCTCATGTGGTACAAAATTGATATTATTGTTTGAATACCACTCAAGATGCCCTTGCCTTTTTCCATAATGGCATGATTTTGTAAACATGTACTCTGCATTTTGTTCTGAGAAATTTTGAAAAATTAATAAGTTCCTCTTAAATAATTGTCAGCTTAGTGTGGAAACTTGCTAACTCCACTTTTTATGAAAATTGAGATTTTAATACAAAACGCTAGACTAATTAAAAGTATGTACTCTGATAGTTGTTATGCTGCGCTATGCAAAAGTACTAAGTCCATCTTGTCACATGGAATTGAGTAAAACTAAGTTATTATTATTTTTATACCCTTCACCAAGTTTATATTTTTCTTTTGCGATCCTACAAAGTATATATATTCTGGATCGTTATAGATAGCGAAGTCCATATAGCTATGTCCGTCTGTATGTTGAAATCAACTTTCCGTAACCCCCGAATAATTTACATACATAATTCATACATCAGCATATCGGGAATTCTTCCGTCTCGGTTCCTATTTAAAATATACATAATCGGCCCACAAATGGCTGAGATATAAGGAAAAAATCAGGACAACCTCAATTTTTTACATATTTTTTTATTAAGTCATTAATATAGACAATATGGATATACAATAACAGATATTTCAAAGACCTTTGCAACGGCGTATATAAGACCAAAGTAAGTTGGACCTACAATTGGTCAAAATCGGGAAAGATATTTTTTACCCCGAATTTTTTTTCACCAAAAAAAAATATATATATATAGTTATATATTTAGTTATACATTTTTTATTACAAATAAATTTAAAAATTAAAAATAAAAATCAAACATTTCAAAAAAAATAAAAAAATTTTGAAAAAAAAATTTTGAATTTAAAAATATTTAAAATCTTAATTTTAAAGTATAATTTGGTGAAATACGATTCGGCATAGACGAATATAGCTCTCTTACTTGTTTTAATTAAATTTGACCTCAATATTTCCACTCGTTTTTTTGCCTTTAAGTTTTTACTGCATTACGGTCTTGAACTTTATAAGACTTCAACTCAGCATTAGCTTTAGCTCTGCGCACAAAATAATCAGAGCATTTAATTTTTCGAGCAGCTTTTCTCATAGAAGTGTTCGTGGCTCTTCGAAAGAGTTGTTACACTTCTTTTGCCTTACCAATAACGGTCAGACCTTTTTTCTTTCTGATCTAGGTTTTCTTTCAATGTTCACGTCTTCCTTATACTGTTAATGGCTTTAGAAATAGTGTGACGATGAACTTTCAGTTATTTTTTGAAAGTCCATATTGGATTTTTTTGTAAATTTTTTTTTCCATGAACTCTTTTTTTCGCTGTCCATTTTCACCAAAATAACAGTTGAAAATTAATGATTTAGAAAAGACAATATCTGACATATTTTGTAAAAACTAACGTGAATAACAACAATTTGTTGGAGCAAGGATAAGTTTTGGCTGGAATAGTGTGTACACGCAGAAACAAAATATAGTGTTGTGTTTACTGTAACCATTTCAACATTTTGAACAATATTATAGTCACAGTAACTATATATATGATTGTGGTAACAATAATATGGTTAATTTACGATTCACATGCTTGTATCAACCATATACATGGTTGCAGTAAACAAGTATATGTTTGTGACAACCATTTATATGATGAATAATTGTATCATAATATATTGTTCTCAGATTATGATATCAATTATGGTTGCCACAAACATATGTGTACTTGTTTACTGTAACCATATATATGATTGATACAATCATGTGAATCGTAAATTAACTATATTATTGTTACCACAATCATATATATAGTTACTGTGACTATAATATTGTTAAAAAACTTATAAAAATGTTGAAATGGTTACAGTACATTTTTTTTTTTGTATAATTTTTTCTCTGACTCACTCTTTATGATGTAATTTAAGCAGAAATGACTTATTGTATTGAAGGTTATTCCATAGGGCCACATGTTTATACCACTTCCAAAATTTCAATTCTATTTGGTTTCTTTGGAAGGTAAATATTTTAATTTCTGGTATAATATTGAAGTTTTAATATACATTTAATTGCATTTAAATGTTATTGGCCAGAAAAATCATTAAAGTGTAGCAAATAAAAAAAGTTCTTTAAATACGTTAAGTGTGTAAAAAGTTTCTACTTACCAAATTTTTTTCCAACCAAATAAAAAGATTTAATTAATGTCTGTAAAAAAAAGAGATGAAAAACGGTATAAAGAAATAAGAAAAAAAAATGGAACAAAAATAAAAAAATGTTATTAAGGTCGGTCAATATGAATATATATCAACCTACAATAGCCTTAAATAAAAACTAATAAACAAATTAATCGCAAATGTTTTACCTTTGACCTTCTAGCTTTTATAAATCTAAAGAAAATTGAAATATTCTTACAATTGCAAAATGAACTACATATTCCTCGTAGGAATTTTTAATAACTAAAATACTGTAAAGACATGATTCACAAACACAGACGAACAATTTATTTTTAAAATTTTTACAAAAATTTATAAAATTTATTTCTAAAATTGAATCAGTTTTTAATTGTTTTTCGAGTTTTTCTCATAAAAATTAAAAAAATCAGATTCAGTTTCTTCGTTTACCCGCTAGTTTTGCTATTTTGTTTATTTTTATACCCTTCACCTATAAAGTATATATATTCTGGATCCTTATAGATAGCGAAGTCGATTTAGCCATGAAGGTCTGTCTGTCCGTCTGTCTGTTGAAATCAATTTTCTGAAGACCCCAGATATCTTCGGGATCCAAATCTTCAATAATTCTATCAGACGTGCTTTCGAGAAGTTTCCTATTTAAAATCAGCAAAATCCGTCTCGAATAACGGAGATATGAGCAAAAATCCGAGGCAACCTCTATTTTGGCCTATTTTTGATCTATATCTCGATTACTAAGTCAAAAATATAGACAATATGGATATCTAATGATAGATGTTTCAAAGTCCATTACAACGATGTATGTAGGGATAGTTAGTTGGACCTACAATGGGTCAAAATCGGGAAAAATATTTTTTAACCCGAATTTTTTTTCACAAAAAACATTTTTTTTGTCCTAAATTTTGTTCACTAATAAATTAAAAAAATAAATTTTTAAATTAAAAAGATTTTTTTACAAAAATTGGAAAAATCTTTAAAAACAATTTCGAAAAAAAAAATTTTTTTTTAAAAAAATTTCCAAAGCTAGTGAATACTATCAATTAAACAAAAAAGCTTAAACAAGTTTTCAATAAATATCTTCATTATTATACAAATCACTGAAATTTAGAGCCTATGCGTTACCTGTTAACAATCCAGGCAAATATTTAAGGTTATGGCTGGAAGCTTTTATTCTTCATTTAATCAGGCTGCTGTCTACTGTAGGGTAACAAAATCTTAATATTTTAAATCACAAGAGCAAAAATAAAAACAACAGCGACATTAAAAGAAAATAAGGTTGCCAAAGTAGAAGTTACAAAAAAAAATAAAACAAATAAATATTCTTAAAAACAGAAGAAAATGTAATAAAAAAGAAAAAAAATTAAAGAGAGAAAGAAAAATAAAAACTTGTAGACAAATAAATAGAGCGGCAGTTAGAAGCAGTTATTTAAAAGGCTAAACTCTAGTTAAAGCAAAAACATTGTAAGTATTTTACCAAGTGCTTGGCAGTGGTAGGCTCTAACAGTCATCAGGGGCTGAGCGTGATGGGTTATTTACTTGTAAAGCTATGAATGTCAACGCAAGTTCACAATCACAATAAATAGTTAATCAGAAAACAACAAAGTTATTCATTCATCTAAAGCCAACAAAAATGTATCAACAAATTTTGAATATCTACCCTGGGCTGAATATCTACAATTCACAAGGTCTCTTATCAATCATATTGTCATAATGTCCTAATATATCACGACTCGGCGGCTCGGCTTAACCGACTCTTAGGCATTCGGCGTTGGTCTCTGCTGGTTCGTTACGATAATACAATACATATAGCATAGAAAGTAGTATTATTTTAGGACATAAAAGCAATAAATACCATTGTGAAATATTAGGACATTATGACATGATAAGAGACCTTGTGAATTGACCAATTATATTAAGAACTGTAAGAAAAACTCTTATTAATCCTTAAAAATCCCTTCTTTTACAAACTGCCATTTCTAGTACTGCACACTGGGACAGGATTTTTAATTTTTTGGCCAAAAGCTCAATATGTTATGTTAAGTTCCGAGCCAAAATAACTGCTCATCTTTTGAGGCCAAGAACGAATCAAGACAATATCGGATACTCTGCTACAAAGTGAAGCGTTCTTCATCGATCGAAACAAATAGTAGTGGGACGGGGAACGGTCTGGACTATAAAGCGGGAGAGGCAAAACTTCCCAACCACTTCATTATAGATACTTTTAAACAGGTATTGCTACATGTGGCCGAGCGTTGTCATGATGGAATATTATGGTTTCATGTCTGGCCGCATGTTATGCTCATTTTTCGGCCAATGCTGGCTTCAAACGTATCAGTTGCGTTCGGTAGAGGTTCCATGTGATGGTCTGATCAGATTTCAGCAGCTCATAATAGATAGGACTGCTTTACTCTCACCAAATACTGAGAATTATGTTAGCGCCACGGCCGATTTAAACTGGCTCGTATGGTACCAAGAAAAAGTACAATTGTGCCACCTTAACCATCCCTGCTACAAGGCTGAATTATGACCAATATTATAGGATCCTGTCCCAGAGTGTATCGTTCGTATTGAATGGAACCCACAAACACACAAATCCGTTCAACAAATAAACTCTTAAACTATATAAGCAGCAAAAAGCATTCAGAAAAAGAACCTTACAAAAATTGCTCTGGCTGACGATGACGATGATGGTGACTGTAAAAGTTTTGTTGGAGAAAAACAAAATGTGAAAAAGAAAAAGAAAATTGTTTGAGAAAAACAAAACTACAACAATTTGCCAAAAACCTAAAAGAAGCAAATTTTAGTACAAACATAAACCATTTCCAAAGACTCTCAATGGAAATAAGCGGTAACAGGACAATTTTATTAAACCATGGACTGTACTATTTTTTCGTTCAATCATATTAATTGTGTTGGTTTTTTGAGGAAAAATAATATTTAAAAAATTTATTTTTAAGATTACAAAGGCAATGGTGTCACACTCACAAAATTCTTAAAGAAATTTTGTGAAATTTCTTTTTTTGGCATAAATGCACAGAGTAGTAGACAACACAAAAACTAAATAAAGAAAAAAAAAAAAGAAAAATAAGAACTTAAAACATTCATAGCTGCATTTCAACATGGGTTGAGATTTGCAACATGGTTTGATGTCTGGCTAAAGAACATGTGGTAGGAAAATAACAACAACAATCACAATAAAAACATTATCTTGAAGGCTTCACCAACAAAAAACTAAAAAAACAGATCGAATAATATCGACAGTAAGGAATGTCGGAAACAAAATTCTGAGTTACGTTAGTAAAACGTTAGAAGAAACAAAAAAAAAACAAAAAGGAAAATATTTTAGAAAACCAAAAAACTTTTACTTCGTAAGAGTTTTAAAATGATTTTCTTATTTTCTTTGTTAAGTTACTTTGAAAACTTTTCGACCAAAAACGTAAGTTTTACTTGAATATTTTATCGACAATATAGTATAAAGAGTGTTAATTTTTTTGGCTCTAAGAAATTTAACAAAAATTTAAAGGGATATTAGAAAATATAAAATAACATAAATATTGTTACGTCTTAACCTTTTTAAAACGTTGGTTTATTTCCTTTAAATATACCGGATACTTTTGATTGCAAATAAAAGCCATTTAGTAGTTAAAAATTGTAATAACTCTTTATTTATTTAAAATGTACAACAACAACAGTTCCAATAGTCACTCAGTGTCTTTATACACGTTTATCATCGCAGAAATGCACACACAATTTATAATGTACAAACTTAAATGTACAAGACAGTTGATGTTAACTCTAACAGTGCCTATGATCAACTCACTCACGACTGCAACCTCTGCCACTATTTATACACACGCCATCTATCGTGAATCTTCTACAATGCTCTTAACGGACAAACTTGTATGTTCGAATTCTAGAGCTTTCGATGTTAATGTTAGCAGTTTAAACATTTAGTGTTGCCATACTTACAAACAGTGCTAATAAACGCATGCTATCAACATTGCTGATGAGAAGAAGCTTCTACTGATGGACGTGTTTATAAACATGATGATTCCTGCATGCCGTCGTTACAGACCGTTAAATTCAAATCGCTATTACGCAAATTATAGTCGATACGACATTGATGCCAATTTTCATACACACTTAGAAACACATACGATTACAAACACAATGCACATACCAGCAGTTAAGCAAGTAGTCAATGTATCCCTTAGAGACAGTAATTGTCAGTAATGTCTGATCATTTCGCTAACTCCAATTGATATATGGGTCACTGGACACTTATGTGCTCATTGTAGTGCAGAGAGAAGTCAATTGATTACTTTGTACATCACAGGTAATCTAGCATGTAGTCAATTGTCACTTATGTATCTCTGAGTAATCTAGGGTGTCACTTTAAACGTTTTATGAGTAATTCGTTCAAACTGGTTTTATACAAATTGTGTTGATATAATTCTCATACGGTTTATTTTATTTTAGCTTAATTATCTTACATCCCAGATAACCTAGCGTTAAGTCAATTGTCACTTTAGTGTGTTTAAGTAGTCACTTTAAATGTTTATTTTGTACAGCACTTCAGAAAATAGTTGTTGTACCCACCAGAAGAAATCTATTGGAGAGTTGTCACACAAATGTTTGTTTGTTTACAAGCAATCGGTCTATGAGATGTCTATTTAACTAACTATTTGAGACTAATTAGCACCTGTATATGTAAAAATAACTAGTAATGTAGCTAATCAAATAACCAGTTATGTAGCTAGTACGGTAACTGACTCCATGTTACCGGTATGTGAATCTATTGAAATTGACTACTTTGGACCAGCTATCACACAGTCTCATTGTAATCCAAAAGGGTCAATTTACCCCCTGCTTAGGACATGCACGTGATAAAATAATTGGTCACTTATGTAACTAGTTGTCACCCTAAATGATAGGTAAAATCACTGGTTTGGGACAGTCTCCTAGAACTGCTACGTGATTACACATTAAACTAATACACTAATAAAGGGTTTTTCGGTCACTGTCACTTTTGAAGCTTTTATTCTTTGATACTTGACAAGTAGAAACTACGCCATTACTAGAAATGGAACGATACACGCTTCAACAACGCATTGAAATTATTAAAATTCACTACAAAAATGGTGAAAATCTTGCAGTCACAGTTCGCAAAACTATTTGGCATTTACAGAAATTGGTGGAAAAATTTGAGCTGTTGAGACAAGTTAGTGATACGAAGAATAAAACCCGTGCACGTTGCTCAAGAATAACTGAGAATATTGCTTTTGTAGCCCAAAGTGTTGAAGAAAACCCAGGTTTGTCCATTCCTCGTCGTTCTTTGGAATTGGTCATTCCACAAACGTCATTACACCGTATCTTATGGTCGGAGTTGGATGATATTGATCTGGACAACGTTTACTTTCAACAAGATGGCGCTAAGTACCACACAAGCAACGAAACCATTGCTCTTTAACGGGAAAAGTTTTTGGATCGTGTTATCTCTCGAAGAAGTGATCACAATTGGCCACCAAGATCTTGTGATTTAACACCTTGCAACTTCTTCCTTTGGGGCCACGTGACTCCAACAGCCTAGCGTCGATTCAAGACCTCAAAGATAGCAGCCACTTTGCTGTTTGGTTATGGAAAATTTCATGAAAAGGATATGGTCCTGTAATGTCGTGATAGCCTTTTGACTGATGTTGTTTTTCATTATTAATGGCATACCTTCTTTATTAAGAAATAAACATCCAATCATTTATCTCAAAAAATGCAATTTTTCTTTGAACAGTAAAATAACACCTCTTGTTGGAAATTGTTTTTTTTTTAACCAAAATAATTGTGCGAGGTTGCCTTGCATTTTGGTTTATAACTTTTTTTCTATGGATTCGATTGTACAGATTTTCACTAGCAAATTGCTTAGGATAATAATAAACACTTTACGTAAATTTTATTATTATTAGTTTTGTATTTTGGATGTGACCATGTTTTACACAAACAATAATATCAGCATTGATAAATCGAGCTAAAATTGCTTAACCCTCTAACCGGAAAGGCCTTAAAAATTTTGCGAGAAACCAATAATTATTTTTTAAAATAGATATAGTCAATATAACCGTAAGTTTAAAATTTTGAAAAAAAGTCAAAAAGTTTTTGATTTTGGAAAAAAAATTTAATTTTTTATTTTTAATTTTTTTTTCCGAAAGATTATAGAAATAGCTATCTAAACTATTTGGGACACATTTTGCTAAGAACAATAGGTAATAAGTTACATGGATGAGGAAAAACACCTGCTTGGCCAAAATGTCAAATTTTGAAATTGTTGAAAAATTGTGTCTGAATTATTATTATTATCCATGGTGCAAATTTCATCCCAATCGGAAGACATCGATTTCAAAAGTTGGTTCACTTGACATGAAATGCCCCATATAAAAGAAATTTATTGAGAGAAGGGCACAAAAAAGTTAAAATACACATTTACCCCTATCGTGAAAAATATGTGAAATGTATGTTCCCATTAAATATCCATTTCCCTCAAAGGAAAAATTGCTATCGTGCTATTCCCATGAACTTTTCATTCACAAAAGATGATTTTGTCCGTAACAGCTGTTTATTGTTTACAAAATGCCATCTAAAAATTTCACAACATGGGAAATTCTTTCACGTGAACAAAATTCATGAACGAAAAATGGGAAAATGGAACATATTTCATGTGAAATATTGACTCGCGATAGGGGTGATTATTTTCGATGGTGGTAGTCCTAGAAACAATTTTTATCGAACTGACCTCACAAAGCCATGTCGCATTTGGAACAAACGACTTGAGTGTGACATTTTTTGCAATGTTTGGCCCGTTTTTAGGCTTTTCTCCCCACCCAAACACGAAAATGATCGTCAGCATCGAACTGAACATCAGAAACTTGATGAGCTGCTCTCTTCCCACCACCTGATATATCAGGCTGTAGTGATAAAGGCTCATCGAGATTTGGAACAGATGGTCTTCCTACAGACCAAATATTTTTGAAGGAAACAAGTCCAGCAGCTATTTCCTCACGGAAATCTGGAAGCTGTAAAAGCAGTTCTTTATCGGAGACATTGTTAGAAGCATTTGCCTCATCGGCGATCAGATGTTTGTATAAAATTAATGCATTTGTAAAGACCATGTCCACAAACAACCTAACAAGCAAATCATAATATTGCGAGTCTTAGCTCAAATATGGTATTGAACCTGGAGACCATCCATGAGATCTACTCCACCCGTGTGATCAATATATTCTCGAATAATTTGAGGGCAGTTTATTTCGATGAATTTCTTCTGCTTTCTATCTATCGATGAACCTTTGATTGTTCTTCGCCAGGATTGGTTCCTCTGAAACGTTCAATATATACATATGTCGATGACGGGCGGACACATTTGCTATCTTCCATAATGCAATATTCACATTGACTTCAAGGATTGAGGTCTTTCTTCATTTCGTTGTCGGTCGGCAGCTTACACAATAGCAAATCATGATCAACAAGAAATATGACAAACAAAAAATTAGTACCTACCTCTCATTGTGAATAAACAATAAATTCCTCTGGCTCGTAAATAGACTAACAGCAGCTTCGATGTGTAAAAGTTATCAAAATACGGGATGTGATGCACGAAATTGAGAATCTCCAAACATTTACCTCCGGACCCATTGTAGATTTCAAAACGGTAGGCAAAACCGTTTGAATCACAAAGCATGAACAATCGTGCTTTGTTATTCTATGCGGCTTAATGGGCATATGTTTTCGGAAATGTTGTTTCGTCTTTGTAACATAAGTGAAATCAGCAACACTGTAATCGCTTTCAATACTTTCATCTGTGTTGTCTACAGAATCGATAAACTCGAGAAATTGTTCATCAGACATTTGCTCCAAATTGATATTTTTCTTTTAAGGACGTTTAGTAAGATCCATCTTTAAAACAATTGTAAAATAAAGGGATGCAAATAATAAAACCATAAGCAAACAACCGTGTTTTATGAACAAGAGGTGAAAACAACAATGTAAGAGAGGGAGGACATTTTTGTACACACAAACCGGCAAGAGCGTCTTGAGAAGGCCTTCACTATTTTGTGGAAAGTAATTTCCACAATATAATTTTCCGACCCTATGAAGTATATACATTCTGGATCCTTATAGATATTGGAGACGATTTAGCCATGTCCGTCTGTCTGTTTGTTGAAATCAATTTTCTGAAGACCCTAAAACTTAAAAACAATATTTCGGGAATTCTTCCGTCTCAGTTGTTATTTAAAATCGAGAAAATCGGCCCACAAATGGCTAAGATATAAGGAAAAAACAGGGCCAACCTTAATTTTTGGCCTATTTTTTATCTATATCTGGATTACTAAGTCATTAAGATAGACAATATTTATATCTAATGATAGATATTTCAAATTTCATTGCAACGATCTATATAAGGCTATAGTAATTTGGACCTACAATGGGTGAAATTCAGGAAAAATACTTTTTAACCCGAATTATGTCATACATTTTATTTCACTAGTAAATTTAAAAAATAAAATAAAAATTTTGAAAAAAAATTTTAAAAAAAATTTGAAATCAATTTTGAAAAAAAAAAATAATTTTGTTTAGCTAAAAATATTTAAAATTTTTATTTTAAAGTATAATTTGGTGAAGGGTATATAAAATTCGGCACATCCGAATATAGCTCTCTTACTTGTTAATAGTTAAGTTTGTGAAATAATTTTCGATGCTAATTTGTTGACTTTTTGCACTTGATTGATCTGAGCAGACAAACGACTTGTACTTGAATATATTGGGCAGTAGAACAAATGTTAAAAAGTGTTGTCTAAAGACATTTTTCACTATTTTAAAGCGAACAAATGTTTAATACAGCACTGGGGCCCAAAAGTCGAATACCTGTTTAGAAGGGTATTACCGGTTGAGGGTTAAGAATCAATAATATATACGAATATCGTGTGATATCTCAGTTGAATATGTCCTAGTGTTACATAAGGAACGACAAACTTATTATGCATGGGTACAAAGGGTGTCAGAAAATTTACACATGATTTCAATTTTCTGCCATTTGAGCCGCAAAATGTTTACAAAAAATCAATAAATTGACAATTTAGGGTTAATGAACATAGGGCATTACTCGAGACACAATTGAGTTTGAATTGTTGAACAATATTTCTAAAATGAAGAAAGATTGGCGACCAAAATTTTGATATTTCCTGAAAATATAGCGTTGAAGTATATTTTCAACTTGATAGCTTTTCTAAAGGTCAAAATTGCCGAATTTGGGATTGAGAAACCTTGCGAATGGTTAAATTATCAATTTGAAGTTCATTTATCTATCATTTATACACTTTTTAGCAAAACCCCAGTTGGTGCATTTAAATATAGAAATTTATTAAAATATTTCATGATTCAATTAAGCTTCATCACAAAACTGTTTCATTTTATTCACTTCATTATGTATGTTTGAGCTGTTATTTGAACTTTATGTAAAGATATTAATTTCATTAAAAAAACTCAGGTACTTTCCAATTGTTAAATGCTTTTTTAGTTGCTTCTATTCAAAATCATCAAAAATACAACTAAAATCAAATAAAAAGTTAAACATACTGTTAAATTTTTGAATAGGTACAAAAATACTAGCAAAGTTGGAAGGCACATTCAAAATACATATGTTTATTTCCAAGATCAAGAACGTGACAATTGTAACCCTTTGAAGTATTAAATAAAGCAATCATAGCAATATTTTTATCATGTTGCTATTTTTCGATGGCAGTCGTTTAGTTGTTTTCAATTTATTAAAGATGGGTTTGAAAACGTGACAAAATATAACTCATTTTTTAAATGTAGTCTATGTAAGTATTATAGAGAATTACTCAGTCATTCCAAATAAATGTTTGTAATCAAACATTGCGGTACTTATAAATTCTGAATAAAAATTCCTATTAAAATAGTTGCGTAGTGTAATCTGCACTTCTATAAAACTAAAAAAAAGAGCTACAGATACAAAACCAATCTAAAGGAACAAAAACAATAACAGAAAATTTCAACAAAACCTGATTTTTGTTTTTGTACAATACTTAACTATATTGTACGTATTTAACTATTTGTTTTTATTAGTAAAGTGTTGTTGCTGTTATTGTTTTTTCAAAAGCCCCACAGTTAGTTCATTTGAGGGGCAGCAGTAAAAAAGATACAAAAAAATAACAAATACAGCAATTCAGACAGACAATCAGACAGACAGATCCATAGATACATTCAAACAATTTTTTAATTTGTTGTAAGTTATTACGCCAATATTCACCGTTAGTTTAAGCATCACTACTATGGTCAAAATAATAATAATAAAAACCTGGCTGGGTTGATGTTTGTTTGGCTTTGTTGTATTTGCTTGATTTTTATTTGTTGTTCCCTCGCTGTTGTTGCTATTTATGGCTTAAAGTAGTTTTTTGTGCTTTTTGATATTATTTTTTTGCTATTTGTTGTTGTTGTTTTTCGTTATTTAACTTAAGATACATTTAGATTTATTATACTTTTACCAATTATTGATTTGAGTGTTTATGTCCGTATGTACAACTAGTTCCTGCTGTGTGTTTTTAGCATCGATTTGAATGTTTTTGTTCGAGAAAAAAAAAAAAACTAACATCTCGTAAGATGGTCAATTTTATTAAAGTTTTTTTTTATAGAAAAAATATGTAAGAGAGAGAGGTACCTTTTTTTGCTTATTAAATAAATATATAATCATTATTAATGTTGAACTTTTCAAAATGTTTGGTATGTATGCTTAAAGCTTGCGGTATCTATTATGAATTGAATTCCGGAAAAGGGATAATTTTATTTTAATTTTAATTAAGAAACTATTTCTTATTATCTGATAAATGGCATCGCCATAACAAATTGAGTGAAGAATTATGTTTAAGAAAATGGTCACCAGAAAAACCTTGAGACTAGAGCATTAACATTTTAAAGAAAAAAATGTATGCTGTCGATTTTCAGAACAACATTTACTATAAAAACCTATTGATTCATGAATTAGTATTTTATCGTTAGGAAACACTTAAAACTAAAACAAGTAAGAGAGCTATATTCGGCTGTGCCGAATCTTATATACCCTTCACCAAATAATACTTTAAAATAAAATTTAAAAAATTTTTATTTAAAAAAAAAAAAAAATTTTTCGAAATTTTTTTTTGTTTTTTCCTATTTTAAAAAAAAAAAAATTTTTAATTTAAATTTTTTTTTTTTTGAATTTATTAGTGAAAAAAGAGTTTTTTGTGAAAAAAAATTCGGGTTAAAAAATATTTTTCTCGATTTTGACCCATTGTAGGAACAACTTACTATGGCCTTATATACATCGTTACAATGGACTTTGAAATATCTATTATTAGAAATCCATATTGTCTATATTTATGATTTAGTAATCGAGATATAGATCAAAAATAGGCAACAAAAATAGAGGTTGTCTCGGATTTTTGCTCATATCTCCGTTATTTATAGACGGATTTTGCTGATTTTAAATAGGAAACTTCTCGAAAGCATGTCTGACAGAATTATTGAAGATTTGGATCCCGAAGATATCTGGGAATATCAGAAAATTTATTTCAACAGACAGATAGACAGACGGACATGCCTAAATCGACTCCGCTATCTATAAGGCTCCAGAATATATATACTTTATAAGGTCGGAAAATTATATTGTGGAAATTACAAACGGAATGACAAATTTATATATACCCATCTCACGAAGGTGAAGGGTATAATTAGAGTAATATTTGAACTGATTAAGATATCTTAGTAAAATTTAGAACTTATGTCTTCACTTAAATACCGAAATTTCTAAATCGGGGAAAATTTGTTCCAACAATTGATTTTTTCTTTCGTAAAAGGGGCCGCTCTGCCGCTATATACCGTGTGATATCTAATTACTATTGGTGTATTTAAATAAGGGATGCCAAACCTAACACCGTATTTGTGTTGGTGCGAGAATGTGAACTCCACTAAAAGAAAAGTTTAGTGAGCTAAAAAAAGATGTCTGTATTTATCAGGCTTTAATTGTTAACAATAATGAATTCATCAAATTGTCTGCGACATATTATCATAACTAATTAATTGTGAGTTCTATATTAAAAATTTTTAGCTCGAAATGTATTAAACAATTCAAATATTTGTTTCAGTGGTCATGCATAACCAATACACCCGCTTAGCATGGGCATTCGTCACTGTCTTAGTGACGACAAAAGATAAGAAAAATATGTATCATTTGAGTAAGTTTTCTTTCAGAAACATACAAAATACATATATGGGCATTTCCATTATGGCGTAACGTGACATTTGTACGACAATATTAAAAAAAAAAAAATAATGAAAAAGTCAAATTTGCTCCACTTTATTCAGAAAAATATTGCAACAATTGTCCCTAAGGAGTGAAGATATTAGCAAAAATATGCGATTGCGTGGCGTTACCAAAAACGGAAGTGCGGTTTGACTTGCATTACAAAATTGCATATCTCTGCGAACTGGGCAAGACTTTTTGTATAAAACATTCTGTAGTAGGATTTGGAATAATATAAATTTATTTTCCAAATTATCAAATAGAAAGATCTTTCCTCGTCTTAGTACCTGACGTGACGTTACACGACGTTACGTTATTTAAATTTCCAGTTGATATATTTTTTGGTTAAGAAATAAGAAAAAGAAATCAAACAAGAAACTATGGTCGGTCAAACATGATCACATAATACCCTACACTGAGAAACATTTTTTTAAATTTCAATAATTTATTTTCGTATTTATTTTCCGAAGTTAGAGTTATATGGGAGCTATGACAAATTATGGACCGATCAGCATAAAGTTATGTGCAATGAAGTTGTCAGAATGAGGAAGAGGAAGAAACTATTCTACACTTCTTTTGTAATTGTCCGGCACTTGGCGATCTACGGGCCAGACTTTTAGGTGAGAGATCCTTTGGTACCATCTCCGGGCTATCTGTGAAGGAACTAAGGTGCATACACGCCTTTATTAGGGAAAGCAGACGATAAAACCGGACATGCAAATTGCATCTAATGGTGACTCGGCAACTGTTCCATGATGCTCTGCGTTATCTTAATCTCAACATCTTCTCCTCTAACTCCTCACATTTCTTTAAATTTCCTCCTCGTGCTTACTAAAACTATAGAATTCATTTCTTCTACTTTAATTTCTCTCATCTCTCTTTTTCAAAGAGTAGTAAAAATACTACCTTTTCAAAAAGTAGTAGAAAAACAATTTTTTTAAACAGAAGTTAAAATACTACTTTTTCAAAAATTAGTAAAAATAAAAATTTTTCAAAAAGTAGTAAAAATCCTACTTTTTCAAAAAGTAGTAAAAATCCTACTTTTTCAAAAAGTAGTAAAAATACTAATTTTTCAAAAAGTTGTAAAAATACTACATTTTCAAAAAGTAGTAAAAAATACAATTTTTCAAAAAGATATAAAAATACTACTGTTTCAAAAAGTAGTAAAAATACTACTTTTTCAAAAAGTAGTAAAAATACTCCTTTTTCAAAAAGCAGTAAAATACTCCTTTTTCAAAAAGTATTAAAAATGCCAATTTTTCAAAAAGTAGTAAAAATACTAATTTTTCAAAAAGTAGTAAAAAATACTACTTTTTCAAAAATTATTAAAAATACTTAATTTTCAAAAAGTAGTAAAAATACTAATTTTTCAAAAGGTAGTAAATCTACTATTTTTTAAAAAAGTAGTAAGAAATCTGTTTTTTCAAAATGTAATAAAAATACTACTTTCAAAAAGTAGTAAAAATACTACTTTTTCAAAAAGGATTAAAAATACTCCTTTATCAAAAAGTAGTAAAAATACTCCTTT
Source organism: Calliphora vomitoria (assembly GCA_942486065.2). Taxonomy (NCBI): domain Eukaryota; kingdom Metazoa; phylum Arthropoda; class Insecta; order Diptera; family Calliphoridae; genus Calliphora; species Calliphora vomitoria. The sequence goes on along the minus strand of OW818031.2, from coordinate 17,157,352 downwards.
TTCAAAAAGTATTAAAAATGCCAATTTTTCAAAAAGTAGTAAAAATACTAACTTTTTAAAAAGTAGTAAAAATACTTTATTTTTTCAAAAAGTAGTAAAAATACTAATTTTTCAAAAAGTAATAAAAGACTACTTTTTCAAAAAGTAGTAAAAATACTACTTTTTCAAAAAGTAGTAAAAATACTACTGTTTCAAAGAGTAGTAAAAATACTACTTTTTCAAAAAGTAGTAAAAATACTCCTTTTTCAAAAAGCAGTAAAAATACTCCTTTTTCAAAAAGTATTAAAAATACCAATTTTTCAAAAAGTAGTAAAAATACTGATTTTTCAAAAAGTAGTAAAAATACTTTACTTTTTCAAAAAGTATTAAAAATACTAATTTTTCAAAAAGTTATAAAAATACTACTGTTTCAAAAAGTAGTAAAAATACTACTTTTTCAAAAAGTAGTAAAAATACTCCTTTTTCAAAAAGCAGTAAAAATACTCCTTTTTCAAAAAGTATTAAAAATAAAAATTTTTCAAAAAGTAGTAAAAATACTAATTTTTCAAAAAGTAGTAAATCTACTACATTTTCAAAAAGTAGTAAAAATACTACATTTTCAAAAAGTAGTAAAAATGCTACATTTTCAAAAAGTAGTAAAAATACTTAATTTTCAAAAAGTAGTAAAAATACTAATTTTTCAAGAGGTAGTAAAACTACTATTTTTTCAAAAAGTAGTAAGAAATCTGTTTTTTCAAAAAGTAATAAAAATACTACTTTTTAAAAGTTTAAAAAAAAAATAGTAAAAATACTACTTTTTCAAAAGTAGTAAAACTTCTACTTTTTCAAAAAGTAGTAAAAATGCTACTTTTTCAAAAATACTTTAGAAAGTATTTCGTTAAAACCGAAAAGTTAAGGCAATAAACAATTTTTTTAAAGTAGCAAAAATACTAAATTTTTAAAAATTTATATTAAACTCTTCTATATATTTAAAATGTATATAAATTAATAAAAACAATTTATCCCAATCCCAGCAAATACTTTCCTTTTCATAGACCTCTCTTCTAATACGAGTAGCTAGACAAGTGCTGTTTTATTTTAGCAATTTCATTTTACGCATTTCAAGATGTAAAGATATCGATTACGTTTGGCTCGTAATCATATTTTAAGATTTCAGTTTATTTCCTATATAAATTACGAAAACTTAAGTTGTTTCAAATGTTTCTAAAAAGCCTTTTCAAAAGAAACCAAAACTTACTAAAAAATATAATCGTGGGAATTTACTGCATTCAAAGCTGTCGACAATCGTTAAACTATCACCGTATGTGTGTCATTGCAGTGGTTATTTTGTTGTTGTTGTTGTTGGAAAAAACTAAATTTTTATTAGATTTTATTAAATAAAAAAAAAGCGACTAAAAGGCACCGTTAATATGTGTAGTGCAGTGATAGTTGTTGTCGAACTACCAAAAACTATTTAACAGTTTTTTTTTTTCTACCAAAATACAGGCAAATAATGCTGCCAATGAATGCTGCTTGCTATAGCCGTTATTATTGTGATCGCTGGTTGTCGTTGCCGTCGTCGTCGGCTGGTGTCTCAATCACATTAAATTCGAATACCAAAAACCCATTCACTTTTTTTTTTTTTGTAGTTGGTTGGTTGCATTTTCCAAAAAAATACTAAACAAAAACACTAAAGTAGTAGTTTTAGCCCCAAAAACAAACAAGGAACAAACTGAAAAAACAACAACAAAATAATGATATTTTTTTCAAAAACTATTCAGATCACCACAACAACATGTACAAATAAACAGCAAATTTAAGCATTAAGTTTTTTTTCAGTTTTGTAGGCCCAAAAAAATCATTCACTCGCAAAGATTAAAAAATTTATAAGAAAAAAAACACAAAATTGAAAATGAAATGTTTACAATAACTATAACCCAGCAAAGATTTTATTTAGACGCAAAATGTTAAGAAAAAAATTGAAATAACTGAAAATAAATTCATGTCAGTTTGTATAGATTATTGCTAAATTTTAAGTATTGTTGCAAGAAATATAAATAAAAATATCAGAGACAAAAAAAAAAAAAAAACTGTATTGGTCTGTAGCTTGTTGACTTCAATGTTTTAACGCTTTGACTTTGTAATTTGGTTGCTCTTTTGGCTGTTGGCATTTTGTTACTTCTAACTATTTAGACGTTGTTTTAAAACCTTTGTACACAAAATTTAGTAGTAAATTATTATAAAAAAATAAACAGTTTTATTGAGGACCTGTCGATTGTACAATTACTATACTTTTACACTGCATGCAAGATTGTTGTAGGTTTTGGGTTTAAAATTGGAATTTGTTGTGTATTTAAGCAAATTTTAACACTCTAAAGCGATCAGCGGTCAGATTTCAGCAGCTCATATAATGGATATTTGGCTTTGGTATCGATTTGGTTGGCTGACCGGCATCACGTACGATCTCATGATATCGTCATGGATCCATTTTTCATAACAAGTAATGATTCGGTGCAAAAATGATTTTATTTTAAGCAGTATTTTACAGTATTTCAAGGTCTCTCAGCTTCAATTCGTATGGTACCCAACTTCCAAGCTTTTGGATGAATCCTGCTGCTTGCAAACGTTTTGAAATTGCCGATTGAGAAGTTGCCAATCATTTAGCAAGCTGTTGTTGAGTTTTACTACAATCTTCATGTAATGTAATCCGTCCAATTCTTAGTCTTCAAACTTTTTCGGCTGGCCTGGGGGATCTTTGTCTTCCGTGTCAAAATCACCACTTCTAAACCAAACAAGTCATCTCTAGTACGTTGAATCCGATGGAACACGTTTACCATAAGAGTTGGAGAGCAATTGGTGTTCTTCACTTATTTTCAAAATGAAGAAGTAAGCAATGCTACTTTTTTAAAAAGTAGTAAAGTATTAAAAATACTACTTTTTTAAAAATTATTAAAAATACTACTTTTTTAAAAAGAAGTAAAAATACTCCTTCTTTAAAAGGTAGTAAAAATACTACTTTTTTAAAAAGTAGTAAAAATACTACTTTTTTAAAAAGTAGTAAAAATACTACTTTTTTAAAAAGTAGTAAAAATTCTACTTTAAAAAAAATAGAAAAATACTAATTTTTCAAAAAGTAGTAAAAATACTACAACTTTTAAAAAGTAGTAAAAATGCTACTTTTTTAAAAAGTAGGAAAAAGACTACTTTTTTAAAAAGTAGTAAAATACTACTTTTTTAAAAAATAGTAAAAATGCTACTTTTTTAGAAAGTAGTAAAAATACTACTTTTTTAAAAAGTTGTAAAAATAATACTTTTTTGAAAGTAGTAAAAATACTACTTTTTTAAAAAGTAGTAAAATTTTTTAGAAGTTAATAATGATCATACTTTTTAAAAGTAGTAAAAATTCTTTCTGCTTTTTTAAAAAGTAGTAAAAATACTACTCTTTTAAAAAGTAGTAGAACACTACTTTTTTAAAAAGTAGTAAAATACTACTTTTTTAAAAGGTAGGAAAAATAAAAAAGTAATAAAATACTACTTTTTTAAAAAGTAGTAAAATACTACTTTTTTAAAAAGTTGTAAAATACTACTTTTTTAAAAGGTAGTAAAAATAATACTTTTTTAAAAAGTGGTAAAAATACTAGTTTTTAAAAAGTAGTAAAATACTACTTTTTTAAAAAGTAGTAAAAACACTACTATTTTAAAAAGTAGTAAAAATACTACTTATTCAAAAAAGGTTTTAAAATTTGACTTCTTTCAAAAAGTAGTAAAATATTCTAAAAGTAAAAACATCATTTTTGGAAAAGTAGTAGATACAACTTTTTAATAAGTACTACATTTTATATAGGCTTTATTAACTTTAAATGTTAAAGTTTTTCATGCAGCTATATTTCTTTTCTTTGCATTGTGCTACCGCGTCTGCCCTATACAATATTTTCTTTTTTTCTTTTTGCAGCTTGCTATTTATTTTTGCCAATTTCGATAGCTTACGGCAACTCAGCTGTTTTATCGCTATATTTTTTATAGTTAGTATATCTCTTTATATTTGTCAGAAGTAAAGCATTGCAGCTTCCCTTCTTTTTTCGGCACACATTTCACCCTTCTAAATATGCATAGTAAAATATGCTCTTACGATAGAGAACGCGACACTCTTCAAAAATCAAACTCTTCAAAACGTAAAATTGTTTAGGTATATCCTATAAATTTTGATTTAAATTCAAATTTCTCTTCACCTGATTGTAACGATGGACGAGTAAAGGTAAAAAACGATGTTTTAGGTAAAGATTAGAACACGAACAATATTTTTGCTGAGACAAAAAACGGAATTTGTTTGAAAACCACCCATACTTTTGTGTGCAGTGTAAACGGCTTAAAAATTTAGCCTTCCACGTGTTTTATTATTAAAGTATGTTTTGCTTATTTTATGTGACACTATTGTCATATAGAAGACAACGACAACCCAAACAAACAAAATCTTTGCAGTATTTTCAACACTAATGTGAGTGCCCAGCAGTTTTAAAAGTAGACAATGTCTTATTTGCAGTAGTTGTAGGTACATCACTAAAAAAGACAAGTTTACAATAGCTTTGGTAACTACTTTTTGAATCAAAAGTGCTGCTAATTCGTGGTATCAATTGGTTACCTATTTATTACCTTTCAACAACAAAGTCGATAAATGGCAACAAAATCAAACAAAATCAAACAAAATACGGATGCTTTGCTCATTAAATTTCCCATCCAATGTTGAGTTTAATTCAGGATTGTAAATGCCAAATTTCATTCCCTGAAACCATTTCAAATGATCAATTGAATTAATTCATAAAATATTTAATTCATAATAGTATTCATTCAAACTTTGAATGATTAAAGTTTTGTTTAAATTAACAATTGAATGAATTTAGTATTTTATGTTTTTAATCATTTGCAAAACAAGTTGAAAAATTCTTTCTATAATTAATTTGAATAAAAGGCAAGAAATAAATTATTTTAGGAATAAATTCTAAACGTTTAAAATACTAAATAATTTAGCCTATATATTAATTTCTAATTAATGCTTTAATGAAATGTTTAATTTGATTTTGAAAATATCATTAATAATTAATTTCCGAACCCTTGCTGGCAAGTAGGTCGGTCTGTGTGTAAGTGTACTAATCCTAAAATTGGGAACTAGTTCCATTCACTGCAGGGTACTTATACATTTATGTGAGAGTATCATAGGTATGTGTATTCCAAACAGATTGAGTACCACCACAAATTTTGAAGTATGTTTGGCAGTTATTTCGTCTAGGTTATGTCAGTTCATAGCGTTTATTGTATTGTTCATTTTTCTTGATGTTTTTTTTTCTCGTTTTGCTTCTCTGGGTAGACAATTTTTTTATTTTGTTATAAATTTATTGATTTGTGTGAATTTATTTTGGTCAGATACCCTACAGTTGGAAACTAGTGAAAGCTAGAAAGCAGAGATACAATACCGTGTTTGATAGATGGACTCAGACTAAGACTATGACCAAGACTAAGACTAAGACCAAGACTAAGACTAACACCAAGACTAAGACCAAGACCTATATCAAGACCAAGACCTAGACCAAGACCAAAACCTAGACCAAGAACAAGACCAAGACTAAGACTAAGACCAAGACCAAGACCAAGACCAAGACCAAGACTAAGACCAAGACCAAGACCAAGACTAAATCAAAATATAGCAGCTTTAGAAAAATATAGCAGCTTTAGAAAAACAAAATTACTGCATACAACAATCACCAAGACCAAGACTAAGACTAAGACTAATACTAAGACTAAGACTAAGACTAAGACTAAGACTAAGACTAAGACTAAGACTAAGACTAAGACTAAGACTAAGACTAAGACTAAGACTAAGACTAAGACTAAGACTAAGACTAAGACTAAGACTAAGACTAAGACTAAGACTAAGACTAAGACTAAGACTAAGACTAAGACTAAGACTAAGACTAAGACTAAGACTAAGACTAAGACTATGACTAAGACTAAGACTAAGACTAAGACTAAGCCTAAGCCTAAGACTAAGCCTAAGACTAAGACTTAGACTGCACATAAAAATTAAACTAAACATAATTTTGTGTCGCGTTCGTTATCGTAAGTTTATATTTTTTCAAAAAATAAATGTTTTTATTATTGTAACATGCATATTTAGATGAGTAAACTGTGTGCCGAAAGAAGAGGGGAAAGCCAAAATAAGGTACTTGGGAAGCATTAAAGGAGCTCCACTAAAGTATCAAAAATATTGCGATAAAGCAGATAAAAAAACGCGCTAATGAAATTGTCCAAAACAGATAACAAAATATTGTACAAAGCTCAAAAAGTTGCGCTATAGAAATACAAATTATGCTAAAGAAAAGGTAAGCATGAGCCTTATAGCTGCAAGCAAACAGTGAGAAAAGAAATAAAGTTATTGAGGTACATTATAAAAATAATATATACGGAAATTTAGTTCAAATTACTTGAACTAAACTTTATTACAAACAAGATGGGAAAATTTGTCGCGTGCTTAATCGTACATGAAAACAAGAATGAAATTCTACAGAGTTTTAAGAAAATGGCTTTAAACAATTATGTTCACATTCGCAAATTTTTTCATTCTTCTACATGCAGTCAAAGATGAGCCTTCTTATTGTCGCGTTCTGGTTCCTATGTTTATTGCTAATATATTGGAAACAACAAAACCTAAATTTTGCATTAAACATAGTGCTACTAAGGTGCGTTAGAAAAATGTAAACCAGAAAACAATTATCAAGTTTTGTTTTTTTCTTAATTTTAAAGGCATGCGAATGTCGCGTTCTCCACCATGGAAATGTTCGCATGTATGCTATATAATAAAGGATTTAAAGGTCTTCCGGCAGAGAAGTTTGTATATGAGTTCATATGTAAATAGGATTTTTTCTGCATTGATTTATGATCAAGAATAGATTTTTTTAATGAAAATATTTTGATGTCGACCATTATCGATGTTAAATAAATTTTTCTTATTTCTTTTCTATTTCAGCAAATTTATTGTCACTTTAGTGAAAATTGCCACAGAAAACAAAGTAACAACCATACACAAATCTCAAGGAATATGTATTGACAAACCCTCAAAAATGTTAGCAAAAACAAAAAATTTTAAATAACATCAAGCTGTAAGAAATATCCAAAACAAAACATATAACAAAATATTTAGGTATTAAAAGCAAAGCACTTGCTATAACTGAATTGTAGCTTAGAATGTATGTATGTATATATGTTTTTTTTTTAGCAAATTGCAAACTGTATCTACAAGAAAATTGTTACTTTTTCACTAACTGTCTGTGTATTATACCTGACAGTTTCCCAGCCAGTCTGCCTAAGCAAACAGCCTGCCTAGCCGCCTGTCTATCATTTTATTTGGCAGTTTGTCAAAGTATGGAATAAAAATTTTAAACAAACTCCCTGTTTCTTCATGGAGTAGAGTAGTTTTGTGTTTCTTTCCACAAAAAATTCCTTTTCATTTTTACAAATCGTGACTCAATTTTGCAATAATTTGTGACTTGTTGTTGTTTGTTTTTTTGTTTGCACTCCTTGAGTTGCAATTCGATTATTGATGGTTTGTAGTTGTTGTTGTTGTTGCTGTTGTTATTGTTTTGTGGCACTAAGTATTTACTTTGCTGCTGCAACAATCTGTACCTGCTCATAATGTCTGTGATTGAATGAATAAATGTTTTCGTATCATTTTAATAATGTTAAGGAGATACAACCATAATTGTATTAGAGCAAATTTTACGAGGGTAACATGACCGAACACAACTTCTGCTGGATTTAATTAAATATTCTGTTGTGGTGGTTATTGGTATTTGATTTTTTCTTTATTGTATACCACACAAGCTCTATAACATGTCACCGAACTAATTTGAAATATTCGAATTATGTGAGTTAAAGACATGAGTTCGGGCGAAGGGGGCGTATGAGTGATAATTGGTGATAAATAAAATATGCTATGTTGTTATTGAATCATCAGGTACTTGGTTATGTAATTTGCCGGAAAATACGCACTATTTTGTGGAAATTTCTCATGATCATTTAGCATAAATGTAGCTGAATTTCATTGAGACCGCATTGAATTTGCTTTTTCAATAAAAGTTTGGTTGTGGACGAAGTTTGGTTGTCTTCGAATAATTCCTTAAATACAAATCCAATGGTGCTTAATCAAACAATCTAATATAATAGCAATTTGGACAGTTGGCGTGTAGAAACCACATGTCGTCCACAATATCTATATCTATAGATTTTTTAAGTTTTTTGTAAATATTTAATTTCCTAACTCAGTCATCGATGGACAGAGTTTAACGATTTCATAAACATCCTATTCAGAACCAGAATATATTGAGGTAATAGTCAAGTTCGCTGATTTCAACAGACAGAGTGAAAGATGGTCCAGAATGCGACATTCGTTCGTCATTGAAGTGATAAAATTATAAATAAAGAAACCCTAACAGTTTTTTTCTTGTTTCTATTTTGTTATACAATTTTAATAGAACTGTAATAAGAACAAAAGTTAGGTGTTCCTTTTTCATTCTATACAATATACAGTGCAAGCTCAGAATCCAGGACTAATTAGAAACCAGACCTGATTTTTCGCGAAAATTATAATCCTTTTTATTGATATACATATTACATATTAAAAATTTAAAAAAAAATGCAGATTTTGAGTTGCTTTTTTGGCAAATTATTTGTTAAAATAACAGCTGAATTACGTAGTTCATATAGTGTTGTTGTCGGCTTAGCATTTTCCAAAGCCCATTGTATGCATATGTTTATCGATGTTAAACAATCGTCCACTTTAATTTTGTTTTCTTCATGACCACTTTCGTATAAATTCTCCGATTCCATATCTGATAATTTCATTTGCTCCTCATTACTTTCCACATGTAATTCTTCTTGAATCCAGTTGTTTATGTCAGTATTCGTGGAAAGATGTTCTGTAACAATTTGAGCTACAAGTGTACCAATAGTAGAAAGATCTTCGGTTTCTTCCTGAGTTATATTTTTTTAAAAATTTAAGGGCATGTTATCCTCTTCACTCCATTCAGTACCGAATTCGAGCAAGGCGTTCCAGGATTTTCGGATATTGGACACTGATATTTTATCCCAAGACGTAGCTAGAATCTGAAATGTATTCGTCCGCAAATTGAATTTATGGAGTCTCCACTTTAAAATTTTTTTAAAATCTCTAATGTTTGAGAAATTGTTGTTTTTAGAATATGTTGAACTTTTCCCATATTAAAAGATGTATATACACAACAAATGACACGAATAAACTGACAAAATTGAAGATCAAAATCAACAAAAAGGTGAATATACCAAAAGACGGGGATTTCCCTTTTGTGGTGTAATCAAATTTAAAACAAACAGATAAAAGTCGCGAAAATAGAACCTGATTTTCGTAAACTACCTGCAATGTTCAAAAATAACCCGTCGCGATAACCGGGTCGTCGCGATAATGGGTAGTCACAAATACCGAGCTTGCATTAAATTACCACTGAACATCGTTGCAAAAACTTGACAAAATATAGAAATAATCTTCGACTGCATGAAGAAAACTGTTAAAATTACACAATTTTAATATTTTAAAAGTGTTTTTGTTTAAACTAAAATGATTTTCTCTTCAACATTTTTAATAATTTAGAACGCGACATTCACATCTTTCTTTTAAAGAATAAGGACTGAGATCGAAAAGATCTTAATATACATATATGTTAATAAAAATTAAACACTAAACTTGCAGTTTTGATTTTTATTTATTTGATCGAAATTATTATTACAATTTACAAAAAATATTGTTACGAATGTGAAATGACGATTTGAATTTAACGGTTAGTAACGAATGCCTGCAGCATTCATCATGTTTGAAGGCACGTCCATCAGTAGCATGCGGTTTTTGGCATTGTTTGTAAATATGGCAACACTAAATGTTTGGGCTGCTGGCAGTGACATCGAAGGCTCTGGAATTCGATCATACGAGTTTTGTCCGTTAAGAGAATTGTAGAAGATTCCCGAAAGATGGCGTGTGTATAAATGGTGGCAGAGGCTGCAGTCGTGAGTTGAGTTGATCATAGGCGCTGTTAGAATTAACATCAACTGTCTTGGACATTTAAGGTTGTACGTTATAGAGTGTGTGTGCATTTCTGCGAATTTATAAACGTGTATAAAAACACTGAGTGACTATTTAAAGAGTTGTTGTTGTATATTTTAAATAAATAAAGAGTTGTTACAATTTTAAACTAATGAAACTGCTTTTTATTTGCAATCAAAAGTATCCGGTTTATTTAAAGGAAATAAACCCCGTTTTTTTAAGGTAAAAACGTAACAATATTATTTTTATAGTTCTAATCAATAGTGATGAATTTATGAACCTTTTCCACAAACGCTTCCATTAGTCTATCTCCGTTTAAAATCTACCAAAGTTTTCGACACCTTTTTGTGCTCTTCAATACTCTTTTAACAAGAGCCCACTGGCCTTGGAGTATTTGCCTATCTTGGTACAAATACAACATTATTGTTCTTCTACCACTCAAGACCTTGCTTCCATAGTGACAGGATGCCAAATCAAGCCAAAAATAAGTGGCCACTTTAGGAAGTCTTATGAATGGAAGCCTCTTCTTTTGTAAACATTGCTTGATGTAAATTTCGGTATTTATGGAGTCCATTGTAACAAATGTTTGGCTTCTTTTGCCGTAACTGCATATTGCTTGTCATGCCGAGAACTTTTTGGGAACATTTTCTGCTTTTGGGTCCTAAACCTTTCTACAACATTCCCTCGAGCATCAGCAAGATAAAAATATTGACTCGGAAGCTGCTCAAAATTTTCCATACGTACGATTCGTCATTTATTATGCGGCAGAAATATTTTTTTTTATAGAATTTGACTTCAATTTCCGTGCTCTATTTTAGGCCTCTAAATTTTTAGCAGCGTTCATGTCAGGAACTTTATGAACATTGCTTTTTTTTAAACCTGCATTGGCTTTAACTTTTCGTACCAAATAGTCTGAGTACTGAGCTAACTGGACTGCTTTCCTAACGGATGTCTTGGGAGCTCTTTTGAAAGTGCTTTCTATTTATTAGCTTTAGAAACATCATGTAGATCATTTCTTCTACCAGAACTAGGTTTTATATCAATGTACAAGTTCTCCCGGTACTGTTTAATAACATTGGAATCAGTTTGACGACATACCTTTGATTGTTTGGCCAACTTTTTGTAGGACCAAGTTGGGTTTTGTTGAAAATATTTAATAATTTTAGTACGCACTTTTTTCTCGTCACTCATTTTAATAAGATTAACAACAAATGAACATAATTGACATTACACATAATAACTGACATACTTTACAAAGATAATTTGATCCAAAAAAAAAAAAAATCAAATAATACTTGAGTTAAAAGTTTTAATGAAAAACGTATGTTAAGTTTTTTTTTAACTCAGTCCTTAGTTCAATTAATTTATTATTTAATTAATGCTTCGACTTTCTTTCACAACTTTAAGACTGTAATGAATTTTCTGCTGTCTTTACTGCTTTTTCGAATGTTTGCTTGTAGATTTTTAAATATATAATGGTTTTCTTAAGCATAGCGCTCAACTTGTTCTGCTTTTTCATTTAGCAGGTTTGTTTTGTAACTTTCAATAGATTTCCTTGACTAAATCTGTTTTAACTTTACTCAGCTTTTTGCCATCTAAATATGCATATTAAAATAATACGATTCATCTACGATAGCGAACGTGACATACCTTTTTAAATAAAAGGTTTAGTGCTTGTTTTAAGCAGTAACATTTTTCAGTTAAAGTTATTAAATTTTGATTTGAATTAAAATTGTAAGCTACATGATTATAATAAGCGTGAAGTACTGATAACAAACTACTTAGGTACAAGAATGCGACATTAGAATATGAAAAAATCTATTTAAAACTTTGCTGGTAATCGAAATTTGAATTAAATTTTCCATCGAGTGCAGAGTACTAGTAACTAACAATGTCATGAGAATCATTTGCATTCGGTACAGGTTCCATGTGATGGTTTGGCCATATTTCAGTAGCTCATAAGAGAAAGAACCCATTTGCTCCCACTAAATACAGATCATTACCTCAGCACCATGTATATTTAGCTTTGGTGTCGATTCGTCTGGTTGGACGGGCTTCATATACGATCTCTTACCCTTCGGGTTATCGGAATGGATTAATTTTTCATCGCTAGTAATGATTCGTCGCAAAAATGATTTTCTTTGTAGCATTCAAGCATCATTTTGGACATGCAAAATCGACTTTCAAGGTCTCTCGGCTTCAATTCGTATAGTATCCAATTTCCCTGCTTTTAGATGAATCCTGCTGCTCGCAAACGTCTTGAAATTGCTGCTTGAGTAGCTTCCAATGATTTTGCAAGCTCTTGCTGAGTTTGACAACAATCTTCATAGGCTGGCTTGAGCGATATTTGTCTTCCGTCTCTCGCAAGTTGAAAACGATGAAACACATTCACCATAAGGATACACCAGTGGTCGGCATAAAGAGAACGTTGAACTTTGATTATAACATTGAAATTATGATATAAACTTTCTTTCTCTATTTATTGCGTTATATTTGTTGATAATTTTTATAAACTTTGTTGGCATTTATGTAATTTATAGCTAAATAATCGATTATGTTCGGACACTGCTGGCTAGGAGTGCCGATCACTGTTATAAATAGTTTAATAACACATGCTACGTGACAACATGCCTAAACAGCGCCAGCTACCTACAAACTAAACTCTACAATTTTGTACTCTACAAAATTGTAGCAAAAAGTTTTGCTACAATTTTAGACAGATTTACAAAAACTAATTCAACAAACTTCAGGCGAACATATGGAAGTATGGAAAAATGGTATGCGTAGCAACATTGCGTTGCGTTTTAAGTTGTTGTCAGTGCACCAGTATTGAATGAAATCAATAATAATGAAACCAAATCTCAGCTTATGGGAATGTTTATAGATATTATTTTTTTGATGTTGGACTTTTACATACATATGGTTCAATCCATATTCATTTTGGTTGCTGTGTGTAAATGTTTGAAAATGTTCAAATTACATAAATTTGTTTGAGTTGTAAAATCGTTCGATTTTTCTGTTTTTCTGTATGTGTGTGTGTGTGTTTGTGTAAATGTGGTCAAATTGATTATTTGATTTGTGGGTTGGGTTTTTGTTCTTTTTTTTTTTTTTTTTTGTTTTGGTAGAGATTTTTTGTCCATAGTTATTTGCTTTTGCCATAAAGTACCCCATAATTTAATTTAAATTTAAATAAATATAAAAATAAAAATATTGCTGTTGTATTGTGTTGAACACAATTTTTATACAAACAAAATTTAATTAAGACAATTTGTTGCTGCTTGAGGTTATACTGAATTGATTTAAATGGTAATTTTAAATAATTTGTTAAGAGGTATGAGAAAAAGAAAATACAAAAATTAGTCAGACTTTTATAAAATAAGTAATTTAAATCTAATTGAAAGTAGCAATGTTGTAAATTTTTCCATATATATACAAGAATTCGACCACATTCTGATAGTAGTTAAACAGCACTTAAATCTGCCCTATTCAAGCAAATCAGCACCTTAATTTCGTGACTTAAAATCACTTAATAATTCTAAAAGTAGGTTACCAAAATGTAACAAAGCTTTATTAAATACCTATTCAAATTCAAATGATAAAAGTTTTCAAGCAAATTGTCGGCCAAAAAATGAGAATTCAGTAAAAGGGAACACAGCAATACATCTGAATAGAAGGAAAATGTTAAAAATTTCTAAGTACTTGCAAAATATTTACCAAACGCCGAAACATTTCACATTTTAAGGAAAATTTTCCCTTTATTTAATTAAATAATAATCTTCTAAAGAGCAGCAGTTGTTGTAATTTTCTACCACTCAAACCATGTAATTCAAAACCTTATATTGTTTTCCAAATCGTGCCAAAAAAAGTACTTTTTCTAGAAAATCTTTCATAAAAGTACCTTTTATAAATTGAAGGCTTTCTATAGCTTTAATGTTGCTTGTTTCACCTAACCCGCCTTATACTTAGTCCAGACCTTGTCCAGGACGACTACTATTTAATTCGATCGATGCAGAATGCTCTCTCTTGGATATACTTCACTTTGGAGCAGAGTATCCGATATTGGCTTGATTCGCTCTTGGGCTCAAAAGAAGAGCCTTTTAGCTCGGAATCCATACAATGACAGAAAGATGGGAAAAGATCATAGCTAACAAAGGCCAACACTTCGAATATATACAAATTGTACAAATGTTTCAAAATAAAAGCTAAATAATCGCTCATTTTATGCCTTTTTTTTCATAATTATTGAAAAATGTACTTTTGCAAAAGTATCGTAAAAGTACTTTTTCCTAAATCTTTCGTAAAAGTACTTAAAATTATACTTTCCTAAATTTTATTTCTTTTAATTTTAAAGCAGTTTTTATGATATTATCGTAATTAGCTATCTTTTCAATAATAAAAAAGTACCAGAAAAGTACTTTTTTTAAAAACAAAAAAAGAAGTAATTTCCGCATTTTTATAGCATATAAGTTCGCAGAATTATTGTAAAAAACTGTTTTTGAAATAGTACCAAAAAGGTACTTTATTATAAAACATTTTTTGTAAAAGTACCAAAAAAGTACTTTTTCTAAATTAATTTTTCTTGTACTTAAACTTATCAATTATATGAAAAATACACTTTTTGAAATAGTACCAAAAAGGCACTGTATTATAAAAAAAAATGTTCATAAAAGTACCAAAAAAGTACTTTTTTCTATATTAATTTTTCTTGTACTTTAAAGCATTTTTAATGAAAAACTATATAAAAAAACACTTTTCTACAATAAAAATTAACAAAAACTTAATTTTTTGTAAAATGACTTTAAAGTGATTTTAATACTATTTTCCCAATTGTACCAATAAAGAACTGTATTCTAAAATACCTTTCATAACAGTACAGAAAATATGATATTATGGTAATTAGCTTACTTTTAAATAATAAGCAAAAAAACTGCATTTTTTAAAAAAGTACCAGAAAAGTACTTTTTTCAAAAACAACTTAAAAATAATTTTCGCATTGTTATAAGTAGCATACTAGCGGATACCCGGCGAGTGCTACTAGGATAAAAATACGTTATTAATGTAGGGGTTTTTAATAAATTTTTTACTATTTTAGTGAACATAAAAAATGTACCAAAAAAAGGGATAAATTTGACCCTTAAACGTTCAAATATCAGAAGTGTGCCAAAATCCATTTAAAATTTTTTAGAAGGACTAAAATTCCATTTAAATTAAATTTCTGGTATATGAAACACAAAATAGTACATAAACTCGGTTTTAGCTCGTTGTAACCCCATAAAAGTACAAAAATCAAAAAGTACCTCAGACATGTCCACTTATTTTTATACCCTTCACCTTCGTGAGAAGGCTATATATAAGTTTGTCATACAGTTTGTAATTTCCACAATATAATTTCCCGACCCTATAAAGTATATAATATATTCTGGCTCCTTATAGATAGCGGAGTCGATTAAGCCATGTCTGTCCGTCTGTCTATCTGTTGAAATCAATTTTCTGAAGACCCCAAATAACCTACAAACTTGATTCATATATCAATATATCGGGAATTCTTTCGGCTCGGTTACTATTTCAGATCGAGGAAATCCGCCCACAAATGGCTGAGATATAAGGAAAAAAACCGGGCCAACCTCGATTTTTGGCCTATTTTTGATCTATATCTGGATTACTAAGTCATTAATATAGACATATGGATATCTAATGATAGATATTTCAAAGTCCATTGCAACGATGTATATAAGGCTATAGCAATTTGGACCTACAATGGGTCAAAATCGGGAAAAATATTTTTTAACCCCGATTTTTTTGTCATAAGTTTTATTTCAATAGTAAATTTAAAAAAAAAAAATTAAAAAATTAAAAAAAAATTTTCAAAAAAATCTATTTTGAAAAAAAAACAATTTTAAAAAATTATTATTTTTTAAATTTTGAAAAAAAAAATAATTTTGTTTACCTAAAAATATTTAAAATTTTTATTTTAAAGTATAATCTGGTGAAGGGTATATAAGATTCGGTACAGCCGAATATAGCTCTCTTACTTGTCTGCATAAATTTACATTAAGTTGGATTTTTGGTGCTAGTTTTATTAGTTCCGGAGATATAGTGATACCGATTTTACCCGTTTTTAAAAATGTTTACCCCCTTACAATTAGAATTTCTAAAAATTCCTTTCTTAGTGGATCTACACATCGGTAGAGGTGCCTACATACAAAATTTCAAGACATACAAATTTTCAAAATTACAAAAAATTGTTTGCATGGGAATATTCGAAAATCAGCTTCACGAATGTACCGAACAGATCTAATGCAGTATATTTTACGTATCTAAAACTATCTTCACCAAAAAAGGACTTTTTCTAAATTAATTTTTTTTGTACTTCAAAGCTTTTTAAATGACATTTAGTTTACATTTTAATAAAAATAAAAAAAAAAACTTAATTTTTTTACTTTAAACTGATTTTACGATATTTATAGCATATTCTTTTTCATTATGATAGTAAAAATACTCTTTTTCCAATAGTAGAAATAAAGTACTATATTTTAAAATACCTTTCATAACAGCACAAAAAATATTATTTTTTATAATATTAAGACTTTTTTAGCTTACAGCATTTTCCCAGCACAAACCTGGTAATGACTTGCAATTACTTCATAACTTACTTTTCAATCACTTCTACATACCGTCAGCATTACTTAGAAGTAGTTGTATTAGGACTAGTTTATAATGATATGATATAACTGCTTTTTAGTTAATAAATGGTGAATGCCGTTGCAATGCCATGCCATAGCAGGGATATTATGATAAGCTTATTTTTCAATGAAATTTGTACAGAATTCTATTTTAAAAAAAGTACTAAATATGTAAATTTTTTTCCAAAATTACTTCAAAGTGATTTCTCAATGTTTTTTAATGTTAAATACCGAACAGGTACATTTATTAATTTTAACTTAAAGCATTTTTGTATGATATTAGATGATAGCCTCGGATGTGCCAAATCGTATATACCCTTCACCAAATTATACTTTAAAATAAAATTAAAAAAATTTTTTTCTTTTTCGAAAAGTTTTTTCCAATTTTTTTAGACATTTTTTTTAATTAAAAAATTTATTTTTTTTAATTTCTTAGTGAAAAAATGTATGACAAAAAAATGTTTTTTGTGAAAAAAAATTGGGGTTAAAAAATATTTTTCCCGATTTTGACCCATTGTAGGTCAAACTTACTATAGCCTTATATACATCGTTGCAATGGACTTTAAAATATCTATCATTAGCTATCCATATTGTCTATATTTATGACTTAGTAATCGAGATATAGATCACAAATAGGCCAAAAATAGAGGTTGTCTCGGATTTTTGTCATTTCTCCGTTATTTATGGACGGCTTTTGCTGATTTTAAATAGGAAACTTCCCGAAAGCATGTCTGACAGAATTATTGAAGATTTGGATACCGATAATATCTGTGGTCTTCAGAAAATTGATTTCAACAGACAGATGGACGATTGCGCTATCTATAAGGATCCATAATATATATACTTTATGGGGTCGGAAAATTATATTGTGGAAATTACAAACGAAATGACAAACTTATATATACCCTTCTCACGAAGGTGAAGGGTATAAAAATACACTTTCAAAAAAGTACATAAAAAAGGTACATTTTTCTAAAATGACTTTAAAGTGATTAAACAATGTTTACAGAATATTGCTTTTACACTTTTTACAATTAAACTGAAAAAGCAATTTTAAAAAATCTTTCATAAAAGTACCAAAAATTTACTTTTTCTAATTTTAAGTATTTGTTACGTACTATGATTATTAGCTTAGTTTTTAATAAACATTTTTAGAAATAACCATTTTAAAAAACGTACTAAACAAAACATTTTTCTATAAAGACTTTAAAGTGATTTCATAAAAAGAAACACTTTTTACAATAATTTAAAAAAGCTACTTTGTTCTGAAACATCTTTCATAAAAGTTGTTACGATTTTTTCTTACCAACACCTTGCAATTACTTAATTTTCTACCTAATGTAAAATCATTTGTTTATGAAAAGTTCCCATGGGGTATACGTCCCTTATTTATTGCATGCAATATATATATTTTTTCCAATAATTGTATTACTGCAGTTTTCTATTTGCCCTCTTTCTTTGAGATGCATTTCTTTGTCTGTCCTTCTTTAACTTACATGATCTCGTAAGTAAATAGAAAAACAAAAAAAAAAAAAGCTGTTTAAATTTATTACGCAATTATTAATATATGGGTAGATGTTCATACTGCTTCTAACCTGATTTTATTACTTGAGTAGAAGTGGTACAGTAAAGTTAAAATTCCCAGTAAAAAAATTCTATTTTAAGTGATATAAAAATTTAAATAGTGATTGTGTAATACAAATAAATTAATAAAATCTACTTAAAAGTTTTAATTATTTCAATTTGTATTTCAATTTAATTGTGGTACTTAATAAAAGGTAATAAAATCTTAAATTTTGATTAGAGGACTTGTTTCAAATGTTATGTTCTTATTATGTAGGAAGACCACATGTTCCTAGTGGGTGATTTGTCACACAAATATTTTAATTATCCTCAGGAGCCTACATCCAAGAGGAAATCTAAAATACTCAAGAAAACTAATTTGTGGCACTAGGCCACAAAATCTAGGTCTGAATTCTTAAGGAAAAACTCGATAAATGTTACCAAAAACCACATGGCTTTATGTAACCAAATACCTTGTTGAGCTGAAAATTACATAATTCCAGAAGTTTCGTTATACTATTATTAAATTATTTAAACTTTTTAAAATATGAAAATTATTTTAGTATTTTAAAATATCTCCTAAAATATGCTAATCCCTAAAACGACAAATTTGATCACGAATTGATAAATTATTTAACAATGTATATTAAATTCATGTTAATTAAACAAATTTCTATAAAAATATATACAAGAAAATGTGTCTTAATCATAATTTAGAACCAAATGTATAACAAAACTGAAAACTTAAATATTATGTTAACTATTTTTAAATGATCTAAATTCAACTATTATTTTTCTAACTACATACTAGTACATGCAAAAGTAAAATAAATTTAAACTAGTTAACTTAAACTAAAATAAAATATTTAAACTAAACACTGCTTAAATTTACTTATTTCAAACAATTAGTAATCAAATATGCTAAATTAAAATTTTCAATATGAATATAAAACTGTCTACTTTTAAACAATTTAAATAGTCTATAAATTACTAAATAAAAACAATTTATATTTTACTTATGCATTTACAAGCCAAAATATTTCATCAAATAATCGAACTCTATATCTGATTCAATATTAAAAATTATAATAATATATATACCAACTGTTTATTTTCCTAAAATTTAACTGAATATCATAAATTATTTCATATTAAATACTATTAGTTATTATAATATTATTTTTTTGTTTGTATTACTAACATTCTTTTATGAGTGTAAAATATTATGACCTTTTTTTTTTTTTGCGTCTAGCTAATTTTTTTTCTTTTATAAAAAGAAATGCAAAAGATATAAAAAATACATCAACAACAACAACACTGTCTGAATGCTGGGCCCATCACATCATACAAGTGGATTTTGGATGCAAATTTTTGTAAGTCTTTTAATTTTTTACGCTCATTTATTTTTCTTACCTTTTATCATTACTCTTAATGTTAACAATTATAAGTAACAAATTGGTCCAATTCCAAATTGTCCCTATTCTTGAATATTAAGTTTTTTTTCCCTTTTCATTCATTTATTTTCTCATTCATTAATGATCAGAATTCTTATATATTTTTGTTTTTTATCTTAAGTTTTTGTTTTGATTTTGTTTCTTTTTTTTTAATAAATATTCATATGAAGTTGTAATGTAAAAAAATGTATTTCTAAAGTCTTATTAATATGGGAAGGATAACCAAACATAATAAGTGAATTTTCGTAAGTGTAAATCATATAATTAGGGACAGATACAAAAATTAATTAGGGTAGACAGTCTGTCAAGGAGTTTGACTATGAGTCATATTGGGTGGGAAATTAATACCCTACACGGCGTAAGATCTAGCCGTCACTTTGTTTGTTGAAACATAATTTTCTTTTTTTTTAAATTCTTTTACACAGTCCAGGGTATTTTATAAGCATGTGGACAGTGTTATATGTTTATGCGTTGTAAATAAACGGGTTAAGAACCATACATACCCAACGTAGAGCTAGCTGGTATATCTCTTCATGCCATTAACCAATGTTCATTTCACACGGTTTCTGTATGCTTTAGAAATCATGTTAATTTTTATTACTCTAACAGAAAGTATCCGACGCATAACAAAGTATCAAAAAAAGTACTTTTTCTAAATTAAAGATTTTTCAATTTAAAGCGTTTTGGTATTGATTTCATGATGTTTTTAGCATTTTTTTTGTACAATTATTGAAAAAGTACTTATTTGACAATAGTATCAAAAAACATCTTTCAAAGTACCAAAAGAGTACTTTTTATAAATTTAGGTTTTCTCTAAAGATTTTTATGATATTTTTTATTTAGGCAATTGTTAATATTAACAGAAAAAAAAAACATTTGTTTCAAAAAAGTACCAAAAATGCCAATTTTTTCAAAATTATTTTAACATTACAATTTTCAAGCATTTAAAGCAATATTTAAATATAAGTTTGTATTTTTACAATGTTTCATATAAGTATTGTTTTCATACAAAAGTGTTTTAATGGTTTTTAACAAATTTTTCTGGGAAATTACTTAATCCAAGATTTCAGCAAAAACTATAAAAATTTAATTTTTTTGTTTTCTCATTTCTGAAGACATTCAGCTCTAAAAATTTTCTGCCACTGTAACTTTTTTTTAATTTGCCACAAAATCTTAAAAATGATTTTGCAATTTCTAACAACTACAAAGCAAAACTTATAAACACCTCATTTGTTTTAAGTAGCTTTTTTAATAATCTTCAAATTTTTCCAACAGATTTTTTGTTTTGTTGTAAAACACATAAAAATTATTACCCAATATAGTATTATTTAAAACAAATAAAACATTCGCTCATAAAGTAACAAAAATAAAAATAATGGTAAAACATAAAGATGACCTCGAAGAACTAGTATTATTTTGCAAACTACACTGAACATTTTTGAAAAGAAAAAAAGTGCAAAAACCATGTAAAACTAACTGCACATTAAAGCTTCATTTTTTTTTTCTTCTCTCTCTACTTACCATCATCTTGTTTAACCAATAAAGCAAATTGTATGTAGCAAGAGTTGTAAGCCAAACCATAACAACAAACTATTCCATCTAACAAAACACCTCCACAATCATCCACCGATCCACACCAACAGCCGACATCCCAGTCACTTTACTTTACGAGACTATACTATACCATACAATACAATCACCTTTCAATCTCATTGACGAGTTCACAGATTTTGTTTTTGTTGGTTGTCTGAGCAGAGTTTGCGAAACGCCCCACTATAATACATCGTCAATGCCAAAATTGTTTACTAATCATAGCACAAAATAGCAGCAACAATTACATTAACACAAACAAAAAAAAAAAAAAATATTGAAAAATTATAAAAAATAAATCTTTTAGTTTATCAAATAACAAAACAAAAAAAACAAAAAAAAAAAAACAAAAAAAATATTATTAAAATGATGACAGCGAGTGTTAATGTTTGGATTTTCGTATATATTTTCTTAAAGTCAAATAGTAAAAAACACCGATAATAAATGTGATCTGCAAGACATTTCAAAAGACACTGGGCAACAAAACAAACAGTTATTTCCAAGTAAAATTAGAAAAACAGTTTTTACACCCATTATATTTTACTACATACCATATGCGTTAGCTTAAAGTGATTTCACAATCCTTATAGCACAAATTATTGAATAATAATTTAAAAAAAGAAATTTAAAAAAAGTATCAAAAGAAAATAAAACGTTTTGGTATCAAAAAAGTACTTTTTCTAAATTTAATTTTTTTTTCCGACTTGATTATAAAATCATCCAAAGATTGTTTTTATTTAAATTAAAAAGTTATTTTGTTTTATAAATTTTTTGGGGCATTTCGGGGATTATTTCTAAAATTTTTGGGAATTCTGGGGAAGTCGAAATGTTGGTTTTTTTACGATTAAAAAAGTTGTAAAGTATTTTTAAATAAAATATTGGGAAATTCCGGAGAAATTTTCTAATTTGGAAATTGTGGGGAAGTTAAAATTTGTGTATTTATTTTAACAACGTTATAATGGATTCTTTAAAATTAGAAAGTAATTTTGTTTAATTTTTTTTGGGGAAATTCCGGCAAAATTTTCACTAAAATTTTTGGTAATTCTGGGGAAATTGAAATTTGTGCATTTTTTTTTACTACTAACAATGTTATGGTACATGTTTTTAAATTAGAAAGATTTATTTTTTCAAAAATTGTTTTTGGGTGAATTTCAGGGATTTTTTCTAAAATTTTTGGGAATTCTGGGGAAGTCGAAATGTTGGTTTTTTACGATTAAAAAAGTTGTAGTTTATTGTTTTAAGTCATAAAGTAATTTTAAATAAAATATTTGGAAATTCCGGAGAAATTTTATAATTTGGGAATTGTGGGGAAGTTGAAATTTGTGTATTTATTTTAAATTTGTTTAAATTTTTTTTGGGGAAATTCCGGAGAAATTTTCACTAAAATTTTTGGTAATTCTGGGGAAGTTGAAATTTGTGCAATTTATTTACTACTAACAATGTAATAGTAAATGTTTTTAAATTAGAAAGTTTTATTTTTTCAAAAATTGTTTTTGGAGGAATTTCAGGGATTTTTTCTAAAAATTTTGGGAATTCTGGGGAAGTCAAAATGTTGGTATTTTTGACTATCAAATAAGTTACGGTTTATTTTTTT
The DNA here is from genome assembly GCA_942486065.2 of Calliphora vomitoria. Lineage (NCBI taxonomy): Eukaryota > Metazoa > Arthropoda > Insecta > Diptera > Calliphoridae > Calliphora > Calliphora vomitoria. Next base: position 17,134,369 of record OW818031.2, on the reverse strand, counting down.
AGTTTTTGTATACATATATTTACAGAATATACATTGTTTTACTATAAGAGAAAAATCTGTCACGTCCGCTATGTCACGTACGATATTAAATTGTATTTATTATAAAATCATCCAAAGATTTTTTTTATTTAAATATGAGGGATTGTAAAGGAAAAATATTTGGTTTAGTGTAAGAAATTAAAAGAAAACCTACGCTTCTCACGAAAAGCCAAAGTAGTAGCTTTTCGAAATTTAAATTTTTGTATTTAAGGCGATTCTTCTGATATTTATCTAAATTTAAAAAACAAATAGTAAAAAATACTTGCTTTGTCAGGAATATGGTAATTTCCACGGACCAGTACGACTTTGTAGTGAATAAATAAATCGGCTGCGCCGATTTGGAAAGGTTTTTATGGAAAGCAAAATTTACCACGGCCAGTTTTTTCGAATTTTCTTAAATCGGAAAACGGATGCACCGTATCGCTAATTTTTTTAAATGTTCGTAGTAAACCAATTTAACATTTTACTGAAAGAAAAATTTACCATGCCCACTTTTTATCGATATATCTAAAATGGCAGAACACCTGGACCGATTTGGGTAATTTGCGTTTGCTATTAGTCAACGTTCGTGGTCCAACAAGATTTGCGAACTATAAATGGTGAATTTTGTGACACGTGTTGAGAGTGTCAACGATTGCGATTATTATAGAATGACACTCATTGGGAATACATCCTCGGATATGCTGTCCTTTCGTCAAATGCTCTTTAAATACGAACATTGTTTTCGATAATTATCTCAACATGCTTCCCATTCATAGATACCATGTGTGATGATATTTTGCATTAGATGCGTATTGAACACCAAATCAAAATTTGCAACTGAGCGAGGAAATTTACAACGAGGCTTTGATATTAATTGAAAATGTGTGGTTATCGAACGAGTAATTATCCGATACACGATGCATTTAATCAAGAGCTGCGACGCGAAAATAATACGTTTGCTATGCCTTGAGCGAATCAGTTCGAACAAATGTTCCACTGTTGAATCGACAACAAAAATATGCGGATTTTGTTTTGTGGACGCTACAGCTCGAGCTGCAGAACTATCAATCTGGAGAAGTATTTTCCAAACAATTGTTGGAGTTTGACAAAGGCAAAATACCGGTTGACATTTCACTGCATCAAAATCAGAACTCATCGGAAAGGTGTTTCCAAACATTGCACAAAATTACAAAAATCATGATTTTTTGAGCGAACGTGCTGTATATTGACTGCGAATAATATTGATAGCGACGAATTGAATTTTAAGATTCAAACTGAAATTGCTGTCATCGAAACAACAATACTTAAAGCAAACTACAAAGGAGAAGACGTGGCTCCCATCGACATGCCATTCGTGTATCATGGAACATTGCTGTGAACGAAATTATGATATCACAGATCGAAAAAAGTATTTCTTTATTTTAATTGGTTACCTGAACATCGATATTTCAATCAAAATGTAAATAGAAGACCATAAGATTAATTGTACATATTTTCAAATGAAATAAAAATCAAACATACCCCAAACGTATCGCACTGGTTCTTCTAAAGCAGCGAAAGGCATTGAGCTCTCAAATGAGCTCTCTTGTTTTTGTTTTCACATGTACGCAAGCACATACATTCAGTGTTACCATCTGTCCAGTTTTCCCTTTTTTTGCAAGTTTTTTCAGATGCAAAAAGTTTTATTTTTTTAAAAAAAAGTTTTTTGGAAAATTGTAAACCTATGTTATCAATAAGTTGAACCGTTTATTTCATAATGATTGTCTCCAAATTCGTTTACTAAATGGGGAGATTGATTTAAATATATTTAAAGTACTAAATTCACATAAATTATCTCAGTTTGATTTATGTACGAATTGAGTTTTCTAATTTTAGTATGTATGTACTTAAAAAAAGGTTTTTTGTTGAAAAAAAAGTTTTTTTTTTAGAAATAAAAAGTTTTCTTCAAAAAATATATGGCAACACTGCATACATTGTATAAAAACAATCAAAACCAGTCAGTCTCGCATGAGCATTGATAGAAGCAGGTTGTGTTACGCTTTTCGCTTTTTATGCTTGTTTATTTCAGTTATTGTTTTTTTTTTCTCAACTTTTTATTCAACTCATACAACTACAATATTTAAAAACTGTAGTGGTGTGAGTTTGCCTTTCGCTGTTCTAAAGAGAGTCAACTCAAAATTTTTCACTTTTGCAAGAAATCGAAGTACAGTGGTCACATCTATCCACTGTAAAAATCTTACATCATTTTCTCTACTTTTCGCAAAAAAAATACAGTTTTTTGCCTCTACTGAAAATTTTTTAACTTTGAGTTGACTCTCTTTAGTGGAACCAGTGCGAATAAAAATTATCATTTTTTTTCTCTTTTTAACTATTTTTATACCCTTCATCATGAGTGGCAAGGGTATATATAAGTTTATCATTCCGTTTGTAATTTCTACATTTTTCATTTGCGACCCCACAAAGTATATATCTTCTGGATCGTTATAGATAGCGAAGTCGATATAGCAATGTCCGTCTGTATGTTGAAATTAACTTTCCGTAAACCCCAAATAACTTACAAACATAATTTATACATCAATATATCGGGAATTCTTCCCGCTCGGTTGCTATTTAAAATCAAGAAAATCTACACTCAAATGGCTGAGATATAAGGAAAAAAAACGGGACAATCTCGATTTTTGGCCTATTTTTAATCTATATCTGAATTACTAAGCCATTAATATAGACAATATGGATATCTAATTATTTCACAGTCCATTGCAACGATTTATATAAGGCTATAGTAATTTGGACCTACAATAGGTCAAAATCGGGAAAAATATTTTTTAATCCGAATTTTTTTTTACCAAACTAATTTTTTTGTCGTAAATTTTTTTCACTAATAAATTTAAGAAAAAAAAAATTTAAATTAAAAAAAAAAAAATTTCGAAAAATATTTAAAAAAATAATTTTGAAAAAATTTTTTTTTTAAATTTTGAAAAAAAAAATTAATTTTGTTTACCTTAAAAAATATTTAAAATTTGTATTTTAAAGTATAGATTGGTGAAGGGTATATACGATTCAGCACAGCCGAATATAGCTCTCTTACTTGTTACACATTTTAAACAGCATCTTACAAATCGAACACAAACATTTTTTCTAATTTGGACAGGACAACGTCTAATTCAGAATGCAGCAAAAAATATACCTCCTTGATCGCATTCATTTAGAGTATATAATAACAGAAATACTTGCATTTGTCCTTAACCTTTAGTATAATTTAGCACGCGACATATTTTCAGTTCATATTTGCAATATGGGTTAGTTCAAGTACATTTAACAAAAGCTTCTTATTATTATTTATTGGTTAGACATACTTTTTATATAGTGATTTAATAACTTTAACTCTATAGCAAATATAGTTCTTGCTTTCTTTACTGCTTTCCGCCATGTTTGCTTGCAGGTATAAGACTCAAATTAATATTTTTCTTTATATCGAGGAACTTTTTCTTTCTGATACAATATTTTTCATTTTTATCCTTTTCACCATGAGTGGCAAGGGTATATATAAGTTTGTCATTCCATTTGTAATTTCTAAATTTTTTAATTGTGACTCTACGAAGTATATATATTCTGAATCGTTATAGATAGCGAAGTCTATATAGCCATGTCCATCTGTCTGTTGAAATCAACTTTCCGTAGCCCCCAAATAACTTACATACATGATTCAAACATAAATATATCGAGAATTCTTCCGGTTCGGCTGCTATTCAAAACCGACTCAATTGGCCCAAAAATGACTGAGATATAAGGAACAAAACAGGACAACCTCGTTTTTTAACCTATTTTTGATCGATATATGGATTACTAAGTCATTAATATAGGCAATATAGATATTTCAAAGACCTTAGAAACGGCGTATATAAGGCCAAAGTAGGTTGGACGTAGAATTGGTCAAAATCGGGAAAAATATTTTTAACCCGATTTATTTTTCTTTACCAAAAAAAATTTTTTTGTTATAAAATTTTTTTCACAAATAATTTTTTTTTTTTTAATTGAAAAACTAATTTTTAAAAAAAGTCTTTTGCCCTAAATATTTTTCGCTAATAAATTAAAAAAAAAATTTGGTTAAATTTTGTTTACCTAACAAATATTTAACTTTTATAATTTGGTAAAGGGTATTAAGATTCGGCACAGCCGAATATAGCTCTGTTACTTGTTTTCTTTCAGGTATTTATCAATTTCTAAATCACTTCATGGCATCTTCTCAGCTGTTTTATTGCAAAATATTTATACTTTATAATAAAAGGCATTTGTTTTTGAAAATAGATACACTTACGATTGCGAACGCGACACACTTTTTAAATAAAAATGTTTAGCCACTTGATTAGAACATTCAGAGATTACTGATAACAAACTATCATTTAGGTACAATATGGCGACATTATAATATAAAGAAAATAAAAATTTTATCATTAATCGAGCTTTGTTCGGCCTCCTTTAATATTTATTATGTATGTGAGACTTCCATGAACTTTCTGTTACCCTGTGTAAAGTAATGAGCAGTTTGCTTTGTTTTTGTTTGATTTCTTCAGTTCAAACTCAATTGAAATAAAACTGACAAAACGTAAAGTTTGTTTATTATTGTATTGTTTAACAACAAAAACCAAAACAAATTTATTGCAAACTTAAAATAATACTTATTTTACTGGTGGCAAAAACAACAAAAATTTAAAACTCCATGCACCAGGTAGTTTTCAGATACAACGATTCATGTAAAGATACAAATAAATAATACAAAATAAATAAATAAATATATGTACGAGCAAAATACAACAATCTACACGTTTAGACACTATTGTTGTTTTTTGATATTTTCTTGTGTTCCAGTTAGGTCAGGTTTCAAATGTGCTGCATTTGACTGTAAATTTTACAATATAAAAAAAAAACACAAATTCATTTGAATCTCTGCTCGTGTTTGGATGCAAAAAGTTTGCGAGTAAAACAAAAATCAAACAAAATAATAGCAACTAAACTAAATTAACAACGAAAACAATAGCAATAGCTGACCATTGGAGTGGACCACCTTGTGTGACCTTCTTTAAATTTTTTGTAATTTTTTTAATATGGAGTACCCTATACTGGGTAATTATATAACGAAAGCTTGAAAAAAAACTAAATTATTTAACATTAATATACAAATTTTAAAATTCTAGGAATCGAATCCGAAGAGCTATACAGTTGAAATATATGTGTAGCCTTGAAAAATATGCACGCAATTCAACCCGGGATTTCCCCAAATCTCTAAGCTATAGAGAGAGATTTTATTTGAATTTATAACGTTTGAGAATATTCGAGAGAAGCTTTTGCAAATACAAGATACTATAGTTTGTGCTTGTCATTAATTTCCTTCAAAATAACTTGATGATCGTTGTTCTCCTCAGCTGCTTTATCGTAAAGTTCTTTAAACTCAGGATCTCTTATCATTTTCCCCAAGTACCACATTGTTGCTTTCATTCTTCTTAGAAACAAGTTTTACTTATTCCAAAATATATGTTTTTAAAAACATATAGCGAACGCGACACACTATGAAAATCAAAATAAAATGTTTAGTGTAATACAGTACCTTTTTTTAGTTAAAGCCATTGATTTGAATTCAAATTTTCTGCCTTGATTATAACGATCGTATGACAAGAACGCGACATTAGTACATGAATTAAAAAAAGGTTTCTCTTAATTTAAATTATAAACTAATATTTCCATATTACTTTCTTTTAGCTAGTGTATTTTAAAGTCGTTTTATACTTTTCACTTAACACTTTAACCATTTCAAAATACATTGTAACAAGCCATAAAAAAAATGGCAAAATTACAATATAAAAATATCTAACACAATACCGTACAAATATGGACATTATTGGCTTAAAAGAGATCAACAAAAAAAAAACACTTTAAACAAGTATTAAGTAAGTTAAATATGTAATTAAATGATTAATTGATATAATGTTTGCAAACAAATTAAAACATTAAATTTAGTAGTAAGTAATGGTTAGAAACTAAGTTATAATGCAAATTGACAACTTCAATGATTAAAAACCATGGCAAATCCTAGTAATGTTTTTCAGTGACTTTTACTTACTACTTGACTTGGCAGCCACACTTGGTTATTTGTCTGGCTAGTTTAGGATTTAGTGCAGGAAATTTAATTTAGGGACAAGGGATTTTATTGGAGCTATTTTCAAAAAATACTTCAGGAATTGCTTGGGGATGAAATTACAAAAAACTAGCAATACCTACAACTTATTTTATATTATTGGGCTAGAAATTAGATATAAATAAGATTGAAAACACCTTTCATTACAGCTATATATCAAAGACATGTAATATGGGCATTTCCATACTCAAGAACGTGACATTCTGTATTGTAAGACATATTGTATATTGCATTTGGGAATCAAGAACGCGACATTCTGTCATTCATATTGTTGATTGTATAAGGTAAATTACACGGCCATGAAAGCGACATTCGTACGCATTTGAAGTGAACAAAACTACAGAAATAGTAATATTGTTTTTATACCCTTCAACATGAGTGGCAAGGGTATATATAAGTTTGTCATTCCGTTTTTAATTTCTACAGTTTTCATTTGCAACCCCACAAAGTATATATATACGAAGTCGATACAGCCATGTCCGTCTGTATGTTGAAATCAACTTTCCGTAGCCCCCAAATAACTTACAAACATAATTGATACATCAATATATCGGGAACTCTTCCGGGTCGGTCCCTATTTAAAATATAGAAAATCGGCCCACAAAGGACTGACATATAAGGAAAAAACCGGGACAACCTCGATTTTTGGACTATTTTGATCTATATCTGGATTACTAAGTCATTAATATAGACAACATGGATATCTAATGATATATATTTCAAAGTCCATTGCAACGATTTATATAAGGCTACAGTAATTTGGACCTACAATGGGACAAAATCGGGAAAATTATTTTTTAACCCGAAAAATTTTTTTTATAATTTTTTTTCCAGTAATAAATTTAGAAAAAAAAAATTTTTTAAAAATTTAAAAAAAAAATTTGGAAAAAAATTAAAAAAAATTTAAAACAATTTTGAAAAAAATTTTATTTTAAATTTTCAAAACAATTTTGAAAAACAAAAAAAATTTATTTTGTTTACTTAAAAATATTTTAAATTTTTAGTTAAACATTTTTAGGTAGAATAAACATTTTTTTAAAAAATTAAAAAAAAAAATTTAAAACAATTTTCAAAAAAAACAAATTTTTGAAAAACAATTTGAAAAAAAAAAAAAATTTTTTAAATTTTGAAAACAATTTTGAAAAAAGAAAAAATTAAAATTAATTTTGTTTACCTAAAAATATTTAAAATTTTTATTTTTAAGTATAATTTAGTGAAGGGTATATAAGATTCGGCACAGCCGAATATAGCTCTCTTACTTGTTATTGTTTCCATTTATCTATAACATTTTAGTTGCACTATGTTTGGTGCAAAAGGTAGTTTGTGTCCTTTTGTTGTTTCCAGTATATTAACAATAAACAACTTCTTAAAAATCCAGTATTTACAATAGATGGTGTATCTTTTGAACGCGGTTTTTGTTTTTAATAACTTATATGCCATTTTAAGCTATATGTCTGCTATTTATTCTCACTTAGTTATTCTACATTACAGTGTAAACATCAATGATTTTTTTTGCTTTTATGCGGGAAGTTTTGCTTTACTTCTTTAATTTGAAAGAAAGTGCCGCTGAAGCACACCGATGGCTCATCAAGGCTTATGATGAATGAGTTCCATCGGTTTCAATGTGCGAGAGATTGTTTGTTCGGTATAGAAGTTGCGATTTTGACACATAAGACAAAAATCGCCCAGACCATACATAAAAGTTTGAAGACCAAGAATTGGAGGCATTACTCCATTGATGTCCATTTCATAGCACAATTGTGCAAGCTAACCACACACACATATTCTTATTCTCTTTGGTTTAGTAGTCACTGAGACAGCAACGAATGAACATGCTAAGCGGGTGTATTGCAATTTTTCTGAAAGAAATATTTGGATTGCTTAATATATATTTAGAACTTTAAAAAATCATTGAAGTTTTGTCTGGGTTTTTACTTCAATTTACTTCTGTGAACAATTTTTTTCAGATTTCAAATGATTTGAATCTAAACAACGTAATAAAATAAGAAAAAAAATATTTTTCATTTTTACAAATTTGTCGAACTCTAAATTAATAAGCTATTATAATATCTATCAGACAATTTGAGTAAGATTGTTGACTTGATTATTATTAACAAATAAAGCCTTAAAAATATTAACATCTTTTATTTAGTTCACTAAACTTTTCTTTCAGTCGAGCTCTCTTTCGCTCACCAACATAAATACAGTTTTAGCTTAAGGCATCTCTGCATTACTCTAGAAGGTTCTATCAGGAATACGCTTCACTTTGGAACAGAGTACCCGATATTGGCTTGATTCGTTCTTGACCTCAAAAAATGAGCATTTCTTTTGGCTCGTAATCCATATATTGCCAGTAAAATGGGAAAAGGTCATTGCTAAAAATGGCCAATGCTTTTAGTAAGTTTATATTGTACAACAAATGTTTCAAAATAAAAGCTAAAAAATCCAGCATTTTTAATTAATTTAATTGACAATTGTAATATTGAAATATTTTCATTCCTTTTCTTTAGTACGATTTAGCACGCGACATATTTTCCCGCCACGTTTATAATAAGGACTAGAGCAAGTAATTTTAACAATTATTTATTTAATAATATCTTTAAATCCTAACAAAGGCCAGGGACTGACAGTCCATTTAAAAATAAACTAAATTTAAATACTCTATTTTGTTACTTTTATAACGAAAACACACAAAATCTGGCATTGAAAGTGAAATGTAAAATGTAAAAACAGCAAACACCAAAAAGGAAACCTTTTTCTTTTGTGGCCTTAAACAAAATCACCATCATTATCCTACGATCAATGACATTCCACAAAAAGCAATTTGAAACCAAACTGACCATAACTAAATGACTAAAATGGTATTTTTACATGTAGCATTGAAAAATCACTGCATAAATTTTCATAATCATTTACATTTTGTTTTTGTTTTTTTTTTCTGTTTGAATCTTAAGCTTCTTTTGTCTTCTGTTTGCTCTCAATAGGCAACATTTCGGCATCCATATGCAACATCAATTTGCCACACAGAGATTGCAAACATTCAACGGCTGACAATCATTGTCAGTATTTCATCAAAAAACACTACACTCCGTTGCAAGTTGCTGCGGCTGCTGCTGCAAAGACGACGACATTGTACCACAAATGAAGAAGACGTTTGAGGCACAAAAAAACTATTCCACACAATAGAGGTTAGCAACGGTAACTTGCTACAAACACACACACAGATACACACTCACTCGCTCGCTCACTCACTACAATAGAAGTTTTTGTTGCTGTTTTATGTTGTTACCAACATTTGCTACAACAATGCTGCTAACAAAAAATGTAAGTGGAAAAACTGTTAAAATAAACTGCAGCAACAACAGCAACAAAAATTATAGTAAAGTGATCAAAGTTTATAGTGAGTGAGTGAACAAAAAAATGAAAAAAAAAAAAAAAAATAGTGAAATAAAAAGTTTTTAAAAGAAAAATACTTCCTTATGAGATGGATTTACAATCAATGAGTATTTACAACATAGTGAGTGCCTGGCTTGACTAGCAATTGTACGAGTACAGTGTAATTTAGAGCCAATGAAGTCAACATGGCCAAAATACAGAATACAAAAAATATTAGCAGAAAAAAGGGGACAAGTAGTAGAGTGTAGTGGAGGCTCATACAGAATTAGTAGTTGCAATTGTTGTTGAAGGTACACAAAGTGCTGCAAAAGAATAGAAGACAATAAATGAATGGTTTTACATGCTCAGTTGAATGGATGACTGGCTGGTTGGTTAGATAGATGAATAGTTGGATGGATGGACGTATCAATAGATATGGCTGGTGGTAGTATGGTAAATATTATTAGAAATTTTATGTAGATACTTTTACTTTACCGGGCCATAAGATGGAGATAGAGAGACAAGGTAGAAGACGAAATGGAGTGAAAAAAAAAGTTCTCAAGTAATCATTATTAAACCAAATAAAAGTCTGTATTTGTGTGCAGTTTGTCGCTTTTGTTGCAAAATGAAGATGAAGAAAAAAACCGTAAATAAATGTTGCTAAGGGGTTAGTCCAGCAGTTGGAAGAGAGATTTAAAGTACATACTTATAAAAGCACTGTACACGAAGGGAAAAAATATAGTTGCACATGTTTACCATAACCATTTCAACATGTTTAAAAGTTATTTAAAAATATGATGGTCACTGTAATTATGTATATGATTGCAGTAACCATAATATGTTTAAGTTATCATACACATCATGGTAGCAATCATATATATGATTGTGGTGAATATATATATATATGTTTATGGGAATCATGTTCATGATAAATCATTACATCATAATATGTTGTTCTCAGATTTGGTTATCATCTGAGGACATATTATTGTAAAGTAATATCTACATCATAAAAATGGTTACCACAAACATATACTTTGTTACTACAATCATATATGTGATTGGTACAATCATGTGAGTGGTACCTTAAATATATAAAGGTTACAGCAATCATTTATATAATTACAGTGACCATAATATTGTTAAAAATGATATCGGTAAAAATTCGAGATGTTGGGACATGTTAGTGATGTGAAGAACAAAACCCGTGCACGTAGCTCAAGAACAACTGAGAATATTGCTTCTGTATCCCAAAGTGCTGAAGAAAACCCAGGTTTGTCCATTCCTCGTCGTTCTTTGAAATAGGGCATTCCACAAACGTCATTACACCGTATTTTGCATAAAGACTAGGGTCTTAAGGCTTATAAAGTTCAGTTAACACAAGAACTCAAGCCGGCCGATCATCAACAACGTCGTGTCTTTGCTGATTGGGTCCTTATTATTATCTCTCGAAGAGGTGATCACAATTGGCCACCGAGATCTTGTGATTTAACACCTTGCGACTTCTTCCTTGGGGCCACGTGAAAGCTAAAGTCTACGCCAATAGCCCAGCGTCGATTCAAGACCTCAAAGATAGAATTCGATAGACACATGAAAAGGATATGGTTCTGTAAGCATGGTCGTCGTGGCCATTTGGCAGATGTTGTTTTTCATTATTAAAGGCATACCTTCCTCTTCATTATGAAATAAACATCCGATCATCTCAAAAAATGCCATTTTTCTTTGAATACCAAAATAACACCTCTTGATAGAAAACCCGTTATATTGTATGAAAACATTTTCTACATTGGAGATGGCATCCAGTTAAATTCGGTTCAATTTAAAACATACTTTAATTTTTGCTGTACATTAGACTGTCCACAAAAAATCGATTTTGGAATCTTGTTGGTCTTAACCCCACAAAACGATTCCCCTTTCCAGATATTGAGATAGCCGAAATTTGAGCTCGATTAAACGACGTTAACCCGTGCCGCTCGTCGCTCAAAGTTTGAAAAAATCAACATTTTTGGCCAAAAAGCTAACATAAGAAGTTATAACTCCAGAACGGTAAATAATAGAAACACGATTAGTATCTCAAAACAAAGCTAATATTGTTCTTCAAAATTTATTTTATATACATTATTCTTGTTACTTTAAGCCAAACAGAGTTACAACAGCTTTTGTCTCCAAAAACGTGACCTAGTCGCGGTAGGAGCATACTTCGTATATTTTGATATTATGTGAAAAATGTTGCTAGTAAGTACATATTTTTACATTTTATTGTTATTGAATCATAATGTACATAGATTTAGTATTTCAAAAAGATATAAAACACAAAAATTGGTTGAAAAATGTAAAAGTTATTAAAAATTCCCCAGGCCATTAACGTGTTAACTTAATTAACATTAACTTGATTATGATATGTGGAAAAAAATTTAACTTATTTTGAAAACTATACGAATAAAACTATTTTATTACATAAAATATATCTATGTTTGCTCAAATATAAGTTTTTTTCCTTAAAATATAACGTGAATCTGTTCTCAGCTATGGTCAAAAAAAATTTTTTTTTTAGACGACAGTTTCAAAACACCATTTTCAGTTTTTTTTAAACTTTGTTAATCAAATTTTTAAATTTTTTAAATATCACCGGGGGGTTTATGGTCAATAGATTAGGGAACAAAACAGTGAAAAAATTAGGTCAATACCTCTTATAGTTCAGGTGTACCTGCGGTTTGAATTCTGCGGATTTCGCGAAAAACTCATTTTTTTGGAATGTTTTAGAAAATATGTCATAATTTTTTATTGTTATACATTTTAACCAAAATATTTACAGAATATTATTTCTCAGATATTAAAAAATATGTCCCTGAAGTTATATATAAATCGGGAAATCCTAAGGCGTAAACTTTGGAGGTCAAAGGTCAAATTTCGCAATATTTGGAAATTCACGTTGAAACATATGGAAATAAACTTTATTTGTCGACCATATTTACTAAAATTACAGGATTTTATGGTATATGGTCCGATATTTAGAATAACATAAAAAAAAAATCAAATTAACCCTTTAAAGCATTTGGGTCAAATATGACCCCAAAGTTAATAAAATCAATTTTAATAAATTTAAAAATAAAAAAATGAATATAATTTATATTCAGGAATTATACTAATTTTTTTTTATTTTTAAAATTATATAGAGCATTATTAAAATTGATTTTTTTAACTTTGGGGTCATATTGGACCCAAGTGCTCTAAAGGGTTAATTTGGTTTTTTTTGTTGTTATTTTAAAATACTATAAATTCCTGTAATTTTAGTAAATATGGTCGACAAATAAATAATTTTGCCATATGTTTCAATAAGAATATGACTAAAACTGAAATTTTACATGATCCAAAGGGTTAATTATTATTTTTTTTTTTTCTGAATATAAATTATATTAATTTTTTTATTTTTAAATTTATTAAAATTGATTTTATTAACTTTGGGGTCATATTTGACCCAAATGCTTTAAAGGGTTAATTTGATTTTTTTTTATGTTATTCTAAATATCGGACCATATACCATAAAATCCTGTAATTTTAGTAAATATGGTCGACAAATAAAGATTATTTCCATATGTTTCAACGTGAATTTCCAAATATTGCGAAATTTGACCTTTGACCTCCAAAGTTTACGCCTTAGGATTTCCCGATTTATATATAACTTCAGGGACATATTTTTTAATATCTGAGAAATAATATTCTGTAAATATTTTGGTTAAAATGTATAACAATAAAAAATTATGACATATTTTCTAAAACATTCCAAAAAAATGAGTTTTCCGCGAAATCCGCAGAATTCAAACCGCAGGTACACCTGAACTATAAGAGGTATTGACCTAATTTTTTCACTGTTTTGTTCCCTAATCTATTGACCATAAACCCCCCGGTGATATTTAAAAAATTTAAAAATTTGTTTAACAAAGTTTAAAAAAAACTGAAAATGGTGTTTTGAAACTGTCGTCTAAAAAAAAAATTTTTTTTGACCATAGCTGAGAACAGATTCACGTTATATTTTAAGGAAAAAAACTTATATTTGAGCAAACATAGATATATTTTATGTAATAAAATAGTTTTATTCGTATAGTTTTCAAAATAAGTTAAATTTTTTTCCACATATCATAATCAAGTTAATGTTAATTAAGTTAACACGTTAATGGCCTGGGGAATTTTTAATAACTTTTACATTTTTCAACCAATTTTTGTGTTTTATATCTTTTTGAAATACTAAATCTATGTACATTATGATTCAATAACAATAAAATGTAAAAATATGTACTTACTAGCAACATTTTTCACATAATATCAAAATATACGAAGTATGCTCCTACCGCGACTAGGTCACGTTTTTGGAGACAAAAGCTGTTGTAACTCTGTTTGGCTTAAAGTAACAAGAATAATGTATATAAAATAAATTTTGAAGAACAATATTAGCTTTGTTTTGAGATACTAATCGTGTTTCTATTATTTACCGTTCTGGAGTTATAACTTCTTATGTTAGCTTTTTGGCCAAAAATGTTGATTTTTTTCAAACTTTGAGCGACGAGCGGCACGGGTTAACGTCGTTTAATCGAGCTCAAATTTCGGCTATCTCAATATCTGGAAAGGGGAATCATTTTGTGGGGTTAAGACCAACAAGATTCCGACATTTTTTTTTCCCCATACAAATAGTGGACAGTCTACTGTACATACATAGTTGCAAAATAATTAAAAGGTGGTTTTTATTTTAAAGTCTCTCTTTTCAAAAAGAACCGACTTTAGTGTTTGACTATGATTATGGGCCAATGGGCAGCTAATATTAATTGTTATCATAAGAAAAAAGCACGTTGTTAAATAACAAAAACTTACTAAATATTAAATTAATACAAATAAATATTTTATTTGAATTGGTCGCGTTCTTGTACCTAGTGTGTCGATTATGGATGGCAACCGAATTGCAGTTGCGTTGCCACAGGGCAACCACAAATTTCTGGTTGCCAGTTTGGCAACAGAAATGATAGATGCCAGTTGCCATCTGTAATACCACATAGGAAACTGACAACACAACAGAAGTTCGGTTGCCATCCATAATCGACCCATAAGTCAACGTTTGAATTTAAATCAATATTTAGTGGCTTTTACCAAAAAAAAAAGTTACTGCATACAATACTTAAACTAAACATTTTATTTGGATTTTCAAAGTGAGTCGCATTCGCTATCTTAAGTATATCCTTTTTCAAAAACAAAAGTTTTTATTATTTTAACATGTATATTTATATGGCTAAAGCATTTGTCTTAAGAAAAAGGGAATTTTTCATAGAAACATTCCAAATTTCACAGAAAACATGTAAAACAAACAGCTGCTAAATAAAAAAGCACAAATATTTTTAGAGAAATTTCCAAGATAGTAAGAAATACACGATGCTAAAGTGAAAAAGGCTTGGAAAACGACCTAGTTTCAGAAACACCCTCAAAGTTATTCTAAAAAAAAACCGTTTTCAGAGATGTTCGTCAGCTTATCGACCTGTAACTCAGTCAGTTTTTGTCCGACTTTAAATTTGTTTAACGGGTTTGGAAAGAAAACTGATTATGTTTTAAAATGAGATGCATTTATTGATACATTTGTAAGTTATGAGTATTGTTTTTGTTATGAATATATATTTTTATACGAAAGCTTATAAAAATTTAAATAACTACTGTTGAATTTAAAATATTACAAAAAAAAAAAAAAAAAATAAGGCGAAACTTTTTATAAAAAATGTGCACAATTTCTTGGAATATACGTTTTATGTATACATTTTATGAAAGCTTAAGCTTTTGCCTATCCATAATCGGTCCAAAAATATGTGAGTTAGAGGTACTAAAGGTACTACAACCTACACTAAACAGTTTTTTCAAAATAACTCAAAATTTTGAGGATGTTTTAAAATCTTTGAAAACGGTTTTAGTGTGTTCTCAGCTAGGTCTACAACCCCCATTAAGTCGCTTTTCAAGTTCTGAAAAAAGTGTTATTTTGTAACAGAAGGATATTATGCTAACAAAAAATTGTTTAATTTGAAAACCTAGCAAGCAAATATCGGGAAAAGAAAGAAGTAGTAAGAGAAAATATGTCGCGTGCTAAATCATACTAAAGGTTGTCAAAAAATTACCACTATCAACAAAAAGCGTTATTATTCAACAATAGTTTAAAACAACTAAGAGTGCTCTATACGGCTGTACCAAATCTTATATACCCTTCTCCAAATTATTCTTTAAAATAAATAAAAAAAATTTTGCCAAAAAAAAAAAAAAATTGGTAAACAAATTTTGTTGAACAAACTTTGGAGCAATAAAAATAAATTGGGAAAATAAATTTTGTCGAAAAAAAAAAATGGTAAAAAAAATGTTTGTTAATAACATTTTTTAAACCATCAAATTTTTTACCATTTTCTCCCCTAAAATATGTCCCAAGATTTTGGCGTTTAGTCCATGCGAAGATGAATCAGTCAGTACTACTAAATAGGAATATTAACTGTTATATTTGATTTTAAAACGTTGTTTTAAATTTAAAAATTTGTTATGAATAAAGCCTTACATATTTATATTTCATTCGTTATCAACAAAATTTCTCTGTATGGCCCCAACCCCTTAAATCCGTTGGCTAAACATCTACAATATTTATAGAAAAGTAGAACCAAACCATCATTTGTTATGTTCAATTCTATCTATATTTTTCCTCTTGTATATGTTTTTCTTACACGTCTTGTAGTTTCTTTTTTTCTCAACTATTTTTTAGGTTAAAGTCAAAATAAGCAATATAAATGTACTCATACTCTGTGTGCCACAACAAACATTTATTGGCGACTTAAAGAAAGAAATAAAAACCTTCCTTTTGGACACATCTGAAAAGAAAGAGCAGTGAGTTTGGAAAAAAATACAAACACACACACTATATAAAAGAAAAACTATCAATAGATTTTATGCTTTTTAATGCTGTATTGTTGTAGTTTTTTTTTATTTTCTTATTACAGCCGTGTGGTGAAAGATACATTTAAACTGTCGTCAATGTTTGCTGTTGTTGGTTTGTTGGTTGGTTGTTGGTCTGTACTCAATTTGAGATCGTGTTGAAAGCAACGCTTTAAATTTTATGTATTATGAATCTTATTTTTCTTTCCTACTACGACTATTTTCTATTTTTAATTTTCGTTTTATTTATATTTCTTTGTTTGCAGTGACTTCCTTCTTTCTTTCTTAAATATAAATGAAAATGGAATCAACTGATTCAATGAAAAAAATTCAAAAAAAAAAAAAAACTTTCAAATAATAAAAGTTTGTGAAAAAAAAAAAAACGGCAAAGAAATTATTAGATTGTCGTAGGCAAATTGTTGTAGGAATCGATAGACTGACAGTAAAACGCAAGATAGACATTTGAAAAGTATGAATTTTAAACATGAACTAAATTAGTTCAATTATGTTGTACAAGTTTTCAACGCAAATGCTAAATGGAATATGTCAAAACAAACAGCCTTAGCTGTGCAAAATAATAATTGTAGGCGAGTTTGATGACAATCAGAAAAGTACTCAATTATGAAACTTAAAATTAAAGGGTATTCCAATAGGGACTTCAGATCATTGACAGCTGTTCGCTTCAACTGTTGAATTTGCAGTCATTTATTCAGTTTGTTTTGCCAAATCACTATGGACGGATATTGCTTTCACCAACACGTGCAAATGATAAATTTTTTTTTTTATAAAAAAATCGATTTCTGGTTGAAAATATAAGCCCTTTTTCCAGTTGGACAACTGTTTACTTGTAGGCCCTTTAATGTTTTTTATTTAGTTTTCATTAAAAAACACGAGTTTTGGTTCAAAAAATATGTGTGATCAAAGAAGATCATACTTTTTTCATTTGGACTACTACTTAGATTTATAGCCTCTTTTATGTGTTTCTTGATTTTCATATAAAAATTGTTATTTGGTTGATCCCAGAAAAATTGTAAAATTTTTTCTATCAAAAAATCGATTTTTGTTTGAAAATATAAGTGATCGCAGACGATCTTCCTTTTTCCATTTCGACATTTATTTACCGATTGCCACTTTTATGTTTTTTATTTGATTTTCATTTAAAAAAAAGATTTTTGGTTGAAAATATAAGTGATCACAGATGATCTGCCTTTTTCCATTTGGATCACTTTTATGTTTTTCTTGATTTTCATATAAAATTCGATATTTGGTTGATCACAGATGATCTTCCTTTTTCCGTTTGGATCTCTATTTACCGATTTATAGTCACTTACTTGATTTTATATTTAAAATCTATTTAGGATTGAAAATATAAGTGATCACAGATGATCGCCCTTTTCCCATTTGGACCACTATTTACCGACTTGTAGGCAATTTTATGTTTTTAATTTGATTTTCATTTATAAAAAGATTTTTGGTTGATCAAAGAAGATCGTACTTTTTTCATTTGGACTACTTTTATGATTTTCTTGATTTTCATATAAAAATCGATTTTTGGTTGAAAATATAAGTGATCACAGATGATCTTCCTTTTTCCATTTGGATCTCTATTTACCGATTTATAGCCACTTTTATGTCTTAACTGATTTTATATAAAAAAAAATCGATTTTGGTTGGAAATACAAGTGATCACAGATGATCATCTTTTTCCATTTGGACTACTATTTAGCGATTTTTATCCACTTTTATGTCTCACTTGATTTTATATAAAAATTTGATTTTGGGTTGAATATATATGTGAAAGAAGATTTTTGATTGAAATTATAAGTGATCACAGATGATCTTAATTTTTCCATTTGGATCACTTTTATGTTTTTATTGATTTTTATTATAAAATCGATTTTGGGTTGAAAATATAAGTGATCACAGATGATCGTCTTTTTTACATTTGAACATCAATTTACCGATTAAGTCCCTTTTATGATTTTCATATAAAAATCGATTATTGGTTGAAAATATAATTGATCACAGATTATCTTCCTTTTTCCATTTGGACCACTATTTAGCGATTTTTATCCACTTTTATGTCTCACTTGATTTTATATAAAAATTCGATTTTGGGTTGAGAATATAAGTGATCACAGATGATCGTACTTTTTACATTTGGACATCAATTTAACTATTTAAGCCACTGTTATGTTTTTCTTGATTTTCATATAAAAATCGATTTTGGGTTGAATATATAAGTGATCACAGATGATCTTCATTTTTCCATTTGGATCGCTTTTATGTTTTTATTGATTTTCATATAAAAATCGATTTTGGGTTGAAAATATAAGTGATCACAGATGATCTTCCTTTTTACATTTGGACATCAATTTACCGATTTAAGCCACTGTTATGTTTTTCTTGACTTTCATATAAAAAAATCGATTTTGGGTTGGATATATAAGTGATCACAGATGATCGTACTTTTTTCATTTGGACCACTATTAGGCACATTCATGATTTTGATTTGATTTTTATTTATAAAACAATTTTTGCTTGAAAATATATGTGATCAAATAAGATCGTACTTTTTTCATTTCAACCGCTATTTACCGACTTATAGCCATTTGTAGATTTTAGCTGATTTTACCATATAACAAGTAAGTGAGCTATATCCATCTGTGCCGAATCTTATATACCCTTCACCAAATTATACTTTAAAATAAAATTATTTTTTTTTTATTAAAAAAAAAAAATATTTTTTCGAAATTGTTTTTTTAAGTTTTTTCCAAAAATTTTTTTTAATTTAAAAATATATTTTTTTTAATTTATTAGTGAAAACATTTATGACAAAAAATTTTTTGTGAAAAAAAATTCGGGTTACAAATTATTTTTCCCGATTTTGACTCATTGTAGCCTTGTATACATCGTTGCAATGGACTTTGACATATCTATCATTAGATATCCATATTGTCTATATTTATGATTTAGTAATCGAGATATATATCAAAAATAGGCCAAAAATAGAGGTTGTCTCGGATTTTTGTTCACATCTCCGTTATTTATTGACGGATTTTGCTGATTTTAAATAGGAAACTTGTCGAAAGCATGTCTGACAGAATTATTGAAGATTTGGATCCCGAAGATATCTGGGATCTTCAGAAAATTGATTTCAACAGGCAGACAGACAGATATGGCTACTCCGCTATCTATAAGGATCCAGAATATATATACTTTATAGGGTCGGAAAATTATATTGCGGAAATTACAAACGGAATGACAAACTTATATATATCCTTCAAAAAAATAAATTTTTAGTTGATTCATCGTTCTGCTCGCGCTTTGCCCATTTTACAGTGATGCTGAATTCTGGATGAATGGTTACATCAACAAACAAAATTGTCGAATTTGGGATGATACCAATCCACATGAGATCCAAGAGCGTTCAATGCATCTCGAAAAAGTCGCTGCTTGCTGGGGGATTTCGGACTGGTGGTGTTATTGGTCTATATTTCTCTGAGAACGATGTTGGCCAGGCCATCACCGTCAACGACGAGAGCTATAGGTATAGATTATAAATTTCTTTTTGGTTTAATTGGATGATATGGACACATGTAGTTTCAACATGACGGCACTACGTGCCACAAAGCTCATGTCAAATTGGACATTCTTTACAATCGATTTGAGGGCATGGTCATCTCACGTAGAGGTGATGTGAATTGGCCAACAAGAGCGTGTGATTTGTCCCCGCTAGACTTTATGCTGTGGAGTTTTCTTAAGTCTCAGGTCTATGCAAATAAGCCTCATACCATGGTTCAAATTCAGCATAATTTATTCGACAGAGTCATGGAAATTTAGACATTTCGGATAGGCTCCAGCCAGGGAAGCCGTGGCAGACATTAGCATGATGTTATATTCCATACATAATGGCATCTATCGATCTTTCAAATGAACAAAAAATCTCGATGATATCTCATACACACTTTGTTTTATTTAAATTTAAAAATAGAAAGCTCTTAACGAAAGACCCTTTTATAATGGCTACTTAAATCTCAAGAACCATTGTTTTAGCAGCCAAAATATTTAATTAAGCTTTACGGTAAATTTTGACTCTAACTTTCAAAATCTAATGACAAACATTGTTACATTTCACATTCGGCAAGCTTCCTTTCCAAAAAACTCCCATCTCAACGAACGGCCCAAAACAAAAATATAGTTGTTGTCTTTGTCTGTTTGAATGTAAACTGTGTTTGTTGGGTCCACTTAAGTAATTTTGACCACAAAACACTCTCTTATCATGTGCAAAAGATTTGTAGAGCAAAATCTTAAATATGTTCAACATGCAAAACAAAACATTTTTATGGCCCCGGCCAGTCAAGTAGCTTTGCGAGCGATTTAAAATAGTTGTTTCTTTAATTTCGTTTAACAATTAACAATAATTTATAGCCAATTATGCGCATGCTCTGCTTAAACTCTATTGCCCAAATACATATCCATCCACAATAATGTTCATGTTTAACTTTTTTTCTTCAGATTTATTTTGTTTGTTTTTTTGCCTGATGTTCATCTAATTTTTATTTTTGCATCGCTATTTAATGGTTGATTGTTGGCCGTTCGGTTGGTCGGATGGCTGGCTGGCTGGCTGGTTGGTTGCATGGTTGGTAGTTGCGATTTAAGCCCAGTCAGTCCAATGCTGCCGCCGCTGTTATACATCTAGTTATATTTATTTAGTTATAGTTGGGAGAGTATGTCATTGCAACAAATGTTGGTGAAAGTTTTTTTTATTTTTTTTGCTATTTTGCCAGTTTTAAACTTGCAACAAAACAAACAATTGTTGTGTGTCTGTGTGTGTGTATTCATATGCTCCATGAGCTGAGATTGGTAATTACACGAAAAACGTACAATAACTATAGAGAAGAAAAAGATTGAAATTGAACATAATTAGGTTAAATTTAACAACGAAAAATCAA
Organism: Calliphora vomitoria; assembly: GCA_942486065.2. Classification (NCBI taxonomy): domain Eukaryota; kingdom Metazoa; phylum Arthropoda; class Insecta; order Diptera; family Calliphoridae; genus Calliphora; species Calliphora vomitoria. Next base: position 17,112,883 of record OW818031.2, on the reverse strand, counting down.
ACAATTTTTCGAGGAGAAATGTTTAAACAGACATGCATTTATACAGATGTAGAAAATTTGTTTCATATGCTTTTTTTCATTGTTTCAGTCAAAACAAATGAGTTAAAGATCAATAATTGTTACATGCACATAAATGTATTTGAAAAAGAATTATATTATGAAAAACTTGTAAATTATATAAATGTAACTTTTTAACGACAGGGACTCTCGAACACAATTCTCCCACCTAGGGCCCTATTGTGTTTTCAACAGACAGACAGACAGACGGACGGACGGACATAGCTAGATCGTCTTAGAATCTTATGAGGACCCAAAATATCTACTATTAGTCAATTCTGAAGGTCTCCTATCATGTCATATTGACATAATGTCCTAATATTTCACAATGTTTTTTATTGTTTTTCAAGCAAAAAATGTCCTAAAATAATACTACTTTCTATGCTAAGTATGTTTATTGTGTTATCGTAACGAACCAGCAGACACCAATGCCGAATGCTTAAGAGTCGGTTAAGCCGAGCCGCCGAGTCGTGATATATTAGGACATTATGACAATATGACTGATAAGAGACCTTGTGAATTGACCATATGTATACCAATGTGGTTCTGCTACAAATATATTATCTTAAAAACTTTAGCTCCACCCCAAAGAAATCATGAGACTTTATTCGATTTATTTTATCATTTAAAGAACAAAATTAATATGAACTATCTTACAATAGCAATAGTATCTAGTGTTAACTACGAAGCGTTTAAAATTTTATCTTTTTTTCTCCACAATTTTTTTTTTGTATATTAAACATACTGCTACAGTTCTTATCAGTTCAAGGAAAGTGTTGTGTTGTGTAGTCTAGTATTGTTTGAATTAATGAAATAATGACTACCAACCAGCTAGGAATCAGTGTGTATCTATGGAACATTTATGTATTTATATTGTTATTGTAATAGTTTGTGGTTAAAAACAACTGCACAGTCGGAAGATAACGACAATGACATGTTTTGGTTACGATTCTATTTTCAAAACTCTGCTCACTGATAAGAACAACAAAACAAGGGAATAAAACAAATAACATAAATGATATAATTTGTGGTTAATTTTGAAATACATTATTAAAAGAAAACAAAAAAACTATAAATTTTATGTGATTTTTTTCAAAGGGGAATTTATATGAAAATAAATATTCTATTTGTTAAAACATGACTAAGAACGATTGCAAAATTTACAAAATTGAAAAGATGAGTATATATCTGTCTTCCTATAGAAAATGTTGTGTCTAATAGATTTTTCTATAGAAACATTTTTGTATAACAGTTCCTTCTATAGACAAATTTGTGCATAACTGTTTTGTTTTCCATAGAAAATCTTGTGTATGGCATTATTTTCTATAGATAAATTTTATTTTGTATAATTTGTTTCTGTAAAAAATAGATTTTTCTATAGAACCTTTTTGTATAACAGTTTTTTCTATTGAAAATTGTGTGTGGTATTTAAAATAGATGGCGCGGTTTTTGTTTTTAATAACTTATATGACATTTTGAAGGTTTTTTTTATTTTTGCTTCAAAAATGTCGAGATTTGTACCAACAAAGCGGAATGTTTTGCTTTACTTCTTTAATTAGAAACATGTAAGAAAGCTATATTCGGCTGTGCCGAATCTTATGTACCTTTAACCAAATTATACTTTAACATAAAAGTATAAATATATTTTTTTTAAATTTTTTTAAACAATTTTTTTTTTTCAAAATTTTGAAAAAAAAAAATTTTAATTTTTCTAATTTTCTTTAAAAAAATTTTTCTTTAATATAAAAATTTTTTTTTTTAGTTCATTAATGAAAAAAATTTATGACAAAAAAATTTTTTTGCGAAAAAAAAATTTGGGTTAAACAATATTTTTCCCGATTTGAGCCATTGTAGGTCCAACTTACTATATATAGCCTTATATACATCGTTGCAATGGATTTTCAAATATCTATCATTAGGTATCCATACTGTCTATATTTATGACTTAATAATAGAGATATAGATAAAAAACAGGCCAAAAATAGAGGTTATCCCGGTTTTTTTTTTCATATCTCAACCATTTGTGTGGCGATTTTCTCGATTTTAAATAGCAACCGATCCGAAAGAATTCCCGATATGTTGATGTATGAATCATGTATGTAAGTTATTTGGGAGCTACGGAAATTTGATTCAGAATATAGATATCGCTATCTGTTACGATCCAAATACTTTGTAGGGTTGCAAATGAAAAATGTAGAAATTACAAACGGAATGACAATCTTATATAAGGACTGAGATCGAAAAATTTTTAACATACATATGGGCAATTCCATGTCATCGTACGTGATATTTGTACGCCTATAGAGTGGAATAGATTTTACAAAAATAAGAGTATCTGAAAAATAATTTGGTATGTATGTTTCATTCATTTAAAAAAATAATAAGTTCTTTCGAAACATTGTTATCCAAAGTATCGAGCGAAATAAGGGTATATCGTACGTGACGTAAAACGGAAGTAATTTTGAGGTACATGTAGAAATATGCGAAAATTTGCGAATCTTTTAATTTCTTACACTAAACGAAATATTTTTCCTTTACAATCCGTCATATTTAAATAAAAACAATCATTGAATGATTTTATAATAAATAAAATTTAATATCGTACGTGACATACCGTACGTGACAGATTTTTCTCTTATAATAAAACAATATATATTCTGTAACTATATGTATACAAAAACTATAAAAATGAATAGAAAATATACATTCGGTTTCAATAAACAATTTTATAATAGCGTGTGTGCTAATTGGGAGCATAGTTTTGACCGCAATTTTAGCCCAAAACACGCCAATTATATTAAAAAATTAAATATGGTCAGTTTAAACTATTATTTTTGCTCTTAAAATGTTGTAATAAGCTCTAAATACTGACACATAGTAATATTTTAGCGTTTTCTCCTATTGAAATCATCTTGAAAAAAATATTCAAGGGTTCTTGGGTTTTCAGTCGTGGTAGTCATTCTCGTGGAATTGCCCATATATGTTAATAAAAATGAAACCACTAAACTTACAGTTTTTAATATTGTTTTATTTGATTGAAAATATTGTTAAAATTTACAAAAAAAAAAATATTTTTATAGTTTTAATCACCAGTGATGAAATTTTGAACTTTTTTCGAAAACCCTTTCATTATGGTTTTTATAGTGCTTTCTGTCACTTTGTTCGAACACGTAGTCCATCTCCGTTTAAAATCTACCACACTTTTGGACACCATTTTTGTGCTCTTCATTTCTCTTTTCACAAGAGCCCAATATCTCTCCACAGGCCTTAGCTACGGACAGTTTGGAGGAATTGCCTCTCTTGGTACAAATACCAAATTATTGATCTTATACCGCTCAAGACCTTTCTTACCATAGTGACAGGATGCCAAATCAGGCCCAAAATAAGTTGACATATTAAGAAGTCTTATGGATGGAAACATCCTTTTATGTAAACATTCCTTGATGTAAATTTCGGTATTTATAGAGCACTTTGTAACAAATGTTTGGCTTTTTCCCGCAACTGCATATTAGTTGCTATACCAAGAACTTTTGGGGAAATTTTGTCTGGTTTTGGGTCCTAAACTTGTCTTCAACATTCCCTCGAGCATCTGCAACATAAAAAAATTTACACAGAAGCTGTGAAAAATTTCCCATTCGTAAATTTCGTCATCCATTTTCAGCAGGTATATTTTTTGAATACAATTTGACTACCATTTCCGTGCTCTGTCTTTGACCTCTAAATTTTTAGCAGGGTTCCCGTTAGGAACATTTTGAGCCTTGTATGTTTTTAAACCTTCATTGACTTTAACTTTTCGTACCAAATAGTCCGAGTACTGAGCTAACCGGGCTGCTTTCCTACCGGATGTGTTGGGAACTCTTTTGAAAATGCTTTCTATTTTTTTGGCTTTAGAAACATCATGTGGACCATTCCTTCTACCTGAACCAGGTTTTATATCAACGGTCAAGTTGTCACGGCACTGTTTAATAACATTGGAAACAGTTTGACGGCAGACCTTTGATTGTTTGGCCAACTTTTTGTAGGACCAAGTTGGGTTTTGTTGAAAATATTTAATAACTTTAGTACGTCTGGTCACTCATTTTAATCAGATTAACAACAAATGAACACAATTGTCATTAAAGATATTAACTGACATGCTTTACGAAGGTAACTTGATAAAAAAAAAAATCAAATAATACTTGGGTTAAAAGTTTTAATGAAAAATGTGTGTTCGAATTTTACGATCTCAGTCCACCACTCATGGTGAAGAGTATAAAAAAGTGCCGATTGCTCAACGAAGATTATGGTGAATGTGTCTTATCGGTTTAAACGTGCGAGAGCTGGTTTGAGCGACTCAGAAGTGGTAATTATGATACAGAAGTCAAAGATCGCCCAAGACAACCAACCAAGTTTGAGGACCAAGTATTGAAGACATTACTCCATGAAGATTGTTGTCACATGCTACAAGAGCTTCCAAAATCATTGGGAAGAACTCTAGAAGCAATTTCAAAACGTTTGCTAGCAGCAGGATTCATCCAAAAGCAAGAAAATTTGGTATCATACGAATTGAAGCTGAGACACCTTGAAAGACGATTTTGCATGTCCGAAATGATGCTTGAACGCTATAAAAGAAAATAATTTTTGCACCGAGTTATTACATGAGATAAACCGAAGCGTTAGAAATCGTTCGCGATGCCGAATCGACAAAAAAAACAAATGTTCATGGCGCAATGAAATTGCAACAAAACTGAAAACGCTATATTTGTTTCCTGCGTTAAAATAAATAACATATAAAACCTTTATAAATTTCACACATCAAATCTCTTGGTATATACAGTCAAGGACTAAAGTCTACATACAGCCTAGAATTTAATCATAAAAAGATAATGATAAGAGCTAAGCTAATTTTTTTTTCTTCTGTGGTAAGGACATTATTGTTAGATATTAATTACAGCAAAAAAAATTATCTAGTGGTATAGCATAGAAATTATTAGCACTAATATTAGTCAATAAATAATAATTGAAGGGACAAAAGTTTACATACAACACAAAACTAGTTTTATAGTGCAATCAATAACATAGGAACCTTTGAGTATTTTCTTTTTATTTTACTTAAACTGTCATAACAGATGTAAAAAGAATCTACGTTAATTTAAAAATTTGTATCTTTTTGTAATTGGTAGCTGTAATAATGCAAAATAGAAAGGAGATTGAAGTTTCAGTTAGAAATCTTATAATAAATCTCCGAAATGAGCAGAAATCCTACGGAGAAATTTCAAAAATAGTAAAACTAAGCCGTAGTACTGTCCAAACAATAGTAAGAAATCACAAAAATACAAACTCCACAGAAAGCAAGCCAAGAACCGGAAGACCAAGAATGCTCTCCAGACGAGATGTAAGTAGTATACTCAAGCAAGTGCAAATTGACCCAAAAAAAAGTGCTCCAAAGTTAGCCGAACATATCGCACAATGTTCCGGTAAGAATGTCCATCCGAAAACAATTCAAAGAGCCCTACATGAACACGGATTCAAGAGTAGAGTGGCACGAAAGAAACCTCTAATTTCAGAAAAAAACTGTAAACTGCGTTTAGAATTCGCAAAAATGCATGCGGAAAAGGGAATTGACTTTTGGAAAAGAGTCCTCTTTACTGATGAAAGTAAGTACAACATTTTTGGAAGTGATGGTCGCTCCAAAGTTTGGAGAAAAGCAAATACAGCATTAGATCCCAAAAATATTGTACCTACTGTTAAACATGGTGGTGGGAGCGTTATGGTTTGGGGGGCAATGGCGTCATCGGGAGTGGGTCGTTTAGTTTTTATTGAGGGAAATATGGATCGCCATATGTATAAGAGTATATTGGAAGATAATTTGAAGCCATCTGTAGAAAGCTTGGGTCTTGGAAATGACTGGATTTTCCAACAGGATAATGACCCCAAGCATACTGCTCATACAGTTCGAGATTGGCTACTGTATTATGCTCCCAGGCAGCTCAAAACGCCTCCCCAATCCCCCGATTTAAATCCAATTGAGCATATCTGGGATGTTTTAGAAAAAAATATAAGAAAATATCAAATAAGTAGCCGTGAAAGCCTTAAAACCGCAATTAATAGAGGTTGGGCCGAAATTGCACCCGCGATCACGGAAAACTTGGTGATCTCAATGCCCCGTCGACTACAAGCAGTCATTGATGCTAAGGGTGGACCCACAAAATATTAATAGCGTACTTTAAGCAATTATTAATATCTTTAATACAACTGTATGTTAACTTTTGTCCTTTGAATTTTACACTTTTTGTTGTTGCTGCTTTTATTATTTATATTATCAATTTCTTTTTGTACCAAATAAACTTTATTTAATGCCGTTACACACTGTCATAAATTATTTTTTTCATATCCTTAAATCTTTGCCTATATTAGCAAATTATACAGTGTATGTAGATTTTAGTCCTTAACTGTATTTGGATGATAATTTAGATTTTGGAGTACATATAAATCATATTGTTGCATCAATATCATTCATTTTGAGAAAATTTTATGCATTAGGTTGCTACCTACCATTTAATGTGAGAAGACAACTTGTATCTTCCGTATGTTTACCTATTTTTCTCTATGGAATGGAAATATATAGTGGTACGACACAACAAAATATAGATAGATTGGAACATTGCTTTAATAGAATAGTAAGGTACATATATGGACTTAAGTACAGAGCACGGATGACATCTTATGTTATATCACTTCTTGGATGCAACTTTAAGGGTTTTGTGAATATAAGGCTATTAACTCAACTTTATAAAGTAATAAGGACAGAATGTCCTCCGTATTTGAGAGCAAGATTTCAATTTGGTAACTCTACAAGGACCAATGTAATAGTGCCTCCGCGGTATCACTCATTATCAATGAAGAGATCATTTGTTATTCGATCTATAGGACTATGGAACTCTATAATTCCTTATTCAGAGAGAAAATTTTCGCATTCTATTAAAAAATTTAAAAAAATTGTTTATGAAAACATGTAGAACAAAATTTAAATAGGATAATTAATTTTGTTTGCTATCTGTAAATACCCATTTTATTTTTCATATTTTTTGTTTTTATTTACTCTTAACATTTGTGCAGGGGGGTTTGAAATAAATTAATTTTTCTCTTTTTTCTTTCAGATTAGTTGAAAAATATTTTCTAAAATCACTAAAACTTTGTAAAAGAAAGAAACATCTAGATATAAGATTTAAATTGTATGCCATATATATTGTACTGGTTTATTGGCCCTAAGGGCTTAAATAACTACTGAATAAATAAATAAAACAAATAAATTTGCCATTGTATTGATTTAATGTAAGTGACATTTTTCCACTTTAGAAAGTCTGGAATTTGAAGGGTGTTGCAAAACACCATAATCATTAAGGCGTGACAGTTGGATGATGGAACAGTTAAAATGAACTTTATTAAAAAAAAAAAAAATAATCTCTGATGTTTCTTTTTATGTAATGAATAATTTTGTGTACATATTTCATAATATATTAATTAGAATTGATGGTCAAATCAAATTCCAAAAAAGTCAAAATTTTCAATTTACATCTGATTGATTAAGATCCATACACATTTTTTTAGAAAAAAGATTATGTTCTACTTTGCACATCTTATCAGTAATAGGCTTATTTACTTCCAAAAAAAGTCCACTTCTCTGCCTTTCTCTGCCACTTGATGTAAAATATAATAAATTGTTCCCGATGAAAATAGATAAAATATGGAAAAAATTTCTAATGTTTTTTCAAGGTAGTTCTTTTTTTGTTAACATTTTGAAATAACTTAAAGCCAGATATTCAAATGGGGTTTTTAAGTATTAAGGCAAAACGTAGCGTATTTCAAAATAAGTCCTAAAACACTAATAGCTCATGTACTTTTTCTTTGGTCAGTGCCCAATTTGTGTTGCAATTTCATTCCGCATACGTTATTTGGTGGGACCAAAAGGGTTCTATCTATTATGTGCTGCTGAAATCTGGCCAAACCATCACAGGGAACATGCACCGAACACAACTTATTCGTTTGAAGCTAGCATCGGCAGAAAAACGGCTAGAATATGTGGCCAGACATGAAACAGTAATATTCCATCATGACAACGCTCGGAAACATGTTGCAAATACCTATTAAAACCTATTTAGAACGAAGTAAGTAGTAGGGAAGTTTTGCCGCACCACACGCAGAAAAAATATATAGTTGTGCCTGTTTACTGTAAACATTTCAACAATTTTATAAGTTTTTTAACAATATTATAGTCACAGTAACTCTATATATGATTGTGGAAAGAATAATATGGTTAATTTACGATTCACATGATTGTATCAACCATATATATGGTTACAGTAAACAAGTATAAGTTTGTGACAACCATTTATATGATGAATGACTGACCATATTATTTTGATCTCGGCTTATGGATATCATAATCTGAAAACAATATACATATTATGATAAAATTATTCATCATAAAAATGGTTGTCATTTTGAAGTTATATTTGAATATTATTTTGATACCAAACAAAAATTTCATTTCAGCTACTCAATATCTGTCATACTTTAAGACTATTTCGTGATTATTGCAAAAATTTAACACAAGAATATTTTTCGTTTTGCAAGTTTATTAGAATTTTAAGTTTATTTTAAATAATTTTATTCACTTTTTTATTCCAATTAGTCCTTAAAAAATTCCATTTTATCAATTCAATCAAGATATTTAAGAATAAATTCCCTTATTAAGCAATATTGTTTTTTATGCGCATTAAATCTGTGATAAAAAAAATTTGCATGATTATTCTTTAAATGAAATTAATAAGAAACAAATTAAATCATAAAATATTCTAAGAAATTCATTTAATAAAGCAAACACAAGCGTCAAAAATGAACCAAAGACAGACCCCAAAAAAATGCCACCATGATGTTTAACTGGCAATAAGGCAGTACTGGACAAATATTGTGGGACACACACTTACTACAGTAACAAAAAAAAAAGAAACACCATCACACAGACAGACAACAAAAATTCAACAGATAAAAAAAACAGTTTAAAAAATTCTTAACAAATGAATCAAAAAAAAATAAAATAAAAAAATCATTTATAACGAATTAACAGCAACAACGTACGTAAAAATCAGAACTTTCTCACACTCTGCTGCAGTAGTTGAAGTAAGAAATGCAGATCAATGGCTTGAAATACAACAACTACAATAAAAATAAAATGAATCAGAACAAAAATCGAAAAAAAAAACAAACTGTGTAGAATCAAAAATACTCGTAACTCAAATGCAAAATAAGTTGAATAAGAGAGAAAGAGGTTTTTAATATAAAATGAAATTCGTATAAAATAATATAAAACAAAAACAGAATAAGAAAGAAAAAAATAACGAAAAAAGAAAGAAATGATGACAGGAATTTGAACAAAAGAACATTGTGGAAAAAGAAAGAAATCGATCGATAAAATAAAAGTATTTGCTTCACACGAGAGTGTCCAGAATATGGATGGTAAGAAAGAAGCAAGAGAAATTAACTTTAAACGAAATAAGTGAATGTATGAAGATGGCTGATTAGACTGATACAAATAAATGGATTTGTGAATTTTGATTGTAACACCTTACAGAACTTGCTACTTTATTTTCAATTAACAGCAATTCAACAAAATTAAATTAGAACGAATTCAAAGTGAAATTAAAATTTTGCGACAATTGATTAGAGCGAGCGCGGATTACGATGAGTTAGATACAAGAACACGATATTAGAACATACATATACAATATGAAATGGATCAAGTAAGAGAGCTATTTTTGGCTGTGCCCAATTTTATATATCCTTCACCAAAGTATACTTTAAGATAAAGATCGAAAAAATTGTTTGTGAAAAAAATTTTTGTATAAAAAAATTGTTTTGAATTTTTTTTATACCCTTCACCATTAGTAGCAAGGTTTATATAAGTTTGTCATTACGTTTGTAATTTCTACATTTTTCATTTGCGACCCCACAATATATCTGGATCGTTATAGATAGCGTAGTCGATATAGCCATGTTTGTCTGTATGTTGAAATCAACTTTCCGTAGCCAAATAACTTGCAAACATAATTGATGCATCAATATATCGGGAACTCTTCCGGCTCGCTCGCTATTTAAAATCGAGAAAATGGGCCACAAATGGCTGAGATATAATGAAAAAATCGGGACATCCATGATTTTTTGCCTATTTTTGATCTATATCTGGATTACTAAGTCATTAATATAGACAATATAGATATTTCAAAGTCCATTGCAACGATTTATATAAGGCTATAGTAATTTAGACCTAAAATGGGTCAAACTCGAGAAGATTATTTTTTTACCCGAATTTTTTCCACAAAACATTTCTTTTATAATTTTTTTTCAAAAAATAAAAAAAAATAAAAAATTTAAAACAATTTTGAAAAATAAAAATTTTTTAAATTTTGAAAAACAATTTGATAAAAAAAAATTTTTTTAAATTTTGAAAAAAAAAATATTTTTTTACCTAAAAGTATTTACAATTTTTATTTTAAAGTACAATTTGGTGAAGTGTATATAAGATCCGGCACAGCAGAATATAGCTCTCTTACTTGTTTTTTGCTGAAAAAATTTTAGTAGCGCAAATAATATGGCAGAATAAAAATTGCAAAATATAGTAAAAAATTTGGTGGTAAAAAAAAATTCGGGTTAAAAAATATTTTTGCCGATTTTGACTCATTGTAGGTACGCATTACTAAGGCGTTATATAGGTCGTTGAAAAGGTCTTTGAAATGTCGCTCATTCCATATTGTCTATAATACTGACTTAGTAATACAGATATATGGGGATACAAAATTGGTCACAAATAAAGGTAGTTATCGTTTTTAGCTTATTACTCAGCCATTTTTGGACCGACATTCCCAAATTTAGATATCAACCGATTGGGGCTATAGCCTGTACTGAATTATGAATTATACATGTAACTTATTTATATTATAGCTATATCGAATCCGCTATCTACTCGTGTTGGTGTATACTTAAAAATGCGGAATTTTTTCAAATTTTTAGATTTTATTTAAATATAAACTAGCTTGACGCGGTGCGCTTCGCTGCCCCCGCCGTAGTAAGAAAAATATGTAAGGATTTTAATTAAAAAAATCGGTTTTCCCCCGGTTTATCCCTCTATAGCCCAAGTATTGAAAAAAAGTTATAGCCTATTGACGCTTCCAAGTAAGGATCTATCTACGTTCCAAATTTCAATAAAATCAGTTCAGCCGTTTAGGCGTGATGCTCAAACAAACAAACAAATAAACAAACAATCTTACAAAGACATTTATATATTTATATATATTTATTTAAAGTATTGTATACCCTTTCCCATGTTTTTGGTAACATATGGTTTCCGAGCCAAAAGAACTGCTCTTCTTTTGAGGCCAAGAACGAATCAAGTCAATATCCGATACTATGTTCCAAAGTGAAGCGTATTCCAGAGAGAGCCTTCTGCATCGATCGAAGCAAATAGTAGTCGGATGGACCAAGGTCTGGACTATAAAGCGGTTGAGGCAAAACTTCCCAACCACTTCATTCCAAATACCTTTTTAACAGGAATTGCAACATGTGACCTAGCATTATCATGATGGAATATTACGGTTTCATGTCTGGCCGCATCTTCTGGTTATTTTTCTGCTAATGCTCGCATCAAACGAATCAGCTGCGTTCGATACAAGTTCCCTGTGATGGTCTGCTCAAATTTTAGCAGCTCATAATCTATACAACCCTTTTGCTCCTACAAAATACAGAGAATTACCTTAGAGCCATGGATATTTGGTATTGGTGTAGATTCGGATGGTTGGCCAGGCTTCACATTCGATCTATTACGCTTCCGGTTATAGTTGTGAATCCATTTTTCATCGCAAGTAATGAACCGGAGCAAAAATGATTTTCTTTTGTAACGTTCAAGCAGCATATCGGACATTTAAAAATTGCTCCTTGAGAAGCTCCCAATGATTTTGCTCAAGTACCTTCCCTAACTACTTCTTCATTCTATATGGTTTTAAACAGGTATTGCAACATGTGGTCGTGCGTTGTCATTATGGAATATTACGGCTTCATGTCTGGCAGCAATTTTGGGCGTTTTACGGTCAATGCTAGCTTTAAGCGAGTCAGTTGCGTTCGGCATTGGTTCCCTGTGATGGTCTGGTCAGATCTTAATAGCTCAGATTTTGCTCCCACTGTTTGTGCTGTTTGTCCGGGCTTTACATACGATATCTTACGCTTCGCGTTATCGTAATGGATCTATTTTTCATCGCAAGTGATTTTATTTATAACGTTCAAGCATAAAAGTCGTCTTTTAAGATCTCTCGGTTTTAATTCGTATGGTAGCCAATTTCGCTGCTTTTGGATGAATCTGTTGAACAAAATGTTTTTAATACTTGTATTTAATACACTTTGTAAAACAATAATTTTTAAAATCGATTTGTAATTGAATTTTATGTTATTTGAAGAAAAAATATTTTTTCAGTTCAGTTACAATCTTCAATAAATTTACTCAATTTATTATACAATTTTTTAAAATAATCACATCCACTTTTATTTAACCCGAAAGGATATTTAATATTGAATATTATATCCAATAGGTTATGGGCCTTTAGTACATCTGTGATTGATAATTGTGAACGAATTTTTTTTTGAGTAAAATGGAAGATATCAAGTCTTGTGTGAAGAAGCTGAACGGGGAAAACTACCAAATATGGAAGTACAAATTGGAACTATTGCTGATTAAAGAAGATCTGTGGGAAATAGTTTCCAATGAAAAGCCCGTTACTCCGAATTCATTTTGGCCTCAAAAAGATGGTAAAGCTCGGGCAACAATTGGTCTTTTAGTTGAAGATTCGCAGTTGGTGCATTTACGAAACCTAGATACTGCACATGATTACTGGGAATCATTGCGTAAAGTACATGAGAAATCTACGTTATCAAACAAAGTTATGCTTTTAAAGAAATTGTGCCGAATGCAATTAAAAAATGGCCAGGATATGGAAGCACATATTTCGGAAATGCTAGAAACGGTAAACAGATTAAACGGATTGGGAGAAAATTTAGCAAATCATCTTCAAGTGGCATTTTTATTGGGAAGTTTGCCAGATGAATACAATGGAATAATTACTGCTTTGGAAGTACGATCTGATGAAGAATTGACTTTAGATATTGTCAAGGAGAAACTTATTCAAGAATACAGGCGAAAACAATTAAATGATCAAGAATTAAGTTCATCAAATCTAGCTTTAAAAATGCAAAATTCAAAATACATCAAGAAATGTTATGGATGCGGTAAAGCTGGACACATCAAACGTGATTGTCGTGTTAAAAAAACTCCTGAAAATAAAAATCCAAAAATTAAAGCTAATAAAATTGTTGAAAGATCCAATGTTGAAAACTATGAAGAATTTTGCTTAAATTCTGGTGAGAAATTAAATCAATACGAATGGTATGTAGATTCTGGTGCTAGTTGTCACATGAGCAGCAATAGAGAATTTTTTTCTACATTTAATGCGGAAATTGGTGGAGACATATTTTTGGCCAATGGTAAGAAGATAACTGCTCAAGGTTCTGGTGATGGTTTTATTCATAGTCGCGGTAAGCAACTTAAAATCAAGAATGTGTTATTTGTACCAGATCTAGACGGAAATTTGTTATCAGTTGCTAAAATGGTTCAAAATGATTTACAAGTTTTATTTAAAAATAAGAAATGTGAAATCTCAAGAAATGAAGACATCCTAGTGACGGCAAATCTGGTGAATAATTTATATATTATTGAACAAACACAACAAGCAAATATTGTTTCAACAAATGAAATTAATTGTATTCATACATTTCATCGAAGATTTGGTCATCGTGATAATAAAGTCATAAAATCTGCTATTGAGAACAATTTAATATCAAATATAAAACTGAAATCGTGTAATTGTGCTGATATTTGTGAAGTTTGTTTCAAAGGCAAGATGACGAGGCAAGAATTTCCAAAAGCTACCCAAAATCGTGCAGAAAATATTTTGGACTTAGTACATGCTGATTTGTGTGGACCGATGCAGGAAGTAACCCCTAGTGGTAATAGATATTTTCTTACGATGATTGATGATCATACCAGGTACTGTGTCGTTTATTTTTTAACAAATAAGAGCCAAGCATTTGAAAAAATTAAAGAATATGTAACCTATGTTGAAAACTTATTTCAAAGACGAATGAAAATTTTAAGAACAGACAGAGGAGGTGAATTTAAAAATAAATCCTTAAGCAATTTTATGAAAAGTAAAGGAATTAGTCAGCAATTTACAGCTCCATATACACCAGAGCAAAATGGCGTAGCTGAACGTAAGAATAGAAGTCTTATTGAAATGACTCGTTGTTTGCTTATACAATCTGGTTTAGAACTAAAATATTGGGCTGAGGCGGTGAATACTTCAAATTATTTACAAAATAGACTACCCTCAAAATCGTCAAATAAAACGCCTTATGAATTGTGGTTTTCAAAACAACCCTCGATGAAACACATTAGAACTTTTGGTTGTGCAGTATATTTTCATGTAAATAAACAATTTCGTAAGAAACTTGAAAATGTAGCTAAGAAGGGATATCTGGTTGGATTCTGCGATGAATCGAAAGCATTTAAAATTCTTGATAAAGATACTGATAAGATAACTATCTCGAGAGATGTTAAATTTATTGAAAATTTTGATATCTGTAGCAGTAATAAAAATCTGAATGAAGGTATAGTTTCTATAAATCTGTTGAATTGTTCTGAAAAAGAAATTGTAGATTTCCCAGAGTCTAATGAAATTCAAGATGAATGTGAGGAAAGTTTTGATACAGCCGATAGTGACAGTGAACATTCTGTAGAGATTTTAAGTACTAATAATGTAATTAATGATGATTCGACTCAAAACGAAGAAGATGTTGATGAAACACAACCAAATATTAGAAAATCTTCTAGAACCAACAAAGGAATACCACCAGCAAGATACGATTGTAGGGCTGCTTTATTTGAACCAACTAACTATAAAGAAGCAATAGAAAGTCCAGATAATGAAAAATGGATTGTTGCGATGGAGGATGAAATACAAGCAATGTATGAAAATAATACTTGGGATTTAGTTGAATTGCCAAAAGGAAGAAAAGCTGTCGGATGTAAGTGGTTGTATAAAATCAAGATATTGGCAGATGGTTCTACTAAGTACAAAGCTCGTCTTGTAGCAAAAGGTTTTTCTCAAAAATATGGACAAGATTATGATGAAGTATTTGCTCCTGTAATTAAACAATCCACATTTAGAACTCTTCTGGCAGTTGCATCATACAAAAATATGTTGGTTCATCACATCGATTTCAAAACAGCATTCTTAAATGGTGACTTGGAAAATGAAATTTATTTAAAGCAACCAAAAGGATTTGAAATGTCAAATAAGAATAATCTAGTTTGCAAATTAAACAAAAGTATTTATGGACTCAAACAGTCAGCGAGATGTTGGAATCAAAAACTTAATGAATCTTTAATAAGTTTAGGATTCAGAAGGGGAAATACTGACTGCTGTTTATATACAAAAGGAAATAACGATAATATTATGTATTTACTAGTTTATGTTGATGACATCCTAATTATTACGAAAAATTAATCGCTTATAAAAGATTTAATTAAAGAAATTTCAAATTTATTTAAAATTACTAATCTTGGAACTCTAAAATTATTTCTAGGAATTGAAGTAGAAAACATTGACGGAAAATTCTTCCTACATCAACAGAGCTATATCAAGAAAATTTTAGAAAACTATGGATTATCAAATTCTAAACCATCTAAAATACCATTAGACGTTGGCTATATAAAAGAAAATGTATCATCAAGTGATCAGTTAGAGTCAAATGATTTATACCGACGTGCAATTGGATCATTATTATATTTATCGAATAATACAAGACCTGATATTACTGTTGCTGTATCCATTCTAAGTCGAAAAGTATCATGTCCCACACAAAGAGACTGGAATGAGGTTAAACGAATATTGAAATACTTATATGGAACTAAAAACTTAAAGCTATGTATTGGAGCAGAAAATCTCAAACTCGTTGGATATGCTGATGCAGATTTTGCTGGTGACACAAAAGAAAGAAAATCCACAAGTGGATATGTGTTTCAAGTAGGAGGAGCAACAATTTCATATGCTAGCAGAAAACAAAAGCAAGTAACCTTGTCTTCAACTGAAGCAGAGTTTGTTTCATTAGCTGAAGCTACTCAAGAACTTTTGTGGTTGAGAATGTTATTTAAGGATCTTAAATTGAGTATTGATGACATTACTCTGAAAGAGGATAATCAAAGCTGTTTGAAATTACTAGACATTGAGAAAATCAATTCTCGCACAAAGCATATTGATGTTAAATATTATTTTGTACGTGAAATCAAGCAAGCTAAAGAAATTAAATTCGAATATTGTCCTACTGAAGATATGTTAGCAGATCTTTTAACAAAACCATTGCAAAATATAAAGATAGCAAAATTCCGTAAAATGATTGGCCTTATCTAATGTTTTACAAATTGAGAAGGGGTGTTGAACAAAATGTTTTTAATACTTGTATTTAATACACTTTGTAAAACAATAATTTTTAAAATCGATTTGTAATTGAATTTTATGTTATTTGAAGAAAAAATATTTTTTCAGTTCAGTTACAATCTTCAATAAATTTACTCAATTTATTATACAATTTTTTAAAATAATCACATCCACTTTTATTTAACCCGAAAGGATATTTAATATTGAATGTTATATCCAATAGAATCTTGCTGCTCGCAAATGTTTTGAAATTGCTGCTTGAGTAGCACCAATGATTTTGCAAGCTCTTGTTGAGTTATACAACAATCCTTGTGGAGTAATGCCTCCAATTCTTGGTCTTCAAACGATTTTGGCTGGCCTGGGCGATCTGTTTCTTCCGTGTCAAAATAACCACTTATGAACCGCACAACCAGCTTCCGCTCATTGAAACCGACGGTACACATTCACTATCAGCTTTGGTGAGCAATCGGTTTGCTTCAGCGGCAGTTTTTTTTCAAATTAAAGAAGAAAAGCAAAATTTCCAGCACATGACGCTTTGTTGGCTTAAAATTCGACACTTTCGAATCAAAAAAAAACCTTGTTGTTTACACTAAAATGTTTAACAACTAAGTGGGAATAAATGACAGATATGTACCCTTCAAAATGAAATATAAGTTACTAAAAACAATAACCGAGTTCAAAAGATACGCTACCTATTGTTAATCCCTAATTTTTAAGTTATGCACCCATTATAACGATCCAGAATATATATACTTTATGGGATCGTAAATGAAAATTGAAGAAATTACAAACGAAATGACAAACTTACAGAGCGGAAACAGGAAAAAAAACTCAAAAAAAAAAAAATACTTAAAAATGTTGCACACACGAGTGTTGTTTTTTTTGTCACATCCCAGCAGTTCTAGGAGACAGTACCGAACTAGTGATTTTATCCATCATTTAGTGTGGGAACTAGTTACTTCAATAGCTAGTTAACACGTGAATGTCCCTTTTCGACCACAATGAGACTGGCTAATAGCTGGTCCAAAGTAGTCAACGCATTGGATTCACATAATAGTTAAATATCGTCAGTTACCTTACTATCTACCTAACTGGTAACTTGGTCAGCTACGTAACTAGTTATTTTAACATGTACGAGTTCTAATTAACCACAAATAGTTAGCTTAAAGACATATCATAGGCAGTCCAATAAACGATAGCTTGTAAACAAACCTTTGTTCTACAACTCTCCAATGGATTGCTTCTGGTGAGTAAAATAACTACTTACTAGCTACCAAACTGGTAACTTGATCAGCTACATAACTAGTTATTTTAACATGAACGAGTTCTAATTAACCACAAATAGTCAGCTAAAAAGACATACCATAGGCAGTCCAATAAACGATAGCTTGTAAACAAACCCTTCTTCGCCAACTCTCCAATGGACTGCTTCTGGTGGGTAAAATAACTACTTTCCAAAGTACACTACAAAATAAGCGTTTGAAGTGACTTCACTATATAGAGACACTAAAGTGACTATTGATTTCATGCTATGTTACATGGGATATCAGTACACTTATGCAAAAATAAAAATTAACTGTATGAGAATTATATCAACACAATTTGTATAAAACCAGTTACAACGAATTATCACACAATAGAGACACTTAAGTGACAATTGTCTTCACGCTAGATTACTTAGGATGTATAGAGTAACCAATTGTCTTATCTCTGCACTACAAAGAGCACATGCGTGTTAAATGACCCAAATATATAAATTGGAGTCAGCAAAGTGATAAGTCATTTGTGACGATTACTGTCTATAAGAGATACATTAACTACATGCTTAACTGCTGGGATAGTTGATTTTTTACTAATACATTCTCACCACTTATGTTTTGGATTGCGTTAGGTCTTTGACAGGAGAGTTTCCGCTCTATGTATATTTTCTCTATGGCCTTTTTATTTAATTTTTTGTATTATTTTTTATTTTAAATTTTTTTTTTTCTAACCAAGGTGAAATATATGAACATAAGTCACAGTGGTCAAAGATTTAAAATCACGGCAGAAATTAGAAAGATTTTCAAAATCAATCAATAATATTTTTCAAAAAATTCCAATAAAGCATAGAGTTATTATTAAGTCCAAAACTACCAAATCATCATAATTTTCTCACTTAGTTTAGTTGATGAAATGTTGAGATACAAGATACAAAAACTAAGATAGAATAAAAACCGACAAGCAGCAACACCAACCACATAACCAACCAACACTTATTATATAAATACAATTTTTTTTATACACCAACATATACAATTTAAGGTTACCTTTAATCAATAATGGATTTGAATGAACTGTATATTAACAAAAAAAAAAGAAAAGATGAAAAAGAACAACGAGTAGGGAGATGAAACGTATAACGATGGATGGCTGTCTATCTATCAGCCGGCCTGGGACTAAACGTCTGTCCACAAGTTGGCCTGTATGTAGATATGTTTGATACCTGTTTCTTTGTATTTTTTTTTTTTGTTTTTTTCTTTTTTCGATTATTTTATGAGTTAAAACATTTTATTTTAATATGACTTGAAAAGAAGCAGGAAAAAACAACTAAATGAAATGTAATAAATCAATAATGAAAAGAAGAACAACACAAGTATATGATGAAGAAATGCCGTGGTAGCATCAAAAACTTAAATAAAAAAGGTGATAGAACACGTCTTATTAACATTATTTGATAAATTTACAAAGATTCAAAAAATACCAAATACAGCTACAAAGCACCTTCAAATATTACAAATTGAAAATAAAAATAAAAATGGAAAAATTCCACAATAAAATTAACAAAATAGATTTATGGCGACTAATGGTGTTTTAAATAAAAAGACAGACCTTGTCTACAAACATCAAATAATGGTAACCAACACAATAAACCAACAAGATTTTACTATAAATGTATCTCAAATCTGTCAAATTGTTTTTAATAAACATTTACTTTTGTAACTTTTGTAACAATCTTTAACAGTTTTTTTGATTTTGTTTTAATTTTTCCCATTCTTTTAGTAATTTGGTTAAAACTCCATTTGTTATGTTTCTAATCTGTTGAGAATAAACAAAATTTTTAGAATTTTACGAACACTTAATAATGATCTAATATTAATGGATTAGAATGTTTTACTATGTGAACTAAATACAATGGAATTGATCTTATTTCAGGTTCATAATGAGAACTATTTATTATAATTTCTAGTTTCATTTGTAAAATTCATGTGCGACCCTTAGTTTAAGTTAGCTTCCATGGACAGCTCACTTAGGTCCATTCAAATCTGATCCCATTGTAAAACCCAAGGGGTAATTAGCAGGGTATTTATAATACTTCCGTTGTTTCCGAGAACCAGATTCCCTGCTGAAGGAGTAGATTCTAAGGTTCACCCTTGATAGCTCATTCAAGCAATGGAGTTCCGAGGATGCATTCCCTCAGATTTGTCAGAGCCGGACAGAAAAGGTGAGACGCAGTCTCCTCCTCTTCTTTATTAGGATAGCTTCTACAGTAGCTGTTGTACTGTAGGTCCAGTCTTCTAGCATGTGTCCCAATTATACAGTGTCATGTAATAAAAGAGACAATTTGCCTTACTGTTCGCGACGCAATTCCATAAGTAGATTCGTGCTGCTGGCATCATATGCAACCCTTTAAAGTTATAAAAAGACAGAGAAGTCGACTTAACAAGTCGTAATGTTAATCGATGAATTGCTAAAGACTCTATGTATGTTAGATATAATTGGTGTAAAACCCAGCATTATCGATATTCTTTTTTACAATACATTTCTTTATAAAAATTATCCAATTTATAAAACTTGACATTAATCTAAAATCAATATCTACGGGTAAAAATTACCAAATATTTTTACTCTATAAGTAACTAAGCACTGATAGATATCTATTTGTAGAAATACGGGCAAACAAACGGCCGAGAGATTTAAATAAACCTAACAAATTTTAGTAGAAATATTTTCACGTTTTTACCATTTAAAAACGTTGGTTTATTCCTTTAAATAAACCGCATATTTTTAATTGCAAATAAAAGCAATCAGTAGTTTAAAAATCGTAACATCTCTTTTTTTATTTAAATTTACACAACAATTTAAATATTCAGTCTCTTTTAATACACACACTTTATAATTTACAGTAGTTTTTCGGGTCTCTGATTTACAATAATACACTGGTAATACAGTTAATGTTAAGTCTAACAGCGCCTATGATATACTCCCTGCTCGGCAACTCGATGTTACTATTTATGTACACAGTGTCATCTTCTAGCAGTTTCAAGAATTATCTAACGGACAAAACTAGAATGTTCTTTTTCTACAGCTTTAACAGTTAATGTTAAATCTGCTAAATGTTGAACATGTTTTTGTAATCTTAAAAAATTTTGCAAGCACTCGTTACATACTATTAAATTCAAATTGATAGTGCAATTTCGTAAGAATGTATAATTTATAAAAAAAAAAACTATTTCTACAGCAAATACTGTTACCGCTTATCTGCCCTTACCGAAATAACTGCAATTACTGTTACCCCTAAAATACAGTTACCGTTTCAAATAGGTCCAATCTTGTAAACAAGTGATGCACAAAAAGCATAAACATTTTTGTTCTAAACAAACGCTTTAATTTGTTTTCCTAACAAAATGTTTTATAAATTGCATTAAAAAAGCTTATTTATATCATTTTTTCACATAGCAACCTTAAGAAATTTCTTTTAAAAATAATATAAAACCAGCTGAAGTTGTTATACCCTTCTCCTTCGAGAGAAGGGTATATATAAATTTGTCATTCCGTTTGTAATTTCCACAATATAATTTTCCGACCCTATAAAGTATATATATTTTGGATCCTTATAGATAGCGGAGTCGATTTAGCCATGTATGTCTGTCTGTCTGTTGAAATCAATTTTCTGAAGCCCCTTAGCTATCTTCGGGATCCAAATCCTCAATAATTCTGTCAGACATGCTTTCGAGAAGTTTCCTATTTAAAATCAGCAAAATCCGTCCATAAATAACGGAAATATGAGCAAAAAGCTGAGACAACCTCTATTTTTGTTGCCTATTTTTGATCTATATCTTGATTACTAAGTCATAAATATAGACAATATGGATATCTAATGATAGATATTTCAAAGTCCATTGCAACGATGATGGACCTACAATGGGTAAAAATCGGGAAAAATATTTTTTAACCCGAATTTTTTTTCACAAAAAACTATTTTTTCACTAATAAATTAAAAAAAATTAATTTTTAAATTAAAAAAAAAATGGAAAAAACTTTAAAAAAAAAAGTTAGAAAAATTTTTTTTTTAAAAAAATAGAATTTTTAAAATTTTATTTTAAAGTATAATTTGGTGAAGGGTATATAAAATTCGGCACAGCTGAATATAGCTCTCTTACTTGTTTTTAACTCATTTAACAACAGCATCAGCTGTTCTTCGCCATGTAAAAAAGTTCGACAAAAAGTCAAACATGTTTAAGTTACAAGACATTGACAGAGATTTTGCAATTATTGAATATTGAATCAATAAAATTAGTACCTAAATATAATAAATTTGTTATTAATCTTTCCTTTTCTATTTTTCCACCGAAAACCATTTTTTTCTTTAGTTTCCCGGTTACGTTTATTGTTTGTCACTTTTTGTTTTTTTTTTTTTTTTTTAATTTTCTAAGTCAGCTGTTCAGCGATGCCACTTGTCTATATTTTGTTGTTATATTGTATGAAAACATTTTCTACATTTGAGGTGACACCCAGCTAAAGTCGGTTCAATTTAAAACATACTTTAATTTTGACTATAGTTAGAGAATAATAATAAGCGGGTTTTTATTTTAAAGTTTTTTTTTTTTAAAGAACCGACTTTATTGTTTGACTATGATTATGGGCCAATGTTTTTATTTTTTAAGCTTTTCTCGAAATAGTATATATTTTACACTTCTCTTTCAAAATAATTTTTCATGAAAAAAGCTGTTTCACCAACAAATTTACTTTTATACAAAAACTTTTTTTATGCGAATAACAAGTAAGAGAGTTATATTCGGCTGTGCCGCATCTTATATACCCTTCACCAAATTATACTTTAAAATAAAAATTTAAAACATTTTTAGGTAAACAAAATTAGCATTTTTTTTCAAAATTGTTTTTCAAAATTTATACATTTTTTTTTTTTCGAATTTTTTTTTTCGATGTTTTTGTTTGCATTTTTCTTCCAAATTTTTTTTTTTTAAATTTATAACAGAAAAAAAATTTTTTTCTGGTAAAAAAAAATATTCAAGTTAAAAAGTAATTTTCCCGATTTAGACCCATTGTACTATATATAGCCTTATATAAATCGTTGCAATGGACTTTGAAATATCTATCATTAGATATCAATATTGTCTATATTAATGACTTAGTAATCCAGATATAGATAAAAAATAGGCCAACAATGGAGGTTGTCCCAGTTTTTTCCTTATATCTCTTATGGGCCGATATTCTCGATTATAAATAGCGACCGAGCCGGAAGAATTTCCGATATATTGATGTATCAGTTATGTTTGTAAGTTATTTGGGAGCTACGGAAAGGAAAGTTGATTTTAACATACAGACGGACATGGCTATATTGACTTCGCTATCTATAACGATCCAGAATATATATACTTTTCGAGATCGAAAATGAAAAATGTAGAAATTACAAACGGAATGACAAACTTATATATACCCTTGCCACTCATGGTGAAGGGTATAAAAATGGTTATGGTCGCTTTTAAATTACTTTAAATATAAATAGATTTTCCAAAAAGAATCTCAAAATTTCCTATAAAAGCTTAAAAAATGCTTTTATATTAAGTACAGATTTTTCCTAAATAGCTTTATCAAATAAAAGTTAAAAGATATTACAGATAAAAATACTTTTTAATAAAAAAAAAAATACTTTTCACAAATAAAGCTACTATTACATAATAAAATATAAATCTTTAAATTTCATACAAAAATCTTTAGAAATTCTTTTAATATATTTTCATTAAAAGAGCTATTCATATATAGGCAAACACATTACTTTTATATAAAAATATCCTTTTACATTTTTTGTTTTCATATTAAAATATTGTCATATAAAATCTTTAAATTTCATATAATAACTTAACAAATGTCATTTAAATTTTAAGGAGTTCTTTTTAAAATAAGACATTTAAAGACTTTCCTTAAAAGAGCTTTTTTACATAACATCAAATAATGATTAGTCATGAATACTACTTTTTAATACAAATATATTTTTTACAAATAAAGTTTTATCATATAAATTCTTAATATGAAGAAGCTTTTTAATATTGTACAAAACTTTGATTCACATAAAAAGTTTTTCAAAGCTAAATCCTTTTATATGAAAGAAGTTTTTACAAAAAAGCTTTCATTCAACAAAAGATTTTTCATATCAAAACATTTTTTTCATATAAAAGCATTTTTTTCATATAAAAAGCATTTTCAGAATAAAAAGTAAAAAAAAAGCTTTTTGATAAATAAGATTTTTAATAAAATTAAAATAAAGGATTTTTTACAAAATAATTTGAAAGCCTTTTTATAAATTACTGTTTTTATAAAAAAAGCTTTCTTTCTCAAAAAATTTCTTAAAGCTTTTGATAAATAATGATTTTTCACAAAAAATTTATTTGACAGTGACCAAATTTAAAATAAGCTTTACACAAACTTTTGTTGAAGATTTCGGTTAAAATAGATTTTTTTTAAATTTTCTAATACGGTTTTAATAAAAATGCTTTTTTGAAATACAGTAAAACCTTGATAATCCGGATGCCGTTAATCCGAATTATTCGGTAATCCTGACATCAGTTTTCATTACATTGTGCACTCCATAATCCGGATTGATTGTACCTTTATAACTTTTTAATCCGGATTTCATACAAACTTTGGAACAAAGTATGAACGGTTCTCGACAAACAAAATTGAATGGCTATTTTACCAAGCAAGTATAATTGAAATACAGTGAGTCCTCGATTATCCGTAATGGTCGGAATGGCCCGGTTAATTGAGTACTAATTTTTAGTAGTTTTTAATACTGACAATTTTTCGATTATGACCTATAAAGCTCCTTATTGCACACTGATTTATCGGTTGGATCAAAGTCGTCCAATATGGTGGAACAAATTTCACAATATCGTTTTCAGCATTGAAATCCTACACGTCTGGATGTGCTGGGAAGTTCTCCAATGGCAGAATGATTTAACTATCATCTTTTAGACCGATTTTCTTAAAATTCTCTGTAACTTCTGGTACTAAATTAATGTAAAGCCATTGTCATGGAAATTTTTAAAAGCTCTTTCAAATAACTAATGCTTTGCACTTGTGTGTACCAGCAGCATTAATGCATTGTGTCATTCTATGAAATTTTCATTATGACAAGTCAAACTTCTTTCAGGTAAACACTTTCCATTCTCCATACGCAAAAAAATAAATATAGTTGTGCATGTTTACTGTAACCATTTCAACATTTTTAACAATATTATAGTCACAGTATCTATTTACATGATTGTGGTAACAATAAAATGGTTAATTTACGATTCACATGATTGTATCAACCATATATATACTGGTTACAGTAAACAAGTATATGTTTGTGACAACCATTTATAACAATTTTTTAGATTATTATATATGTAGATAATTTCAGATAGTTTCGAAGCATTAAATTAATAAAAATAATGTTTTAGGCCTCCTGCAACAAATGAAGAAAACCTCAATTGAAATAATCAAAGTATTCATTAGTCAAATCTTTTTAACCCGGCACCACTAACAACTATAGGTCTTACAACAACAAATACTTAAATAATTCATTTAACCCAAGAAAAAGAAGGTGGTTTCAACTTGTTCAATTAAATAAAGAAAAACTAGCGTTAAACAACTGAAAAGATAAATTTTAACAGAAAAACAAAAAAACAACCAGAACAAGAAGATGAGATGGAAAAAGAAAATAGATACAGCAACCACAATAACACCAGCAATAACAATAAAATATATAAATATATTTACTACACAACTCGTAACAAACCAAAAGTGTACAATAAAACATTTCAATTCACACTTGGTGGCTTGGAATGTTTGTCTGTTTGTTACGCATTAATTCAAGCCATTTGTTACCAATAAAACAGAAAGAATGAAAAAAAATTATTATAATAAATAAAGAAATTGTGTGTGTAAAAAATGTAAGTTACTCAAATGTACCTACATTAAGAGTATATGAAAACATTAAGAAAAAAGAAACCAGAAATATCAATAACTTAAAACGTAAGACAAAAAAAAAGTATTTATTATAATGGTGACCGACCACACTAAAAGATTTCAATATCTTTCTCATGCCACAATATTTATCGAACACATACTTTCATCAACGCCATCAACGTCATTATGATCATCAAAACGTCACTGGCATATCCTCCACACTACTCGCGCAACTCACAACTATAATAATAATGATGATGATGATGATCATGTAAAATCATTATCATCCTCATCATCATTTGTAAGTCGCATCATATTGAGAATCAATTTATTTGTGTGTTGTTTTTGTTGTTGTCAAATGAACATCTAGAAACATCAAGTCAGTTGCACGTTATAGAAATCGCTGCAACTGCAGCCACCATCCGACCGACCAGCTATTATTTCTGCCTGTATAAACGCCCTTGTATGGGTGTGTTTCAAAATGTTTTTTATACCCTTCACCATGAGTGTCGAGGGTATTTTAAGTTTGTTATTACATTTGTAATTTCTATATTTTTAATTTGCGACCCCACAGAGTATATATATTCTGTCTGTCCATCTATCTGTCTGTCTGTTGAAATCAACTTTCAATAGCCCCCAAATTACTTACATACATCATTCATACATCAATATATCCGCTATAGCCCCGGTTCCATTGCTATTTAAAATCGAGAAAATCAGCCCAAAAATGGCGGAAATATAAGCAAAAAACGACTGCCTCAATTTTTTACTTATTTTTGATCTATATTTGGATTACTAAGTCATTAATATAGACAGTATGGATATGAAATGATAGATATTTCAAACACATTTCCAACGATGTATATAGCGCCATAGTTATTCGTACTTACAATAGGTAAAAATCAGGAATATTAGTTCTTAACACGAGTTTTTTTCACCAAAAAAATATTTTCTATCTTTATCTGAAAATATACTTTGGTGAAGGGCATACAAGATTCATCACAGCCGAATGTAGCTCTGTTACTTGTTTTTATTTTTATTAATTTAATGTTGTTTCTGTAGCTGTTCGTTCTTGTTGGCGGCTTGTTGTTAATTTTTATGTGATTTTATTGATTTGATGATGTCCGCGACGACGACGACTATCGTTTCAATGTCTATTGAATGTTTAATGTTGCTTGTATTTATGTGTAATGTTTGGTTGGTCGTATGTATATTAGGGTGGCCTGTTTGAATGAAACACAGATTTTTGGATAAAAAATCATTTTATTTTTTGAGCTCCTGTCCAACGTTTTTCCAATTTGTTTATCCCTTCCAAAAAATAAGATTTGTCGAGGTCATCAAAATAGGTAGTTGTTTGTGAGATTATTAATCATTGCAGTTAAATCTCTGTCTGCCGAGTCATTTCTTCAGGTTTGAAAACAAGAAATAGTCACTCTCTGATAAATCCGGAGAATAGGGCAGAAGAGGGTGTAATTCGTAGCCCATTTTCATAGATTTTTGCCATGGAAACCGCACATGTGTGCTCCCTGGCATTGTCTTGGTTTTTTTTTCAAATCCTCATTAAATCTACCCAATAAGTTGGCATAATATTCGCCATTGATTATTGATTTACCCTTTTGATAAGGCCAAAAAACGATCGCCATGACTTTATTGGCGATTGTCACAGAAAACCCATTGTCTTGACTGCTGTTTGATCTCTGGTGTATTGTGGTGGATCCACGTTTCGTTCACGGTTACGAAACGGCGCAAAAACTCGTCTATATTGCGATGGAACAACGCCAAACACTCCTGCGAAGTTGATAGCACAAATGCGACACCCATCTTGCGGACAGCTTTCTCATACCCAAGTGATCATTCAACACTGCAATCACTGAGCCATATGAGATGGTACAATCTCTCGAACTTTCAATCTCCAATCGGCCAACACCATATCGTGATTTTAATACCCTTCACCTTCGTGAAAAGGGTATATATAAGTCTGTCTGTCTGTCTGTCTGTCTGTCTGTCTGTCTGTCTGTCTGTCTGTCTGTCTGTCTGTCTGTCTGTCGGGATCCAAATCTTCAATAATTCTGTCAGATATGCTTTCGAGAAGTTTCCTAAAATCAGCAAAATCCGTCCATAATAACGGAGATGTGAGCAAAAATCCGAGACAACCTCTATTTTTGGCCTATTTCTGATCTATATCTCGATTACTAAGTCATAAATATGGATATTTATTGATAGATATTTCAAAGTCCATTGCAACGATGTATATTGACCTACAATGGGTCAAAAATATTTTACAAAAAAAATATTTTTTGTCATACATTTTTTCCACTAATAAATTAAAAAAAAATTTTTTTTAATTAAAAAAATTGGAAAAAATCTTTTAAAAAACAATTTCGAAAAAAAAAAAAAATTTTTAATTTTTTTTTAATTTTTTTCAAAGTATAATTTGGTGAAGGGTAGGGTATATAAGATTCGGCACAGCCGAATATAGCTCTCTTACTTCTTTTCAATTGTTTCTAGTGTAGAGACCTCAACTGGGTGTCCAGAATGTTCGGCATCTTCCGTGCTTGTACGGCCACAACGAAATTCAGTAAACCATGGAGACGCTCGATAATCCAATAACTAGGACAATCCAAACTCACATGGGAAATACGTGAAAATCTACTGCAACAAATGGTATAAGATGGATATGCTTTGTGGAAGGCAAATGCCCCCAAGAGGGGTAATAGAGCAAATGCAGACGAAATTCGCTTTTTTCCAATTTATCCTCAAGTCAAGAGGTAGTCTGCTATCAATGGCTGTCAAACACAAACTAAATGACGCAACTTGTTAAAATTTAAACAGGAGTCAACTAACAGATGCCTGTTGAGAGGAGCAGTGTTGCCCTTTCAGTTAAAAGCCTGGAAATTCAAAAAGCCACGGACTTATTGACCCACCCTCATATTTTTGATGCTCCCAAGGATGCAGAACAATTATAGATCTTGAGAGTATTGAATATCGAAAAAGTGTAAAATCAGCGCCACCCTAATGTTAATATTATGAATGGCGGTACATATTTTAATAATGATGACCATTCTTAAATATTATTTGTATTGTATGGTATGATGATAATGATGGTGTAGTACCATGATGTTATTTGTCCATATTTAGTAGAAGAAAGTTCGAGTAAGAAGTGTTTATCAATTATTGGGTTAATTAAAGTTGAAAACGAGACAGAATGCTAAATGTGTGTGTAAATGACAAAAGATCACCGCCACGACTTTACGTCGTTTTTTTTTACTCTAAATTTTTGTTATTTTTTTTGCATTACTGGATAATGAAGCTTTTAATATAGGAATTTTCTTCTAAAGTTTTTATTTAGATCGATAATGTATAGTGTTATTCAGATCAATTAAACTGTTAATTCTTATTAATATAGTATTCTATTAAAAGATTCATTGTAGCCAATAACGAGGATTATGTCAAAGTATATAATCATTTGAAAGAATACTAAAAGAAAGCCTTATATTTGGCCTAAAGTTTGGCTGCCACAGTTCGAACAAAATCAGACAAAGCGATGAAGCACATTTTCACATTGGTGCCATTTTTAATCGTCAAAATTACCGCATTTAGGCTTTAGAAAACGTAAATGTGATTGTCAATAAACAAGTGATTCTACAACGTGTCATTGTTTGATAAGGATTTTGGGCCATTGGACCATACTTTTTCGGAAATGAGGCTGGTCAAGCAATGACTGTTACTACTGATTGATAACGCGACATGATAACAGAGGCTTTTCTGTACAAATTGGTAGATATTGATGAGAACGACACGTATGTATAAATTACTAAATGATACATTTTCTGGTTCTCTACGTGGGTTTTGTTTTTAATAATTTATATGTCAATTTGAAGTTATTGAACATTATAGTGTAAACAACAAAGTTTTTTCTGCTTCGAAAATTTCGGGAATACGGGAAGTTTTGCTTTACTTCTTTAATATGAAAAAAAATACTGCTGAAGCACACCGACTGCTCACCAAAGCTTATGGTAAATGTTATCCATCTGTATCAACGTCGAGAAATGGTTTGTGCGGTTCACAAGTAGTGATTTTGACACGGAAGACAATGATCCCCCAGGCCAGCCAAAAAAGTTTGTCGAATTCTTGAAAAATCATTGGGAGCTGCTTAAGAAGCAATTTCAAAATGTTTGCGAGCAGCAGGATTCATCCGAAAACAGGGAACTTGGGTACCATATGAATGGAAGCCGAGTGACCTTGAAAGACGATTTTGCATGTCCAAAATGATGTTAGGTTAGGTTCCATGGGCAGCCGCTCCTCAAGCAGCTCACTTGGGTCCATTCAAATCTAATCCCATTGTTATACCCAAGGGCTAGTCATCAGGGTATTTACAGTACTTCCGCTGACTCCAAATTAAACCAACCAGATTCCCGGATGAATGAATAGATTCTTCTCAGATACATCCTTGATAGCTCGTCCAAACATGATAGGAATGGAAATCCGAGGATGCGTTCCCTCAGATTTATCAGAGCCGGAAATTGGCAGAAAACGAGATACACAGTCTCTTTCTCTTCCTCATTATGGCAGCTTCTACAGTAATCATTGTACCGTAGGCCCATTCTTCTAGCATGTGCCCCGATTAAACAGTGTCCTGTAATAAAGGAGACAATTAACCTTATTTGCTCACGATGGTATTCTATTAGTAGATTCGTCCTGCTGGCATCATATACGGGCCAAGTAGACCTCGCTGTAGCACAGGAAGGTTCATTAGTCCACCTGTTTTGTGCAGTCTCATATAGTTTCTGCTGAACAGCCATCTTGCATTTAACAAGGGAAATACCACGAAAGGGGTCGATCGCCTCCTCGCTCATCATCGCACCCCTTATGGCCAAATCATCTGCTATACAATTACCATGATTTCCATCGTGTACAGGGATCCATATAAGCGTTATCCTCGAATGTCTCGCTATCTTATTAGATGTCGTGAAGACACCCGATACTACGTTAACGGCAGCCTTGCTGTCACTAAATATACATATATCACCAGATATTCGATAATATCTCAGCCAGTTGGATGCCAAAAGTAGGATTTTATCCCAAAGTTTTCAATATAGAAACCTCCATCGACCCTATTACCCTTGTTAGAGCCAACAGTGTATATCCATATGACATCAGCAGGGGGGAAGAGTCCGCGTTGCCATAAATCCCTATTCGGGATCATAATATGGAAATGCCTATCGAAAAAAGGTTTTGCGATGCATTAATCATCGACATTATCATGTATGTGCCCATAGTAATTCAGTATCCTAGAATATCCAAGGTCGTTAACAGAACACAAACAACCAGCATTTAGTCTCACAGCAGAGTGGAGAGTCATTTGTATCACCATCAAATGCACTGGTAATCAGTTTAGAATAGTAAAAAGTGCCTTGGAGGAAGTAGATCTTATAGCGCCTGTAATCAGTATCCCGATAGTCCTTAGAACTCGTTCAACGGCCTTCCAGTGAGTAGCATTATCCAAGGCCTGCCACCACACCAATACTCCATAGAACAAGATGGGTTTAACGACTGCTTTGAAGATCCAATTGATACCTTTCGGCATAATACCCCAGTTAGTCCCAATTGCCTTTTTGCAGGTGTAGATGGCCACTTAGGCATTCAAATGATGTTTGAATGCTATAAAAAAAAAAAAATTTTTGCACCGAATCATTACTTGTAACTCGAAGCGTAAGAGATCGTTTGTGAAGCCCGGTCAATCAGCCAAATCGACACCAAAGCCAAATATCCATGGTGCTAAGGTAATTCTCTGTATTTGGTGGGAGCAAAAGGGTCCTATCTATTATATTTAAGCTGCTCAAATCTGACCACACCATCACAAGGAACCTGTTCCGAAAGCAACTGATTAGTAATATGTGGTCAGACACGAAACTGTAATATTCCATCATGATAACGCTAGGCTACATGTTGCAATACCTGTTTAAAACTGTTTAGAAAGATGTGGTTGTGAAGTTTTGCCTCACCCGCCTTATAGTCCAGACCGTTCCTCGGCCGACTACTATTTGTTTCGATCGATGCAGAACGCTCTCTCTGGGATACCCTTCACTTTGTAACAGAGTATCCGATATTAGCCTGAGTTGTTCTTGGCAGAAAGATGGGAGAAGGTTATAGCTAGCAGTGGCCAATACTTTGTATAAAACCTCGATTTTTGATCTATATCTCGATTACTAAGTCATTAATATAGACAATATGGATATCTAATGATAGATATTTCAAAGTCCATTGCAACGATGTATATAAGGTTATAATAATTTGGACCTATAATGGGTCAAAATCGGGAAAAAAAATTTTTAACCCAAATTTTTTTTTTTACCAAAAAATTATTTTTTTCATAAATTTGTTTCACTAATAAATTTAAAAAATTTTTTTTAAAAATTAAAAAAAAAAATTTAAAAAAATTAAATCAAAACAATTTCGACAAAAAAAAATTAAAACAATTTTGAAAAAAAAAATTTTAAATTTTGGAAAATTTTTTTTAAATTTTGAAAAAAAATTATTTTGTGTACCTAAAAATATTTAAAATTTAAAAATTTTTTTTTTTTTTATAAATTTTTTTATTTTATATATAAGATTCGGCACAGCCAAATTTAGCTCTCTTACTTGTTTAAAGTGAAATCATAGTAAATTGTAATAATAACCCAGGCTAAACTCTCTCTGCGGTAACAAGAAAAGGATATTTGACTGAAACA
This sequence comes from Calliphora vomitoria, assembly GCA_942486065.2. Classification (NCBI taxonomy): domain Eukaryota; kingdom Metazoa; phylum Arthropoda; class Insecta; order Diptera; family Calliphoridae; genus Calliphora; species Calliphora vomitoria. Next base: position 17,080,287 of record OW818031.2, on the reverse strand, counting down.
AGTAAATTTAGTTTAATTTAAATGTTGTCTTTATCTGTTACTTATGCTAATTATCAAACAATGCTTTAAACTTTATCTTAAACCTACAATCTTGATAAATAAATACCCAAACCCCTCATAATTTTCGTTAAAAAAACACACATTTCAATATCAAACGAAAAAAAAAAAAATCATTCAATTATGAATCATGTAGTCATTACCAGATCACAAACCAGAGAAATATAAAAACCAAAAAACCTTAAGGAAACATGTGTTTTTTGACGTTTCTTATTGTTCATCGGTTGTTGTTTCATTTATCGCGTGCTTTGTGCGTAAAAGGTCCTGTTTTTGTTAACAAAAAAACATCTGTCGTTATATCCTGATGTCACAACTGCTTAACGATCGATAAATGTAAGAAAAAAAAAACACAAACTCTAAAACACTTACTTACTAAAGATCGCACACAAAGAAGAAATATTTATATTGTTCCTGTTCCTGTAACATTCAATGATCATCATCATCAACAACAACAGCCATGATAAAGGAAGAGAAAACAAAAACATCAACGTATGAACCCCCAATAAATGTCTTTTAATATTTAATTCGTTAAAAAATATACCAAACAATATAAAGAATACTTTAGTTTAAATGCGGTCAAATAAAATATTATGGCAGCTGATCCTTTGTGATGTCAATGATCATGTCGATTATTATTTTATTTTACATACATATGTATGTATGTGCTTCTTCATTTTTATGATCGTTGCTTGTTATCTGAATATAGTTCTTTGTCTAAATGCATATGAATATTTTTACCATCATCATTAAGTTTTTAATGGCTGAAAGGGGAATTTTTTGTTTTCAATAATTTAAAATGTTTTCCATCATCAATAACTGCCCTTAAGATCCTTGTAATAAGTACATATATGGACGGCTGTATATCATCAGAAATATAAGTGGAATATGACTGTTATCGTTATATATTAATGCAGTTAGTATCCAAATATCATTTTATATTTATTCATTTATAAAGTCGCTTTTTAATTAATAATTATATGGAATGATAACGACGTGACCAAGACATTATGGGTAATTTTTATTGATATTAAAGCAATTCGTAAAAAGGAAATAAATTTTTAATTTCTGAATTACAAAATTGTTACCTTAGGACGATGTATACAAATCATTTCTGTCTAAGAACATGATTCTTGATGATATTCTACAGAAAGTAGAACAAAATGGTTAACCAATTTAGCACATTCAACATTTGTTATTTGAACTATTTCGAAGTATTTCAAAAAGTAGCTTTTTAGGTTAGATTAAAGAGACACTCAAGCATACTGAGTAAAACACGTGGGTCCTTCATTATGTTATATCTGGTTAACAGGGTCAAGCAAAGGAAAGCAATTCCCATATGAAACATCAACGATACCATCCTGTTGAACGTATGAAAGTTTCCACCCTTCGACATCTTTCAGAGACAGATCAGACAGGTGCTGTAAGTAAAAGTCATCCAACATTAATAATCTCAGCAAGAGCTTTCAAAATCATCAACTTCAAAACGTTTGCTCGCAGCAGGGTTCATCCAAAATCAGGAAAATTGAGTACCATAGGAATTGAAGCTGAGAGACCTTGAACAATTGTATGTTTCTTATCCTCATTACATGCGATACAAAATAATCCCATTACGATAACCCGAAGCGTAAGAGATCGTATGTGAATCCCGGCCAACCAGCCGAATCAACACCAAAGCTAAATATTCACGGCTTTAGGTAATTCTCTGTATTTGGTGGGAGCGAAAGGATCCTATCTATTATGAGCTGTTGAAATCTGACCAAACCATCACAGGAAACCTGTACCGAAAGCACCTGATACGTTTGAAGAAAGCATGCGGGAAGACATGAAACCGTAATATTCTTTCATGACAACGCTAGGCCACATGTTTCAATACCTTTTAAAAACTATTTAAAAAGAAGTGGTTGCGAAGTTTTGCCTCACCCGCCTTATAGTCCTGACCTTGCCCCGTCCGTCTACTATTTGTTTCGATCGATGCAGAACGCTCTCTTTGGGATACGCTTCACTTTGGGACAGAGTATCCCATATTGGCTCGATTCGTTCTTGGTCTCACAAGATGAGCAGTTTTTTTGGCTCGGAATGCATATGTTGCCAGAACGATGGGACAAGGTCATAGCTTAACAATGGTCAATAATTTGAATAAATTAATACTGTACAAATGTTTTAAAATAAAAACTAAACATTTAAAAAAATCCCGCATTTTTAAGTCATACACCCAATATTTATTGCTACAAAAATAAAAAAATCGAATTTTAGTGTTATTTGACTTTTTTGTTACACATTAAACTTTTTGCCGATCAACAAATCGATTTCGAAATTTTTCAAAGTTAGATTGTTCGAAAGTCAATTTATCACCTTCATCTTGACGGCATCTGTAGAGTTCATTATATGAAAGAATTAGTCTCCTAGCGTGTACAACGAATATGAAATATCCAGTGATCATAGCCACCACCTTAGCCGATAACGCGGAATGTTTATTAGCATGGAATATCTACAACAGTCATGCTTATGTCATTTGGTCTTATAGCTCATGCGCGATCTATCATAGAGTCGCCCTGGAGCCATCGGACGCACAATAAAAACGGTCCTCCAATCAATAGATCAACCTCATCATCCATGAGCGAGTGAATCCTTAATGCAGTTTACAGAGGAACCATGGTGCCAAAAATTCCATCTGTAAGATGTCTGGTTATTTCGTTCAGATATGGACAATATTGGATGTCGACAAGACACCCATTAGATATTTCTGGGCGGCGTAACTATCAGTGTAAATCCAAATGTTCTCTCTGTATAATCCGCAAAACCTCAGCCAGTTTGCAGCTTACCGCTGACATCTCAGCCTGAAGAATAGTAAACTAGTTTGCTAGACTTAGAGACAGACAAATTCCAGATCGTACATTCAAAAATCCGATAAGATCGTATATAGATTCCCTTGGAGATAGTCCGTCCATCCATGATCGATATATTTAATCCCTGTCAAAGAAATGTCTGGAAAAAAGACAGCCGAATTTTGTTACGCTTCTAAAGTTCCTTCAGTTTCATAAGCCATGTCGCATAGTATCAAGCTTCATAGCAACTTTGAGAGTAATTTCATAGTTAAAATGTCAGTTCAGCAGGGCAAACAGTACCTTAGACAGTGTGGTTGATATAGCACCCATGATCATTGGTGGCGAGGTCCGTAAGGGCCAATCGAAAGTATTACACAGAGTGAATTTGCCAAGAGCCATTCACAAAACTAGAGCTCCATACATACACTTCTTCAGAAGTGGACTTAACCATCATGTCAAAAGGGGATTTAGTATTAACAGATGTAATGCTCCAGATTCTCCATACTCTTGCCTTAGTGTTATGATTCCAATTTAGCTTCTCAGATACTTTGCGCTATCTGTTTAGGTTAGTTCCGCGCCATTTAACTTCTAGTATTTTATGAAGAGTGCCGCTCCCTTGAACTCTTAAGTCTAACAAGTACTATTGACTATTCACAGTGGTATACTGCTGTGGACAAAGTGATCGTAAACGATAATGATACAGAGAATGGGCTCGATATGTATTAATGTAGCTTTCCACACTATATTATAGCTTTCCAGAACTATATTTGGTAGGAAGGGTAAAGGCGAAGAACTCGGCAATTCATCTATGTAGCTTTTTCAAATGAGGAGCAACAGTCTCTAAATGAAGCCAATACGTTCTGGAATTCTTGCGAAATGGAACAAGGAGAGTCTTTTACACATATGCCTCTCAATTGCACGTTCATATGAGTTATTGGATCTCAATCTTCTTATATCAAGAACGATATTGGGGATGGGTTGAAATCGAATGTCGTATCTAACAATACCGAAGTTGCGAACTTGGCTTCAGTTTAACAAAGGATCAGGTGGGTGTCAGGGATATCAGGTGCTCCGTGTATAGTATGATTATTGAATGTTTAGTTGGACGTCATACTAAATTATTACCGCACAGATTAAAAACCAAATAAATAAAGGAGTTTCCAACAAGAGGTGTTATTTTGAATCACCCGGTATTTCGGTAGCTGTGACTTTTGAAGCTTTTATTCTTTGACATTTGACAAGTAGAAACTACGACATTACTAAAAATGGAACGATACACAATACGATTCAACAGCGCATTGAAATTATTAATATTCACTACAAAAATGGTGAAAAACTTGCAATCACAGTTCGCAAAACTAAAGCAATTTTGGGTAGTCGAGAACCACCTTGTCGGACCGCAATACAGATATTTCTGGAAAAATTCGAGCTGTTGGGACAATTTAGTGATGTGAAGAATAAAACCCGTGCACGTCGCTCAAGAACAACTAAGAATATTGCTGCTGTAGCCCAGGTTTGTCCATTCCTCTTCGTTTTTTGGAATTGGGCATTGCACAAACGTCATTACACCGTGTTTTAGATAATATTGATCTGGACAACGTTTATTTTCAACAAGACGGCACTACGTGCCACACAAGCAACGAAACCATTGCTCTTTTACGGGAAAAGTTTCCGGACCGTGTTGTCTCTCGAAGAGGTGATCACAATTGGGGCCTCGTGAAAGATAAGGTCTACGCCAATAGCCTAGCGTCGATTCAAGGCCTCAAACATAGAATTCGTGAGGCTATCGAGGATATAGGGCAGCCACTTTGCGATTTGGTTATGGAAAATTTCATGAAAAGGATATGGTCCTGTTAGCGTGGTCTTGGTGGCCATTTGGCTGATGTTGTTGTTCATTATTAACGGCATTCCATTTTTCCTCGGAATGCCATTTTTCCTGTACAAGGAATACTAAATTTGATAAAAATCTGAGTTGAAGAGGTCTCTTTTTCCACGCACTGATGATCATAACATCAAACAGTTTCACAAACAAAATCTATACATTTCTGTTTCAAGAAAACCCATCTCGCCTCCATCCATTGGGCTGCCATTAAAGAATGTCTTCATCATCCACCTTATTAAATTTGTATTTCAAATTGAAGAAATTAATTTTTCTCACACTTTCTGAAGAATTTCACAAGAAATACACACGAAACATAAAAGAAAAAAGACAGTGAAAAACGCGCGGGTGTTGTTAACCGGTTCATATTTAAATTCCGAAAATCTTTTTTGTTTCAAAGTTGTTGACTTCAGAATCAACAGAATCTAACATCAACATCATCGTTGTCATGTGAACAGCGGCGACGGGCAGCAGCAGGTTGAACTCTCAGCTTGTTAAGAGTACAATAAAAAAAACAGATTTACCGTTAAATTAAGAGGTCAGTGATTCATAACAAGTTCTTCGTCATAAACTAAGAAAAGCAACAACAGCGACAGCCACAAAAACAATAATAATGCATATTTCTGGGTGTGTATGACGACTTACTGACTGAATATGTGTGTGGATGAAATGAGGCATTAACTGTGGCAAGCATACACATTCTTAGATACCAACTAACAAAAAAACAAGATACGAATTACAGCTTTAAACGTGAAAAATAAAGCATTAAAACAAAATTTTATTCAAGACTAGAACTTTAAAATCAAATGAAAAATATCAAAATTGTGTTTTAAACTTTAAAATGTTTTTTTAAATAGTTATTCATAAAATATAATTCAAAATTACAATAAATTTTACATTTGTAAGCCTTCTTTAATTTGTGGTTAAGCCTGAGTACGTTAATTATATTTCAATTTATAAATTTTTGTTTTGTCAATTATTGTTTCACGTGTCATGCCCAAAAATGACACTTTACGAATTGTCAGCTGTTGTTTTAAGCCAAACGGGCACATGCCTTGGTTGCAATGTCAAAATTGTGTCGATATTATCTGTCTTTAAATGTTCAGCGGGCACAGTGTGCCTAATTGTAGTTTCAGTTATTTTGAGTGGCAGCAACATCAATGCAATTTTTTTGTTTGCTGTACTTATCTTTTGAATAACTGTCAGTGTTTTTAGTGCTGGTGTAGGACATACGAATAAAATTTACCCTAATTTTAGAGTTGAAAATTTAAAGGATATTATGTTTGGCTATCAAAGGAACCAACCCAATAATCTCATTATATTGTTGTTATTCATTTAAATTTACTTGGATTTTAATTTATAGAAAAATTACTTCTACAAGAAGTTTTATTTGTATACACTTCACCATGAGTGGCAAGGATATATATAAGTTTGTCATTCCGTTTGTAATTTTTACATTTTTCATTTGCGACCCCACAAAGTACATATATTCTGAATCGTTATAGATAGCGAAGTCTGTCCGTCTGTATGTTTAAATCAACTTTCCGTAGCCCCCAAATAACTTACAAACATAATTTATACATCAGTATGTCGGGAATTCTTTCGGCTCGGTCGCTATTTAAAATCGACAAAATCGGCCCACAAATGGCTGAGATATAAGGAAAAAACCGGGACAACCTCGATTTTTGGTCTATTTTTTATCCATATCTGGATTACTAAGTCATTAATATAGACAATATGGATATCTAATGATAGATATTTCAAAGTCCATTGCAAAGATGTATATAACGCTATAGTAGTTTGGACCTACAATGGGTCAAAATCGGGAAAAATATTTTTTAACACGAATTTTTTTTTCCCAAAAAAAATTTTTTTTCACTAATAAATTAAAAAAAAAACAACAAAAATTAAAAAAAAAAATTTTAAAAAATTAAAAAAAAAATTGGAAAAAAATTATAACAAAACAATTTAGAAAAAAATTGAAAACAATTTTGAAAAAAAAAAATTTTTTAAATTTTGAAAACTTAAAAATTCGGTATTTTTTCAAATGTTTCTCTTTTATTTTGAAACATTTGTATATTGTATACATTTTTTCAAAGTATAGGGCATTACAAGCTATGACTTTTTCGCATCTTTCTGGATTCCGAGCCAAAAGAACTGCGGATCTGTTGAGGTCTAGAACGAATAAAGCCCATTTCGTCTACTTACTCTGTTCTGAAGTGAAGCGTATTCCAGAGAGAGCGTTCTAAATCGATCGAAACAAATTGTAGTAGTGCGGGGCATGGTCTGGACTATTAATCGCAAAACTTCCCAACCACTTCATTCTAAATAGTTTTTTCAAACGAACCAATTGCATTCGGTACAGGTTCCCTGTGATGGTCTGGTCAGATTTCAGCAGCTCATAATAGATAGAACCCTTTTAGTCCCAGCTAATAGAGAGTATTACGTTAACGCCATTGATATTTGGCTTTGGTGTCGATTTAACTTTCAAAGCAGCTATCATGGTTTTACATAATCATCACAAAACAAAAAATACATTACAAAGAAGTTAGTTAAAATTCTAATATACTTAAACATTATTTTAAAGTAGTTATGTCATTGGAGATAAGTACTTGCCATAAACGCTTACAAATGAGGAGTTAAAAAAGTGATTACAATGTTCGGCTTCAATTAAGCAGGTCTTACAAAAGTGATTACTATTAAATTTATTACAAATTGTCTTTATAAAATGAATCTTCATTTATTTTCTTACTCCCATTACCACATTTGGTCAATTCCAAGGTCTCTTATCATGTCATATTGTCATAATGTGCTATTATTTCACGACTAGGAGGCTCTGCTTAAGCGACTCTTAGGCGTTCGGCGAAGGTCTCTGCTGGTTGGTTACGATAACACAATAAACATAGCATACAGAGAAGTATTATTTTAGGATATTTTTTCAAACCATTGTGAAATATTAGGAGATTATGACAATATGACATGATAAGAGACCTTGTGAATTGACCAAATGTATATTTATGTTTCGTTGTGAGTAGTAAACCAACACCATTTATATGTGCTTTTGTGTTGTCGCTATAAATCAATCAATAGACAGGCAATATGGTCTACACTGGAAAATATTGGAATTCCTGACCCTCTGATATCCCTTACAAAGGAGCTATAACGAAACCCTCCATGTAAAGCGCGTTTCAAAGGCCAAGCAAGCGTGAAACAAGGATGTAAGCTATCATCAGTGCTTTTCCTCGTAGTTCTGGACACAGTTCTCCGTCAGACAAACATCTAGGCAACAAATCCAATGGCACCTGAACCAACGGCTGCATGACCTTGACTATGCAGACGACATATGCCTTATACATTGGACGGCATTCAACAACAACTCGATAGGCTACAAGAGTTTGGCGTGCAAAATCAACTTCGATCAGAATCGTAACTGCAAAAACTAACACAATACTTTTAAACGGCATCAAGATAGAGAAAACTTAAATAAATTTATCTATCTTGGCAGCGTCATAAGTAAAGATGGAGTCGCAGATGAAGATGGAGTAAACAGAATAAACCGAGCGTGTAATGCATATGCCTCTCTGAGTAAAGTTTGGAATTCTTCCCAAATGTCTCAGTGGCACACAATCAACATCTTCAATTCCAGTGTAAATTCGGTCTTTCTCTACTGGTGTAAAACGTGGAAAATCAATGAGTCCTCAACAATAAAACTACAAGTGTTTGTAAATAAATGTCTGTCGAAAATAAACAAAATACTTTGACCAAATCGCATCACTAAAGCCTACCTGTTGTCAGTTAGCAACCAAACTCCCAATTCCCCCGAAAACCGACATCGCACAGTGGGGAAAAGGAAAATAAAAGTGGAAATAAATCTGTAACTTAAAAAAATTCACCTTGGCTATAGATAGGTGTTGATATGTTTAAGTTTTGAATTTGGGCTTACAACACCAAGGGGGGAAATGCCCCAAATTGGGGCACCTCGGGTATATCAAACATTGAAAATGATGATCGGGTATATCAAAAATTTGAAAGATTTATATGGGGCATTTCATGTCAAGTGAACCAACTTTTGAAATCGATGTCTTCCGAATGGGATGAAATTTACACCATGGTTCAACAATATTGGTCGAGAACTTTCTGAGTTAGAGGAGGTCAAAATTTAAAATTTGGGCCAAGCAGCGGCTTTTTCTCATCCATGTAACTTATTACCTATTGTTCTTAGCAAAATGTGTCCCAAATTGTTTAGATAACTATTTCTTTAATCTTTGGAAAAAAAATTTTGAAAATTTTTCTGATATCAAAAACTTTTTTGACTTTTTTTTCAAAATGGGCCTATTTTTTCTCAAAAAAAAGCTTAGATATTTTACTCGAAGACCTATTTGGTCGCTTAGTGGGATATCTATCAAAATAAATGTTTTGTAACTGAACACATACAAGGTGGCGCAAAAGTAATCCTCCTATCTGCAAATGCTATAAATTTTGCGATTGGCCCCTAATGTCAGTTCTGTTTTGACATTTGTGTAGTAAACACATGCGAAATACACGTTAATGAACAATGTTACGCTACACTGCTCCAGAACGCGGAATATTGCTGACTATTTATTTGAACAATAATCGGTCGGTGACTTTGGCACAACGTGAATTTCGTCGCAGATTTCCTGGCCGTCCAACGCCTACTGGTGAAACACTGCGACGTTTAGCCGCTCGCCTCGAAGAGACTGGCACAACACGAGATGCTGCCAGGCGTGGCAGACCCCAGAGTAGACGTTCTGCAGAGAATATTGCTGCTGCAGCCGAGGATGTCATGGAAGCGCCGTCGACATTGACCAGACGACGTGCCACGCAAATGGGTATCAGTCGACGGTCTTTACAGCTAATTTTGGTACTAGATTTGAAGATGTTTCCGTACAAAGTCCAGACGGTGCATCAGCTGTTAGCTGCTGACCGCCAATCGCGTCTAACATACGCTCAAGCCATCCTTTATCACCACCAAGAGGAAGATGATTTTTCATCAAAAATAATACGTAAATAAGCAAAATTTACGCTTCTGGGGCACTGAAAATCCGCGTGTAACCCACGAAGAGCCATTACACCCGCTCAAAGTCATTGTATGGTGTGCTGTTTTCGCTGGAGGAGTCATCGGACCTTTTTTCTTCGAAGACGTCGCGGGCCAAACGGTTACTATGAATGGTGAGCGCTACAGAGCAATGATCAACGAGTTCTTTTTGCCGCAACTTGATGAATTGGGATTGGAAAACATGTGGTTCCAACAGGTCGGTGCAACGGCACACACTGCACGTGCCACAACCGATATGCTGAAGGATGCATTTCCCGGGCGCCTAATCTCCCGTTTTGGCGATTTGCACTGGCCAGCAAGATCGCCTGATTTGACCGCTCCAGACTTCTTTTTGTGGGGCTTTTTGAAGTCGCGTGTTTATGTCTACAAGCCTTAGACTCTTGCAGCTCTTAAAGGGCTCAAATGACAATCAACTGTGGCGGCGGCCATTTACATGACATCATATTCTCGACATGATGTAAAAAAAATTAAAAGACAAAATAAAAATAATCTACAAGAAAAATCAAAGTTTTTCATTTTTTTTTTTTAATTACAGCCAAAAAACATCGGAAGTTTACTTTTGCGCCACCTTGTACAATTTTTGACTTTTTTTGCAATAAATATTTTGTAAATCAAGACATATGTAAAATTAATTTTAAGTTATACAGAAAATAAGAAAAAGTTAAATAATGTATTTATATTTTTCTGAAAGATAACATTACGGGGAAGTATTATAAAAGCAAACTAATAGCAAAATTCGTATTATTGCGTGGTCCAGAGGCTTCAAACTAGACCTATTTTGTATGTAAATTTCAACTTTAGACAACATTTGCTCAAATCGCATAGCTGCTTTCAATAAACTAAGACCTGTTTTGTATGTCCCAATATATTCTTCAATATTGTACAAAGGAATTTCTTAGCCCAGAGCTTGGTGCCTTCAATAGGTCCAAAAATAAAAAAAAATCACAATTTTGGGATTTTTTAAAAGTTTTTTGGGAATTGTCTCAAAAACAAAAACAATTTTATATTTCGATCAAAAATGTCTATATAAGTGTCAAATTTCATTAAAATTGATTAATAAACACAACTTTTATTGCATTTTAAAAATTTAAATTTTCCAAAAAAATCAGCTACCATTTTTTTTCCCCCATATTTTTGAAAAAGTCTTCTATGATTTTTAAAATTTTTAAAAATTTTGTACATTTTTGAAGATAGGTTATAATTTCCTAAATGTTGATATATAATATATATATCTTTTCTTTTCCGCTAGTCTCATTAATGGCTTCAGAATACATAACTCACAGTAATTAACTTCATATTTCTCTTTACGATTGTATCGCTAGAAGCTCCTTCTCAGAAGTAGCACACCCCAACTATGCCGCCTAAATAAAAAAATATTTAGTTCGATTATGATTACCACAACCATATTATTTCATTACTTTCTTGTAACTGCCTTGAAGTGCTAAAGGTAGGTATGAGAACAAGAACGCGACAAAAAATAGAAATAAATAAAAAATGTAATAATGTGGCTTTCTGTGGATAGCTGTCATGTTGAAATAGTCGCCTTTGTTTTTTTACAACTTTTGGAATGATTAAGCACGCGACATATCTAGCTCAACATGTAATAAGGACATTTTTTAATACTACATCGATAACTTAAACTGTTTAACTAGGCCTATTACTAATACATTTTCAGGTATAAAGCTCGAACTTCTCTTTATCTTTAGCTAGTTATATTTTATCGCTAGAAGCTCCTTCTCTGAAGTAGAACACCCCATCTGTGCTGACTAAATAAAAAAATATTTAGTTCGATTATGATTACCACAACCATATTATTTCATTACTTTCTTGTCACTGCCTTATAGGGAAATTTTAACAAAATCTTTTCCCATTTTTCCAATAATGTGTTACAAAAAGGAGAGAACTCTGTACCACAATGTGAAGTAGGGTATGAACAAATGAATATAAACAATAATTTCATTAAACGAATAAAGCAAAAACGAAATAAACAAAGTATCAAAAATACAAAAAACCCTTAACACACATGTCCTGTTGCACATGCGTACACATCCTTCACAATGATATAAACAGGAGGCAGCTGCTTTTTTGTTGTATTTCTTGTTAATACCAAACAACAAAAGTTTCAATTTTTTTTTATAAAAAAAAAAAACAATGACAAAAACAAAGAATTCTATAAAAAAAAAAAAGAAACAACAGGAATTAACAAGAAAAAAAAAACACTTAATTTATAAAAAAAGAACTAAACCCAAAAATACAATTCATCAATGCAACACATTTGTATGCCTTCCTTCATTCATTCGCCGCTACATACATGAAACTCAAATATTCTAGAACAATTATTGAACAGTTTTTAAAAAGATCTTAAAATATGTACTGCTAATTTTAAATAAGGGATCGAAAAAGATCTTAAAATTCCTTTGTCTTATCACCTATTAACTTCTCAAGAAAGTCACCCTTAAAATGTAGCTCATTGAACTTCATTTACTATGCATTTCTTTGAATGATTTGTAGCTATTTTTAAGCCTTAAAACTGCAATTCATAATTCAAGTTGAAGACGTTTTATCACTTCTGTTTTTGGTGAGGATTGATACAAACTACACTCAATTGTAATTGAGTGGTGTTTTTGGGAAACTACATAAAATTTAATGTTGCACTTCCCCACTTAAATGACAATTTGTTTCACCTTTACATGACGCGTGTCATGTTAGATACATACGGCTGGGCTAAACATGCTGCAAACAACAACTTATGGTTTTAAATTTGTATGCAACATGAAGAAGAGTGTAACTCTCCCTCTCTCTCTATCTCTGTTTTTAAATAAACACAAAAAAGAAACCTTCCTAGGTAACATTTTCACCTTTATGAAAATTGTTTCAGCTCTTTCTTTTGTTGTCTCTAGTAGTATGTTGTATTTAATTTAGTTTTCGGCTGGCTAAATGGAAAATTTTGTTGTTTAAATGCGGATGCCTTGAATGTTGTATAAACCACATTATGTTGCACCCTAAATAGTAATTTCTGGCTACCTACGCAATCGCAGTTGCCAGTTGTTTTGTTTTGTTTAGTTTCTTTCATTCATTCACACAGTCTTTGTGTTGCTTGTGAATGCGTTTGTATGTTTTATGTGTCATGTTTTCATCTCATAAATACAATTCTTTATGTTGCTTTCATTGTTTTGTTATTGTTGTTTTTTGGTTGATCTTTGTTATTTTTGTCTAAATGAAAACTGTAGACTTCCATGGTGGTTTATTGGTAATTTTTGGTATTTACACTCGTATTAAGAGGGCCCTAATCATCGTCATCATCATCATCAACTATTTATCCAGTGTTGTTGAAAAGAAAAACGTTTAACGTTTTATTTTGTTGCCTTCCTCTATCATTTGTTTCATTGTTGTCTAGGGTGTAACTGTTTTATGTGGCTGTCTGAAATGCTGGTAATGTCAATGTTGGAAAGTGTTATTTGGAAAAATTAGAGGAAAAAATATATTGAGAAACAACGAAAAATTTTGATTTTTTTGTGAAACTCCTATAAAGCTATATATATTGGGATTTCCAGTGTCTAGAAAGCGACATTGGTATGCTTTTGTATAGAACAAAATAAATAAATCTTAACAATATGTTACTTGTCTCCATTTGTCGATATCATTTTAGAAGAACTATGTTTAGTGCTAAAGGCAGGTCTAAAACAAGAACGCGACAAAAAATATAACCCGTTTTCGCTGATTTTTATACACTTCACCTTCGTGAGAAGGTTATATATAAGTTTGTCATTCCGTTTGTAATTTCTACAATATAATTTTCCGACGCTATAAAGTATATATATTCTTGATCCTTATATATAGCGGAGTCGATTTAGCCATGTACGTCTGTCTGTTAAAATCAATTTTCTGAAGACCCCAAATATCTTCGGGATCCAAATCTTCAATAATTCTGTCAGACATGCTTTCGAGAAGTTTGCTATTTAAAATCAGCAAAATCCGTCCATAAGTAACGGAAATATGAGCAAAAATCCGAAACAACCTCAATATTTGCTCTATTTTTGATCTATATCTCGATTACTTAGTCATAAATATACACAATATGGATATCCAATGATAGATATTTCAAAGTCCATTGCAATGATGTATATAAGGCTATAGTAAGTTGGACCTACAATGGGTCAACATCGGGAAACATTTTTTTACCAGAATTTTTTTTCACAAAAAACATTTTTTTGTCATAAATTTTTTTTATTAATAAATTAAAAAAAAAAATAATTTTTAAATTAAAAAAAATTTAAAAAAAAAACTGGAAAAAATTTTTTAAAAACAATTTCGAAAAAAAATTTAAAAAATATTAATTTTTTTTTTTTTTTTTAAATTTAATTTTAAGGTATAGCTCTCTTACTTGTTTTAAATAAAAAATTTAATAATGTGACTTTCTGTGGATAGTTGTCATGTTGAAAATGATTAAGCACGCGACATATTTAGCTCAACATGTAATAAGGACATTTTTTTATATTGCATCTATAACTTTAACTCTTTAACTGGGCCTACTACTAATACATTTTCAGCTATAAAGCTCGTACTTCTCTTTATCTTTAGCTAGTTATCTACCTTATTTTGAATACAAACTAAAATACTTTTCATTACAGCTATATTTCCAAGATTTCAAAAAAGGATTGAATAGTTGTTTTCTATATAGAATATCGCACAACAGAAATGTAATTTTAAGTTAATTATTTCTACTGTGTTTATAAATAATTTCAAATCATAGTCTATATAGAATTTCCATGTACTGAAATAAATAAATAAATAAATAAATTCGACTACATCTAGAAAAATCTTTATTTTATTAACAAAAATAGACTGATGTTACTTTCTATTGTTATATGTAATGTCGAAATATTTACACTCCTTTTTGTTCTACAACCGTTGTAATTATATCAAGTGAATACCTTGTCGACAATGCACAGTGTGGTAGATCGCAAATCTAACTGGACAAAATTAATAAATCGCGTTAGGTTCACTTCTCACTTACAAATTAAATAAAAAATGAGTTCATATAAAAGTATAACGGATTATAAAAACTCAACTTTTTTCTTCAAACAATTTCTTTCGATAAAGAGTAGAGGTCATACTGGAAAAGTGAAAAAAAATGTATGGTGTTTGTAAAAATGAGCAAGATGTTTTTGATTTACCTTAAAGATTAACCCGAATTAACTCTACTTGAAAAAAGGAAATATTTTATTTTTTGCAATTTCTGAACTTCTCATAAAAAAATATATTTTTTTAATACTTACAGTAAAAATAATTAAATGAAAATAGTAATATATTTCCTTGAAATAATCCTTAATAATAATAAAAAAAATTATGAGAATAAAATCACCGTAGCCTTTATAATCATAAACCAAGGTCACACAACTAATATGCTTCTACTTGAAATCTCAATGCACGTGTTGAGAACAACTGACTTTAAAGCTTACATTTTCCTAATCAGTGCTAAAAACAAAAAAACAAATCAAAACATGAATTACAGTTACCTATTGTATTAAGAAGCTGATTAAATGATCAGAAGAAATTTTGCCACAGCGTGCAATGGCTTGAATATTCATTTGCATTTGGCAGAAGTTCGGGAACGAAATCTCATATGTGGCAGGATCAATTGGATTTTTTCCATTTCCGATGTCCAACAATTGTCTTGAGAATGTTTCGGCAGAAGGGTATTGCAACAAATGCACACGCATGTTCGTTGATAACGTTCGGCATCTGAAGCTTCATTTCTAGTGAAATAAATTTAAAGGAACTTCGTATCATCACTGGGAAGCAGGAGCAATGATGATAAAGGTAAGAAGAAAGACGACGTCATTTGAAAGCATGAGTTGCACTTTTGATAATTTGAAGGAAGTGCTTGGAAATAGGATTGGCGCTGTAGCCACACTTATTGTAATAAAATGCTGGCAACTTTAAATCGATTCTTTCTCTTGATCTAGTCATTCGGGAGCGATTGATTTCTAGTCTTTCAATATGCTGTTGAAGATGCACTGGGACGCATTTGCTGAAGCCGTGATTTTCATTATCTTTCCGCTTCTGCGGCTCTAGACGGTCCAGCCATTTTTTATATATAGATGGCATTAGCGGAGATTTTAAAGGGCAAGTCACATAATGAAGTCTCCAGATTATGGAGTTAATTAAGAATAAATCCCGTTTGTAATTTCCACGGTATAATTTTACGACCCTATTCTGGATCCTTATCGATAGCGCAGTCGATTAAGCCATGTCCGTATGTCTGTCTGTTGAAATCAATAAACCAAATAACTTACAAACTTGATTCATACATCAATATATCGGGAATTCTTCCGGCTCGGTTGCTATCGAAAAAATCAGTCGAATAGAAAAAATCGTCTTACAAATGGCTGAGATATAAGGAAAAAACCGAGACAACCTCGATTTTTGGCCTATTTTTGATCTATATCTGGATTACTAAGTCATTAATATAGACAATATGGATATCTAATGATAGATATTTCAAAGCCAATTGCAACGATCTATATACCGCTATAGTAATTTGGACCTACAATGGGTCAAAATCAGGAAAAATATTTATTAACCCGAATTTTTTTTTTGTCATAATTTTTTTTTCACTAGTAATTTAAAAAGAAAAAATTTAAAATTAAAAAAAAATTTTGACAAAAAATTATAAATAAATTTTTTAAATTTTGAAAAAAAAAAATTAATTTTGTTACCTAAAAATATTTAAAATTTTTATTTTAAAGTATAGTTTGGTTTAGCAATTTTTTTTTTTGAAAATAATTCGGTATCTCAGGAACTATTGCAGATATTGTTACAAAATTTTATACGATTGGAGCTGAGGTGATTTTGAGTTGATTTGCATATGTTCTGCTTCCTAGCGCTTATGGGGGCCAATGCATGGCCCCTCAAAGTTGGTCGGGCCTCAAAATTTTTAAAAAAATCTCCAAAAATCAATTTATGATCTAAATGAGCTGAAATTTAAAATTTAAATTTGAATTGTCCTTAAGAAGGTCTACAAAAAATATATTTACATATGTAGGGTATCTCTAGTAGTTGCAGAGATATTTAGCTTTATTGATTTATTTTTTTTAATTTTGTTCGTTCTTTATATTGGTTTTTAGAGATGATTGTCGAAATTTATTTTTAAAATATTAGCTATATTGGTGATAAAATTCTATATAACTTGCAAACAGCTATCTTGTCCCTATAAAAAGTTACACGTATCCAAATTTGGAAAATGTCAAAAGTGCCGTATTTTTTACGATTTTTCCCAAAAAAGTCCCTATATTTTTTCTTTTGGAGAAAAAAATTTTTCTTCGGACTATACACAAGTTTTATTTTATCCCCAAAGAAAACTTAATGCTAAAGCGTGTAAAGTAAAATTTGGCTCACTAAAGCGAATATAACACCCCCCAGACCTATCCAAACTTTGAGAATTTTAAAAAATAATTTAAGGTTTGAAAGTGTTCCATATTTGTGTAACCCTATATCTTACTTAAACATTTACAAAGTTGTTTTACTATCATACGGTAAATAACATCACAGTCGACACTTTTCTAAAAAAAATCAGTTTTTGGAACACATTTTTCCCGGTTTAGGAATTTCGGTATTTTAAAATAAAAAATGTCAAAAATCTTAATACCGTTGATTTAAGGACATTTAGATCAATATTAGTTCCAAACTTTGTAATGTTATCTTTAACCGTTAAAATTTTACACTAATTCAAATTTTATATTTTTCTTCGTGGAAAATCATCATATTATATTTTTTTTAGTTTTTAAGGTCCCAAAACACTGTAACCATATATATGGTTGATACAATCATGTGAATCGTAAATTAACAATATTATTGTTACCACAATCATATAAATAGTTACTGTGACTATAATATCGTTAAAAAACTTATAAAAATGTTGAAACGGTTACAGTAAACATGCACAACTATATTTTTTTTCTGCGTGTAGTTCAAATTTTGCCAGCATTCAACTGCTGTTGACAGGATCAGTGTTGCCATTCAGTAAAGAGGCGGAAAATTCAAAAAGTCACCCGCCCTCGCATAAGCTCATTTAAATCTATTTTGGTAATTTTTTGAATTTTTCAATTACAAAGAACTTATTTCTTCATGTATTGGCTCTCACCATTAACCTATGTCACTGGTAGAGGTTCGTAAACACTTTTATAAAAAGCATTACAACAAAACACGAACGTCAGCAATGAAATATTTCCATACATTAGAAAAGAAAAAAAGCCAAAAGAAAAACTATTTAAAATAAGAAAATTGTTGGTGCTAAAATGTTTGGGGTAGTGTTTTTGAGGTAGTCGTCTCTCAGCCATTTGTGGGCAGATTTTCTCGATTTTAAATAGCAATCTAAGTTGGACTATAGGAGATGTATGCTGTATCATTCATGTATGTAAGTTATTTGGAGGCTTCGGAAAGTTGATTTCAACATACAGACCGAAATGTCTACATCGACTCTGCTATCTATAACGATCCACAATATGTATACTTTATGGGGTCGCAAATAAAAATTATGGACATTACAAACGGAATGACAAACTAATAGGGTAAATATAAGTTTGTCATTCCATATGTAAATATGGTAAAGGGTATAAAAAACTAAAGATGCTCCAGTATTGATAAATTCTATGTCACATAATAACACTAGATGTTGTATTGTTTCTTGTTATACATACGATATATGAATTCTCTTAAATATTCAGGCGCTTAAAACTTTGTTTTTTTCAAAACTTTGAGCAAAAGAAACTTGTCACAAAAAAATAGAAAGAAATAGGAGAAACTAACAGCAAGACAACAGTAAAAATGTATGCATAAGCAACAAAAACAAAATTGTTAAATAAAGAAAAAACAACAACAACAACAACATTAACTTATTAACATAACAATTCAAAAGACAAATATAAACAGCTACAATTGTTGTTGTCATTTTTTAAGATACTTGTAGTTTAAACAGTAAGATAAAAGAGGAGCAAACGTTTTTTTTTATATATTTTCGTTTAGAAAAATATTTGAATTTTTTTTTTATGACCACCTTAACTAAAAAACCTATAAAAAAATGCGTGTGAAGGTGTTTTAGACTTCCGGGATGTTTTTTTTTCTTTTTGTTTTTTATTTGAAAACTTTTTTATGCTCGTTTTGGTTTGTAAAGAATCTTAATTTGTTTATGAGATTCCTAAACACCAGCAAGACATTAATAAAAAAAAATGTATTTCAAAGAAATTCTTATTAGCATTTTGTTTATCTTATGGGAGAAAAATATTTTAATATCGTTTTTCATACTAAGCTACACAATTGTGGGTGTAAATGTAGCAGTAGGTCTAAAAACTGGGAAAAGAAGACTTCACCAAAAATTATTTTCTTTGCAAAATTTAACCAAATATTTGTTTCTATGATTCTAAAGGTCTATCATCTAAATAGGGTTATTTTAATATTTTAACTGTTCTAAAAAATTTAATTTTAATAAACAAATGATTTTCTCTAACATTATTTTAAACAAATTTCTAAATAATGTTAGTCGTTATCATGAGACAATTGGCTTGAAAACTGAAAATATATATTTGTTGCTCATTGTATTTTTTGTAAAATTTTGTCTTTAGTATTATTTACAAATTAAATGAATAAAGCTCGTGCCATGAATTGATTTTGTTTATGTTTTCATGTCGCGTTCTGGTACCAATGGTACAATGATTGTTTTTTTTATCAGTATTCAGCGATCGTTCTAATCAAATGACTAAACATTTCAATTAAAATCAAAATTTAATGGGTTTAACTGCATATAATAATCGCACTAAATATTTTAATTTGATTAGCAAAGTGTGTCTCGTTCGCTATCGTAAGTGTAAATTTACTAAAGGTTGTGAAGTTTTCAGATTTTTTCATTTTTCTAGATGCAGTCGAAAATATATTGGAAACAACTAAACTCCAAGACCTACCTTTTACACTTAACGTAGTTCTACTAAAAGGCTACTGAAAAATGGAAACAATATTTTTTTTAAGATTTCTTTAATTTTTCACTTTTCATCTTCGTGTGCCAAAGTGCTGAGACGTGAAAAATCTCTTCACGAGCAACGCCTCCGAGCTAAAGTTCTTGCTGCTCCCCGGGGCAGCAAAAGCTTTTGGACATTCGTTAAAAGAATAAAGGATAATGCTAGTTCCTCAATTCCTACTCTTTTAAAGGATGACCAATCCTTCACTGACCCGGTTGATAAAGCTAACCTTTTGGCTGAATTATTTGCAAATAATTCGAATTTACAGGAAAGCAATCAACCACTACCCGAGCTTGAAAGAGTATCTGTAACTATGCCGAATATATTCTTTCGCGCTCGCGCAGTTAAAAAGATTTTAGCGGATCTCTATACAAGCAAGTCTCCCGGGCCGGATGGTATACTAGCACTGGTTTTGAAGCAGTGTTCTTCGACGCTACCCCGCCCGTTAGCAAACCTTTTCAGCATATTATACCGTGCCGGAGAATTTCCTATATGTTGGAAGGTTGCTAATGTAACGCCAATTCCAAAAAAGGAAGAGGCAAACAACCCTGAAAATTATCGCCCAATAGCAATTTGTTCTGCACTTTCCAAAGTTATGGAGAGTATGGTTAACCACCATCTTGTGAAATATCTAGAGTCAAACAATTTACTTAGCGACCGGCAGTACGGCTTTCGTAGAGGACGCTCTACGGGGGACTTGTTTGCCTTCCTATCGGAAAAATGGTGCCGTTCCATCCACCGTTTTGACGAAAGCAAAGTGGTGGCTCTAGATATTTCTAAGGCGTTCGATAGGGTGTGGCATGGTGCGCTCTTATCGAAACTTATTGCTTTTGGTGTCGGTAATGACTTCTTCGATTTATATCGAGCTTTCTCAGAGATCTAACTATACGAGTTGTTGTACATGAGATCTCATCAAATGAGTTCAAGATTAATTCAGGGGTACGGCAAGGCTCCGTTCTTTCTCCTACTCTAATCCTTATTTTTCTAAATGACCTTCTAAGTCAAACTTCCAACCCTATCTATTCTTTTGCAGATGACAGCAACATTTGCCATTCATATTCATTCAACTATAGGCCAAGCCTTTCGGAGATTGGGGCAATGAGGCTAAACATGAATGATACACTTAACCAAAATCTTGTGACAATCTCTGAATGGGGTTATGCGAACAGAGTCCATTTTAATGCACGTAAGACTCAATGTAGTATGTTAACACATAAACGCACGACAGATCATGTTGCTTCATCTGTTTCTATGGGTGGTGTAAATATTAAGGAATCAGAAGCTCTCGATGTTCTAGGCATGAAAATTCAGTGTGATGTTCGCTGGACAAAATACATTTTTCAAGTGTCGAAAGAAGCATTCAAGTGCCTCGGTTTTCTAAGACGGTGTAAGAAATACTCCACTTCATCTGATCTCCTTACTATTTACACCACTTATATCCGACCCAAAATGGAATACAACTCTCATGTGTGGGTCGGTGCTTCAAAGTCTATTTTGGAGTTACTCGACCACGTACAGGAGAGGGCGAAGGTGCTTATCGGTGACAGTAGGGTATCCAGCTCTATTGATTCTCTGGAGCATCGTCGCAATGTGGGTTGTGTTTCACTGTTCTATCGATACTATAATGGAATGTGTTCTGATGAAATTAGAGAGCTCGTTCCCGAAACCCATAGTTTCTTACGCGTTCATCATCGGGGCCTCATCCATTCTTGGTCGATTGGTCAGTGGATCGCACAACACACTTCAGAGAAAATTCGATTTTTAGCCGTACCGTCCGTATGTGGAATAAGCTTCCTGTCGAAGTATTTCCTGTCCCTTTCAATGTAGGAAAATTCAAATCAAATGTCCACAAACACTACTCCCTCTATCCTCCTTCCCATAACCTATTTTTCTAGTTCCAACACAATACATTGCATAAGTAGGGGTCATACCCTGAGTGCTGGTCGAAGTAAAAAAAAAAAAATAATCAGAGAACAACATATTATGATATAAAGATTCACCATAATGATTGTCACAAACATATACTTGTTTACTGTAACCATATATATGATTGACACAATCATATGAATCGCAAGTTCACCATATTATGGTTACCATAATCATGTAAATAGTTACTGTGACTATAGTATTGTTAAAAAACTTTTCAAAATGTGGAAATGTTTACTGTAAACATGCACAACTATATTTTTTTTCTGCGTGTATGTGAAACATAACATCGCGCCTCTGAAATATCAAATTTTCCTTGACTCTTGTGCATAAATCAGGGAGAATTTGGCCGATGGTATGGATTTTGTTGGTTTTAAGGGCCGCTAAGATTTGTAACTTATTCTCATTATTCGAATTAAGACAACACCACAACAAAAAGTCTAACGGGGTCAAGTCATATCACGTCGATGGCCAGTTCACATCACCTCCACGTGAGATGACCATGTCCTCAAATCGCTCGTGGAGAATGTCCACTGTGGCATGAGCTGTGTGCCACATAGCGCCGTCCTGTTTAAATCACATGTTTTGGTGTCCATATCATCAAATTGAGGTCAAAAGAAATGGGTAATCATCAATGTAACCGCTCCCCAGTTACATTGATGGCCTGACCAACAACAATCCCAACAAATTGGCTTTTTCGTGAAGCGTTGGGCGCTCTTGGATCTCATGTATTGGTATCGTCCCAAATTTAGCAATTTTGTTTGTCAACGTTCCCATTCATCCAAACAAGATGATTTTTTGTCAGTTTCCAACAGCTCCAGAGCCCATTCAGCGAACACATATCGTTGCCTATGGTCGTTAGCCTTCACATCCTGGGTCAGTTGAATTTTGTTCGGGTGCAGGCTCAAGTCACGATGTGAAACTCGGCGAAAGGGCGAGTTCTTGTGAGCAATGCGAATTTGATTACCACGGATTCTCCTGCACATACCCACAAACAGCGGGGATGTTTTCGTCAGATCTTGCGTTTAGTTGTGAACCACACTGCGATTAGTCATCTCGGTAGGACGATTAGGATACCGTAAAATAGGATAAGCGCGCGCTACGCTTCCTGAACAGAATACTCATTCTCTGAAATTACGATTTACAGGCAGTCGTTAAAAAATTAGGTTATTTCGGGTATTTTTTCGAAAAATGTCCTATATACCTACATTTATATCGGGCACTAATTACACTAGCTACTTAAGTTATACCTTATTGTAAAGATACATTCTCAGGCAATTCAAATATAAGAAAAACTAGCTTCCTAACTCTTCAGGGGACTTTGAAATTACCATTAATATGCAGTCGTTAAAAAATGGGGTAATTTAATTAATTCCACGTGTTAATGAACGCTATATCCGTTCATGGCAATGTGGCCGCTATCAACTGTTAAAGTTCGGAAAACCCTATTGGAAGACCCTTTATATTTGTCTGATTGTCGAAAACTTTCACATGGACGTATCAGAGTAGAATTTGAGTTTAAGTTTTGACGAAGGACACTAAAAACCTATCAGAAGAGCGTCTGTGGGGTCTCAAAGCAAGTCGTCTCCGACATGTAAAATTTGTAATCGCTGCAGATTTCTTGTGAATTCTGATAGAATAGGTTTAGGACTTTCGGAATATTGCTTGTAGTAGCGCTTGCAACTTTTGCAAATATGATTTTTTATTAAAAACAAGCTAGAGAGCTATATTCGTCAGTGCCGAATCTTATATACTCTTCACCAAATTTTATTTTAAAATAAAATTGAAAAAAAAAAATTTTTTTAATTTTTTTAAAAAATTTTTTAATTTTTTTTTTCAAAATTGTTTTTTAAAAGTTTTTTAAAATTTTTTAATTTAAAAATTTTTTAGTGAAAAAAAATTCGGGTTAAGAAATATTTTTCCCGATTTTGACCCATTGTAGGTCCAACTTAGTATAGCCTAATATACATCGTTGCAATGGGCTTTGAAATATCTATCATTAGATATCCATATTGTATATATTTACGTTACTAAGTCATGTTACTAATCGAGATATAGATCAAAAATAGGCCAAAAATAGAGGTTGTATCGGATTTTTGCTCATATCTCCGTTATTTATGGACGGATTTTGCTGATTTTAAATTGGAACTTCTCGAAAGCATGTCTGACAGAATTATTGAAGATTTGGATCCCGAAGATATCTGGGGTCTTCAGATTTCAACAGACAGACATACAAACGGAGTGACAAACTTACATATATATACCCTTCTCACGAAGGTGAAGGGTATAATAATAAAATCATTTGATCACATATCTTTCTTTAAAACTTGAGATTTAACATTTTAAAGATAATGTGTTACTTATCAATTTCAAAATCTCAAATATCATGATTTATACTGTGGAGTCTTAAAAAGAAATGACATTTGTGTATTTGTGAAAAAAACTGAACTTTTTTTTACTTTTATTGAAAATAACCATTTAACTCTTTCAAATCCCAGCAAAATACATATCTCTGTATCTCTATTAAATGTTAGCATATTAAATAGAAATACATACTTATCATTTCACCAAAATTCTACTCAATTTTCACGCATAAAAATTCAATGACTGACTAGACTCCCTCCCGCATTCAGGCGCCAGGTTCGCACAACAGCAACTACAAAACAAACAAACAAAGAACTGATCTGAACGAGTGAATAAAACCCACAAACTCAAACAGCCAGAGCTTAAGGAGGAAAAACTTTTTTCTTTTTTTTCGGAAATTTTCCATACAGGGAACCTAACTGCCTTCATAATCCCCACAAAATGCCAACACAAAACGAGTAAAATAAAAACCCAGAGTTACATATAGTACGGTACGATGGGATGGTGGGTACGGTGGTACAGTTTGATGAGGAATACTGCCACCACCATATAGAACCTACAGAACAAACAAACATACAAACAAACTGTGTTGAACAGTGAAAATGACAACAATAACAACTTAAAAAGCAACAAATATTTGTATATAAATGCGAATTTTCGAGTAAATAACTCTTAGATGGCTTTTTATCTCTCTCTCAGTTTGAGTTTTAATTTACCAGGCTCACAGAAATTCCAAATAGGCGCGCACAGAGAAAAGAACACAAAGTACTCGTGTGCACACAAACAAACCAACAAAGACACACAGATACACACCTCGTCATCGTAATGATGTTTGTTTGCTCGTTTATTACTATGAATCAAGCAAAAAGAAAACACAAAAATAATGAAACGCATTTCTCCGCAACGCCACCAACCATTACCACCATCATCCATCCACAACATCATCATCGTCATCATCATCGCCGTCGTCGTAGTCGTCGTCATCTTTGTCAGCAGCAATGCCAGCCAAACGTCATTTATACATATCTACAAATCAACAACTACTAAGGCACCAGCAGCAGCAACATTATCATCATTATCATTCTTCATTATTTTATTTTTATTTTATACTTAGTAAGTATTAAAAATTAAAAACAACTACAAACATTTATTTTTGCCAGTTTCACCGTCCAGTTGGTGCAGAGAGGGAGGAGCATTTACTCAATGATTTCTTTTTTTCTTTCTTTCTTATATATAGAGTAAGAGATAGATACAATTCTTAAGTTACTCAGAAGAGCAAGTATTTACAGTCGTAAATAATTGTATAGTAAGTAAGTAGTTTTTGTTGATTGCTTCTGTAGCAAAAATAGATAGAGTGAAGTGTCCAAAACTCATTGCTCAAAAGCTAACATTGTTTGCACAACAACCAATGCCAAGTTTGAGGAACCTCTAAAATAAACACCAAAAATTGGTTTGAAATACATGCTCCAGCTCTATTAGCAAAGAATTCCAAACAAAAAATCTTCTCACTAATAGAAAATTTTAAAAGTGACCTCCACAACAAATACGTGGTTTTAATTAATTAAAGGAATGTACGTAAAGTGTTTAAAGTTTAATTTAGTAAAGTGCTGTAAATTTAATTAGAAGGAAAATTGTTTGTCCCTGAGTCTATTGTATAGTTTAACTAATAAATAATTATTTATATTAATATTTCTTATACTGTATTAGATATTACTCAATACATTTGTTTGATAACTATTATGAAATACACTAAACCTTCAGACAAATCAATGATTTGGATGCATTATAATATTTATTATTAAAGAGACTCGGAACTAGTAACGTGACTGGTTCCTGGGGTGGTGTCCCCTTCAAGTTGTAACACTGAAAAGGACATACATATAATTTAAACGTACCATGGTCCTAGGAAGCTTAAATTGAATACCATCAGACATCTTTGCGATCTATGATGTTCACAAATTATGTTCACTCCTTTACAGGAGAAGCTTTTTTGTGATGTTTTGAGTCAATATAAACATACGGGCGATGTGAATTTAAGCTACAATTATTATACCCTTCACCTTCGTGTGAATATATATATATATATATATTCCGCTATCTATATATTATATATAGCGGAGTTGATTAAGACATGTCCGTCTGTCTGCCTGTTGAAATCAATTTTCTGAAGACCCCAGATATCTTCGTGTTCAAATCTTCAATAATTCTGTCAGACATGCTTTCGAGAAGTTTCCTATTTAACATCAGCATAATCCGTACATAAATAACGGAGATATGAGCAAAAATCCGAGACAACTTCTGAAAAAAAAAGACAAATTATTGTATGCTTTGACAAAAAAGCAACAAAACGTATGTTGGATGAGTGTTGGTTTCATTGCTTTGAGTATTTTTTTTTTTTGTTGTTTCGTTTGGCGTTGTTGTTTTTATACCCTTCACCTTCGTGAGAAGGGTATATATAAGATTTTCATTTCGTTTCTAACTTCTACAATATAATCTGTTCGTCAGCAATTAAATGCAAAATTTTTAAAAGTTTTCTTGATATATTTAGGATGCTATACGCTGAAAGTTGACAATTAATGTATCCACAACAAAGTAAAGGGTATATAAGAATCGGCATAGCCAAATATAGCACTCTTACTTGTTTTAGCTATAAAATTGTTGAGTTACTTGGTGCACCACAGAAATTTCAACAAATTATATAAAAAATGCTAAATTACCGATTTGCTTTAAAAAATTAAAATCTATTAGATTGTTAGTTAAGATATTTTCGCTGTTAAGGCTCGATTTGGTCCACAAATCACCATTGACTTTTATCTATCCGTGTGTGAACCATACCCCAGGGGTTAAGAAACTTTTTTTGGTGGTAACAATTCGGTAGCTCGTGCAGATAATGGAGATAATGTTACGAAATTACACATGTTGGAGCGGAGGTGTTTTTGAGATGACTTACAGCTGTTCAGCTTCCTAGGCGTAATGAGGGCCAAAGAGTGGCCCTCAGGTCTGACATCTTTTAGAAAATGCACCAAAAATCCATTTATGATAAGCATGAAATTAAAAATATAAAGAGTCCTTGAGAAGATCTACAAAAAATTCGCTTACAGAGATATTTAGGTTTATTTATTTTTTTTTTTTTAATTTTGCTCGATCTTTTTTTGATTTTTTAGATATGGCGGGCTTACCGAAGGGCCGAAAATGCAAATATCGGTAATATTTGCGTTTTAAAAATTTCGCTATTACAAAATAAACAAGTAAGAGAGCTATATTCGGCTGTGCCGAATCATAAATACCCTTTACTAAATTATACTTTAAAATAAAAATGTTAAATATTTTTAGGTAAACAAAATTAAAAACTTTTTTTCCAAAATTGTTTTTCAAAATTAAAATTTTTTTTTTTCGAAATTTTTTTCCAATTTTTTTTTTACATTTTCTTCCCAATTCTTTTTTTAAATTTGTTACTGAAAAAAAAAAAAATTATAAAAAATTACCAAATTACTATAGCCTTATAGAAATCGTTGCAATGGACTTTGAAATATCTATCATTAGATATCCATATTGTCTATATTAATGACTTAGTAATCCAGATATAGATCAAAAATAGGCCAAAAATCGAGGTTGTCCCTGTTTTTCCTTATATCTCAGCCATTTTTGGGCCGAATTTCTCGAACGAGCCGGAAGAATTCCCAATATATTGATGTATCAATTATGTTTGTAAGTTATTTGGGGGCTACGGAAAGTTGATTTCAACGTACCTACAGACGGACATGGCTATATCGACTTCGCTGTATATAACGATCCAGAATATATATACTTTGTGGGGTCGCAAATGAAAAATGTAGAAATTACAAACGGAATGACAAACTTATATATACTCATGGTGAAGGGTATAAAATAGCGATTTGAATTTAACGGTCTGTAATGACTGCCTGCAACATTCATCATGTTTATAAACACGTCCATCAGTAGAAGCTTCTACTTATCAACACATTGTTGATAGCATGCGGTTATTAGGATTGTTAGCAAGTATGGCAACGCTTAATGTTTAAGCTGCTAACATTATCATCGAAAGCTCTAGAATTCGAACATACGAGTTTTGACCGTTAAGAACAATCTAGGCTAGTCGGATGAAGATGGCAGTGTGTATAAATAGTGACTGCAGTTACAGTAGTCAGTGAGTTATCATAGGCACTGTTAGAGTTAACATCTACTGTCTTGCACTTTTAAGTTTGTAAATTATAAACGTGTGTGTGTGTGTATCTAAAACACATAGTGTCTATTTAGACTGTTGTTGTTGTAAATTTAAAATAAATAAAGAGTTGTTACAATTTTAAACTACTAAAACTTATTTTATTTGCGGTTTATTTAAAGGAAATAAACCACGTTTTTAAAAGGTAAAAACGTAACAATATTATACCTTTTTGTTTTTAGATAATATAATGTTCATGGCATAATAATAAATAGTTAACGTTGAAATTTGCTTAAAAAAGTTTCAACTTTTAAAGTGTCATCATCATGGTTATGGCTACCAGAACCGCAACCACTATTTATCTAAAGCTATATCCAATTTTGCGGAAAATAAGTTGTTAAACAGAAGTTCTTAGAAAAGATAGAGATTAAATAGAAAAATCAATATAAACACTTGGCAATCGATTACTAGAGAAGCCAGAAAAGCTGTTAAAATTAACAATGAGATCGTAAAAAAGCTGTTTGATAAAAAATATTTAAATTGTGATTTCATTAATAATTACAATGATGACAAACTTATACGTTTTTCTGCCATTAGACCAGGATGAGTAAAGAACGATCCTACTGTGTCTTATTTAAGATCTCTATTATATCATTTATTAAATTGCAAAACCCTTTATCTGATCATTTTCATACATACATATTGCATGTTTTTGAGAAGCAAAAGCCTCTATCTATCATAAAGTCTCCAATAATGCAAAATGCTTAACACCAATTATATGTGAGATTCAGTAGTTGCTTTAAAAAAATATTGTAGAATACCGAATTTTAATACGTGAAAACACAGTTTTTTGGGAACTCCTGAAAAGTTTTTGTGTTGTGTTTTTTAAGATAGAGGATTTCGAATATAGGCCCTCGGTAATACATTCATAACTGTCTTATAATAATTTAAATCGCGATGAAATTGGACATAAACAAGTTGTCTACCAACTTTTGTTAGGATCGGTGTTTAATTGGCCCTATATTAGAAAAATATTTTATTGTCATTTATTGAATATAACAGTTTTTTTCCGCTCACCATAAGTGGCAAGGGTATATATAAGTCTGTCATTCCGTTTGTAATTTCTACATTTTTCATTTGCGACCCCACAAAGTATATATATTCTGGATCATTAGTGAAGTCGATATAGCCATGTCCGTCTGTATGTTGAAATCAACTTTCCGTATCCCCAAATAACTTACAAACATAATTGATACATCAATATATCGGGAATTCTTCCGGCTCGGTCGCTATTTAAAATCGGCCAACAAATGACTGAGATATAAGGAAAAAACCGGAACAACCTAGATGTTGGCTTATTTTTTATCTATATATGAATTACTAAGTCATTAATATAGACAATATGGATATCTAATGATAGATATTTCAAAGTCCATTTCAACGAATTATATAAGGCTACAGTAATATGGACCTACATGTGTCTAAATCGGGAAAATTATTTTTTAGCCCGAATATTTTTTTTTATCAAACTATTTTTTTTTTATAAATTTATTTTCACTAATAAATTTAAAAAAAAAAAATTTTAAATTAAAAAAAAGATTAGAAAAAATTAAAAAAAAAGATAAAACAATTTCGAAAAAAAATCAAAACAATTGTGAAAAAATTTTTCTTTAAAATTTTGAAAAATAATTTGAAAAAAAAAAATTTTAAATTTGGAAAAAAATTTAAAAAAAAAAATTTAATTTGAATAATGATTTAAAAAAAAAAAAAATTAATTTTGTTTACCTAAAAATATTTAAAATTTTTATTTTAAAGTATAACTTGGTGAAGGGTATATAAGTAATATCGACCTACAATCGGTCAAAATGTTTTTTAACCAGTTTTTTTTTTTACCAAAAAAAATTTGTTTCATAAATTTTTTTTCACTTTAAATTTAAAAAAAAAAAAAATTTAAATTAAAAAAAAATTTAGAAAAAATTTAAATTTTGAAAACAATTTAATAAAAACAATTGTTTTTTTAAATTTTGAAAAAAAAAATTTAATTTTGTTTACCTAAAAATATATAAAATTTTTATTTTAAAGTATAATTTGGTGGAGGGTTCAGCACAGCCGAATATAGCTCTCTTACTTGTTTTATTTTATTATTTTTGAATTTTTTCTGTCTTCTCTGGTAATCATATACAAACATAATATTATTTTACAGCAACCATAAAATCTAGTCATAATATGATTAAGTTCATTACCATAAGTTCAAGATTTTGGCTTAATTTTTTTTTTTTTTTTTGCATATTTTTTGACAAATCCGGGGGCTCGAAATTCATGTTTGAGCTATGGGTTCCTCGGAAAAGTTTTCGGAATGTAGCAGAAAATTTGCATAAATATGGAAATTTTTCACTTCGACTATAATTTCGTAAAAAATATTAATATTACTTTTGAGTTTTTATCCACAACGTCACATGGAATATTGATTGTACACCCTTTAACTTATATATTTTGGGTCCTTATAAAACTTAAAGACCTAGTAGCTATATCTGTCCGGTTTGTCTGAAACTTTATGTAAGAAATTTTACATTTTATGTAAGAAATAAAGACAATTTAATTTTGAAAACTGGAAAAACATTGAAATGTTCTTGGTTACCAATTTTTTGTATCGCAATAAAGTTAATTTAAATCTTTAATTTATATCTTTCCTATACATATCCTTGACTTTTCTTGCATATCTGTGTGCATATTTTCCAGTTTTTTTGAGTTTTTTTTGCTATCTTATTTTTATTTTTTTGTGGATATTAAAACTTGACATGATCGCTACAACCATGTTTTATCAAACACAACTTTATTTTTTTCAAATTTAAATACCTGTTTTTATATGTTTGAAGGAGTCAGCGAATTTTTGACTTTGGCAATGAAAACTTTACCTACAGGATAGTTTGAAATATGATTATGTTGAAATAATAAAACCACGTTCACAAACCAAATTCTTATTTTTTCTTTGAACTCACAACTTCTTCTTGCTTCGAAAATTCAAAGAAAATCTCACGGTGACTCGAGTTTTAGTCGGCCTGCCAAATGCCGGTTTGACTTCTTTTCACAAATTCCCTGAAACAACATCCTTCAATTAGTCCTTCGTTAAATCCTTTAGAAGATTTCATTAGAGTATCCTTCACTTGAGTTTCATTTTTCCCAAATTATAAGTGTGAATTTTCATTTGAATCACTTAATATGAAAGCAGAAAAAAATATCGTGTTTAAATTAAATTAAAATACTTCTGAATTGTTCACACTTGAGATAAATATTTCAAGCTTTAAGCCTGCTATTTAAACACACAAAAAAAAAAACAAACGAAACTTTAGATAAAAAAAAAAAAACACATTCATAGCAACACTCAGCCAAACACACTCATATACAAAAGCAAACATATTTCTGAACGTTAAACAGATACAATAAAAATGCTGTTGGAAAAACACACTCACAACCAAAAAACTAAAAAGAAAAAAAGGAGCATAGAAAAGTGGCAACAACAACACTTCTTTGCCACAAAAATACTAGTACAAACTGCAACAAAAAAAAAATAAAAAAAAGCAAAAAATTATTGTATAAAAACAGAATTTGCACAGAATACCAACAAAACGCAGGTAAAACTAAACAATGCAATATTTGTTAAAAGCTAAAGTTACTCGCAGTCAGAGTCAGTAGTTAGTTGCTGGATGAATGTTTGACTAGATGGTGGATAAATGGAAGCTGTTTTTAGTATATAGCACTCATACTATTCCGGGGAGTAGAATGGCATCAAGTATGAATGTTGTGTGTGTTGTTACCCAGTAATAATGTTGGCAACAAACAAAACTGTGCGGAATCCGTATACGAGTATGAGTTATAAAGTTTTATAACCCGATGATGATGCTACTACCAGCCAGCTAGACAAGGCAGTACGAGAGGAGTAGTTAGTTACAGTATGAATGAGCGGCAGCAGCAGCAGCATCAGCTTCAGCATGTGGATGAGTTGAATAAGTGCATTTAGCAACAAGAACACACACACGCTGGGATTTTGGGTGGATTTAACCACCTTAGTATTGTTTAAAATTCTTCAACGTTCAAAAAAAACTTTGTTAAAGAATAGAGCAACACAACTAAGAACAACAAAAATAAAACAACATCTGAACAAAAAGAAAAAAAGAATAACTGCACACTAACTCATACACGAAAATCGAAAAGTTTAAGTAACTTGCATGAACTGTGAAATTAGCGACATTGCCACCATTGAGTACTACTACCGCCAACCAATACCACTATTACTTACAACTACTGCTACAGCGACTATAGTATCGGCTATGACTACCACTGTAGCAGCATCTACTTTAGATGCTGTTGTCGGATATTGCTGCAATGATGAAACAACAAGGACAACGATAATGCACAGTGTTTTAGGACTTATAAACATATGACAACAATCCATTTTATGCCCTTGGCACCAAAACCATCCAGTACACATTTTTGTGCAATTATAAAGTACTAGCTGATTGGATGGAATAAATAGTACTATTAAGTCTCCGTTTGTGAATTAATACTAATTCAGGATAACATGTCTCTAGTTTCATGTTTATTAATTCATTACAAAAAGTACCATTCGAATAAAGAAAAAGTACCAAACAGTCTCCACCTAGAATTCTCACTCACTAAGGACCATGTATGTTTAATTTCATGTTACTAAGTCCATTGTTATAGAAATTTCAAAAGGTACCATTCGAATAAAGAAAAAGTACCAAAAAGTCTCCCGCTACAATTCAAACTCACTTAGGACCATATATGCTCAATTTCAAGTTTCTAGGTCCATTTTTATAAAACATTTGAAAAGTACCTTTAGAATAAATAAAAAGTACCATATTGTCCCCACCTTCAATTCTCTCTCACTTATGACCATATATGCTTTATTTCGTGTTTCTACGTCCATTATTTTAGAAAATTCAAAAAGTACCATTAGAATAAAGAAAAAGTACCATAAGTTCCCCATTTGTGGATTCCCACTCACTCGGGTCCATATAACATTTATTTCATGTTTCTAGGTTCATTGGTGAAAAAATTACAAAAAGTACCATTCGAATAACGAAAATGTACCAAAAAGTCTCCCTCTACAATTCTCATTCACTTAGGACCATATATGCTTAATTTTATGTTCCTATGTCCATTGCAATAGAAAATTCAAAAAAGTACCATTAGAATAAAGAAAAAGTACCATGAAGTGTCCCCCTAAATTTTCACTCATTTTGGACCATATAGGCTTAGTTTCGTATTTCTACGTCCATTATTACAAAAAAATCAAAAAGTACCATTCCAATAAAAAAAAAGTACCAAAAAGTCTCCCCCTAGAATTTAAACTCATTTAGGACCATATATGCTTAATTTCATATTTCTAGGTCCATTGTTATAGAAATTTCAAAAAGTACCATTAGAATATAGAAAAAGTACCAAAAAGCTCACATTTGTGGTTTCCCACTCACTCGGGTCCATATAACCTTTATTTCATGTTTCTAGGTTCATTATTGGAGAAATTACAAAAAGTACCATTCCAATAAAGAAAAAGTACCAAAAAGTCTCCCCCTAGAATTATCACTCACTTAGGACCAGTTAATATCATGTTTCTAAGTCCATTGTTATAGAAAATTCATAAAGTGTCATTAGAACAATAAAAAAGTACCTATTCCTAACACTTACTTCACTCAGATACATATCAGCTAACTTTAATGTCGATAAGTGAAATAATGTAAAATATTAAAAAAGTACCATTAGGAGAAATGTACCAATTTCCCTTTTCCACCTTGAACACCCCTCAAGTTTGAAATTAAAAAATAATCCATTTTGCCAAAATTGTTTATGCTACAGACATGTCTCAAACGATTAAAATCTGTGTTAATGTGCCCAAGAAAAAATATGTTTTAATAAAAGTACCAAACTGTTTACCCGGATTTGGCCCAATATAAACCTTGGCACTCGAGTTCCAAATAACAACCTGTTAGTTAATTATTGTATCAATCCAGGAACCAATGTTAAAAAAATGATCAAAATTGGCTTAATAATTTCAAATAAAATGTATTTTCCCGACTTTATCCCCTTTTTTGTACCTTTTTTATCCCCATTACGGTGGTAAAATTATATTCAAATGAATTTCTTTATCGTGATGGGAGCTCATAATAAAATATTCGCATCTCTATGTCAAATTATAAAAAAAAAAAACATATTTTATGAAAAAGTACCAAAAATAAACACAATTTTTATCCCTTAAGGGTTCGAATTTCGAATTTGATAAGTATAGAATACGATTTAAAATTTGTTTCTATGATTATTAGTTTAAAAGATACATAGGGTGCCAAAAAAGTACCAAAATAGAGTTTTTACCCGTTTTCTCCCCTAAAAGGTTCGAATTTCGCAAAAGTATGAAACACCTGTCAGCTTATTTTTTAAATGGAGTAATATGCAATTTTAAGTTTTTTTTTATCTTTATTAGTTTTGAAGATATAAGGTTACCGAATTTACCCGTTTTTACCCTTTTTTATCCCCCAAATGTTCGAATTTCCAAAAATCCCTTCTTATTGGATCGTTTTGGGGAGGGAGGAACCCACAGTTAAAATTTCATGATTCTAGCTTCAGTCGTTTGGGCCGTGCGATGATGAATCAGTCAGTCATTCAGTCAGTCAGTCACTCAGTCAGTCAGTCAGTCAGTCAGTCAGTCAGTCAGTCAGTCAGTCAGTCATTCAGTCAGCCAGTCAGTCAATCAGTAACGTTACTCTTTTATAAATATAGATAGATAGATTGGGTGACTTACAAATGTGGAATTTCCAATAGATGGCGTATCTTTTGAACGCGGTTTTTGTTTTAAGGGTACATATCCGTCATTCATTCTCACTTAGTTATTGAAAATTGTAGCGTATACAACTACGTTTTTTGTTTTTTTTTTGCTTTGAAAATGACGAATTTTGTGCCAACAAAGCTCATATGCGAGAAGTTTTGCATTACTTTTTTAATTTGAAAAAAGTGCCGCTGAAGCACACCGATTGCTCACAGAAGCTTCTGGTGAATGGTTCCATCGGTTTCAACGTGCGAGAGATGGTTTCTTTGGTTTAAAAGTGGTAATTTTGACATGGAAGACAAAGATCGTCAAGGCCAGCCGAACAAGTTTGAAGACCAAGAAATGGAGAAAGTACTCAAGAATTGGAGATAGTCAACAAGAGCTACGCAAGCAGCTATTTCAAAACGTTTGTGAGCAGCAGGATTCATATAAAAGCATGGATCCTTTTCATGAAAATTTCCATAACCAAATGCCCTATGTTCTCGATAGCTTCACGAATTCTATCTTTAAGGTCTATAATCGACGCTGGGCTGTTGGCATAGACCTTATCTTTCACGTGGCCCCAAAGGAAGAAGTCGCAAGGTGTTAAATCACAAGATCTCGGTGGCCAATTGTGATCACCTCTTCGAGAGATTACCGTTGTCCAGATTAATATCAACCAACTCCGACCATAAGAAATCATTAATTATCTCTCGATAGCGCATAGGACGAGGAAAGGACAAACCTGAGTTTTCTTCAACACTTTGGGCTACAGCAGCAATATTCTCAGTTGTTCTTGAGCGACGTGCACGGGTTTTATTCTTCACATCACTAACTTGTCCCAACAGCACGAATTTTTCCACCAATTTCTGTATTACGGTCCGATAAGGTGCTTCACGACGACTTGTGACTGCAAGATTTTCGCCATTTTTGTAGTGAATTTTAATAATTTCAATGTGTTGTTGAAGCGTTTATCGTTCCATTTTTAGTAATGAGGTAGTTTCTACTTGTCAAATGTCAAAGAATAAAAGCTTCAAAAGTGACAGCTATCGAAATACCGTGTGATTTAAAATAACACCTCTTGTTGGTTGGGAACCAAAGGGTCCTATCTATTATGAGCTGCTAAAATCTGACCAGACCATCACTGGGAACCAGTACTCAACGCAATTGTACAAGGGCGTGTCAATAAGTCCGTGACCTTTTGACTGAATCACAGGTTTTTGGATAAAAAATAATTTTATTTTTCAACATCGTCTCCTTAAAGATCTACACTTTGTACAAAGTATCTCCACTTATTTTTCTCTTCCAAAAAATAAGATTTGTCGAGGTCAGCAAAATAGTTCTTTGTTTGGCAGATGATTTCATCATTGGAGTTAAATATCTTCCTGTCGAGTCATTTCTTCAGGTTTGGAAACAAGAAATAATAACTCGTGGCTACATACGGAGAATAGTGTGGATGAGGGAGTAACTCGTAGCCTAATCCATTGATTTTTGATACAGAAACTGCACATGTGTGCTTGAATATGTTTGTGGTCGATTGTGAGCCAAAGCTTCCTCATACCCAAGTGCTCATTCAAAATTGAACCCAAGTGAGCCATGTAAGATGCCTATGGCTTCCACAATCTCTGGCAAGTTCAATCTCCGATCGGCCAACATCATATCGCGAATTTTTCAATTGTCCAACTGGGCGTCCAGAACTTTCGGTATCTTCCATGCTTTTACAGTCACAACGAAATTCAATAAATCACTTTTTTAACATTTTGAGCTTTGCCTTGGTTTAAGTGATGCTTTTTTTGAGCACTCGAAATTCAGTTATTCCCATTTTCTCCTCAAGTCTCGCGATAGTCAGCTATTAATGGCTGTCAAACACCAACTAAATGAAGCAGCTTGTTCAAATTTTCACAGAAGTCAACTGACAGATGCCTGTTGCAGGAGCAGTGTTGCACTTTCAGTTAAGAGGCTGGAACTAAAAAATGTTAACCCACCCTCGAAACATTTTTTCGCATTTAAATTAACTAAATTTAATTTTTTAAGATTGAAACTTGTATCGCGAAAACTAGTGATGAGGGAAAACAGAGAAAAGTCTCATCTTTCCGCTGATATAATTCTTTTTTCAAAATACCATTTTAAATTTTCGCGAACCTTCACCATACAACTGGCTCAACGTGCACTTGTACAATTGGAGGACTCATTTTAATAAATAATACAAATTACTTTAAAGTTTCCGAGCTAAAACCAAGCTTAAGCATTATAATTATTTCATACTCAAATGCCACTGTCAGTTAATGTTCAAAACTAAAAAAAAGAAGCAGCAGCATTATAAAACTTCTAGCTAAAATGAGGAAAAGTAACTGAAAAAAAAAGAGAAAATTTAAACACATGACACACTCCTCTAAACTCTATGCGAAATGCAATAGTTTTTGTTTTGTATGAGAGGCTGCTTGTTGGCTGCTTGGCTGGCATGGCTTGTTTAAAAGTATTTCAAATTGGTTTTTGGTAAACATGGCTGCAATATGACGCTGAGAACGTTGACTAAGGCCAGAACAACTACAACAATAACAACAACAAAGACGTTCAGCATGATGATGATGTTGCTGACGCTGATGGCATTAGGAACAAAAACACAAAATAGAAAAACACAAATTTGAAACCAACACCACCATTCTTTGTCTACAAACAACACATTGCAATATTGTAGATGCAATACAACAGCATTTGCTGGCAAACAAACAAACAAACGAATGTACGAACAGCAGCAGCATCATCACACATTTCTAAAAGCGAGTAAAAGAAAACTTTTGCAAAAATGATTTTTGTGTCGGCAACACGAAAATTATTGCTAAAAACCTGCTTGCCTGATGACAAAACTCATATAGATGCAGATGCAGCGCAAATACACATCATTATGACACAAATTACACACGCATACTTATGTGATTTTACACGCAGATACAACACTCACACGCATACTAGCATATTTACATATTTACTCATAGATACTTGCCTACATACATACTTACATATGTACAAGTTTAGTAGCAGAATTGCATACATGAAAGAAGTATAAGTATTTGTATTTTGTAAATGTAACTCAAGCGCCTATTAATACAGCAGTTTTGTGTTTGTTGGAATATACAATATTTTCGAGTTTACATATATAGGCATGTGTGAGTGTGTGTTGTTCCTATTGACAACAACAACAACAATATGTACTCTTACAGTTTCCTGATACTTCCGGTACAACGATGTGAACGACATACATACATATATGTATGTATGTATGATTTTAAATTCCCATCCCTACTTTTGCTCATACGTAGTGCACACACTCCATTTCTCTCTCTCTGTCTTTATGTAATCGAGGTAAATCTTAAAAGATCTTTCAAAAGGTCTCTCTATACCAGTGCAGCTTTCACAAAATTAAATCTGGAGTGTAAAGGGTCTTCCAATAGGGACTTCCGAACTTTTACAGTTGATAGCGGCCAAATCACCATGGACGGCTATAGAGTTCAACAACACGTGTAAATGATAACAGTTTTTATCAAATTGGATGTTCTGTTCGGAAAAATTTCCACGAGAATCGGTTATGTTAAAGTGAGGACCATTTCTGGATAAATGGGTACGTTAGCTAACAAAATTGTCGAATTTGGGAAGATACCAATCTACATTAGATCCAAGAGCATTCAATGCATCCTGAAAAAGTCTCTGTTTGGTATGGATTTTGGGCTGGCGGCGTCATTGAGCCGTCAATGATAAGCGCTATAGGTCGTTGATTACAAACATCTTTTGTATTGAATGATATGGACACAAACGACAGGTGGTTGTAACAGGACAGCGCTACGTGACGCATAGCTCATGACACATTGGACATTCTGCACGAGCGATTTAAAGGCATGGTCATCTCACGTGAAGATTATGCGAACTGGCCACCGTTATCGTGCTATTTGACTCTTGTGGGATTTTTTTAGGTTGCAGTTCTATGCGAATAACATAATAACAACAGCGGCCCTTAAGGCTAACATAAAACATGCAATCGGTCAAATTTAACCTGATTTATGCGCCAAAGTCATAAAGAATCAGAAATTTCGGACATTTGAACGATGTTATATTTCATACATAATGGTATTGATAGGCCTTTCAAATAAATAAAAAATGTCCCTGATATCTCACACACACTTTGTTTTATTAAAATTTTGAGATAGGAAGGGAATAATGAAAAGAGAAGGTGGAAAAAATCGACTATGTTTGATTGCTGCAAATGTGCAGCAAAGATGAATATTTATGTCTTAAAAATTCCATCGTTCAATCAAGAATAAATTTCGTACATATATGTGATCCAAATTTTATTTTAGTGCCAGATATATCGATGCTGTAGATCACAATAAGATTGGAGGTAGGAACAGCGAGTAAATTAGCTCGTGTGGGAGCAGATATAAACATTGGTTATAAGGATATGAAACCCATATCTATATAGTGTAGTATGCGAACCATTCACCCAATTCCCAAATTGGTCACTAATCCTCTCCAGCAATACTACATTTTGCAAATCGAAATTTATTATTTCAGATATCCCACTATAACAGTTCCATTAAGTGCTCCTTGGACCAACACTTCTATATAGTGTAGTATGCGAACCATTCACCCAGTTTCCAAAATGGTCACATATCCTCTCGAGCTTTTTTTTCAAAAAACTCAAATTTATTTGAATTCCAAGATTATTTCAGCTATCCCACTATTACAGTTCCAACAAGTACCTCTTCGACCAACACTTCCATATAGTGTAGTATGCGAACCATTCACCCAATTCCCAAAATGGTCACTAATCCTCTCCAGCATCTGTTTTCAAAAAACTCAAATTTATTTAAATTCCAATATTACTTCTGATATCTTATTATTATTTCAGGTCAGAAATTTATTTTTTTATAATTTTTTTTTATTTTTTGGAGATCTGAACTTATTTCTGATACATATTTCAGACATATTTTATGTACTATAATTTATTTATGATGACTGTTAAGTGCTTAACAGTGCTATGTTGACTGTAACATCATCAATGTTAAAAAATGTGGTTTTTGTCTGTGCTAGTTAAATTCGAATTTAACTTCACATACATAAATTAAGACTAGATGCACACACATTGTCGAATACTTAGTTCTCCTAGATATATACCCATAAACGTTCCGGGCATAGAGAATTATACATAGAGACGCGACACTCTGGATTGTCAAACAAAAATAAAACAAATCATATGTTCGATACAACAACAACAAAATTCATTGAATAACATGTATTTTTTTGTTGCAAGAGTTAGGTTTTTGACAACAAACTTAGGTTTTTGACAATTACGTCTCGTCTCTGTGTTACCCAATGGTTCCGGGTATAACATATGCCATTTCGGCATGTTGAGTGCTCTTCTCCATATTCATTAGCCTATAAAAATAAAAGTCGGATTCTCAGTGATTTCCAATTGAAATTTCTAAGATTTCAAAGTTTGGCATAGTGCCCATTGAAAATGTTTGTCTCTAATTCAACTAAATGTAGGCCATAAATGCAGGTTTAGTCCACGTTTCGTCCTTCCTTCACATGCTTTACAGGTCGTACCATTGGATATATCCACACAAGCCAGAAGAGAATTCAGCTCTGTATATCCAGTTAATACATTAACTAGTTTTCTGAGTGTTGGTCCATATAGGTTTAAAATCGTCTTTGTATTCTCCACGTTTGGATTTCCCCATAGAGTGTTGTTCGTTTTGCCGACTGTAGAGTTCTGCCAGATGCTAAGATATTTATTTTTTTCCTATTTTTTAAGTTCGCTCATAAACTTTGGAAAGGATTTGACATTTTCCAGGATGATGGTACCCATCGGATCTTGGTCAATTTGTCCAGATTTTCGTTTCCGTTAATACAAAACGTTCCGAGATTTAACATTGTCGTTTCTTAGGGTTTTACTAAGCGTCTGACTATCCGTAAAATCACGAGTTGGAATTTTGTTATACAAATTACAGAAATTACATATGGTTTAAAAAATTACCGTTCGGTAAAAAGTTTTACAATAATCTGTATATAGATCGGTTCCTCCGGTAATATGGTGATGCAATTAGTTTTAGCGTATTTAGTTTGAATTCTGCCACATCCTTCAGTAAGTAGTAATATTTCCTTCTGGTAAGATGTTTATTATCTTTTGGTGTTTTTGGTTATGTGGTCATTTATTAGCGATTCTCCTTTTACCATAAATCTAATTGCTACCAGGGCTACTTCATATTTCAACTGTTTTTGTATCGGTAGTTTTGATAAACTAATTTCAATAGGTTTCGTCGATGTGGATCTCATTGCACTATATACTTAAGGACTGAGATCGAAAAATTCTTAACACACGTTTTTCATTAAAAATTTTAACCCAAGTATTATTATTATTTTTTTTCATTGATCAAGTTACCTTTGTAAAGCATTTCAGTTATTATGTTTAATGTCAATTATGTTCATTTATTGTAAATCTGATTAAAATGAGTGTCGAGAAAAAAGTGCTTACTAAAATTATTAAATATTTTCAACAAAACCCAACTTGGTACTACAAAAAGTTGGCCAAACAATCAAAGGTCTGCCGTCAAACTTATTCCAATGTTATTAAACAGTATCGGGAGAACTTGTCCGTTGATATAAAACCTGGTTCAGGTAGAAGCAATGGTCCACATGCTGTTTCTAAAGCCAAAGAAATAGAAAGCATTTTCAAAAGAGCTCCCAACACATCCGGACTATTTGGTACCAAAAGTGAAAGCCAATGCAGGTTCAAAACCATACAAGGCTCTTAAAGTTCCTGACAGAAACGCTGCTAAAAATTTAGAGGCCAAAAACAGAGCACGGAAAGTGAAGTCAAATTTTATAAAACAAAATATTCCTGCTGCATAATGGATGACGAAACGTATGTTCTCGCAGATTTTTCGCAGCATCCGAGTCATAATTTTGATGTAGCTGATGCTTGAGGTAATGTGGAAGAAATGTTTAGGACTCAAAAGCAGACAAAATTTCTCAAGCAATATGAAGTTGCAGAAAAAAAAGCCAAACATTTATTACAAAGGGCTCTATAAATACCGAAATTTACATTCATAAGACTTCTTAGTGTGTCCACTTTTTTTGGCCTGATTTGGCATCCTGTCACTATAGTAAGAAAGGTCTTGAGTGGTAAAATAACAATAATGTGGTATTTGTACCAAGAGACGTAAATTCTCCAAACTGCCTGGAGCTAAGGCCAGTGGAGAGATATTGGGCTCTTGTTAAAAAAGAATTGAAGAGCACAAAAAAGGTGTCTAAAAGTGTGGTAGATTTTAAACGGAGATGAACTACCTGTTCGAACAAAGTGACAGAAATCATTTTAAAAACCATAATGGAAGGGTTTCCGAAAAAGGTTCAAAATTTCATCACTATTGGTTAGAACTCTAAAAATATTTTTTTTTGTAATAATAATTTTAATCAAATAAAAAAATCAAAACTGTTAGTTTAGTGGTTGTTAAGAGTTTTTCGATCTCAGTCCTTATGTTTATCCAGCGCGGTCTCTGTACTGTCTGCCTTCACAATAATCATTTTATTCATAGCCTGCATGGGTCGTAAGAATGATAGCTTACTTGTCATGTGTTTCCAAGGATGGCTAGCAAAGGTTGAGATATTTGGGGAATAATAGTTACATGAGGGGAACAGGACTTGAAAGCTGTGGTACATTAGGAATATTTAAACATACGAAGCTGGCAAAACTTTTCTAAAAGGATCGATGGAGGACTAAAGTTCGTTGATGGTATGAAAGCTTTCAATCTCTGAGGAGTAACTGCGCTTTGTCTTGGCATTTAATTTTTTATCTACATTCTTACACATGGCCGCCTGTTTATTTTCAAGGATGGTTCGAAAAAGGAGAGAGAATTGGAGGTGGTGTCCACATCTTGTTCTATAGCAGGATATATTGCGATTAACACAAATAAACGACTCTGCCAGAAGCCAAAATGTCGTGGGGAAATAGGAGACCATATTTTGTTTCTTCTTACACTGGAAAATTGTCCTTATCCTAAAGTTTACAAATAAACGACTCTCCCAGAAGGCAAAATAACGTGGGAAAAGAGGACACCATCTTTTGT
Organism: Calliphora vomitoria; assembly: GCA_942486065.2. NCBI lineage: Eukaryota > Metazoa > Arthropoda > Insecta > Diptera > Calliphoridae > Calliphora > Calliphora vomitoria. Next base: position 17,037,023 of record OW818031.2, on the reverse strand, counting down.
TTCTCTTTAAACTGGAAAATTATTATGAGTTTATGGGAAGACAACTATTCGAAAGTTTGTCGGAGATGGCGTTATGGATTTGGTAAGAATGTGTTCCGTTACTGGAAGCAGATGTTGTTTCTGACAAGTATTCCATATGGTCAAATGATGATCATGATCATATCTTTCTCTCTTACTATTTGTGACTCTATTTGTTTTAGCCTTGACTACTTTATATTTCTTTTCCCTTTATCCTTCTCTCCATTCGTTAATTTTTTCCTCTTCTTTTATGTAGGGACTAATGAAATGAACCCGAGTGAACTGTATTTACCGGTGACTTTACGCACTACCTTTCTACATCAAGAAGTTTGGGATAAGCGTCTCCTTCCGACTCCATGATGGTAGTATTATCCTTTCCGGCTGAAATATTGAGAAAACACGCTAACATATTGGCTCAGTTACCATCAAATATCTGTTAAGTATATTCGAATTTATACCTGTAGTGGAATCCAAAATTATGCATACAAATGATTTATTCGAAGGTATAACTTACATGAATGCGTGGACAAAGGTATATTGTTGGTAAATATACGGTGCGCCGATGCGGATGCACTGGCGAAGGAGGGAGAAATAATCCTTAGATTGGTAATCCAGCACACTATTGTCTAGTCCATAGTGTCTATGTATGACAAGGACACTATGAACAATGCATTGGTTTTGAGGAATGATCATTGCAAATGAAATTTGTGAAAGGTTTAGTGGGCAATAAGTTCATAGCAAGATGCACACTATATGAAGCACTATCTGATTTTATGGTTATAAAATCATCAAGGACGAACAATGCAGTTACTTTTTAACCCTATTTAAAAATTTAATCGCCTTTGGATAGAAACAATTATAGAAATTTTATGACAGAACTGCATTATACAGGATTTTCCAACAAGAGATGTTATTTTGGTATTTAAAGAAAAATGGAATTTTTTGAGATAAATGATCCGATGTTTATTTCATAATAAAGAGGAAGGTATGCCGTTAATAATGAAAAACAACATCTGCCAAATGGCCACCACGACCACGCTTACAGGACCATATCCTTTTCATGAAATTTTCCATAAACAAATCGCAAACTGGATGCTCTATCTCCTCGATAGCCTCACGAATTCTATCTTCGAGGTCTTGAATCGATGCTGAGCTGTTGGCGTAGAGCTTATCATTCACGTGGCCTCAAAGGAAGAAGTTGCAAGGTGTTAAATGACAAATATCGGTGGCCAATTGTGATCACCTCTTCGAGAGATAACACGGTCCGTAAACTTTCTTTGTAAAAGAGCAATGGTTTCGTTACTTGTGTGGCACGTAGCCCCGTCTTGTTGAAAGTAAACGTTGTCCAGATCAATATATTCCAACTCCGACCAAAATACAAAGAATGACGAGGAATGGACAAACCTGGGTTTTCTTCAGCACTTTGGGCTACAGCAGCAATATTCTCAGTTGTTCTTGAGCGACGAGCACGGGTTTTATTCTTCACATCACTAATTTGTCCCAACAGCTCGAATTTTTCCACCAATTTCTGTATTGTGGTCCGTCAAAGTGCTTCACGACGACCGAAAAATGCTTTAGTTTTGCGAACTGTGACTACAAGATTTTCATCATTTTTATAGTGAATTTTATTGATTTCAATGCGTTGTTGAAGCGTGTATCGTTCCATTTTTAGTAATGGGGTAGTTTCTACTTGTCAAATGTCAAAGAAAAAAGCTTCAAAAGTGACAGCTACCGAAATACCGCGTGATTCAAAATAACACCTCTTGTTGGAAAACCCTTTATATACATTCATTCATCCAAAATACTATATGGATATAACAATTACGTCTTTCCAAGTCTGCTGAAATGACAGAAATGGTAACAAAAGACATTTGTCTCCATGTTTTCTAAAATTTGGAAAAACATTAGACGAATTACATATATCCAGCTAAAAACAGACTATACGAAGACTTTATAACCTGTCCTCGTTTGCATGAGGATCAAGTTAGCATGCATGCATTCATTCAACTTAATTTTCTTTTGTTGTTGTCACTCGTATTGCTGCTGCTGTCTTTGTTTGCAGATACTGCTTATAGAGGTTGTTTGCTGCGACAACAGAATTTTCGTCGTTGCTGTTGTTATTTGTTGCTGACGTAAAATACACAATGACGGAATAATTGTTGTAAAAGCGTATGTTTTTAGACTTTATATTCCACACAGATATTTCCTTCTTCACTCATGATGCATTTTACACCGATATGAATGGAGGACTAGTGGAAAGCACAGGGTCTGGGTAAAAAATGCTGTTACAGGTAATAACGGGTTCCATATTCTCATGTGATAAAACGAATAGGAAAACGTCTATAAAATAGATCTCATACAGATGAGATTATAAAAATTTTAAATTTGCCACAATTTGACTAAAAATATTGTTGCATTTTAAACACCTTATTGAGGAAACAAGAATTCTTTCTACAAGAAAGTGTCAAACTGCGCCCTTACAAGTTCTTTTAATACCACTGCTGTATTGTATATCCTGCTGGAGCTTAATTTTTTTTTCTTTTTGCATAAAAAACTTCTTAAATCCTGCTCAAATTCAATATTTAACAACGTTGTAAATGTGTGACTCCTTAGGAAAAAAGTATGTGTTTGCACGTTGCACATTTTGTTCCTTTTTTCCAGTTTTTTCTTCTCTTATTCCTTCTGCAAACACTCTAATACACACACACACAACACAAATGTACATACGTAAAAGCAACTGTCAGAGTTTTGTTGTGACGCGGTCGTTGCCATTTATTATACGCTTCACCATGAGCGGCAAAGGTATATATAAGTTTGTCATTCCGTTTGTAATTTCATAAACTATGTATATTCTTTATTGTTATAGATAGCGTAGTCGATATAGCCATGTCTCTCTGTATGTTGAAATCAACTTTCCGAGGCCCGCATATAACATACATAAATGATTCAAACATCAATATATCCGCTATTGTCCCGGTTCGGTTGCTATTTAAAATCGAGAAAATCGGCCCACAAATTGCTGAGATATAAGCAAAAAACCACGACGGCATAGACTAGATACAGACATGTCCGCTGTATGTTAAATCAACTTTCCGAAGCCCCCAAATAACTTACATTCATAATTGATACATCAATATATCCGCAATAGTTCTGCTTCGGTCCACATATGGCTGAGACATACGAATGCCAGGATGTTTTACATAATTTTTTATCTATTTCTGGATTACTAAGTAATAACAGACATTACAAAAAACCCTTCCAACGACGAATCTTAAAAACTACGTTCGTTCACACAAGGGTATATAAGATTCGGCACAGCCGAATATAGCTCTCTTACTTGTTTTTGTTTTGTTTGTTTGAACGAACGTAGTTTTTAAGATGTAGCAGCTATTGCCGTAGTTGTCGACAACAACAACAACAATCTCATCATCACCGTCGTCATTGTCGTCATCGTCATCATCTATACAAACATTCGAACAACATTCGTATCGTCATCATTGTTGGTGTAGTGTTGTATGTGGATGTTTGTTGCTGTGTTGTTGGTTGCATCAGTTAAGTTAGTGGTGTTGTTGTCGAATCAATTTAACTCAATGCATTACATTGGCATGGATGGCATTGCAATCATGCTTTTTAAGCTGACAGTAGGAGGTTCCACTTTAAACTTTTCATACAAACAATAACACTGTGCGATAATGGAATAGGGAAAGGGATTCTATTATAGAAATTACGCAATCAAAATAAATAACATGTTTTAATTTTTGAACAATATTTCAGAAATAAAAAAATATTGGTGAGTACAATTAGAGACAAATCATCATAAATGTTAAAATGTCCGCATTCGATTGTAAAAAAACAAATTAATCCACAATTCAAAGCTCCATAATTTCATTGCTAACTGGTCACGGAAACTATCGACAAAAGAGTTTGTATTTTCCATCGAAGCCGTAGAGGCCATTTAACCTATTTAATATACCATATAAAATACTATCCAGTACTTTCTATCTTGCGTTCTATCTTTGGGATACCTTTTAAAGGCTTTTCCAACTAGAGGTGTTATTTTGAATCACCTGGTATTTCGGTAGCTGTCACTTTTGAAGCTTTTATTCTTTGACATTTGATATTGTGCTGTAGCCCAAAGTGTTGAAGAAAACCATTCCTCGTCGTTCTTTGGAATTGGACATTCCACAAACTTTATTACACCGTATCTTATTGTCGGATTTGGATGATATTGATCTGGACAACGTTTACTTTCAACAAGACGGCACTACGTGCCACACAATCAACGAAACCATTGCTCTTTTACGGGAAAAGTTTCCAGACCGTGTTATCTCTCGAAGAGGTGATCACAATTGGCCACCGAGATCTTGTGATTTAACACCTTGCGACTTCTTCCTTTGCGCCCACGTGAAAGATAAGGTCTATGCCAACAGCCCAACGTCGATTCAAGACCTCAAAGATAGAATTCGTGAGGCTATCGAGGACATAAAGCAGCCACTTTACGATGAAAAATTTGAAAAATTTCATGAAAAGGATATGGTTCTGTAAACGTGGTCGTGGTGGCCATTTGGCTGATGTTTTCATTATTAATGACATACCTTTCTCTTCAACGATCACGCCTCTTGTTGGAAAACCCTGTATATGTTTAACGGCGAAAAGATGTAAGAAAATCTGATGTCGACTATAACTTACTAATAAACGTATAAGTAAGTAACACAAAAGTAAGTAACAAAACGATTTTACATATAAGAACTTTATAAATCATCAATAACTTTATAAATAAGCTTAACCAGGCATATTTTTGTCTATAAATGAGAATAGAAGCTTTTTTCTGTGATCACTCATATTTCTGAACAAAAAACAAAATTTTTTGAAATATTAAGTAGCTTTATAAAAATCTTAGGTCGTCCATTAGTGATCACTAATATTGATGAACAAAAATTTGTAAACCTACTGATATATGCACGGATCCTGATCAACCAATTGGGAGGGCGGGGGTGGTGGGGTTTATAAATTTAAAATTATTTGACATTTTTCTGCTTGTCCTTTTTTATTTTAAAACTTTTTAGTTTTGGAGGTGGAATTTCCTTTTTTTCACCTCCTGGATACACGTCTGTACCGACCAATATCACTCTTGTAATCTACAGTGAACTTACTGAGGCTTACAAGTGATGATCGTGGTGCTAAATTTGTCAAAAGCCGTCAACATTGTCAGCCACGGCACTTTCTTCCAGGATATTCATAAGTTCACAGTGACCAACAAAACAAGAAAAATTATCAAAGTAGCCTCCAGTCATTTCTGAAGATTATACAGTTAAAAAAATCCCATAGAGTTAAGCAAGTAGTTCCTCCAGGGAAGTATTGTGATTTCATATGCGTTCTAGTTATATCCGACTAATATGCACAAAACACTATTCACCACACGCAGAAAAAAAATATAGTTGAACATTGTTACTGTAACCATTTCAAATTTGTGCATGGTTACTGTAACAATATCAAAATTTTTAACAATATTATAGTCACAGTAACAATATATATGATTGTGGTAACAATAATATGGTTAATTTACGATCCACATGAATATTTCAACCATATATATGGTTACAGTAACCATGTATATGTTTGTGACAACCATTTATATGATGAATGACTTACCATATTATGATGCTCTCATATCATAATCTGAGAACAACATATTATGATAAAATTATTCATCATATAAATGGTTGTCACAAACATATACATGGTTACTGTAACCATATATATGGTTGAAATATTCATGTGGATCGTAAATTAACCATATTATTGTTACCACAATCATATATATTGTTACTGTGACTATAATATTGTTAAAAATTTTCATATTGTTACAGTAACCATGCACAAATTTGAAATGGTTACAGTAACAATGTTCAACTATATTTTTTTTCTGCGTGCACCTTGATAAATATGGAGTGGTACTCGATAGTATCAAAACTCCGACTGTGAACCAACCACCCGAACTTTTTGGGTATGGCATTTGACAGACACTTTTCCTCCTTAGCTCATCCCACTATAATTACGAACATATTTCAAAGTAGAAACAAGGTTCTCAAAGCAGTTGGGTCAGCATTTGGGTCATGGATAAAGAATCATTGCTTAACACTTATAAGACAAAAGGTCTGTGGTTATTTACGTGGCTCCAGTGTTGTCATCTATTAGAGTTGTGTAGCTCATGAATGACCTAGTTCAATTGAACTATTCACTTAACTGAGCGAAGTGAATCATTCATCATACTGAGCGTTTTCAACTGAACGCTGAGCGTATACAACTGAGCCTTTTCAAACTGGTTTTATTCAAATTGTGTTGATATAATTCTCATACAGTTAATTTTTATTTTTGCTTAAGTATACTGATATCCCATGTAACATAGCATGAAGTCAATAGTCACTTTAGTGCCTCTTAGTAACCTATAGTGAAAGTCACTTTAAACCTTTCTTTTGTACTGCACTTCAGAAAGTAGTTATTTTACCCAATCCTTTGGAGAGTTGTCGAATAAAGGTTTGTTTATAAGCTATGGTTTATTGAACTGCCTATGATATGTCTTTTAGCTGACTATTTGAGCTAAATTAACATCCGTACATGTTAAAATCACTAGTTGTGTAGTTGTTCAAGTTACCAGTTAGGTAGTTAGTAAGGTAACTGACGCTATTTAAGCAGTATGTGAATCCAATGCGATGACTACTTTGGACCAGCTATTAGACAGTCTCATTGTAATCAAAAAGGGTCAATTGATAAAAAACTACAAATTAGTAATATTCTTAATTATATTAGCAATATTATTTCAATTACTTATTTTTAAAAAACAGATTTCTTATGCACTTTTTTACTATACTGACACATTAATAGGGGTTTTTTCGCTGTTTTTTGAAAGTGATACAGCTTTTACGATATTTTTACGTTGTAAAATAATAAAATCTTATTCTTAAAATTTTGAAATTCCTTTTATATACAAATATTGTCTAAACCTTTGGTTAGCATCGAAAATTAGAAATAATACAAAAATTTACTCTTATTTCCGAAAAATATTAATTTATTAAATTAAAATTTTAATTTTTATCAGTTATTTCACGTATAAATCTCTAATTGTCAAAAGACAATGTGTTTTTACAACTAACAACAGAAATGTTTGATTTAATTTACTACAAGCAATACACAAAATGAAATGGTCATTATACATACTGAACTAATGAGCTAAAAGAGCGACCTAGTTCATTTGAGTGAGATGAGTTAAAAGGAGCGGTTACTTCACTGAGCTACTAAACCCAACTCTATCATCTATATTGAGTGATTCCCACTGGTGAAATTTTCAAAGCTATCAAAACGCTGCCTCACTGACTTTCACAGGCTGCGTGCAAACAATCTCTGAACACGATTTTCCCGAGGAACCAAGGTTCTCTCAGTCATTGAATACAATATGATGCTGACAAAACAGTTACTCCTGAGATATCATCGGAGGGCTAATCCCAGCTTCACCATCACACAACTAGAATCTACCCCAGGTGATGTCAGGAAGGACCTTCAAGTAAATGAGGAGAACATACAATGCATAAAATTAACGTGGATACCTGCCACGGTGCTCTTAATACAAACAAAATCAATGCGTTTATCACCGTCATTGTAAGACTTGCAAGGAACACAATTGTCAACTTTTCGTACATTTACTGCACAGATCAATGCACAAACCCCTTGCTCGAGCCAGAGAAGCCTAGGACAATTATCAAAACTGCAACATCCAGCCTATTAATCCAGTCCGATGTATGATGTCTGAGTTCAAAAGCTCTCAGTCGAAGTTAAAGTATATGTTTCTGACTCCACACATAATAAACCTCGACCGAGAAACCAACTCCAACGAACAGTATATTATGAATACCACCACTCCAATACATTTTCTGAGCATCAATTGCTTTCTGCAACTTTTAATGCTGTTTCGGTATCTCGGGAACTTGTTACGAAATTTTACATAGTTGGAGCTGAGGTGTTTTGGAGTTGCTACCTAGCACTAATGGGGGCCAGTGCGTGGCCCCTTAAAGTTGGCCACGGGGTATCAATTTAAAAAAAATCCCAAAAAATCCATATATGATCCGAATGAGCGGAAAATTAGCGCTAGGAAGCTGAATAAATGCAAGTCAACTCGAAAATACCTTAACTCCATCCACGTATATCTCCAATATTTTCCGATATACCGAATTATTTCCAAAAAAACGTTTCCAAACCACTGTGCAACACCTTGTAAGGTATAATTGCTGCCCCGAAATTTGTCCATAGCAGTCATTCAACCATCGATCTTCTACCTGTCTTGTGTTTTAAACCACAGCCACAGCACGCTCACCTAAGTGACCTCACCAAGACACTAGTCAGCTAGCTATTAAAAATAATTAAATTCTTACCAGAAATGAGGTCCATGCACCTCAGAACCCCTGTTTCACTCAATATTTTTCCATGAGGCATAACATCAAGGTGTGGAGTTTCACCAAGATGTCCAAATATGCACCAAGGGGCAGAAGAGAACATACAAAAGTATGTGAAGGATCATAGATACGCTATCAATACTACGGTCGCATGATTGTCCACCGCCTATAGCAGAAAGGGAAAAAAACCTGCATGCGGAAAACAAGAGTTCCGGCACAAATATATGCCCAGCTTGTAGTCAGGGTCCCCAACGCTCAATCTTTAATCACTTACTACTCCGATCAAATAAAAATGTGTTGAAAATTACAAAATATTTGAAAGCGCTATAACTTTGTAGAAAAGCTTTAATCAGGAAAATAAACTCAACATACATATTTCTGACCCTATTTTAGAAACAAAAAAATAATTTTTCTATACAAAAATCTTAACTTTAATCAATAACTTTGTAAATGGCCGCTAGTGTGATCTGTTTTTAATTCCCTATTCCAATTGCTTGTGATATACACATAAAAGTCAAGTACATATTGTACTCAACGACGATTCTACTGCTTACGTTTGTAAAGTCCTCTACTGCCTTTCCACAACTCGCCCAATGCAAAGGCAAATCGACGACTATCATGAGGATGAATGTCTACGTATGAGAATAATATCTATGGGAGTGCATACATTTGGAAGTACTTACACTTACACTTACTCGTCTATAGCAATGTGATAAAATAAATGTAGACATTTCATTTAAGTATGTCGTATATTGACGACAAAACACACAGCACATAGTTAGAGTAAAATTAAAGTTGTTTAACTACAAAAACTACTAAAAATAACCAAGGTTTAATAAACAATTGATTCATATTAAGTTATGGCATTAAAGCTTAAGCTGTTTGAAGACGAACCGTTTTAAGACATTCGCCTGGATATTTTTCCTTATATTGTACATAATTATTTGGGTATCCATTGCATTGCAATTTTTTTGGGGAATTTTTTTTTTAGATTTATTTCTTATTTTTTTTTATAAAAGGAAGTTGTTGCTTAAAACTAAAGAAGAGAAGCGTAACAAAATTTAAAAAAAAAAAAATAAATAAAATTTCTGGATTTTAAATTAAAAGCTTTCCCACGCATTTAAATGTTTTTTTTTTAGTTTTTTCTTCAGCTCGCTGTTGTATGAATGAAGCCAGGCAAACTGAATAAAATAAAGATCCACTTTCAGTAAAAGGAATCAGCATACAAATGTTATATGCCCGGCTGGCTGTGCTTAAGAATGAGACACAGGAAGATAAACCAACAAATAAACAAAGAAAAAAAAAGAAAAAAATGCTAAAATCATGTTTAAAGTTTGTCGAAATGAGAACAACAGTTATTGATTTTTCATTTAAATCTTAAGCGTTGAAAGAAAATACTTGTTCATTTGTATACAAATGATTTTAATAATTTTTTTTTCTTGAAATTTTTTTATCATCTTCATTCATTCATATTCAGTGTTTCTTTCCTTTTCTGATGCGTTAACATTTAATAAGATTTGACGAAAATAGCTTAAATTTTTATCAGGCATCAAGCATTTGGCAGCAAGTGTTTCTTTCTACTAAATACTGCTGCTGCTGCTGAAAAGTTTTACCACGCCACACAAACTCTTCATAAAGATGGTTTGAACTTTTTACAGCTTTTTTTTGTTATTATTATTTTTCGTACTCTCGTATACAAGTATTTATTCTTGTACTTTTTTTTTCACTTCTTGTGATTTTGTTTTATTGGTTTTTTTTTTGTGTTAGCCCCCTTCTTCGGTTTGTTTCCAGAAAGTTGTTCTTTTGGTTACAAAAAAAAAAAAAAAAAAAAAAAGAGAAAAGTATCTCTGGAGTGTAGTATAAATTTGAGTTTGAGCTGATGGAGTGAAGGTGGCAAAAGTTGGCTGGCTGGTTGCATTTTACAGAATTTCAAAACAGTCAAAGCTGTCTTTTGGAAATGTTCTTTAACTTGTGCTTTTCATTCTCTCACTTTTAATACTTTTGTTAATATTTTATTTAAACGAAACGAGAACACAGTAAAAGAAAAGTTCACAAAGTTTGTTTTTCAAACTGCAAAGAATGAAACAAGAAATGAACAAATATTCGTACACATCTCTCAGTCATTCATTCATTCCATCCATCGTTCGTCTGTTCGTTCGTTTATGTTGGAATACTTAAATATAAAAATAAAGTTTAGTTAAGAAATGCTTAAATATTCATGCTTAAAGAGTGGAAAAATATGTGTATGAATAAGACAGGGAATGAATGAAAATTTAAAGCGTTTTTTCTTAAGTTAAATCAGCTAAATAGTCTAGTTATATAGAAAGCTGTAGTAATTAAAGGCAGCTAGACTAATAATTCGTTATTAATGTAGGGTTCCATACATAACCCTATACCGTTTCATTTATGGTTCTATAAAAATTGTTAATCTAAAGAAAAAAAATAATTTTCTATTTAACTCAAAAATTGCGACAATTTTGGAACACCCTTTATATGTTTAATCCCATAGAAATGAATCAAAGTCGTATGTCTTCAATAAATTTATATTCAAGCCTTTAAATGCGAAAATAAGCTCAATCGTCAATAAAAAAATCTTAAATAGTCAATAACTTTATAAATAAGCTTTTAAATTATAAAATAATCTTAATCTAACATCACATATATTCTTATGAAAATCTTGAATCCTCCATGACTTTATAAATATGAGAAAAACCTAATTTTTAAATATTATCTTTTTACACAATAATATTGGGTGTATGACTTAAAAATGCGGGATTTTTTTTAAGTTGTAGTTTTTATTTACAAACATTTGTACAATATACATTTATTCAAAGTATTGGTCATTGTTAACTATGACCTTTTCCCTTCTTTCTAGCAACATATGGATTTCGAGCCAAAAGAACTGCCCAAGAACGAATCAAGCCAATATCGGATACTCTGTTCCAAAGTGAAGAGTATCCCAGAGAGAGCGTTTTTCATCGATCGAAACAAATAGTAGTTGGACGGGCCAAGCTCTGGACTATAAAGCGGGTGAAGCAAAACTTTCCAACCACTTCTTTTTTAATAGCTTTTAACAGGTATTGCTACATAATGTCCGAGTTTTGTCATGATGAAATATTACAGTTTTATGACTGGCCGCATGTTATTGATGTTTTTTGGCCAATGCTAGATTCAAAGGAATCAGTTGTGTTCGGTACAGGTTCCCTGTGATGGTCTGGCCAGATTTCAGCTGCTCTTAATAGATAGGACCCTTTTGCTCCCACTAAAAACAGAGCATTATCTTAGCGTCATGGATATTTGGCTGTGGTGTCGATTCGACTGCACAGTGGGGCAAAATCAAAATTTTTTGGAAATAAATCTGGCATTTCTAAACGGCTAGTCCGATCGGGATAAACATGGGCATAACCAAGGAGTATTCGAGTTTATGTTATTAAAATGGACCCTACAAATGCTCCAGGGGCGGCGCTATGGGTGCTCAAATTAGGGTACCTTCGACATGTAAATTGTTAAACACGTGCCATTTTTTTGTTTCCTATCCGATTCAAAGATTTTTATATTTTTGGAAAGCATTCGGCTAGATCTTGAAAAAACATGCTTGCGTGTGCTATTTATCTCTTAAAATTTCCAAGTTATAAGCATTTGAAAATTGAAATTTTAAAATTTTGCCATACCTTGGTCCGCTTTTTTTTTAAATATAGGGCTTACTTTTGCACCGAATGGACTCGAATTTCTTTTGTTAGTTAGACAACTAAATAACCAATAACATACAAAAGATTTCAGGGCAATATCAATTATGGATCCAAAAATAAACGATTTTCAATTTAAAAATTCAAAAAATAGTAAATTTTTGCAGTTTTTTGGACGAAAAGGTGACTTAACTCTTTTTTTATAAAAAAAAAAAAAACTTTATTTAAGAACATATAAAATTTTTATGTGTTTCCGTAAGGTATCTTTACGGAGAAAATTCTGGAATAAAAGACATGTCTTGTTTTTCGAATATGTCGGCCGTACGCTCTTCGGAATTTGACCTATATTTTATCAAAATTTTAACTTTGGGCCACATGTTCTAAAATCGCAAAGCTGGGATCAGAAAACGGAAAGCAGCTTTGGATACCTTGATGGGATCCCTATTTATTCCCAAAGTATTTTCCCAGCCCTGAAGGAAATGTGGACTATATGGGTAAAATTGTAAAAAATACCATTTTTGGGATATTCGCTCCAATTTTTAGAAATTGCGGGATGCCGTTTCACCTTTTGACAAGCTTTTTTACACTATGTTATTTAGAATGACAAATTTAAAAAACATTGAAAATTTCATGGAGTTTTGTCAATAAATTAAGATTTTATTACATATTATATATTAATTGAGCTTATAAAACTAAAATTTGTATCAAAATTTTGATAGGATTGCAAATATTAGGAACAATTTGATCCACATTTATACCGAACTAATTTCTTTTTGTTTAGACAAGTTAATTTTTGGTCTTACAAAAAAAATTTCAAGTCAATATCTCAATTAGATTCAAAAATATCCCACTTTAAAACTTCATTCTTCAAAAATATTTCACATTTTCAGTTTTTCATCGCATTTTCATCGTTGATGCAGCATTTCAGACATACAAAATCGTATTTCAAGGTCTCTCAGCTTCAATTCGTATGGTGTTAAATGTTCCTGCTTTTGGATGAATCTTGTTGCTCTTAAACATTTTAAAATTGCTTATTGAGTAGTTCCCAATGATTTTGCAAGCTCTTGTTGAATTTTACGAAAATCTTCATGGAGTAATGCCTCCAATTTTTGGTCTTCAAACTTTTTTGGCTGACCTGACTGATCTTTGTTTCCGTGTCAAAATCAACACTTCTGAACCGCACATACAGTGCAAGCTCGGTATTCGGGACTACTTATTATCGCGACGGCTTATTTTTTAACATTGCAGGTTCTATAATCGCGACAGTTTACGAAAAACTGGTTCTATTTTCGCTACTTTTATCTGTTTGTTTTAAATTTGATTACAATGTCTATAACCAAAAAGGGGAAATCCCCTTCTTTTGGTATACTAACCTTTTTGATAATTTTGATATTAAATTTTTCCAGTTTATTGATGTCTTTTGTTGTGTAAATACATCATTTAATATAGAAAAAGTTCAACATAGTGTAAAACCAATGATTTCTCAAAAATTAGAAATTTTGAAAATATTTAAAAGTGGTGATTCTATAAATTCAATTTGCGTGAACTACAAGTTACATAATTTTTCGGTTTACCACATTATAAAACAAGAAAATTCATTAAAAAAGTTCATACGTACAACAGAAAGGGGCCCTTGCAAACGTTGCACCTTAAAGAAAGCTGAGTACCCAAGAATGGAAAAAATTCTAAAACAAAGAGAAAAAAATTTTCCAATATCAGCGGCGATTTTACGAATAAAAGCCAGTCATTTGTTTTCAAAAATTTATCAGACCAATTCAGGTTTTAATGCCAGTGGAGGATGGTTGAAGAAATTTAAGCGTCGACATGGAATTAGATTTTTAAAAATTACGGGCGAGAAATTGTCTTTGAAACCTCAACTTATTGATTCATTTGTGAAAGAGTTTAAGAATTATGTTGATGAGCATGGGTTGACTCTTCACCAAATCTACAATGCCTATATTATAGGATGCTTCCAAATCACACTCATTACATGTGACAATGTAATGAGAAAACACCGTAAAGAACGAATAACTTTTTTGCCCTGTTCAAATGCGAAAGGTATAGACAAACTAAAATTGATGGTTGTTGGAAAATCGAAAAACCCACACGCCTTTAAAAGCTTTTTCAATAATGCTGTAATATACAACTCCAGTAATAACGCCTGGATGACATCATTTATAATCAAGGACTGGTTCCATCACGAATTTGTTACCCACGTAAGTTAATTTTCATCAATTAGTAAAAGTCAGTTGTTTATAAGTAAACATTTTTTAGATCCGAGAATTTTTGGCTTCAAAAGGTCTGCAGCAAAAATCAGTTTTGCTTCTAGATAACGAAACGTATCACCCAGTTGATGAACTTAAAGTGATGACGGTTTAATTATAGCATTGAATCTAACACCCAATTGAACTGCGCTTATTCAACCGTTAGATCAAAACGTTATCAACTTGGTCAAATTAAATTAAAAAAAAAGCAACTGCTCACCCACTTGCTTGACCAGAAGGGAACAAATTTGGAGTTCAAACTAAAAAACTTCAATCTCAAAAATGCAGTTCAGATTCTAGCTACGTCCTGATAAAATATCAGTGTCTAATATCCAAAAATCCTTGAACCCTTAAATTTTTTTAAAAATATAATTCAGGATGAAAACGAAGAGCTTTCTACTATTGGTACACTTGTAGCTCAAATTGATACGGAGCATCTTTCCACGAATGCTGACATAAACAACTGGATTCAAGAAGAATTTTATGTGGCAAGTAATGAGGAGCAAATGGAATTATCAGATAAAGGATCGTAGGATTTTTACGATAGTGGCCATGAAGAAAATAAAATTAAAGTGGACGATTGTTTAACATCGATAAACATATGCATACAATGGGCTTTGGAAAATGATAAGCTGGCAACAGCACTATAGGAACTACGTGATTCAGCTGTAGTTTTAAAAAATAATTTGCCAAAAAAGCAACTGAAAATCTCCAATTTCTTTAAAAATTTTAATAAGTACATATATCAATAAGAAGGATTCTAATTTTAAAAATTACATACATTTTTTTTAACAAAATTTTGGGTTCTGTTTTCGCGATAATTAAGGTTTGGTTTTTAATTAGTCGCGAATACCGAGCTTGCACTGTACCATCTCTCGCATGTTGTAACCGATGGAACACATTCACCATAAGGTTTGGCGAGCAATCTGTGTGCTTCAGCGGCACTAAACTAAACTAATTGAGAATAAATTACAGATATGTACCCATCAAAATGACATATAAGTTATTAAAAACAAAAACCACGTTTCAAAGATACGGCATCTATTGTAAATCCCAATATCTAAAATCTCAACAAATTCTTAAGAGTCATTCGTTATTGATTTACATTGTAATGAATCCTATATACCATCGGCATTACTAGGAAGTAGTTAAGTAATGGCTAATTAATAATCTAAAGTACTTATTATTAAACATCTGCTTAAATGAAAAAACATGAAAATTCTAAAGTGCCATGAAAAAATCAATATAATTCTCATTTAGTTAAGAAAGCTTCACGTTTCCGATTCTCCGTAACAGATCGGTTACCGTTTCTTACCGTACAACTAACTTTGGCGGTTACTGCGTAACTCAATACGACAACGAAAATGTTCGAAATTGTATGCTAAATGCATTGTAATTTGAAAAGATTTCCTTTAGAATCGAATTAGGGAGTATTTCGTTTTTACAGAATAATAGTGACGCCAACTATTAACTAAACAAGTGCTGAATCTTATATATCCTTTATCAAAGTATACTTTAGGATAATTATTAAACTAAAACTATTTTTGGTGAATAAAGTGGATGAAAGAAAATGTTGGTGAAAAAATAATGTCGGTGAACAAATTATTTTTCTTACAACTCAAACATTCATGGGCCCATTGAATAAAAGTAATTTGGGGGCTTCGGAAAGTTAATTTCAACAGACAGAAGTATATGGCTACATCTACTCCGCTATCTAAAGGGTTTTCCAACAAGTGGTGTTATTTTGGTATTCAAAGAAAAATGGAATTTTTTGAGATAAATTATCGGATGTTTATTTCATAAAAAGAGGAAGGTATGCCGTTAATAATGAAAAACAACATCAGCAAAATGGCCACCACGACCACGGTTACAGGACCATATCCTTTTCATGAAATTTTCCAAAATCAAATCGCAAAGTGGCTGCCCTATCTCCTCGATAGCCTCACGAATTCTATCTTTGAGGTCTTGAATCGACGCTGGGTTGTTGGCGTAGACCTTATCTTTCACGTGGCCCCAAAGGAAGTAATCGCAAGGTTTTAAATCACAAAATCTCGGTGGCCAATTGTGATCACTTCTTGGAGAGATAACAAGGTCCAGAAACTTTTCTCGTAAAAGAGCAATGGTTTCGTTGCTTGTGTGGCACGTAATGCCGACTTGTTGAAAGTAAACGTTGTGCAGATCAATATCATCCAACTCCGACCATAAGATACGGTGTAATGACGTTTGTGGAATGCCCAATTCCAAAGAACGACGATGATTGGACAAACCTGGGTTTTCTTCAACACTTTGGGCTACAGCAGCAATATTCTCAGTTGTTCTTGAGCGACGTGCACGGGTTTATTCTTCACATCACTAACTTGTCCCAACAGCACGAATTTTTCCACCAATTTCTGTATTGCGGTTCGACAAGGTGCTTCACGACGACCCAAAAATGCTTTAGTTTTGCGAACTGTGACTGAAAGATTTTCACAATTTTTGTAGTGAATTTTAATAATTTCAATGCGTTGTAGAAGCGTGTATCGTTCCATTTTTAGTAAAAGCTTCAAAAGTGACAGCTACCGAAATATCGGATAATTCAAAATAACACCTATTGTTGGAAAACCCTTTACAACGATCCAGAATATATATACTTTATGGGATCGCTAATGAAAATGTAGAAATTACGAATGGAATGACAAACTTATATTTACCCTTGTATCCAATTTTTAAATAGGGATCCTCTACAGGTTCTTTCTAATTTAACCCATTTTAAGTCGAAATTTGTAAATTTCAGAAAATCCCCTATAGAAGTTTATGCCTTTCATAAGCCTTGGACCAAATGTGGTCCCAATTATTGCCCATTGAGAACTTATAATTTTTTGAGATTTTTGGCTTATATGACAAGTCGACTTTTATAAATTGTTTCGACTTCTTATCCTATTTTAAGCGCAAAACTATGTGGTTTGATGATGAGAAAAACGGTTTTTATAAAAATTTTACAACAAAAAATATAAATAAAAATTTACTTTTTTAAGTAGTCGACTTTTCGACTATTTTGGGCTAACGTAATCGATTGTTGGACTTTTTTCCGACCAACAAGTCAATTTCAACTTTTTGACTTTTTCCAACAACCGACATATATTATAACCCCAACTGTGCAGTGGCCTGAGGTACATGAGGGTCGGTTGAATGTTAAATGACTTCAACCAATTTTTGTCTAATTCAAAATATATTACGAAACTACAAATATTTAAAGAAAAAGAAGTTCTATTAAACTATTTCTTGCAATCAAAAATTCCTTTGTAAGCATATTTCCTAAGCTTATTCTCAGTTCCTCTATCATGTGATTTTTGGGGGAAGTTATTATTACCAAAAACAGCAGGATGTTTTTTTATCCATTAATAATTGGAGCAGTCTACTGTACAAACATAAAGAATTAAGCAAACAGTTGCAACAATAACAAAGTTAATGTAACTTTGAGCTCGTGTAAAATGTCATCTAATACATTTACATAAATATACAAGTACATACGATGTGGATAGTAAGTAAGTACATTCATTATGAATGTCTCTATATAAAATACATGTAAAATGTCTGCATATATATGTATAAAAATCTGTCTATGCCCAGCAGTTCTGGGTGACTGGCCCGAGATGGTGATTTTACCTATCATTTAGGGTCATCAATAGTTATATAAATAGCTACGTGATTACAATGAGACAGTCCTATAGCTGGTTGACTACTTTCAAGGCATTGGATTCACATACGGGTTACATAGAGTTAGTTACCTTACTAGCTACCTAACAGGTTACTGGATTAGCTACATAACTAGTTATTTCAACATGTACGTACCCTAAGTGGAAGCTTATTGACATCAAATAGTCAGTCTAAAATACAGCTTCTAGACAGTCCGGCAAGTAACCGATATGTGAATCCAATGCGTTGAGTAATCAAAAAGGGTCAATTGATCCCCTGCTTAGCATATATACATATTAAAATAACTACTTAGTTAACTAGTTATCATCTGAAGTGATTGGTAAAATCACAAAATCGGGACCATCACCAAGAACTGCTGGGTATATTTATATTTATAATGTGCCAATAAACGAACGAACACACATGTAAATATTGTACTCATTCTGCTTCATTTATTGATTAAACCTTTCTAATTGCAGTGACATAACAAAGAGCAATTGTAACAACAGCAGCAGCAGCAGCAGTAACAAGCAACAACAATACAAAACAATGGCAACAACATCAGTCAAAATACATATAAAAATATAAAAAATTTAAAACACAAAAACAACTTAAAAAGGGTACATAAGTATAAAACACAACAAATAACAAAATCTAACAAATTATTACAAAGAAAAACAAAATCTATAAGTTTCATTTAATACCAGATATTTCTCGGTCGTGAAGTAAGCCAGCCAGCGTTTTGGCCACATGAATAATTTAAAATAAAATTAATTTTTCTTTACAAGCTTTTGTGTTAACTTAAAAGGTATTTATTATTTTCAAGTTGGAATAATTGAAAATTTATTTTGTAATGAATAGTTATGACGCCACTGTTGGTGACAAATCTGTTTTGATAATTGTATTTTGTCTTTTGTCTTGATTTATATTAAACGTACAATTGGTACAATTACTTATTTGTCATGATAGCTAGATAGATGCATTTATAGATAATATTTACTCATCGCTGAGATCATTCTTAAAGCAGGGGTCATGAGTCAGATGTTTTGGTTTATGGAAAATATCATCACAAGCTTTAAATAATAAGAAAATGTAATAAAGATCATAATAGGTGCACTGCGACCCCTAGCATATTTTGTATAGACCTAAACTTAACCACCATAGGACCAGACTTCGAATGAAACAAATAACACTGTTTGATGAGAGACCAAAAACTTCCCACTATAACCCTTCAAAGCCACTTTTCTCTACACGACACTGGCATTGGACCGTCAGAGTTCTCATCATGCATCGCACAAAATCTGCACTGATTTGTCTTTATATTTCCCAAATTTAATTGGTGATATCTAAGACAACACTGTCGTTTCTACTTAATCAGTCTAGCCATAGCTACTTTTGAGATCTTCTTCTGGACAGAGTCATGAATAATTTGGTCTTACTGAGTACAGATATGTCAGCCAATTTTCGGGTGAATTCTGATTCAACGCAATAAAGAATTCTTTCCCTAACGCATCTCCACGGAATACCAAAACAATATTCAGAACCTATGAAAGTTCGCTGGACACTGCTTTTAGCCAAACATTCCCGTTCGTTCGTTCCCAGTTTGGCTATCATGACTAGGTACTCTGCACAAAATTAAGCAATTGTTCTCTCCGAGTTAGTTCAGAACTGCTCCTCAAGGTAGATGAGAATTTAGTAAAGATTCGCTTTAAATATTGAAGGGAAAGCACTTATTGCTATACCACATTGAAAGTAAGACCCATAAACACCATCCCCAGTGTCAACATTGACCATCTGAATCATAACTGATCGACTTTTTTATACCACAAAAACCTGAACTTAAATATAGGGTTCTCAAAGATCCAGAGAATTCGCATGTGCCTAACGAGATAACCGTATTTTCCACCGATATACCTGGTAATCTGGATGTACTCATACAGATCTCTTGTATTACCAAATATGTAAGGGGTGGGTGTACATTAGAGTGTACCACCTTAAAAGCAAAAAAAAGTTCGGCGTACAGCCCCTAAAATGATGTATTAATGCAAGACAGTTACGAAACAAATTATTTTATTTTTTTTTTCCGAACTTTATTCCACAAACCAAATTCAAAGTTAGCTGGACACAATTCTTTCGTGGCTTTTTAAAATGGAATTGGAGTATCTGATTAAAAAAATTATGGATGAAATGCCCAGTACGTATTTTTAGAGTTACAGTAGGGAATAGATATAAACGAAATCTGAATAAAAAACAAGTTAGAGTGCTATCTTCGGCTGTGCCGAATCTTATATTATACCCTTCACCAAATTATACTTCAAAATAAAAATTTTAAATATTTTTAGGTAAGCAAAATTTATTTTTTTTTCCAAAGGTGTTTTTTAATTTTTTAGAAAATTTTTTTCGAATTTTTTTTTTTTTTAAATTTAAAAAAAAAAATTAAATTTTAAAAATACTTTTTTGTTTTTTAATTTTTTTTTTTGATATTTAGCTATTAAAACCCTTGGGGAAAAAAAAAATATTCATGTTGAAAAATATTTTTACGATTTTTACCCATTGTAGGTCCAACTTACTACGGAATTATATATGTCGTTGCAAAGGTCTTTGAAATATCTATCATTAGATATCCATATTGTCTATATTAATGACTTAGTAATCCAGATATAGGTCAAAAAGCGAGGTTGTCCTGGTTTTTTCCTTATATCTCAGCCATTTGTGATCGATGTTATCGAGTTTAAATAGCAACCGAGCCGGCAGAATTCCTGAGATATTGATGTATAAATCGTGTATGTAAGTTGTTTGGGGGCTTCGGAAAGTTGATTTCAACAGACAGACGCACACCGATTGCTCACCAAAGCTTATGGTAAATGTGTTCCATCGGTTTGAACGTGCGCGTTAAGGTTTGTTGGGTTCAGAAGATGTGATTTTAACACGGAAGACAAGGATCGCAAAGGCCAGCCAAAAACATTTTATGACCAAAACTTGGCGGCATTAATCCACGAAGATTGTTGTCAAACTCAACAAGAGCTTGCAAAATCAAGCAGCAACTTCAAACGTTTGCGAGTAGTAGGATTCATTCAAAAGAAGGGAAATTGGGTACCATACGAATTGAAGCTGAGAGACTTTGAAAGACGATGTTGAATGTCTGAAATGCTGCCTGAACGCTACAACAGAAAATCATTTTTGCACCGAATCATTACTTGCGATGAAAAATTAATCCATTACGATAACCCGAAGCGTAAGAGATCATATGTGAAGTGCGGCCAACTAGCCGAATCTACAGTAAAGCCAAATATCCATGGCGTAATTCTGTGTATTTTCTGAGACCAAAAGTGTCCAATCTATTATGAGCTGCTGAAATCTGGCCAAACCATTACAGGGAACCTGTACCGAACGCAACATATTCGTTTAAAGCGAGAATTTGCCGAAAAATGCCCAGAATTTAAGGACAGACATGAAACAACGCTAGGCCACATGTTGCAATACCTGTTAAAAACTATTTCGAAAGAAGTGTTTGGGAAGTTTTGCCTCACCCGCTTTATAGCCCAGACCTTGCCCCTTTCCACACTGTTTATTGCGATCGATGCAGAACGCTTTTCTGGCATACGCTTCACTCTGATATTGGAGAAAATTTTTTAAATTTCTAGCGCTTTTCCCAAGAAAACCAAACGATTTATTAAAAAACATGTTTACATTATATGAGATCATGTTGTTAGCTATTATATAAAGATACACATATTTTAATTTTGTCCAGCCAGATTTGGGATTGCAGGCGGCGCACGTTAGGTTAAATCATGTTCAAAGTGGCACTAAAATGATTTTTTTGAATTAGTAATTTTTTTATTAAATTTGGTACCGGGTAAAAGTAGACAAAATTCTACATCACTAGTAGCTAAAACCGTTATTCTAGGTTACATCCTTTTTCTGCAGTGTATTGTCAAAGTGGAAACATTTTTATATTCTTGAATAAAGTGGTAAAAATTTAAATTAAACAAAATTAAAATAATTTTTTTTTTTTTGTCAAAAGCTATTAAAATTTAATATTTTATGATGGAACCATCAACTTCAGGTATTTGAGTATATGGAAACTGTATGAGTATAAGAAACTTTAATTTCGATTTTGTTTGTAAAAGTTTTTTTTTTTTTTTTTTTTTGTAATGTTCCAAATTTAGAGTATTTTTTATTTTTGATAGATAATAACAAAAAAAGTTTATAGTTGTTAGGTTTTAAAAATTATAATAAAAAAAGTACAACATTTAGGCTTTTATTAAAAAAAAAAAAAAAAAAAAATGTTTGCGCATATTTGCGCGCCTTTCTTCAAATTAAGATTTTATGAAAAGACTTGTTTGAAATAAAAATTGAAAGAAAATGTATTTTATTTTTGTTTTGAATATAATTTTTGTTATTGTTGTTATCGTTGTTATTATTGTTTTTTAATTTCGAAAAAAAAAAAATTAAAAAAAAAAAAATATAAAAATTTATTGACTTTTTTTTGGCAAAATCCAAAAATTAATAAAAATCAAAATAATTTTTGATTTTGCAAAAAAAAAAATCAACAATTGTTATATTTTTTTTAATTTTTTTTTTTTTCGAAAGATTGAAGAAATAGCTGTTTAAACTATTTGGGACGCATTTTGCCATGTAATAAGTTACATGAATGAGAAAATACACCAGTTTGGCCAAAATTTAAAATTTTGACCCCCTCTAACTCAGAGAGTTCTTAACTGATCTTGTTGAAAAATGTGTGTCTGAATTACTATTTAATAGAACTAACCTTGGTGTAAATTTCGTCCCGGAAAACATCGGTTTAAAAAATTTGTTCCCTTGACATGAAATCCATGAAATAAATTTTTTCTTTTGTGAACATTTTTTTATAAAATTTTTTATTTAATTTTTTTTTTTTACTTTTTTTACTTAGTAAGTCATAAACTTCAAAAAAAAAAAAATATATAAAAAATTAAATCTAACATTATTGCCTGAGTTAAGCGTCACTTTGGATACGATTCAACCCACTGTGCGGCGTATGTAAAGGGTGATTCATAGTGAGGTTTGATTTTCAATTTGCTTTTTTCTACAGCTCACGCGTGACTCATATCAAAATGCTTTGTCATATTTGTTCAGTATTGTTTGGCAGGACATCATGGAAAGACTCACACCACAACAGCGTCTCCAAACTGTTCAGCTGTATTACGAAAATCAGCGTTCTGTGAGAAATGTTTTCCGTGTTTTATCGTGAGATTTTGTTCAGTGATGAAGCTCATTCTGGCTCATTGTATACGTTAATAAACATAATTGTCGTGTTTGGGGTGATGAGCAACCCGAAGAGTTCCAAGATCTACCATTACATCCATTAAAAACAACTGTAGGAAAATCAGAATGTTACCGTCAATGCTAACCATTATAGCACCATGGTAACGGACTATGTGCTTCCTGAAATTCATGCGCATGTTCTCGGTAAGCTCTGGTTTCAACAACAAAACGGCGCTACGAGCCATACAGCGCGTGAAACAATGACCTTGTTGCGAAATCATTTTGGTGTGTACTTGATATCACCTTTTGCTACGGCAAATTGGCCACTTAAATCGTGCGATATCACACCTTTGGACTATTTTCTCTGGGAATATGTAAAGTCTTAGGTCTTCAGGAATAAGACAGCTATGAGTGACGCTTCGGAAGCCAACATTACTAGTGTTATTTACCCGTGGATCCTCGCCTGGCCTGGCTGATATTAAAAACCACAATTTTCCCATATCATTTGGTAGATATTTCAAGAGAAATCTGCATTCTTTCCGATATCGTTACGTCTTTCCACCATACTAAGGGGCATAAGTAAGAATATGTCTTATTACAGAAACAGAAGACCAATCATTGAGAGTGTTGAACATATGACTATACCAGATGCAGAATTCTAAAACTCGTCGAACCAACATAGAATGTAAAATTTGTTGAGGTTACACTTGAAAGACCATCGCATTAATATGCGATGAGACATTCAATGTTGGTTCGACGAGTTTTAGAATTCTGCCTCTGGTATAGTATTGGTCAGGCTGATACTCACTACACTTTCCTCCCACTATCACCAAGAGCAATATACATCATTTCCGTTATTGTTGCATATTCCAAGCCTGTAACATATATCACCTGATCGTCGGCAAAAATATGTGTACAGAAGTCTAAGCTGTTAAGTTTATCGCTCCTACTGTGGCGCTAATGCACCAAATTAATTAATCTAAATCGATTAACAATTTTTATTTCACCAAATTCATATCAATTCCCTTGATGATTTAAGTTTGATTTTCAACACAATTTCAAATTCTAAAACACCACTAGGCTATCATTTACACATTTTGTATAGTAACAAATTTCAAAAACACAATTTTCCAAAAACCAACAACATACCAGGCTTTTGTAAAATTTTTGAAATTTTTAAAGTCTATTAAACAAGAAATTTAAAATTCTTCAAATAATTGCAATATTCAATTAAGAGTATTTGTTAAATTTCATAAAAAAAAAAGATTAACAACGACACCAATAAACTGCTTGTACTTGCACATACTTACTTATAAACAATAAAACATTTTTAAAAAATATACTTTAGATGGCGGCTTTTATGCTTTTAAGTTGCATGAAACAAATAAAAACACCGTCAGACTACGGGCGGACAGAGCCAGGGACGGACGTGGTAAAGCAAAAACAAAAATCATATTGCAACTAACAACAGATACTTCGATGGTATAGTTGTAAATGTAGCTGAAACACTTACAAAAAATAAGAGAAAAAACTAACAAAAATAACGAAAAAGGCAGCATATAACAATTGTCTATGGTTTGTTAGATGCAATTGCTGCCTGTTTGTTGTTTTAGTGGCTGTTGCTGTTTATCTGTGGCAACCTTGTTCCAAATTTTCCAAAACACTAACTAATGCTTCAACGCTAATACAGCAAACATAACAAAAGCAACAGCAACAATAACAACAACATTATTATCATTATTGTTTTTATTATTATAAACAAAAGTTCATAAATACAGTGTGGGGCAAAAAGTGGCAGATCTGAAATGGTGTAATGAATATACATGTACCACTGTGCAAGGGAGAGTATACCTTGTAGCTGGGATGGAAAATAGCTTTTTGGATTTTGTATCAATTATATCGAGCCCTTTTCGCAAAACGGACGTAAGCGACATGATATTAGATTTTCGTTTTTTTATTGGAAATCGATAATTTAGGTCTATTAGCATCATTCCTGAAAATTTCGTAACTATAGATGAAATAGTTTCCATTTTACGAGAAAAAGAAAAAAGAATTTTGTAATAGCAAGGTGTCGGTCACGTCTAAATTTTCTTTTAAAGATATTTAAAAAAAATGCTCTCCTCTAAAATTTAGTTTTTGTCGGTTACGTCTTTTGTGCGATAACGGCTCGATATAATAAAAATTTACTTTCTAGACCTTCACGGCACCATCTATATACATACATATATAAAAGAGTAACGTTACTGACTGACTGAAGCTAGAATCATGAAATTTTAACTGGGGGTTCCTCCCACCCCAAAATGATCCGCTAAGAAGGGATTTTTGGAAATTCGAACGTTTAGGGGGCAAAAATGGGTAAATTCGGTAACCTTATGTTTTCAAAACTAATAAAGATACAAAAAATCTTAAAATTGCATGTTACTCCATTTATAAAATAAGCTGACAGGTGTTTCGTACTTTTTCGAAATTTGAACCTTTTAGGGGAGAAAACGGTTAAAAACTCTATTTTTGTACTTTTCTGGCACCCTATGTATCTTTTAAACTAATAAACATAGAAACAAATTTTAAATCGTATTCTTTACTTATCAAAAAATAAAAAATACAAGTTTGGTACTTTTTGGAAATTCGAACCCTTAAGGGATTAAAATTGTGTTTATTTTTGGTACTTTTTCATAAAATATGTTTTTTTTATAATTTGACATAGAGATACGAAAATTTTATATTGAGCTTCCACCACGATACAAAAATTTATTTGAATATAATTTTACCACCGTAGTTAGGACAAAAAAGGTACCAAAAAGGGGATAAAATCGGGAAAATACATTTTATTTGAAATTATTAAGCCAATTTTGATAATTTTTTTTAACATAGGTTACTGGATTCATACAAAAATTAACTAACAGGTTGTTATTTGGTACTCGAGTGCCAAGGTTTATATTGGGCCAAATCCGGGTAAACAGCTTGGCACTTTTATTAAAACATATTTTTTCTTGGGCACATTAACACAGATTTTAATCGTTGGAGACATGTCTGTAGCATAGACAATTTTGGCAAAATGGAATATTTTTAAATTTTACACATGAGGGGTGTTCAAGGAGGAAAAGGGAAATTGGTACTTTTCTCCTAATGGTACTTTTTTTAATATTTTAAATTATTTCACTTATCGACATTAAAGTTAGCTGTTATATATCTGAGTAAAGTTAGTGTTAGGAATAGGGGATAATATTTAGGTACCAAAATGTGAGAACAAAATTATGGGTACTTTTTTATTGTTCTAATGATACTTTTTAAATTTTCTATAACAATGGACTTAGAAACATGAAATTAGGCATATATGGTCCTAAGTGAGTGAGAATTCTAGGGGGAGACTTTTTGGTACTTTTTCTTTACTCGAATGGTACTTTTTGTAATTTCACCAATAATGAACCTAGAAACATGAAATAAAGGTTATATGGACCCGAGTGAGTGGGAAGCGACACTTTTCTATATTCTAATGGTACTTTTTGAATTTTCTATAACAATGAACTTAGGAACATGAAATTAAGCATACAAGGTCATACGTGAGTGAGAATTCTAGGGGGAGACGGTTTGGTACTTTTTCTTTATTCGAATGGTACTTTTTGTAATGAATTCATAAACACGAAACTAGAGAATAAAATAATAAAAACAAAAAGTTACTTAAAAAAAAATTTTAATACTTTTAGGTAAACAAAATTAAATTTTTTTTCCAAAATTATTTTTTCAATTTTAATTTCAAAAATATTTAAAAAAAAAATTAAATATTTTTCCCGAATTTGAAAAAAATTTCAAAAATATTTTTTTTAATTTATTAGTGAAAAATATTTTATACCAAAACAATTTTTTTCAAAATTCATTATATAATTTTTGTTTCAAAATTTTATTTCTTCAAAATGATTTCTTCAAGATGGCGACCGCAACCAACGATTTATTGAGATACAAATTTGGCGATAATTTGATTTCGAAAAATGGACCATAAAGTGGCCTCCAAAGACGTGCGATTTGACACCTCACTAGTTTATGCTGATAAACCATCAACAACTGACGCCTTGTAGGCCAACATTGTTCGTATTATTCGCGACATACGGCCAGCAATGCTTGAAAAAGTAACCCAAAATTGGACTTCTAGAATGCCCGAAATCATTTTCAAATGTTAAAATGTTCAAATTTCGAAAAAAAATGGAAAATTAACTTTTTGTGATAGTTTTACAATTATATCGGGCTTTAGAAAACTCCCTTTATTTCCAAAGGTATTGGCAGTATATTCTTACGTTTTTACCTTTTAAAAACGGGGTTTATTTCCTTTAAATAAACCAGATAATTTTGATTGCAAATAAAAGCAGTTTTAGTAGTTTAAAATTGTAACAATGTACAAGTATACACGTACAAGACAGTTGATGTTAACTCTAAGAACGCCAATGGCGAACTCAACTCACGACTGCCACCTCTGCCACTATTTATACACGCGCCATCTATCGGCAATCTTCTACAATGCTATTAACGGACATACTAGTACATTCGAATTCCAGAGCCTTCGATATCATTGCCAGCAGCCCAAACATTTAGTGTTGCCATACTTACAAACAATGCCAACAACCGCATGCTTATGATGGACGTGCCCTCAAATATGATGAATGCTGTAGGCAGTCGTTACAGACCGTTAAACTCAAATCGTCATTCCACATTCGTAACAATATTGATGTTTTTGAAAGCCCAAATGCCTACAGTAAGTAATACTAGTATCGGCAGCGACATAAAAATTATGATTCTTTTTATAACTTGAAATGAATATATGTGTACCCACAGTCTGAAGAGGTTAAGAATGCATTAATGAATAGAAAAGTAGTCTTCTAAGACGGGGTTTTAAACCCTGATGAACGAAATGTTAAGACCTTTCGTTTTTGGATTCGGCCTCAAAATCATTTAATGTGAAGTACTAATTAAGTGGCGATAACGATATCCATCTTTAAATGTGATATGTTTTATAATATTCTAGAAATTTAATTAATGTAATTGCTTAGGTTTGCACTATTACAAAAATTGTAATCTAAATCCTTCATACATAATACCCATATCTATTTTATATGGCTGACAACCCCACCTTGGCCTTCTTTGGCGACGATTGTCTCCGAGAAACCCATTGTTTAGTATATGATTTGTTATGGTAGATCCACATTTCGTCCATGGTTACGAAACGGCGCAAAAACTCGTCCATATTGCGGTTGAACAACGCCAAACACTCTTGCAAAGTTGTCACATGATTCCGCATCCAACATGCGGAAAGCCTTCTTATACTTAGGTATAAGGTATACTTAGGTATAAGAAGGCTATACTTTTTTTGCAACTCGACTTTTTTGGAAACAGAAAACCATTTTACAAAAAGTGCCAAAATAGTACTTTTTCTGTTAAATGTGTTTTTAACGCAAAAAGTCAATTTTAAAAGTAGTTTTCTTCCGAATTAAAAAGAAGCAATTTCCCAAAAATTATGTGTATTTTTCTTAAAAAGTACCAAAAAAAAAGTACTTTTTCTTCAAAATATGCTTTTAAAACCATTTTAATTAAATAGTTGTTTTTTTTATCAATGCATGAATTTCGGGAAATTATGTGCCCTTGAAGAATATTCTACAAAAAACTAAAATTTACTTTTAATATTTGATATATTTTTGCAAAATTAAGAAATTGGAAGAGTTTTAGAAAAAAGTATCAAAATTAATAAGGTACTTTTGGTATAAAGTTTTATTAAACAATCACAAATATAAATATTTTTAAAAAAATACATTTTTTCCGTAACAAATTAAAGAAAGTACCAATTTCCTAAAAAGTACCAAAATTAAAACTTTTTCGCGAAATAGTACCAAAAATAAAAAATCACCATTTTTGAAAAGAATTTGTTTAAAAATTATCTATACAAAATATATAAACATTTCAAGTAACTTTCCCCCTTTTACCAATTATGAAAAAAAGTACTTTTCTGGGAAAATTTGTATATTTAAGAAAAATCTTCCTACATTGTACAGAATATTTATTTATTTCTGAAAAATTAATAAATTGGAACAGTTTTAGAAAAAAAAAAATACCAAAATTAAGAAGGTACTTTTTTTAAAAAAATTTTAATAAGTACAAAAAAATATTTTTTAAAAATATCACAAGAATTTGTTTAAAATTTATTTGTACAAGAAAATTAAAAAAATTCAAGTAACTTTTCACAATCTGGCAAATAATGCAAAAAGGTACTTTTCTGAGAAAATTTTTTTCATTTAAGAAAAATCATTCTAAAGAACTAAAATTAACTTTCAATACTTTACTATTTCTGAAAAAATAATAAATTTGAAGTTTTTGAAATAAAGTACCAAAATTAAAAAAGTACTTTTTTAAATAGATTTGAAAAAGTACAAAAAAATATATATTTTTTTTAAATAAAGTATAAATCGAAAAAAAATAAATGTTTAAAAACAATCACATAAAATATCAAAAATATCACAAAATAATCCAAAAAGTACCAAAAAATAAAATGTACCTTTTCATTAAATGGACAGAAATGTAACTAAAAATAGCTATTTTAAACAACACACACTTCTAGAATCATAAATGCCATTTAAAAAGCAGATTTAACACTCAAATTTAAATTTTACCAAAAAGTACCAAAATACTAAAAAAAAGTACTTTTCTATAAAAAGCTTTAAAATGTATTCAAATACAAAAATGTCATAAATAAATGATTTTTTTGCATAAAAAACACAACTGTCATTGCAAATCATTTAATTTACAAAAAGTACCAAAACTTCAAATAGTCCCAAAAAAAAAAAAAATCGTAGGAAAATAAATGTTTAAAAAAAATCACATTAAATATCACAAGGTAATCAAAAAAAAGTACCAAAAAAATAAAAAGTACTTTTTCTTAAAAATTATTATATAAAATATTAATATTTTAAACAAAAAGTACCAAAAAAATAAAAAGTACTTTTTCTTAAAAATTAACTAAATACGTTAAAATATTAATATTTTAAATAAAAATATAGTTTTCTACATTGAAATTTTATTCAAAATTTAAACTTTTTTCATTTTTCTCCTCAAGAAACACGGTTGTCTGCTACAATGATTATCAAACACAAACTAAACGATGCAGCTTGTTTTGACAGGAGTCAACTGGAGACTTATTGACCCAACTTCCAATAATTTCTTTAATTTTTTTAACAAAACTTTTAAAGAATTTATAATTCAGTTTTTGTTTCACCAGACACTGTTTGAATTATAGCAGCAGCATCTAAAAGAGCAACAATAGCAACAGCAGCAGTCGCCGCCAATGCAGTCAACATTAAAGGCAGTTACAATCATAATGATTTGCTAAGCTAAACTTATCAAAAGCACAAAAATTGAGAAAAAAAATTGGAAAAAATACAAAGAAAATGAAAAGCAACAGCAACAATAACAAATACAATATTATAGAAAAACAAAGAAAATCAAATAATAAATAAAACAATAAAAAAAAGATACTTAAACACATGCACACATACATTCATAAGTAAAATGTACAATATGTACTTATGTTTAAATGTATCTATGTATGATTTGTTTTTTTTTAAATGTATTGTCTCAGATCTTAGAGTCATAGAAAAATAAAACAAAAAAAAAAAAAAATCTCAACTTAAAATGTCAGTCAAGTGTACTTGGGTTTATGATGCTAATGTTTTGCTTTTGTTTTTTCTTTTTCTCCATAATATTCAGTCTATTTGTCTGTCCGTTCGTCCGTCTGTCCCTCTGCTTTTTTGATGTTGCCACCACCACCACCAGCAGCAACAAACCAAACCAAATGATATTGTATTTTTCCATTAGAATGATTATTTATGCTTTGAAGCAACAACTCACATTTATGATGCACTTCAAAAATTGTAGCAAAAAAATCAACAAAAAGTTTTTAACAAAAAACTTATGGAACACAAATAACTGCACGAGTGAGTGTGTGTATTGCGCAAATGTTTTGTTTTGTGCGTAAATAAATTAAAAGTTTATTTGAATAATAAAATTAAAATTTGTATTAAAAGTTTTATTTGGCTCTAATGCACCAGTTAATTATTCGGAAGCAGTTATAAATTTAACATAAATGCAATATAATTTAAACAGACTGACCATAAGTATTTATTTTAGAACTTCTTAGGCTAATGTTTTTTTTATTACTTTAAAAAGCTGTATCAATTATGTACATTAGGGTGATCCTTATTTTACGATTCTTATTCTAATATTCCAAAAGATTTAAAAAATTAATCAAAAGAAATTAATTGCAGAGGTCTAACTTTAACGTATTGCTCACAATTTGACACCAGATATAAAAGTGCTAACAATGTACAATGTACAGAATCTTATAGTTCAGATAATTTAGATATTCTATGAAAGTTTTACTAAAATCGGAAAACTTTAACACTTAAATGGTGAAGTTCAAAGGTAAAATTTAGCAATATTTGGAATTTCTAAAAGAAAGATAGCGAAATATTATACATTTTTGGACCAATTTAACTGAAACTTGCAAAAAAAATATACTTTAGAGTCTAGAATTTACAATAATAGTACAAAAATGGAAATTAACCCTTAAAATTTTCATTAATATAAATAAATCTACACATTTTTGTAACATAATACAGATTGTTAAGGAGTTTCACATATTTATTTCAAACTAGCTTGACCCGGTGCGCTTCGCTACCCCTGTCGTAGTCTATGTTGGAAATTTCAATAAAATCGTTTCGGCCGTTTAGTATATTAAGAACTAAAGGTTTTAATTGCAAATAACTTTTAAACTGCCTTACCAATTTTTACACTATTAGTCTCATAGTAATCCTAAAAATCCTTTTACTATGAACTACCATATGTACTCAATACAGTTTTGTTATGGATTTCTCACTGTTATAAAGTTCAGAATACGGGTATAAATATGAAATATCGTTTGTGCCAAATTTATTTTAATTCAATGCATTAGTTTTTTCTTTGATATATTTTAATATATATATATTAACGAAAAAAAAATAGTTTTTATTGTTGAATTTTGTATTTTTTTACGTTTAACTAAAATCCCGAAGTCCCGAAAAATCTCGAAATCACGAAAAATCCCGGGATGCCGAAAAACATTTCACATTTCTAAAATCCCGAATCCCGGGGTTTGTAAAACCCAGTCCCGTTTGGCATCCCTAGCTATGACGATGTTTTCATCAACACTGATTAATCAGCACTGACGATGTTTACATCAGTGCTGATTAATAAGCTATGACGATGTTTTCATCAGCACTGACGATATTTACATCAGTGCTGATTAATCAGCTATGACGATGTTTTCATCAGCGTTGACGATGTTTTCATCAGCACTGATTAATCAGCTATGACGATGTTTTCATCAGCACTGATTAATCAGCACTGACGATGTTTTCATCAGCACTGACGATGTTTTCATCAGCACTGACAATGTTTTCATTAACACTGATTAGTCAGCACTGACGATATTTACATCAGCACTGATTAATCAGCTATGACGATGTTTTCATCAGCACTGACGATGTTTTCATCAGCAGTGACGATGTTTTCATCAGCACTGACGTTGTTTTCATCAGCAGTGACGATGTTTTCATCAGCACTGACGTTGTTTTCATCAGCACTGACGATGTTTAAATCAGCATTGACGATGTTTTCATCAGCACTGACGATGTTTTCACCAGCACTGACGATGTTTTCATCAACACTGACGATGTTTTCATCAGCACTGACGATATTAACATCAGCACTGATTAATCAGCTATGACGATGTTTTCATCAGCACTGAATAGTCAGCACTGACGTTGTTTTCATCAGCACTGACGATGTTTTCATCAGCACTGACGATGTTTTCTTCAGCACTGATTAGTCAGCACTGACGATATTTACATCAGTGCTGATTAATCAGCTCTGAAGATGTTTTCATCAGCACTGACGATACTTACATCAGTGCTGATTAATCAGCTATGACGATGTATGTTTTCAGCAGCACTGATTAGTCACCACTGACGATATTTACATCAGCACTGATCAGTAATCATTCAGTGCAGCATCGAATAATAATTAAGTGTATTATTACATTCTCAATCATGCAAGTTATTGTGACAATCATATATATGATTGTTTTAACCATATATATTATTGCGGCACTCTACTTGTACCATCACTCTGTTAAAGATTAATTATATTATTGCTATTTTTTAAAATACTATTTTAATAGTATTTTACCAATTTTACCCGTTTTCCCCTGTTTACCACTTTCTGGTCCAAGTATTGAAAAAAGTTATAGCCTATTGAGGCTTCCAAGTAAGGATCTATCTACGTTCCAAATTTCCATAAAATCGATTCAGCCGTTTAGGCGTGATGCTCAAACAAACAAACAAACAAACAAACAAACAAACAAACAAACAAACAAACAAACAAACAAACAAACAAACAAACAAACAAACAAACAAACAAACAAACAAACAAACAAACAAACAAACAAACAAACAAACAAACAAACAAACAAACAAACAAACTTACAAAGACATTTATATATTTATATAGAATATAGATATAGATAGATAAATAGTTGTAATTTTTCTTAATAAGATACATTTTTTGGTGAAACTTGAAGAACTAACATTAGTAAATAGCTGCCGAACCAAGCCGGGGCAGTCAACTGGTATAGAAATAAATCACAAGGCCGAATCTTATGGCGATCGGTTCATAATTGCTCATATCTCCCATAAGGGCCCACTTCCGAATATTACTCACGATAATGATTTATTGAAATTTAAAAAAAAGTTTTTGCTAATTTACCCAGTAAAGTAAGAAATTATAAAGGGTTTTCCAACAAAAGGTGTTATTATGGTATTCAAAGAAATATTTAATTTTTTGAGATAAATGATCCGATGTTTATTTCATAATAAAGAGGAAGGTATGCCGTTAATAATGTAAAACAACATCAGCCAAATGGCCAACACAACCACGCTTACAGGGCCATATCCTTTTCATGAAATTTTCCATAACCAAATCGCAAAGTGGCTGCCCTATGTCCTCGATAGCTTCACGAATTCTATTATTCTACCTTGAGGTGTTGAATCGACGCTGGGCTGTTGGCGTAGACCTTATCTTTCACGTGGTCCCAAAGGAAGAAGTCGCAAGGTGTTAAATCACAAGATCTCGGTGGACAATTGTGATCACCTCTTCGAGAGATAATAACAAGGACCCAATCAGCAAAGACACGACGTTGTTGATGATCGGCCGGCTTGAGTTCTAGTGTATTTATGCAAAATACGGTGTAATGACGTTTGTGGAATGCCTAATGTCAAAGAACGACGAAGAATAGAAACCTGGATTTTCTTCAACACTTTAGTCTACAGCAGCAATATTCTTAGTTGTTCTTGAGCTACGTGCATGGGTTTTATTCCTCACATCACTAACTTCTCCCAACAGCTCAATTTTGTCCACCAATTTCTGTATTGCGGTCCGACAAGGTAGTTCACGACGACCCAAAATACTTTAGTTTTGCGAACTGTGACTGCAAGATTTTCTCCATTTTTGTAGTGAATATTAGTAATTTCAATGCGTTGTTGAAGCATTGATATTAGTTTCTACTTATCAAATGTCAAAGAATAAAAGCTTCAAAAGTGACAGCTACCGAAATACCGGGTGATTCAAAATAACACATCTTGTTGGAAATCCCTTTACTTTCCTACTTGTTATACCTTTTACACCATGTGTGGCAAAGGTTAGTTTGTTATGCCGTTTGTAATTTCTACATTTTTCATTTGCGACCCCATAAAGTCGATATAGCCATGTTCGTCTGTCCGTTTGTATGTTGGAATCAACTTTCCGTAGCCCCCAAATACGCTATATAAATTAATCATACATCAATATATCCGCTATAGACCTGGTTCACTTGCTAAGTAAAATCGAGAAAATCGGCACACAAATGGCAAAACCAGGGCAACCTCGATTTTTTAAATATTTTTGATCTATATCTGGATTGCTAATCATTAATATTAGAGTTTCCAATTCGGTTTTAACCGAAACTGCGGTTTTTCAAGGGCTAGAACCGAAACCGAAACCGACAATTATTCTTCTTCACGTTAATAAGAAACAGACTTTTTCATCCAATATCTCTAAAAATTAAATTTTTTTAATTGTATTACAATAATTGCTTCAGATGATGTAGCAGGCTAGGTAGCATGACAAGCATGACACAACACACTGATCTACGAGTATTTCCTGACAATTAAACTTCAAATGACTGTTTATTTATTTAATTTAAGAAAAATAATGCAACATTTTTGTAACAAGACTACTAGCTGACCCCAATTGGAAGAAAGAAATAGTACTATTAAGTCTCCCTTTGTGAATTAATAATAATTCAGGAAAACATGTCTCTAGTTTCATGTTCATTGATTTATTTTAATGTGGATTCTAGCTCATTCTAAATGTATTACTAGAATAAAAACAGTACCATAAAGGCCCACATTTTGTATTCCTACTCAGCATCATGAATGTCTAATTTCATATTTCTCTGTCAATTATTATAGAACATACAAAAAAAGGTACCACTATAATCACCTTTTGTGAATTCAAACTCATTCAGAATCATTTGTGCCTAATTTTCAATTTTAAGGCTTATTATTATGAAATATTCAAAAAGTACCTTTATAATAAAGAAATAAGTAGTAACATTAATTATTCCGCTTGAATTCGCATTCAAGCGGAATAGTAACATTTCGTGTTTCAAGGTCCATCGTTATAAAAAATTCAAATATTCAAGGCCCTTTTTTATATTCTAACACAGTCAGGATCATGTGTGTTTAATTTCCTGCTTATAGGTTCATTATTATAGAAATTTCAATAATAGTTTTTGATAACTCAATATCATTATGCCCTCTATCCTTGATTCTTTTTTTACTCAGAAGCATATCAGCCAACTATTAAGTATACATATACAGTAAGGGACAAAATTGTTCACAAAAAATATGATTAAAGATATATCTAGAAAATTTTTTTTTACAAACTTAGGTCTGGCAACCCATTTTGTGTTATGTAGTCTGGCACAATGTTGTTTATTATACATTTTTTTGGAGTACCGATACTTTTTTACTAAAAAGAAATTTAACAACTATATCCACGTGTGTGAACATTTTTGACCCTCAGATCTTTTTCTCAATTTTTAAAAAAATATAAAAACAAAAAACAAAATTTTTTTAATAACGTAAGTAAAGGACATTATTTAAAGTTATTTAAATAAAATACCACTCTTTTAAATAATTTATTTAGCCTTTTATAATGGGAAAAGCTAAGAATCCCCTATTGAAACAAAATGTGGCAAAAGACATAATGGAAGGTGTCCCATATCGCGAAATCGCTAAAAATATAATATATCAATAGGGTTAGTGAATAAAATAAAGAATGAGAATAGTTTAAACTCCACGGGAAATAAATATGGTCGTCCAAAAAAAATTTCGCTTGCCGATGCTCGAGAAGCTCGTCGATTGATTTTGTCTGGTGAGGCTAATACAGCTGTTGAGGTCATACAAATACTCAACCAAGAGTATAGTTTAAATATAAGTTCCAAAACCGTTCGAAGATGTTTAAAATCCAACGGCCTAACGCCAAGAACAAAACTTAAAAAAACTTATTTAAGCGAACAAAATCGTAAAAAGCGGTTTGTTTTTGCAAAAAAGTACGAGCATTTTACGACAGATGAAGTACGAGCATTTTACTACAGATGAAAGTAACTTGGTCAGATGTGACAAAAATCAACCGAATTGGGTCTGATGGGCGCCAATGGACATGGGTTGATAAAAGAATTGGAGTCCAAGACCGAAATATTACAAGCACAATTAAATTTGGAAGTGGATCTTTGATGGCTTGGGGATGTTTTCGTGGAAACCAGTTGGGTGTACTACGCCGAATAACTGGCAGAATGTGTGCCAAAGATTACATTACAATCCTTGAAGACTCATACATGCCAAGTTTGGATATATTTGGATTAGAGCCGAGTCAGGATGACATCTTCATGCAAGACAACGACCCGAAGTACACTGCCGGAATTACTAAAAACTATTTAGAAGAAAATGGGATTAAACTTTTAGATTGGCCACCCCAGTCTCCGGATTAAAATCCGATTGAACACTTTTGGTCAATATTGAAAAGGAAAATATTGGCTAAAAAAGACCCAGCGAAAACCATCAATGAACTTTGGAAGCGTTCTATCGAGGCGTGTGTAAATATTAACCCACAGGTGCTAATAAATCTTGTAAATAGTATGCCAAAACGAATAAAAGCTGTTAAAACTGCTAGAGGAAAATATTGGCTAAAAAAGACCCAGCGAAGAAATATTAATAACCAAAAACGTAAGGATTTTCGTCAAGGGTCATAATTGTTCACAGCTAACATGTGAAACCCTTTTAAATTTAAAAAGTGAATTTAAAATTTTTTGTTAGTTTTATCTTTTTTTAAGCATAATGTAAAGATTAAAATCAATTTAAAAAATTTCAATAAAAACAATGAAGAAGAAAAAGCAAGTTATTTATATTTAATATTGGTTGTTTTGTGAACAATTTTGTCCCTTACTGTAAGTAAAATAATTTAATATACTAAAAAGTACCATTAGAAGAAAAACCGAACCGAAACCGATCGGTTTTCAACCGAAACCGCGGTTTTGAAATTTTTCTGTTTTTTGGAAACTCTTATTAATATAGACAATATGGATACATATTAACAAATATTCCGAAGACCTTTACAACGATGTATATAACGCTATAGTTGAACCTACAATGGGTCAAAATCGGAAAAAATATTTTTTTGTTATAAAATTTTTTTACTAATAAATTTAAAAATAAAAACTTTTTAAATGAAATTTTTTTCACTAAAAAAATTAAATTTTTAAATTTTTGAAGGATATATAAGATTCGGAAGTGCCGAATATAGTTTTTATGTTTGTTTTTGGTCTATGAGTAAATGAAATACAAATATTATTTATAATTGGATTTTTCGCTCAACATTTAAGTTTTTTAAATGCTTTCCAAAGCATTTGCTTCTTTGACCAGAAACACGAAACTTCAAGTAAAATCAACTAGTCTTTAGATGACGAAGACAAATTTTAGGTGTTGGGAGCATCGAAAAATGCAAAATAAGCGCCAGCCAAATATACATACATAAATTTGTTAAAATTTTTATTATATTTTTTTATTGGATTTAAGAACTATTTTTGCAATTGGAACAGTAGTTTGACCAATACAGAAAAAAAGGTATTACCTATCCGATGATATAAATTATTTTCTCCAAAATTGCGTTTTGAGTTTCCGCCAAATTTCTCAATGTAACTGCTCCAACGTAAGCTGTTCTAATTTCTTAGATATTTTTAATAAAATTCCGTAATTATTACTGGGATTAATACAACAATCAAGAGGTTAATACAACAATCATACATACACTTCCTCACAAATCAAATAAATTTACTAACTTAAAGAAAAAAAACACAAAATAATTTTTCAAGAAATTTAGAAAAAAAATAAAATCATTTATGATGCAATTCGCGTGAAATAATAAGTAAATCAAAAATAGTATGCCCAACTACCAACAGCAACAACAACAACAACAATTGCATACAACTTAAAATAAACTACAACAAAGCGACAACAACAGCACAATTTAACCACAATTTGTGTTGTGCACTTTTGTTTGTGAACACAACCAAACACACACATGCCTGCACATTAGGGTGGACCCGTTTATATGGTGGTAAAATAAATTGAAAGCTTAGTTTGTTTGTGGAGAACATTTCTCATAATATTTGTCCTGGCGTCAGTATTTGTTGAGCTGGTTCAAAGGTCCTTTTTTATGTTTTTTTTTTTATATTTTTCACATTTCTCTCAAAGGAAACATAAAATATTGGTACTATCATGTGAAAGGTCTTTGAAAGACACTTTAAATTCTTAGACTGAATTGAACTTTTATTTTAGATGGAAACATCCACAAAAGTTTTCTTTTTGGTGCCACACTAATACACATAAACACAATTAAACACTCAAATACATGCAAAACAAATTCAAACAAAATGAAATGAACTGCTGAACAGCAGCAGCAACAACTACTGCTGCTCGTACAACAAAATAATTGCTCATGTTTAAAAAAAAAAAAGTTGGAAAAAAACTGAAAAAAAAAAATTAACTTACTGAATGCAATGAAATAATAATCTTATACGAACTAATAATGAGGAGAAAAAAAAAATACAAAACTAACAACAACAAATTTACTGCAACCCCCACCACCAACTATGTATAATCACAGCAAAAACTAAAATAATAACATCAACACGGACACAAAATACGGCAATACACGCAGAGTCTTTAAAGAATTCAATCAATCCTTAAAGTGGAATGAAAATGAAAAAAATTAACATACTACACTTAAGATTACAAAGGGACACTAAGTGAAAACTGACTCTTCAAAAGATTACTTGTTGTACTACTTTCTAAAGTGTAATACAAAATATAAGTTTAAAGTGACTACACTATAGATTACTTAGAGACACTATAGTGACAATTGGCTTCATGCTAGATTACATGGGACGTACAAAGTAACCAATTGACTTCTCTCAGCACTTCTAAGACAACATATGTGTCTAATGAATTGGAGACAGCCAAGTGATCCCACGACTTTAGTGAAAATTACTCCCTATTAAAGATACATTGACTAATTGAAAAACCCCTGGTTATTGGCCACAAAATCGCTCTTTTAGATTTCTGGCTTTTAAACTATAAATTCATAAGAGTTTAATTTTTGTTTTAATCAAATGCAAATTGTAGGCTTTCATGTATTGCCAACATTGACTAGTTTTAGTTTCATTTAAATGTTGTTGTAGTTGTAAATTTAGTTGTTGCTGCTGTTTCTGCTGTTGTTGTTGGTTGTTTAGCAAAAAAAAAAATAAATAAATAAAAACACACATATGTACACACTTACTTTTACACATGTAATAGATTTCATGACAATTACGTTTTGCGAGCACAAAAATATTTATACGCCTGAAAATTTTTTTTTTTCTCTTAAATATTATACATTTGTATATTTCTATGAATGTAAATAGGTATGTATGTATATCATGGGTTCATTTGTAATTTAAACTTACAATTAGTTTATTTTTGTTGTTTTTTTTGCTTTCCAAAAAAAAAAAAAAAAAAAAAAAATCAACAAAAACAAATTCTTCATTTACAAAACTATGAACTACACATGCATAGTTGCGCCACTGTGCATGTGCACACTTAGAGGTGAATGGAATCGCAAAATGCAAATAAATGACAAACAATTCAGTGGCGCCAAATTATAAATTATTTTTGTTATTTTAGCTTTAAGTTATGACTGAAATTAAGCTAAAAAAAATCATTATTTTGCAAAAATCTATTAGAAACAAAAAAACATTTAAAAAATATAGTTTTTTTGTTGTTATAATTTAGAAGGTAAAGCAGCAGACAATGAGGACGAACCTACACTTAAGTTTTAAATTGTTTGCAACAAATTCAGAATTCTATTTTTAGATTTTTTTTTTTTTATTTTATTTTAAAAGCGACATCAGTTTATTAATACTAGTGTGCTGTAAAAAATTTATTTGTAAACTTTAATCGTTTATAAAAAGTGTCCTCAAATGCATGCACTATTTAAATTTGCCCCCATTTAAGCAGAAAAGTATTGCCAACCAAAAATAAAGCAGGTTGACAGCTGAGAAGCATTGGAGCATTATACGAGAGTACAAGGCGATTTCATTGTTGAACAATTTGTCAAAAATTTGTTGGAGGCCACAGTTAACATTTTTCGAGCAAAATCATCTTGAGCGATTTAGCCGGTTTTCACCTTAATGTTTTTATTATTCGTCAAAATTTCAGCATTTGGGATTCATCACCCAAAAAAACAATTGGGTGCACACTGTTTAGACCATACTTCATCAGAAATAAGGCTGGTCAAGCATCGACTGTTACTGACATGTTGATATAGTTCTTTGTGCATAAATTGGATGATATTGTTACGTTTTTACCTTTTAAAAACGGGGTTTATTTCCTTTAAATCAACCGGATAATTTTGATTGCAAATAAAAGCAGTTTTAGTAGTTTAAAATTGTAACAACTCTTTATTTCTGTGGTCACAAGCAATAACCACCTAAGTCGACTTAAAACAGATTTGAGTTAAATATGCTACACTATTCTGTTCATAGAACTGTATGTATACGTGAAATCCGTACCTTCCTAACATTCTTTTTTAAAAAGTTATAAATAAGAAACATATTGGCTTAAGTCTTGAGGAAGTCTATTGCATTTACAATAAGCACCAAAATGTACTTAAGAAAATATTCAATAATATTTTATTTTGTTTAAATAGCCTATAATAACCTTAGTTATTATTGTATATTTTTCACGAAAGAAATTTTCATAAATAAGAGTGCTATTATAAGAGACAAACTAAAGATAAGCGATTATTGCAAATTGAGAAAGTTTAAATAAATTTACTATATCGAGAAAAACTTCTTATGCATATTTGTTGAGAGGATATAAAGAGAGCCATATCGAAATAAGCGATCAATGCAAATGCCATTTGCTCTTGGTTATTGTACAAAGTACCGTTAGGCTATGATAATAAAATCTCTGCTTTACAATGATTTTAGTTAAGCTCTTTCATCTGATAAGTACAGAAGTAGAAAAGTGTATTAATGTTAAAATTGAAAAGTAACTGTACATTGATTTGAATGAAATTTAGTGGAAAAGTAAAAAAAATCAAAATGAATACCGTTGAAAATAAACATAATAAAGAAATCGTACAAGGTGAGATAATTACAAAAAAAATGAGCTGATTACACATTTTTTTAAATGTAATATTTTATTTTTGATAAAAAAGGTGATGATAGCAGTCACATGTCAATTGTGGATAGTGAAGATGCTTTGCAAAGCAAAGACCACGATGAGGGCAGCCGCATGTCTTTTTTGGACAGCAGAAATGAGAGTGACGCTGATTTATCTCAAAATTTTTGTAATGCTCAACCACTTAATGCTGATGAAAATAATCGAGAAGATTACCACTTTAACAGCGATGACTCACTCCAAGATCCCGACTATGAGGCTTCAAGTTCTGTTGAGACTGATGATCAAGAAGACGAACTGCTCAATGAAACCGCGGGCACTTCTCAAAGAGTTTATTCTAGAAAAATCTCACGCGAAAGAAGAAACCACGGGAAAACATACGTCAATGTAAAGGGTAATGTTGTGCCGGATAGAAAATTTAGACCTCTGGTGCTTGACTGTCGCAGGAAGTGCAAGGCGAAGGTACCACTTGTATTCCAAAAAAGTATTTTTCAGACATATTGGTCTTTGGGGACGTATAATCAGAGAATCTTGTTTATTGGATCATTGATTTCCATTAACAACAAAAAAACGGCACACTTGCAGAAGCACCCAGAAAAGCCCCGTGATCGAAAATTTCAAGCTGCCTATTATGTAGAATACGAAGGCCAAAGAGTGCAAATATGCCAAAAATGCTTCCTACAGTGCTTTGATGAGAGTGCAAGTTTCGTCAAAACTGTTCTGAGGAAAAAACTAGAGTGTCCTAATAGTGTCTTTTGTGACAAGCGAGGATCAGGTGGAGGTAAAAATAGACTGACAGAAGATGTAATTCAACTTGTAAAAGACCACATAAATAGCTTTCCCAATTACGAAAGTCACTATTGCAGGAGGGATACAAGCTGCAGGTATTTTCATGCTGAATTATCCCTGACACAAATGTATAAATTATATTGTGATCAATATAAATCCGAAGCAATCAGCATCTCAGCGTACACAAATGTTTTCAAGAGTAAGAAGCTTTTTATCGATACCTAAAAGTATTTAACTTTAAAATCTTTTGCAGCAATGAACATAAAATTTAAGAAGCCTACACTTGACACTTGTTCTACATGCGACGCACTCAGATCTAAAATTGCTATTGCTAATCAGGAAGCTAATAATATCCTATCATGTGATTTAGAAAGTGAACTTACAAATCATCAAAGTAAAGCAGATTTAGCATACGAGTCAAAAAGGAATGACAAAGCCTCCGCTACCAATGATTCGACAATTAAAATCTTCTCTTTTGATTTACAACAGTGTTTGCCTACCCCCTACTTAAGGAACTCAATAAGTTTTTACAAAAGACAGCTTTGGACGTATAATTTGACCGTTCACGATTGTACAACTGGAGCCCCACATTGCTTTATGTGGCATGAAGCATTATCTGCTCGAGGTGGTAACCAAATTGCATCGTGTTTATTTAAGCATATAAATAATCTTAAACAAGTTAAGCACTCAATTTTTTATAGCGATTCTTGTGTAGGACAAAATAAGAATTCGTTTGTATGCGCAATGTATATATTGGCTCTTGAAATTAGTCAAACATTAGAAACTATCGATC
Source organism: Calliphora vomitoria (assembly GCA_942486065.2). Taxonomy (NCBI): domain Eukaryota; kingdom Metazoa; phylum Arthropoda; class Insecta; order Diptera; family Calliphoridae; genus Calliphora; species Calliphora vomitoria. The sequence continues at coordinate 16,993,214 of OW818031.2, read as the reverse complement.
ATAAGTTTCTAGAACCTGGACATACACACATGGAATGCGATGTTGATCACTCAGTAATAGAAAGAAAAAGAAAAAGAACCAATGCTCAAATACACCATCCGCATGATTGGTACAATTTTGTAAGATGTGCAGGCTCTAAAAATAAGTTTAACGTAATTGAAATGAATTCAGAAGATTTTTTCAACTTTTCTGTTCTATTAAAAACAAAGCTGATGTGGAGAACCACAAATGAGGATGGGGAAAGGTTCGTTTGGAAAAATATTAGGTGGTTAAGATTTACAAAGACAAATTTTGCTAAAATTCAATACAAAACCTCATTAGATGTAAATGCTCCATTTCGAACGTTAAATTTGTTAAAAAGAGGAACAAACTCAATTAAAAAAGAAGATCTGCTTATGTTAAATGAAGATGTTAAAATTAGCTCAAAAAAGAAAAAGGATCTCCTGGATTTACTTCCATTTATAAATCCATGTTTTCATCCTTTTTATAAAAGTTTACCTGAAACCTGTACCACTATGGAAATACATCCAGACTTAGTTGAGGATGAGTCAGAAATAGAATAATTTATGTTCTGCATTTATCTCTTTATTTAGTTACTGTTTTAGCTTTATTCCTAAAAGAAGTTATTTTAAGTTGATGAATATGTAAAATATTGTTTTTTTAATAAACTACTAAAGTAAAATGGCTTAATTCCTTGATATGTCAATTTTTAAATATGAAATAACAGCTTAACTAAACTTATGCCAAGCAACAATCAAAACACTTCTTTTCAACAAACGCCTAATCCGACATTAGCACTTTGAATTTTGTATTTCCGAGTTGCATTAAGCGTTGATATTTGTTTTTATTAAATATTTCTCTAATAAATAAAACTTTCATTATAATTGTTTTATCTTAGCATTGTGGGGATAAGAATCTTTGATTCTGCATAACATTTTTTCTAATGCACTCTTTTATTTTTTTCAGAAACGCCTTTACAAATATAAATTGCATTTTCTCGAAAACATGTTTTTTGAATTAGGCGGTTATTGCTTGTGACCACAGATTTATTTAGAATGTACAACAACAACAGAATTAAATAGGCACTCAGTGTCTCTATACACGTTTATCAATACGCAGAAATGCACACACTCTATAATGTACAAGTATACCCGTACAAGACAGTTGATGTTAACTATAACAGCGACAATGATAAACTCAACTCACGACTGCTGTCTCTGCCACTATTTATACACACGCCATCTCTCGGGAATCTTGTGCAATGCTCTTAACGGACAAAACTCGTATGTTCGAATTCTAGAGCTTTCGATGTCATTGCCAGCAGCCAATGATGGACGTGCCTTGAAACATGATGAATACTGCAGGCAGTCGTTACAGACTGTTAAATTCAAATCGTCATTGCACATTCGTGACAATAATGATGAGGACGGTATATGGTTTGAACATGATGTTTGAACAAATCAACTACTCAATGAGACATTTCCTGGTCGTGTGCACTCCCGTTTTGATGAGCATTAGCAAGTTTTGTTGCCCAACAATTTGGTTTATAACTCAAGTTCTATTTGCTCGATTTTACATTTCTGTTCACCAAAGAATATTTGCGAAAAATTTTATCCCACAAAGTCTTTCACTTTAGGCTCTCTATCGTGCCTTCAACAGACAGACAAAGCTAGATCCTCTTAATCGTCAGAAGGACTCAGAATATATATAGTTTTGTTGGTCTGCGTTGAATATTACAAACGGAATGACAACATCAATATACCCCCCATCACATTTGTGATGAGTACACAAATGTTCTGACGCCTTTAACCCATAATAACATGATGCCGTAAAGTGTTCATTACTAGTAAAGTGTTTATTTACTCTTTCCATTACGTGTATGACTAAAAATTATAGATTTCTTTTCAAATGTTTAGCTTTTATTTTGATAAATTTATTCAGAGAATTGGCCATTGTTAGTCAAAAAGAACTGCACATCTTTTGAGGCCAAGAACGAATCAAGCCCATATCAGATACACTGTTTCAAAGTGAAGCATAGCCCAGAGAGAGAGCGTTCTGCATATTCCAGAGAGTAGTCGGACGGGGTACTGTGTTGACTATAAAGCGGGTAAGGCAAAACTTCCCCACAACTTCATTCTAAATCAGGGATGTCCAAAGCTAAAACTGTATTTGTGTAGAATGAGCGAAAAAGAGCTCCACTGAAACAAAATTTTAGTGAAATAAATAAAATATTTTTAAGGCCTTATTTGTTAACAATAATCAAGTCAACAATCTTAATCAAATTGCCTGCGACATATTACCATAGCTCATTAATTGAGAGTTCTATATTAATAATTTTCGACAAATTTAAAATATGTAAACCATTTCTTTGCTTATTTAATTACGCTGTCTTGATTAAAATCATTTCAATTATGGAAAAAAAATGTTCACAAAAGTAAATTGAGTGAAAAAACCAGACAACACTTCAGTGATTTTTTAAAGTTCGAAATGTATTTAACAATTGAAATATTTCTTTCAGTAATCATGAAAAATAAATTTAAAAAAAAAATGAAAAATAGCAATACATCCGCTTAGCGTGTGCATTCGTCGGTGTCTCAGTGACTACTAAACAAAAGAGAATAAGAATATGTGTGTTGTTAGTCAGCGCGAAAGCACATTGAAATGGACTTCATTGTTCTAAATCAGTGTTAACCAAACTCACACAACAATACAATTGCTTCGTATTCTACAGTGTAACGATGTGTGTACACTGAACCAAATTTCTTATAAAAATATCCGCTAATGTTTTTATTCAATATCAAACATATTTGTGTACATTTGTTTTGGTCAGTGCAACAACAACAAAATGTGTATGCAAAGAAAAAAACCCGCACACAGCCTTCCCTTTTGTAAGTTTTTATACGACTGTGTAAAAAACACAATTGGCATGGGCAGTGTTGCCGATTCGTGTGTTGTCATGTACATTTACTTGTGCGTAATTTCGCCAATGGTGCGAAACACTTCACTGGCAACACTTGTAAAATAATTCATGTTCGTTTTTTAATTTCGGCTTCACATGTATAAGACACTAATACATAGGCAGTGCCAGCGGGCGTTCTGTTGGAGACCAATGTTCTAAATAGTTTTTAACAGGTATTGCAACATGTGGCCGAGCGTTGTTTATGATGGATTATTATGGTTTCATGTCTGGCCTCATATTCAGGGTGTTTTTTGGCGAATACTCGCTTCAAACGCACCAATTCGTTCTGTACAGGTTCACTATATTGGTCTGGTCAGATTTCAGCAGCTCATAATAGATAGAACCTTTTTGCTCCCACCAACTACAAAGCATAACCTTAGCACCATGGATATTTAACTTTGGTGTCGATTCGGCTGTTTGGCCGGGCTTCACATATGATCTCTTACTCATTCGCTTATTGTAATGGATCAATTTTTCATCGCAAGTATTGCTTCGGTGCAAAAATGATTTTCTTTTATAGCGTTCAAGCATCATTTCGGATATGCGAAATCGGTTCAATTCGTATGGTACCCAATTTCCCAGCTTTTGGATGAATCTTGCTACTCGCAAACGTTTTGAAATTGCTGCTTGTGAAGCTCCTAATGATTTTGGAAGCTCTTGTTGAGTTTTAAAACAATTTTCATGGAGTAATGCCGTCAATTCTTGGTTTTAAAACTTTTTTGGCTGGCCTGGGGAATCTTTGTCCTCCGTGTCAAAATCACCACTTCTGAACCGCACAAATCATCTCTGGCACGTTGAAACCGATAGAACACATTCACCATGAGCTTTGGTGAGCGATTGGTGTGCTTTATCTTCACTTTTTATACCCTTCACCATGAGTGGCAAGGGTATATACATATAAGTTTGTCATTCCGTTTGTAATTTCTACATTTTTCATTTGCGACCCCATAAAGTATATATATTCTGGATCGTTATAGAAAGCGGAGTCGATGTAGCCATGACCGTCTGTCGGTTGAAATCAACATTCCGTAGCCCCCAAATAACTTACAGACATAATTGATACATCAATATATCAGGAATTTTTCCGGCTCGGTTGCTATTTGAAATCGAGAAAATCAGACCACAAATGGCTGAGATATACGGAATAAACCGGGACAATCTCGATTTTTTGCCAATTTATGATCTATATCTGGGTTTCTAAGTCAACGATGTATATAAGGCTATAGTAATTTGGACCTACAATGGGTCAAAATCGGGAAAAATATTTTTTGACCGAAGTTTTTTTTAACAAAAAAAAAAAAAATTTTTGTCATAAATTTGTTTCCACTAATTAATTTTAAAAAAAAATTTTGAAAAAAAATTAAAAAAAATTTTGAAAAAAAATTAAAAAAAATTTTTGAAAAAAAATTTGGAAAAAAAAAAATTTAAAAAAGAAAATTTCGAAAAAAAGGTTTTTACAAATATTGAAAAAAAAATGTTTTTTAATTTTGCTTACCTAAAAAAAATAAAATTTGTATTTTAAAGTATAATTTTGTGAAGGGTATATAAGATTCGGCACAGCCGAATATAGCTCTCTTACTTGTTTTAAGTTAAAGAAGTAATGCAAAACTTCCCGCATAAGAATATGTCATTTTCATCGCAAAAAATGTTCAATAACTAAGTGAGAATAAATGAGAGCAAAATGACATATAAGTTATTAAAAACAAAAACCGCGTTCAAAAGATACGCCATCTATTGTAAATCCCCAATTTTTAAGTCATACACCAATAACATGATACCAAATAAAATCACACATATACGAAATGCAGAATTAATTTTAATAAATTTTTGATCAAAAATTAAATTTTATTTTTCTCCGCCAATTTTAAATCGATCCCTAAGCTAACCTATAACAAGAACAACTAACTTGGTGTTTTTAATCCAGTATAAAAATCGAAAACAAAGATTTAAATTTTTTGAAATTTCGTTTAAAAATAATTTTGAAAATATATTGTATAAGTAATGCAAAATGCTATACAGCAATTGAAACGTATGTTAATCAGTAATGACAAGTCATCATCAATTTGTGACTGGGTAGCAAGATCAAGGTTTCTTTATCGGAAGTAACAAATTTCGAAATAATTAATTAAATTTATAAAAAAAGAAACACAAATCAAAAGAACTTAAATTTTTCCTTATTAAATATTGTACTATAGTATTTTTTTTTTTTTGTTTAATAATGATGTTAACAAATGACATTTAAGCAAATTGCTAAATCATCTGAATGAAAAAATAAAAAGATAAGTAAAAATAATAAAAAAAAAACATGATTTAAAAATAAATACATATAAAAATTTTAAGAAATATTCAAAAATTTGCCCTTTTAAATGGCGTTGACATTTGCGTTTATGTTTTTATAAATGAAAAAAAAAAAGAAAATCATACATGTGTATTTTTAATTATTATTCTTTTGCATTTATAATTAATTTTTGTCTCTGAAATAAATAAAATAAATTTTTTTTTACATAAAAATAAAGCAAAAAAATAATAAGAAGAAAAAAATAAAAAAACAAAATACACCCAATAATAATGCTAAATATTGTAGTCGTCATATGCAGCCAGCAATAATCGAAAACAACAAGAAATATAAATAAATAAAATTTTAACAAAAAAAAAAAAAAATAAAATAAATAAAAATATTTTTGCATATGAGTAACAAATTTTAATGAAATGCGACAACAGCCAACAGCGACTAACAACAACGCTGACAACAACTGCGAAGGCAGCTACAACAAAAAAAAATGCAGTTTTGGCGACAGTTTTCAATATTTAAGGCTGCCACAATAGCAGCAGCAATAGCTAACAATTTTTTTCGTTGTTGTTTTTTTTTTTTACCATAACGCGCGTAGCACGTAGATTGTGTACAAAAATTTTAATGTTTGTGGTTGTTGTCGTTGCCGCTGTTATTGGTCTGGAAACCAACAACAGCAACAACAACTAATTTTAATATAAATATTTTGGTTACCAAAGTTACAAGGTGACGCAAATTATTGACAAAAGCAGCTCGTGTCATAAATATTTTTGAAAGGCTGCAAAATTTTGAGATCTGTGATTTTTATTTAAAGAAAAAACTTAACGATTTTTTATATAATCCCAAAAAAACATGTAACTATAATTAGAAATAGGATTTGTACACAGAAAAAACAGATTCGTAATAGCAACCGAATTTGTTGCCAATTGAATGATTTGAATTTTTCACAATTGAAAAGATTCACAATATGGTGTAGGCCGATCGGAGATTAAAAGTGCGAGAAATTGTGGAAGCCATAATCATCTCACATGGCTCAGTGGTTTCAATTGTGAATGTTCACTTGGGTATGAGAAAGCTTTCCGCAAGATGGGTGTCGCGTTGTGTGACAATTTCGCTGGATTGTCTGGCGTTGTTCAACGGGAATATGGACGAGTTTTTGACCCGTTTCGTATAATAAAATAAATAATTACTTAAAATTTTGGCTTGAAAATAAATTTATTCGAGTATTCGATTAATCGTCAAATATTAATCGAATAATTTTTTTATTCTAAACAGAAAAATTTTATTCGTTCAACTGAATTTAATGCTTTGAATAGAGAAAATTAACAAACTAGAAAATAGAACTTAGCGTTGTCATTCGAATAAAAATTATTCGAATAATCGAGGAAAAAAATCATTTGAACAGAATTTACTGCTTTTACTTAGAATTGTTATTCGAATAAATTTTTTTTTTTTTCTTCCATTATTCGACTAATTTTTATTCGAATGCCAACCCTAAGTCCTATTCTCTAGTTTGTTAGTTTTCTTTATTCAAACCATCAAATTCGTATAATAAAATTAATAATTACTTAAAATTTTGGCATGAAAATAAATTTATTCGAATATTCGATTAATCGTTAAATATTAATCGAATAATTTTTTTATTCTAAACGGAAAAATTTTATTCATTCAACTGAATTTAATGCTTTGAATAGAGAAAATTAACAAACTAGAGAATAGAACTTAGGGTTGTCATTCGAATAAAAATTATTCGAATAATCGAGAAAAAAATTCATTTGAACTGAATTTAATGCTTTGACTTATGTCTTTTATTCGAATAAAAATTATTTTTTTCTCCTCCATTATTCGACTAATTTTTATTCGAATGCCAACTGTTTTAACGGGTTAGAGGGGGATAGATCGCTTGGGTACTCACGCGGGAATTAGGGAAAGGTAAATAAGAAAACCATGTATTTTAGGGTAACGTTATAATATGTATCTGTTTATTGAACTATATAAGGGTTTTACATAGGTGTAGATTTTAATTATTTATTACTTTAGTTTTATATATATTTTTAATTGAGGGTTTTATTTAAACACTTTTAATTCAATCAGGCCTGTTCTGCAATCCACGTGATTTCAAATCACATACCGTTTTAAAATCACACGTGTGATTTGTGCCTGTTCTGTAAATCACACCATTATTGTATTTTTCGGTGTGATTTTAATTTTTCGAAAGCACAAGAAAACAGCTGATTCGTTTATTTTAAATGTTTTGTTTTTCAAATAATTGTATAGAAATATTAAAGTGAAAATAAAAAAATGCCTGGAGCTTCTGTTATATCCTTAATGGAATTAAAAAGAAGGCAGTTAAGAGATGAACGTATTAAAAAGCGTTGTTTTCCAAAAACTATGGCGCAAGCTCAACCACTATGTAAAAAAGAAAACAAAACAGCAAAGCTGCCACAGTACACAATAGCTCTTGGTTACCACTTGCTTCAACTTTGTTGCAGTTTTTTTTCCAATTAGCACAAAAAACTTAACACCTATTGATAACTTATAATATAATATAACAAATATTATAAATTTTATGCTGAATTCTATAATTAATTTAAAGATATTGAACATATTTTAGACAACCATTTAAAAATTTTAGTCTGGCAAGCTTCCATGTATTTTCGAAAATCATAAACAGCTGACAACTGAAAACAAACCTGAAATCACAAAAGAAATCACAAAAGCAAATAAACTTTTTACAGCAGAAAAGGAGTCTCTAGATTTTTATTAATTTTTAAGTGTTTTTTTTTAATAAAACAAGTAATTCTTTAAGAAAATCAATGAAGGACATATTGTTTAATTTGTTTAAGTAATTTATTTTAATATTTTCCATATAATAGCCGCAGAAATAACCAAGTGATTTGAAAACATTAGTGACTTTGCTGAACGTTTTAAAATCACAAAATTATGTGCACAGAACACCTTTTATGTGATTTCAAACCACTTTTATAAAATGTGATTTGCAGAACATACCTGAATATTATAGGTTTTATTCGGGTAGGTTTAAATATTTTTAGGGTTTAAGTTTATTTTAAGTTTTACACTTTAGAAAGTCTAATTTGTTGCATTTATAAGCACTTGATGGTCTCAAGACAGGTTTTAAAGAGCGAGTGATGATAAACTATGAGGCTGCAGCTGACATTTGTTTACAAACAGAAGTTGGCTGCAGTTGCGATGCGGGTGATGCTTGCAATCAGGGATGGGTATAATATATTGTTCACTGATGTGAACATCCTCCCGGGCCTGGAGACCTGTGAAGAGAAGGACAATTATTTTTATATGTTCATAGAAATGGGTAGGGTGATAGAGTAATAGTATGTAAAATACTTCAGATATTGGGTGTTTATTGAATACCAATACAATGACCAGCCAGCCAAGGGTGGAATCTTGTGCTATTAGTGATCCTCCATTTGCTGTGAAAATAAAAATATGTGTAACTGTTTATATTATGTAATGAGTTAGTGGGTTAGGCTGAAGGGTTGAATTTGGGTTAGTGTATGGGTTAGTTGAAATAATTAACGATATTGTCATATTGGGTTAGGGTTTGAGTAAGAGTATTAGACTAATTAGCGGGTAAAACAACAATTTTAGTAATTGGTCGGGTTAGAGTTCCAGTTGAAGTTTGTAAGTCAACTACTCTATTTCTACCATCAGAACCGGGGTATGTTTTGGTCACACGTCCAAGTAACCATTCATTGGGTGCTAAATTGTCTTGTCTAATTACTACAATATCATCTACTTCAACTTCTCGTGTAGGGTTTTTCCACTTATATCTTTTATGGAGCTCTTTAAGATATTCATCTTTTCATCTTTTACAAAAGTTGTGATGTTGTATCTTTAATTTTTGCCATCTGTTTGCCAGAGTTATATTATCACTGCTTGTGTCGGGTTCTGCAGGGGTAAGTATGGGTGAGCCAATTAAAAAGTGTCCAGGGGTTAACGGGTTCAGATCTTGTGGGTTTTCACTTGACGGGCTTAAGGGTCTCGAGTTTAGGCATCCTTCTATTCTGGCAAGGAGTGTAGCTAGCTCTTCAAACGTGTATCTAAGGGTATTTATTTTCTTCAAATGTGCTTTAAAGCTTTTAACTCCTGCCTCCCATAAACCGCCCATGTGTGGTGCACCTGGGGGTATAAAATGCCACGTCAAATTCTGAAAACTGCTGGTAGATATAACAGATCCTTTCAATTGACTGATGAATTCCTGTCGCTCTTTCTTCAACAGCTTGCTAGCTCCAATGAAATTTGTCCCATTGTCAGAGTAAATAGCGACAGGGCATCCCCGCCTCGAAAAAAATCGAGCGAAGGCTGCCATAAAGGCTTGGGTAGACAAATCAGATGTTGGCTCCAAGTGGATAGCTTTTGTTGCAAAGCAAACAAAAACACAAACGTAACCTTTCGTTATTTTACAAGTTCTGCCATTGTATGCTTTGACGTCAAATGGACCTGCAAAATCAACTCCAACATTTGTAAAAGCTTTATCTATTTGGGTTCTTTCTGGTGGCAACGCCGCCATAAATTGAGTTGTTTGTCTATTCCTATATCTTATGCAGGGTGAGCATTTGTTAACAACACTACTAATTAGATTCTTAAGTTTAAGAATCCAATATCCAGATCGGATTATTCTCAACATAAGTTGATTTCCACCATGCAGGGTTACCAGGTGGACGTGTTGTACTAGTAGTTTAGCAAATGCACTTTTATAGGGTAATAATATTGGGTGTCTTTCGGAATAGGACAAACTGTTGGAATTTGCTAGTCGGCCATTTGCACGCATTATCTTCGCAGAATCTAAAAATGGCGTTAGGGTAAGCAGGTTACTTTTGTTGGGTATAGGGTATTTTCTCTTCAAACAGTTATATTCGTTATTAAAATATTCTGTCTGACAAAGAATGATAAGTCTATCACGGGTAGATTTGATATCTGACGCATCAAGTTCAATACTTGGGTGGGTTATTAACAAACGTAGTCTATCATTGACTAGTTGTGGGTTATTTCGATCAAGAATAACTCTATCATTTCGAATTGCATTTCTTCGGGTATATGATGCGCGATCACAAAATCGATAGACATATGCCATTACTCTAAGAGCTTTTGACAATTTCGAAAATCTTGATAATATATCTGGGTTTTCAGTATTCGTATTATCCAAGGAAGGGTGGGTATTAACTGTCGTAGTAAACGACTGACTAACTTTTGCTTCAGCTTGAGTTATAAAGTGTTTCTTTGTTGTTGGCCACTGCGAAGGAGAGTCTTTCAACCACGATGGTCCATTCCACCATAAAGTGTCATCCTTCAACTCATCAGCATTACATCCTCGGCTAGCAACATCGGCAGGGTTATCGTATGAAGCCACATGGTTCCAATTATCAACACCAACTGTTTGAATAATTGTGGAAACTCGGTTTGCCACAAACGTGTTCCATGAATTGGGTTGTTTACTAAGCCACGCCAAGACTATAGATGAGTCGGTCCAGAAATACGTCTGATGTAAGGGTAGGTTGAGTTGGGTGAGTAAATTATGTGTCATATTTGCCAACAACACTGCACCACAAAGTTCTAGTTTTGGTAACGAGATAACTTTGATTGGCGCAACTCTCGTCTTAGCGAAGAGTAGGGTTACGGAATTAGGTCCGTCTATGGGTGTAACTCTTGCATATAAACATGCAGAGTATGCTTTTTCAGAAGCATCTGAAAAACCATGAAACTCAATTTTTGCTGAAGGTGAAAAGTTAATCCATCTTGGAATACGAATTCTATTAATATTGTCATAGAACTGTAAAAACTTTTGCCATTTTATAAGGGTGAGTGGGTTAAGACATTCATCCCAAGCTGTATTATCTTGCCAAATTTGCTGCATAATAATCTTGGCAGATATAACAATTGGCGCTAACCAACCAGCTGGGTCAAAAAGACGAGCGATATCTGATAACACAGTTTGCTTCGTGTATGCTGATTTTCTTTCAATTAAGGGTACATTAAAGAAAAACGTATCTTCTTTAGCATTCCAGCGAATACCTAACGTTTTAGCATTATTTGATTCGGGTAGGGTAAGTAAATCAACATCAAGTAGATGTTCTTTGGGTAAATTTTGTAATATTTCTTTTGTATTGGAAATCCACTTTCTTAAAGGAAAACCAGCAGAGTCAAGAGCCGTGATCAATTGAGTTTGAGCTTCTCTAGCTTCCTCAATAGTATGACCACCGGCTAAGACATCGTCAACATACATGTTGTTTCGCAATATTTGCGAAGCTATAGGGTGGGTATTTTGAATGTCATCGGCTAATTTGTGTAGGGTTCTAATAGCCAAATATGGCGCACAGTTGACACCAAATGTAACTGTTTGCAGTTCAAAATCTTGAATGGGTTCGTTGACGCTTTTACGGAATAATATTCGTTGGAAGGGTGTGTGGGTAGGGTTTAGCATAATTTGCCGGTACATTTTAGTAATGTCGGCATTATAAACTATCTTGTAAAAGCGCCATTTCAATATAACTACAACTAAATCTTGTTGTAGGGTAGGACCAGTGTGTAGGGTATCATTAAGACTGTTGCTGTTCGAGGTTTTGCTAGATGCATTAAATACAACTCGAACTTTTGTCGTAACACGATCAAGTTTCACAACAGCATGATGGGGTAAATAATAATGGGTATTTGAAGGAGTGTTTGGGTTATATTTAATGGGTTTCATATGACCTAAGTCGATATACTCTTGTAGCACGTTATCATATTCCATTTTCAGCTCTGGCTTTTTCATTAAACTCCTTTCATTTCTTAGAAATTGAGCCATTGCAACATGTCTAGAGTTTCCTAACTCGACAGGAGGGTATCTAAATGGTAAATTAACCTGATAACGGCCATTTTGTAATCGACGGGTAGTGGTCATAAAAGTTTCTTCACATAAAGAACTTTCTTCTGAAACTTTGGGTTGGGTGGGTACATCTTCAATTTCCCAGAATTTGGTCAAAACTTTATCAAGCGTGACTGAACTAAAGTAAGAAACTAAGGGTTGGGTATTTTGCGAATTCTGAACGGGTCCGGTTAAAATCCAGCCAAACTCAGTTTCCTGAGCTATTAGGGTATTTAGTAAGTCTTTTCTGACTCCAGATTTTAAAATCTGTGGGTAAAAATCGCTGCCAATAATAAAATCTATAGGTCGACTTTCATAGAATTTTTGGTCAGCTAATTGAATATTTTCCAAGTCATTTGTAAGGGTTGGGTTTAAGCTTTGGGTGGGTAAATTTTTGGTAAGTGTTTTAACAACAATTGCTTGGATATTCAATTTAAATTCGTTGTGGGTGTTTGAGCGCAATAAAACTTGACAAAGTTTATTTGAACGAGCCGAAACTATTTCATTTAAGCCAGAAATTTCAGCAACTATGGGTGTTGTGGGTAAATGTAGCTTTCTTCTCAGTTTATCTGTGATAAACGAAAAATCTGAAGCTGGGTCAATAAGCGCTCTAGCTGGAAATAATTCTCCTTGAACTTCAACATTCAGAACTGCTGTTCCTAATAACTTAGTTCTGTCATCTAGTATGGGTTTGCTTGATTGTGTGTGTGTTGAGAAAGATTGTACTGCGTTTCGTGACGTTGATGGTTGATTATCATCGACTATTGGGTTTTTGATTGAATTTGGTTTGTGTAATAATGTGTTGTGTCTACCACCGCAATATCTACATGTAAATGTGCTACGGCAGTCTTTTATGACGTGAGCAATAGCTAAACAATTGTAACATATTCCATTCTCTTTTACAAAGTTTATCCTCTCGTTTAATCCTAAAGCATTAAACGATGAACATTCTCTTAGGGTGTGATTCTTTTCACAAAGTTTGCAAATAGACCCATCGGGTTTATTTTGGGTGTTTTGGGTATTTACTTGCTTTTGGGTATTTTGGGTATTTGGTTTGGGTAATTGGGTTGGGTTAGAGAAGTTTCGTTCATTTTGAGGCTTTGTGTTTGGGTGGGTTTTCTTAGACGAATGGGTTAAATTGTGAAACGCTTTGGCTCTTCTGTCAGGGTTATATTTGTTTTCAGTAAAATGTTTGGGTTTTGGGTGTGTGTTAGGGTTAGGGTTAGAATTCGAATCTAGAATATCATTTACTGATGTAAGTTCTTTAAACGTGTTCGTTAAGAACACATCTAAGTCCGTCCAAGAAGGCATTTCCGCACAGTCTTGAAGGGATTTCTCAAATTCTCTTCGGGTTTCTCTGGGTAATTTTGTTGAACAAAGATATACGAAGATAGGATCCCAATTGTCCGTATCAATATCTAATGAGTTCAAATTCGCAATACAACAATTTATCTTTCTCTGAAGCTTTCTTATAGAAGCACTACACAAGGTGCTTACTGAGGGTAAATTAAAAAGGGTTTTTAATTGCGCATTAATTTGCATTCGTTTGTTCTCAAATTGAGAGACGAGTTGTGTCCACGCAATAAGAAAGCCTTCATTTGTTAAGGGTGCATTGTCAACGATTTCTTTGGCTTCACCGCTAGTTTTTTGCTTAAGATGAAAAAGTTTTTCAACTCCACTTAAGCGTGTGTTGTTACCATAAATGGCTTTAAAAAGGTCTCTGAAAGAGGCCCAACATTTGAAATCTCCATCAAATGTGGGCATATCACAAGGGGGTACATTGAAGGCTACGGAATTGTTGGGTTGTGGGGGTTCGGGTAAAGAGGGTCGGGTTTCATTGGCCTTATTGAATTCATCAATCGATTCTTCTACCGAGATCATGCATGTCCTATAAAAACTCTTAGCAGATCTAACATTTTGCACAATTTCCGTTAAATTTATGGTTTCAGCCTTCTTTGGGTCAATTAAATCAGAAGATTCCCTAATTTGTGTATATTTACGGTCAATTTTTGACCATAATTCGCTTAATTCGCGTTTTTTAAATTTTAAGGCGGGTAGAGATTGGTAACTTTCTGGGAAAGAGCGATAATCGTCATCAAATGACTTTAAATCCATTTGGATATATCGCATTAAATCGGCGGCCAAAGATCTTAAATCGGACATTTTGTGTATATTTATTATAATATGGGTTTAAAAAGTATTTATTATTATAAAATTACTTTTATTTTAGGTTTTATGTAAACTTTAAAGTTTTTAACCTTTTAGCAAAAAAAAAATTGCACCAGCAAACAAAAATTTCCTACAGGGTATTTTATGAGTGTATGTGTACGTTACACAATTTGGGTTGTAATATTAGTTTATCTCAAGCAATATACAAAAATATTTCGAAAAAAAAAACTATGAATAGGGTGGGTGGGTGAGTAGAAAATATTTTTATATTATATTGCTTGATTAATAAAACTAATTTAATGCAAAAAATTGGAAATTTTAAATTTTTTAGTAAGATGTAAAATACACACTTACCTTGTTTGCTGGGGGTAGGGTACAAACCTTACAAGAGAAAACAAACCAAATTTATAAAATCTCTTGTGTTGTCAATTCTTCTTTACACCTTCTTCCCGCTATGATGTGTGGTGATCTTGTGTGTAGTGTTGTTGTAATATTGTAAGCTGGGTCTGGTATGTATGTTTAAGCGTGTATATATTTTTTGTGTGTTTTATTTTATGTTTATTTTTGTGTATTAATGTTTTTCTTTTTTAATATTTTTGAAAATACAGTGCAGTGTATATTTGTGAATTTTGTATTGTTTTATTAAATGTTTTATTTATTGAAAATAGGTATTTAAATTTTAACAAATGTATATTAGGGTATGTGGGTATTTTTATTTTAATAAATAATATTTTGTATTTCACTGTATATTTCTGTTTTGTTTTTTGATATATGTTTTCTGTTGGTAATATTTGTTTTTATTTTTAATTTAGTTTTCACTGTTTTTATTTTGTTTGTAACTTTTGCTTTTTTTTTTTTTTGTTTATTTTAAATTTGTGTAAATTTTGTTTGTTGTAAATTCTTGTTTACGTTTGTAATTTTGTGTTGTTCGTTTTAAATTTTTGATTTTCTTTTTTATTTAGATTTTTGTTTTTTCACAAATTTAGTTTAGCTTTAAGTTTGTAGGGTATTTTATTTCAACAATAGTTTTAAGTATTTTGTTTTTTTTTTTTTTTTTTTTTTTTTTTTTATGATTTGGGTTTTAAGGGTGGGTTTTTAGTTTATTAATTTTAATTTATTTTTTACACACTTGTTTTAGCTTACCGTCTTTTGCACTTCACACACTTATATTTAAGCTGACTTTCTTTTCAGCTTTTGTTTGTTTGTGGACTGTATTGTTTTTATGTAGCCGTTTCACTTTTTTAAAGGCTCGATAGGACCATGTTTTAACGGGTTAGAGGGGGATAGATCGCTTGGGTACTCACGCGGGAATTAGGGAAAGGTAAATAAGAAAACCATGTATTTTAGGGTAACGTTATAATATGTATCTGTTTATTGAACTATATAAGGGTTTTACATAGGTGTAGATTTTAATTATTTATTACTTTAGTTTTATATATATTTTTAATTGAGGGTTTTATTTAAACACTTTTAATTCAATATTATAGGTTTTATTCGGGTAGGTTTAAATATTTTTAGGGTTTAAGTTTATTTTAAGTTTTACACTTTAGAAAGTCTAATTTGTTGCATTTATAAGCACTTGATGGTCTCAAGACAGGTTTTAAAGAGCGAGTGATGATAAACTATGAGGCTGCAGCTGACATTTGTTTACAAACAGAAGTTGGCTGCAGTTGCGATGCGGGTGATGCTTGCAATCAGGGATGGGTATAATATATTGTTCACTGATGTGAACACCAACCCTAAGTCCTATTCTCTAGTTTGTAAGTTTTCTTTATTCAAACCATCAAATTCGTTTAATAAAATAAACAGTTACTTAAAATTTTGGCTTGAAAATAAATTTATTCGATTAATCGTCAAATATTAAACGAATAATTTTTTTATTTTAAACGGAAAAATTTTATTCATTCAACTGAATTTAATTCTTTGAATAGAGAAAATTAACAAACTAGAAAATAGGACTTAGTGTTGGCATTCGAATAAAAATTATTCGAATAATCGAGAAAAAAATTCATTTGAACTGAATTCAATGCTTTGACTTATGTCTGTTATTCAAATAAAAATTATTTTTTTCTCTCGATTATTCGACTAATTTTATTAGTTTTCTTTATTCAAAACATTAAATTCACTTAAAATGAATTATTATTCCCAAATTTGTTTCTATTCATAATCGTTCCCCAAAAAAATACAAGTAGCACCTGCTAATTTCTTAAAATTATTAACCATAAATTACAGGCATTCATAACCAAACAATTAAAATTGATTTTATTATTGTAAGCCATGCTGATTTTGTTTTCATAATAATGACATACAAATGCTTTTGAAACCCGGTTTAAACAATAAATAAATAAATATTTATTTATTTTATGTCTTTATTATTTTGTATTTGCTGCATAAATTTTTAAAATTAAAGCAGTGGCAACATGTCATTGTTTATTGATTTGAATTAAATATTAAGTAAATAAAATTGACACCTAATAAAAATAAATAATAAAATACGTATATGGAGACAATAGAATAAAATATATTTATAAATATATTTATGAACAATAAAGTGAAATTAACAAAAAAAAAAAAAGAGATATGACTTTATTTATAAAGCGAAAAAAGTAGTGGATCAGGTTGATGATTAAATTAGAATCATCAGGGAAAGACAATTTACTAAGGTTGTTCCTTTTTCAGTGCTTTTTGACATATTAAGGACTGAGATCAAAAAAACCTTAACACACTTTTTTCATTAAATCATTTAACCCAAGTATTATTTGATTTTTTTGATCAAGTGAACTTTGTAAAGCATGTCAGTTATTATGTTTAATGTCAATTATGTTCATTTGTTGTTAATCTGATTAAAATGAGTGAAGAGAAAAAAGTGCGTACTAAAATTATTAAATATTTTGAACAAAACCCAACTTGGTCCTACAAAAAGTTGGCCAAACAATCAAAAGTCTGCCATCAAACTGTTTCCAATGTTAGTAAACAGTACCGGGCGAACTAGTACGTTGATATAAAACCTAGCTCATGTAGAAGGATGATGTTTCTAAAGCCAATAAATGGAAAGCATTTTCAAAAGAGCTCCCAACACATCCGGTGGGAAAGGAGTCCGGTTAGCTCAGTACTGGGACTATTTGGTACGCAAAGTTAAAGGCAATGAAGGTTTAAACGCATACAAGGCTCAAAAAGTTCCTGACAGGAATTCTGCTAAAAATTTAGAGGCCAAAGACAGAGCACGGAAATTAAATTCAAATTTTATACAAAAACAAGTAAGAGAGCTATATTCCGCTGTGCCGAATCATATATACCCTTCACCAAATTATACTTTAAAATAAAATATAAAAAATTCTTATTTTTTTTCAAAAAATTTTTTTCGGAATTTTTTGTAAGTTTTTTCCAATTTTTTTTTTTTATTTTTTTTTTTTAATTTAAAATTTTTTTAATTTATTAGTGAAAAAAGAGTTTTTTGTGAAAAAATTCGAGTTAAAAAATATTTTTCCCGATTTTGACCCATTGTAGGTCCAACTTACTATAGCCTTATATGGATCGTTGCAATGGACTTTGAAATATCTATCATTAGATATCCATATTGTCTATATTAATTACTTAGTTACCCAGATATAGATCAAAAATAGGTAAAAAATCGAGGTTGGCCAGGTTTTTTGCTCATATCTCTGTTTTTTATGGACAGACTTTGCTGATTTTAAATAGGAAACTTCTCGAAAGCATGTCTGACAGAATTATTGAAGATTTGGATCCCGAAGATATCTGGGGTCTTCAGAAAATTGATTTCAACAAACAGACAGACGGACATGGCTAAATCGACTCCGCTATCTATAAGGATCCAGAATATATATACTTTATAGGGTCGGAAAATTATATTGTGGAAATTACAAACGGAATGACAAATTTATATATACCCTTCCCACGAAGGTGAAGGGTATAAATATACCAGCTGCATAAAGGATGACGAAACGAATGTATGGAAAATTTTTCGCAGCTTCCGGGTCAATATTTTTATGCTGTGATGCTCGAGGGAATCTTAAAGAAAAGTTTAGTAGTCAAAAGCAGAAAATTGTCCCAAAAAGTTCTTGGTATGGCAAGCAATATGCAGTTGCGACAAAAGAAGCCAAACATTTGTTACAAATGGCTCTATAAATACCGAAATTTACAATAAGAGATGTTTCCATTCGTAAGACTTCTTAATGTATACACTTATGTTCGGCCTGATTTGGCATCCTCTTACTATGGTAAACACAAAAAAGGTGTCCAAAAGTTTGGTAGAACAAAGACAGACAGAAAGTTCAATAAAAACCTTAATGAAAAGGTTTACGGAAAAAGTTCATATATTCATTACTACTGATTAGAACTATAAAAATATTATTTTTGGTAAATTTTAATACAATGCAAGGCGATTTTCGCGACTAATTAAAAACCAGACCAGTGGCGAAAACTGAATTTTCGCAATAACAGAACCAAAAATTTTATTGAAAAATTTTATGTAATTCTTAAATTTAGAATTGTTTTTATTGATACATATATATACATTTTAAACATTATTAAAGAAATTGGAGGTTTTGAGTTATTTTTTGACAAATTACTTTTTAAAATAACTGATGAATCACGTAGTTCATACAGTGCTGTTGTCGTCTAATTCTTTTCCGAAACCCATTGTATGCATATGTTTATCGATGTTATACAATCGTCCACTTTAATTTTGTTTTCTTCATGACCACTATCGTATAAATCCTACGATTGCGTATCTGATAATTCTACTTGCTCCTCATTACTCTCCACAGGAAATCCTTCTTGAATCCAGTTGTTTATGTCAGCATTCGTGAAAAGATGTTCCGTATCAATTTGAGCTACAAGTTTACCAATAGTAGAAAGATCTTCGTTTTCTATTTTGTAAAAGATATAAGGGCATGTTAGCCTCTTCACTCCATTCAGTACCGAATTCGAGCAAGGCTTTCCAGGATTTTCGGATATTGGACACTGATATTTTATCCCAGGACGTAGCTAGAATCTGAACTGCATTTTTGAGATTGAAGTTGTTTAGTTTGAGCTGCAAATTTGTTCCCTTCTGGTCAAGCAAGTGGGTGAGCAGTTATTTTATATAATTTAATTTGACCAAGTTGATAACGTTTTGATTCATTGCTATAATTAAACCGTCATCACTTTTTAGTTCCTCAACTAGACCTTTTGAAGCCAAAAATTCTCGGACCTAAAATATTTTTACTTATGAACAACTTACTTTCTCTAATTGATGAAAATTAACTTAAGTGTGCAACAAATCGTGATGAAACCAGTCCTTGAATATAATTGATGTCATCCAGGCGCTATAACTGGAGTTGTATATTACAGGATTATTAAAAAAGCATTTAAAGGCGCATGGGTTTTTCAATTTTCCAACAACCAAAAATTTCAGTTTGTCGGTGTCATTTGCATTTGAACAGGACAAAAAAGTAATTCGCTTTTACATATTTTTCTTCCGGGCGCTGTTTTCTCATTACATGTGACAAGAGTGTGATTTGGAAACATCCTATAATATAATCCAGATTCGTCGGCATTGTAGATTTGGTGAAGAGTCAACCCATGCTCATCAACGTATGTAATCCTTAAACTCTTTCACAAATGGATCAATAGGTTGAGTTTTCGAAGACAATTTCTCGCCTGTCAGTTTTAAAAATCCAATTGCATGTCGACGCTTAAATTATTTCAACTGAATTGGTTTGATACATTTTTGAAAACACATGACTGGCTTTTGATCGTAAAATCGTTGCTGATATTGGAACATTGTTTTCCCTTTGTTTTACAAACCACTTTTTCCATTTTTGGGTACTCAGCTGTCTTGAAGGTGCAACGTTTGCCAGGACCACTTTCTGTTGTACGTACGAAGTTTTTTAATGAATTTTCTTGCTTTATAAAGCGGTAAACCGACAAAATTGAAGATCAAAATCATCCAAGAAGGTTAATATACCAAAAGACGAGAATCTCCCTTTTTTGGTTATAGATATTGTAAGTAAATTAAAAAACAGATAAAAGTCGCGAAAATAGAACCCGTTTTTCGTAAACTGTCGCGATTATAGAACCTGCAATTTTAAAAATGAAGCCGTCGCAAATACCGAGCTTCCACTGTAATAATTTCAATCAAATAAAAAAAATCAAAACTGTAAGTTTGGTTGTTTCATTTTTATTAACATACTAGTTGACCACCCCGGCTTTTCTGTGTAGCTATATACTAATATTAGTTCTTCAAGTTTCTGAAAAAAATTCTATTACTAAAAAAAGAGCAGTGAAAAGCAGGCAATATATTAAAAATTTAAATTTTCGAATTTTTTTTCTTTACAAACCATTTCAAATCGAATAAAAACAAGTAAGAGAGCTCAATTCGGCTGTGCCGAATGTCTTCACCAAATTATACTTTAAAATAAAAATTTTAAATATCTTTAGGTAAACAAAATTAAATTTTTCTTTTTCAAAATTGTTTTTTAAAATTTAGAAAGAAATTTTTTTTTTTTATTTTTTTCCAATTTTTTTTTTTAATTTTTTTTCAAAATTTTTTAAAAAAAAATTTTAAATTTTTTAGTATTTTAAATATTATTAGTTATTAGTAAATTTTTTTTTGTTAAAAAAAAAAATCGGGTTAAAAAATATTTTTCCCATTGCAGATCTAAATTACTTTAGCCTTATACACATCGTTGCAATGGACTTTGAAATAAATATCATTAGATATCCATATTGTCTATATTTAGTAATCCAGATATAGATAAAAAATAGGCCAAAAATCGAGGTTATCCCGGTTTTTTCCTTATATCTCAGCTATTTGTGTGCCGATTTTCTCAGTTTTAAATAGCGGCCGAGCCGGAAGAATTTCCGATCTATTGATGTATCAATTATGTTTGTAAGTTATTTGGGGGCTACGGAAAGTTGATTTCAACATACAGACGGTCAGACGGACACGCCTATATCGACTTCGCTATCTATAACGATCCAGAATCCAGAAAATGTAGAAATTACAAACGGAATGACAAACTTATATATACCCTTGCCACTCATGGTGAAGGGTATTGTTACGTTTTAACCTTTTTAAAACGTTGGTTTATTATCTTTAAATAAACCGGATAATTTTAATTGCAAATAAAAAGCTGTTTAGTTGTTTAAAATTGTAACAACTCTTTAATTATTTAAAAATCTACAACAACAACAGTTCAAATAATCACTAAGTGTCTTTATACACGTTTATCAATTCGCAGAAATGATGTTTACTCTTACAGCGACAATGATCAACTCAACTCAAGAATGCAACCTCTGCCACTATTTACACACGCGCCATCTTTCGTGAATTTTCTACAATGCTCTTCGAATTATAGAGCTTTCAATGTCAATGTTAGCAGCTTAAACAGACTGTTGAATTCAAATCGCTATTGCAAATTCGTAACAGTATAAAAAATGAGCCAAATCGCTCCAGCCGTTCTCACGTGATGGCAATACATACATGGACCATTTCATTTTTATATATACTATAGAGATATGTATGTTAAGATTTTTTCCATCTCAGTCCTTAAGTTCCTTTTTCAATTACTGACTTTATAAAACACTAGTAAAACTATGAAAAGATTTTTAAAAAACCTAATTTTTCTTATTTAATAGTGATTTTTTTTGGTTTGACCAATTTAATTTAAAATAACTTTATATACATTCTCTTTTCTAACTTACTGTAAATATATTTGAAATAAATTTGAGTTATTTATAGCAAACGAAACCAAATCATTTTTATTAATACGGTTTATTCTAAATAAATACTCTCTGCTTAAAAAAACTGATAGTCTGCTGCTGCTGCAAACAAAAAAGAAAAGATCATTAAATTCTTTTAAGACAACAATAACAACTACAACAACAGCAGCAGCAGCAGTAAATAAACAACAACAACAACACAAAACGTTGCCACTAATAGTTGCCGTTGTGTGTTTGTGCATCTTTTTATTGCACTTCTTTGTTGCACAGAT
This sequence comes from Calliphora vomitoria, assembly GCA_942486065.2. Lineage (NCBI taxonomy): Eukaryota > Metazoa > Arthropoda > Insecta > Diptera > Calliphoridae > Calliphora > Calliphora vomitoria. Next base: position 16,970,916 of record OW818031.2, on the reverse strand, counting down.
TTCTAATCAAACACACGATCAATGTTTTTGATCTTGATCATTTAAGTTTTTTCCTCTTGATTTCAGTTCTTTTACTTTTTGCAATATTTTTTCTTTTAACTGTTTTTTGTTTGTTTGTTTGTTTTTATTTATTTATTGCAGTTTATTTGTTGCATTTGTATGTTTGGTTGTTTTGCTGGCTGGCTGGTTGTTTTTGTTTTAGTGTGTTGTAATCGATCTCATTGCGCCGCCAATAAACATGTGAACAAACATGATTTTCTACACGATCTCCAAGTATTTGTTGTTTCAATTTTTTTTTCCAGACGATATTTGCCGTTTTTTTCGCTTTTATATTGTATAAAAAAGAGTATGTAAGTATTTATTTAGTATGAATAGTGGCAAGTAAGTATGAATGTGAACAAGTGAGTGAGTGTGTGCAAATATGTGGTATGGTGGTAAGTGGCAAGCAAGTGCAATATTTAAGTTTGTTGCCATGTGTTTTATAAGGCTGGTATTTGCTTATTGTTGCCTGTTTGTTGGTTTGGTTATGCTGGCCACATTGACTCCTCTTAGACGAGTACAATGCGAGCAAAATCCAAAATCCAAACAAACAAACAAAAAAAAAAAAAACTAAATAAAAACGGTTCACTAATAAAACGGAAGCATGTTGTTTACTTAAATACAAGTTCAGTTTACATTGAAGAAGTAATTAATTTTCCAAGTTTAGTGTTGTATTTGGTGTTTGCTTGCGTTTTTTTTTTCGATTTAGTCGTTAAATTTAGCCATTTTTACATTTGTGGTTTTGACTTTATTTAGCCAAACGTTAACGCTAACAGCAACACACAAAAAAATAGTTTGCAAAATGTTGCCTCAAACACACAAAATGTAACTCCAAAGAGTTGGGTGGTGATGTTGGCAACAAAATATTGAAAAAAATCGTGGCTTAGTTAGAGACTCACATATGTTGAAGCAAAATTTAAAAAAAAAAAAAAAAAATGCTAAGAACGTGTTGTAAGAGTTTAATAGATTGTTAAGACACCAAATAACGTTGCATTAAGAATTGTGTGACAAGTTAAATTGGCAATCAAAAATTGAAATGTTTCTATTAAACAAAACGCAACCACATTTAAAGCGTCAAGGCGATCGCGATTAAATTACTTAAAATATTAATGGAATATCATTAAAATTAAACGAATTGATCTACATATAATAATGAAGGCGATAAATTTTAATAAAATTGCTATTTAAATACTTATGTAGGAGTAAAAATTTTAAAAAAATTTGTTTTAAAAACATACAAATTAAATTGAACTTGCAGGAGAAATAAGCAATTTATATAAGTTTGTAATATGTACCTGAGGCATTGATTTTTGACTAGACATAACTCCTTAAAAATAAATACAATGTTGTTAAATCACACTACGTAGGGAAATAATTCTGAACACCGAATTGAGAGAGTAGACGACCAGGAAATAAATTATGATGTAACTGAATTGTTTCAAAAGCTGTATGACAGGTGCTAACATGAATATCATCCATCGTGGTATCGGGAGCCAGTAAAAACTTACACTGCATAGTAATGAATTAAAATGCTAATATATTTAATCTTTACTACTTATACATTGTCATTTTAACTCATTATTTTAACACGGTGATGTCATTGGGGCAAGTACTTACCACGTTCGCTTACAAATAGGGACTAAGTAATCAAATATACAAATTGTCTTTATTTATTTTGTAAGAGATTAAAAAAAGAAATTTAATGAAGAAAAAATATTTAATATCAATTTTAATAATCAACAAGAAACAGAGCTATATTCAGCTGTGCCGAATCTTATATACCCCTCACCAAATTATAATTTAACCCTTTCACGACCATAAGACTTATTTTTGAACAACTCTTGAACACAACACCAATAAAAATATCAATTTTCAAAGATAGTAAAAAATAAAAGCTGTAACTGAACTTGTTTTAATCTAAACATATTAATAAGAGACACGTTTACGAACTAATTTAAATTAAAATGGAACCCATTTTTTTTCGTTATTTAATATTTCTGTGTTGGGACACCGGTGTCCCCGTGGTCGTCAAAGGGTTAAAATAAAAATTTTTAATACTCTTAGGTAAACAAAATTTAAAATTAAATTTTTTTTTTCATTCATTAGTGAAAAAAAATCCGGAAAAAATTCGGGTAAAAAATATTTTTCCGATTTTCAGCAATTGTAGGTCCGACTTAGCTTGCCCTTATATACGCCGTTATAAAGATCTTTTATTGGATATCCATATTGTCTATATTATTGACTCAGTAAACCAGATATACATAAAAATAGATCAAAAATCGTCCTGGTTTTTTCCAGGACCGATTGTGTCGATTTTAAATACCAACCCAGGCAGAAGAATTCACAATATAGTGATGTATGAATCATGTATGTACGTTATGTGGGAGCTACGGAAAGTTGATTTCAACATAAAGACGGACATGGCTATATCGACTTCGATATCTATAACTATCCAGAATATATACTTTGTGTGGTAGCAAGTAAAAAATGTAGAAATTACAAACGGAATCACAAACTTATATATAAGGAGTGAGATCGTAAAATTCTTAACACACGTTTTTCATTAAAACTTTTAACCAAAGTTTTACCTTTGTAAAGCATGTCAGTTATTATGTTTAATGTCAATTATATTAATTTGTTGTTAATCTGATTAAAATAAGTGACCAGAAAAAATGCATACTAAAATTATTAAATAAGTATTTTCAACAAAACCCCAATTGGTCCTACAAAAAGTTGGACAAGCTTTCAAAGATCTGCCGTCAAACTGTTTCCAATGTTATTTAACAGTACCGGGAGAACTTGTCCGTTGATAGAAAACCTGGTTCAGTTAGAAGGAATGGTCCACATGATGTTTCTTAAGCCAAAAAAAATAGAAAGCATTTTCAAGAGAGCTCCCAATACATCCCGTTGGAAAGCAGACCGGTTAGCTCAGCGTTCGGACTATTTGGTACGAAAAGTTAAAGCTAATGAAGGTTTAAATGCATACAAGGCTCAAAAAGTTCCTGACAGGAACTCTGCTAAAAATTTAGAGGCCAAAGGCAGAGCACGGAAATTGAAGTCAAATTTTATACAAAAAACAAGTAAGAAAGTATGGTCGGTCAGGCCCGACCATATAATACCCTACACTAGGAAATGAGCCAAAATATTTTTTTCTTTCAAAATTTCAATAATTTATATTCGTGAGCGATTTTCGGAAGTGGGCCTTATATGGGAGCTATGACTAATTATGGACCGATCACCATGAAATTTGGTCATGTGATTAAAGTCTATATGAAAGTTATTTATGTTGCATTTTATGTGTATACCAACATTTTTAGGAGATTTATGCTCGATAAAGTGATTATCGGAAGTAGACCTTATATGGGAGCTATGACTAATTATGGACTGATCATAATAAAATTTGGTGACATGAATTCAGTATATACAAAACTTATTTGGAGAAAAATTTGTGTAGATACCTATATAAATTAAACATTTATGACCGATAAAGTCCAATTTCGGGAGTACATTTGTATGGGAGCTAGGTGAAATAATGGACCGATTTCAGCCAGTTTCAATAGGCTTTGTCCTTGGGTCAAACAAATTATATGTACCAAATTTTATAGAAATATCTCCAAAATTGCGACCTGTACTCTGCGCACAAGGTTTACATGGACAGCCAGCCAGACGGACGGACGGACGGACATCGTTTAATCGACTCATAAAGTGATTCTAAGTCGATCGGTATACTTTAAGGTGGGTGTTAGACTAATATTTTTGGGTGTTACAAACATCTTCACAAATCCATTGTACCACCCAAACTATGGTGGTGTAGGGTATAAATATATTTATAATTTTAATAACTAGTGATGAAATTTTGAACCTTTTTCGGAAACCCTTCCATTAATGTTTTTATGGTGCTTTCTGTCACTTTGCTCGAACAGGTAGTCCATCTCCGTTTAAAATCTACAACAATTATGGACACCTTTTTGTGCTCTTCAATTCTCTTTTAACAAGAGCCCAATATCTCTCCACTGGCCTTAGCTCCGGGCAGTTTGGAGGATTTACCTCTCTTGGAACAAGTACAACATTATTGTTCTTGTACCACTCAAGACCTTGCTTACCATAGTGACAGGATGCCAAATCACTCCAAAAATAATTGGACACATTTAGAAGTCTTATCAATGGAAGCATCCTCTTTTGTAAACATTCCTTGATATAAATTTGTGTATATAAAGTCCTTTGTAACAAATGTTTGGCTTTTTTTGCCGCAACTGCATATTGCTTAACATGCCAAGAACTTTTTGGGACAATTTTCTGCTTTTGGGTCCTAAAATTTTCTTCAACATTCCCTCGAGCATCTGCATTATAAAAAAATTGACCCAGAAGCTGCGAAAAATTTTACATACGTTTCGTCATCCATTATGCAGCAGGTATATTTTTTGTATAAAATTTGAATTCAATTTCCGTGCTCTGTCTTTGGCCTCTAAATTTTTAGCAGAATTCCTGTCAGGAACTTTTTTAGCCTTTTATTGGCTTTAACTTTTCGTACCAAAAAGTCCGAGCACTGAGCTAACCGGGCTGCTATCCTACCGGATGTGTTGGGAGCTCTTTTGAAAATGCTTTATATTTTTTTTTGGCTTTAGAGACAACATGTGGACCATTCCTTCTATCTGAACCAGGTTTTATATCAACGGACAAGTTCTCCCGGTACTGTTTAATAACATTGAAAACAGTTTGACGGCAGATCTTTGAATGCTTGGCCAACATTTTGTAGGACAAAGTTGGGTTTTGTTATATTTAATTTTAGTACGCACTTTTTTCTCATTACTCGTATTATTCCGACTAACAACAAATAAACATAATTGACATTAAACAAAATAACTGACATGCTTTACAAAGTTAACTTGATAAAAAAAAAAAAAAACAAATAATACTTGGGTTAAAAGTTTTAATGAAAAACGTATGTTTTTTTAATCTCAGCCCTTAGTAATAGTTTTCATTTTTATGAACCAACCAAATATGAAATTTCATTGTGTATATTATTATATTACATTTGCCGATAATAAAATTTCATTTAAGATAAATGATAGCTAATAACTTGTTGAAAATGAGTGGACACCTCATTCGTGGTTTTTTGATAAAATTTTTTTTTAACAATTTCAAGCTCAATTTTGAATTTCCACAATTAATTTCATTTAGCAAAAAAAAAAAATACACTTTCATTTCAAATCAAAATTCACACTTCATAAAACTGAGGATCACTGACCTTGTAACTCCTCATATCATCGCAAATAACAATAAAATAATGTGCTAATTACCATTTTTACATAATATATTGAAGTACACAAGAAAAAGTAGCAATATAAACGAATAAAAGACGTTTAAATTAATTATGCCCCAAATGAAATACCAAATACCAAAGTAACACTTCACTTTGTGCATCTAAGTATAAATATTTTTACAATTTCTTTCGGCTCTCTTCAAGAAAAAATTTTCTATTAAAAGCATTCAAATAAAACCGAACACAAAAATATGGCAAAGAAAAAAATACATACCAAAGAAAATTATACTTATTGAATGCACGAATGCGTTTTAAGAATATAGAATAAATTCTGTGGCATTATAAAGTCATTTAGGGAAAATAAGGGTCTTTTGGCCCAACAACGTACCCAAATATTTGTTGTTCTTCTCGATGTTTTGTTTTTGTGTAAACACAAATTCGTTTACACTCCAGGCACTTGAACGAAACACCTACAGAAGTGGCAGCAGACAGACGACCGACGTTGGCTTAAACAGGTTGCAAACAGCTTTTGATAAAACAGCAAAGCAAGAAATAATGAATGAATGAAGAAGGTATAAACAAAAAAAAAAAATTATAATAAACTGTGTAAATAAAATATGATTATAGCAAACAAACTCTTTGTTAACCTGTTAAATATTTGTACTTAATATAAACGTAGATAACTTAGCAAAAAAATTAAAAAAAAGAACACGAGATAAAAATACAAATTATGCATTAATCCCTTAAGGGGTGTATAATTAATATTGTTTATTATAAGAATTAAGGATTAAGAATTAGTTTAAGTTATTATTATAACTTTCCCCTTGTTAAGTAAAACTCACAAAAAGTATTTTTTTATCTGGCCTTAGGACATCTTTCCTTACTGCAATAGTTATCCATTTTTAGTTATGATTTAATAACTCCTCCTCAAAGGGTTAATTATAAACCATCAAGTGTAATGTATTTTATGTCTTTCGAAAAATTTCCTTTGCTTAAAACACAAATTCTGTTTTATTTTCTTTTCATATTGTGACTTTTATTCCCTCTTTTTTTTGTAATTATTTGTTACGAATAACATGCAGAACTCACATAAAAAGTCTTAAAATACATTTGGCCAAAGTATAAAATCATTTTAACACAAAACAAAGAGAAAAGAACTCATAATTACAAGACAAAGTGCATAAATTAGCAATGGTTTGGTAAGCTCATAAAAAACTAAATAAAAAAGCACAAAATAAAAAAAACACTGGTATAAACAAAATGTAATATGAAAATTGTAAAAATTATAATGCTACATATTAATCAATTAATACTGAAAACAAACAACAACAACAACAAAAACCCAGCCAACATTTGTGCATGAAATTGTTGAGGGAAATAAATTATTTGCTAACTGAGGGCGTATGATTAATATTATTTAGGAAAATCTGGCTAATTTAACAGGAACTGTCCCCCTGAGTCCATATGGAAGCATAAATAAGATGATGTGCACATCAAATGCACTGTCTATACTTGACAAATATTTATCATAACAATTAATGACATTTGTTGTCAACACAAAGCTATCTAAGCAAAATCACTAACAATTTTGTCATAACGAAGCAATAACACTAATTAATGGAGACTATACCTGATGATTTTTTATCTTGACAACCATTTTGACGTTTATCATGATAAAAATTTAGCAGCTACTAGCTGACCCGGTGCGCTTCGCCACCCCAATTGGGTGAAATAAATAGTACTATTAAGTCTCCCTTTGTGAATTAATACTAATTCAGGATAAAATGTCTCTAGTTTCATGTTTATTAATTCATTACAAAAAGTACCATTCGAATAAAGAAAAAGTACCAAAAAGTCTCCCCCTAGAGTTCACACTTACTTAGGACCATATATGCTTAATTTCATGTTCAAAAAGTACCATTAGCATATAGAAAAAGTACCAAAAAGCCCACACTTGTGGTTTCCCAGTCACTCGGGTCCATATAACCTTTATTTCATGTTTCTAGGTTCATTATTGGAGAAATTACAAAAAGTACCATTCGAATAAAGAAAAAGTACCAAACAGTATCGCCCTAGAATTCTCACTCACTTAGGACCATTTATACTTAATTTCATGTTCCTAAGTCCATTGTTATAGAAATTTTAAAAAGTACCATTAGAATATAGAAAAAGTACCAAAAAGCCAACACTTGTAGGTTCCTCATTCGGGTCCTTATAACCTTTATTTCATGTTTCTTGGTTCATTATTGGAGAAATTACAAAAAAGTACCATTCGAATAAAGAAAAAGTACCAAAAAGTCTCCCCTTCAAATTCTCACTCACTTAGGACCATATATGCTTAATTTCATGTTTCTAAGTCCATTGTTATAGAAAATTCAAAAAAATTCTACTAGAATGAAGAAAAAGTACCAAAAGGCAGCAAATTGTGGATTCTCGCTCACTCGGGACCATATAAGCTTTATTTCATGTTTCTAGGTTCATTGGTGAAGAAATTACAAAAAGTACCATTCGAATATAGAAAAAGTACCAAAAAGTCTCCCCCTAGAATTCTCACTCACTTAGGACCATATATGCTTAATTTTATGTTCCTAAGTCCATTGCAATAGAAAATTCAAAAAAGTACCATTAGAATAAAGAAAAAGTACCATGAAGTGTCCGCCTGAATTTTCGCTCACTTAAGACCATATACGCCTAATTTCTTATTTCTGTGTCCATTATTACAAAAAAATCAAAAAGTACCATTAGAATAAAGAAAAAGTACCATAAGTCCCCCATTTGTGGTTTCCCACTCACTACAGTCCTTATAACCTTTATTTCATGTTTCTAGGTTCATTATTGAAGATATTACAAAAAGTACCATTCGAATAAAGAAAAAGTACAAAAAAGTCTCCCCCTAGAATTCTCACTCACTTAGGACCATATATGCTTAATTTCATGTTTCTAAGCCCAATATGATAAGAACTTCAAAAAGTACCATTAGAAGAATAAAAAAGTACTTATAGTTCAGTTCTCACATTTTGGTACCTAAATATTTTCCCCTATTCCTAACACTAACTTTACTCAGATACATATCAGCTAACTTTAATGTCGATAAGTGAAATAATTTAAAAGATTAAAAAAGTACCATTAGGAAAAAAGTACCAAATCACCTTTTCCTCCTTGAACACCCCTCAAGTTTGAAATTTAAAAATATTTAATTTTGCCAAAATTGTTTATGCTACAGACATGTCTCAAACGATTAAAATCTGTGTTAATGTGCCCTAGAAAAAATATGTTTTAATAAAAGTACCAAACTGTTTACCCGGATTTGGCCCAATATAAACATTGGCACTCGAGTTCCAAATAACAATCTGTTAGTTAATTTTTGTATGAATCCAGAAACCAATGTTAAACAAATTCTCAAAATTGGCTTAATAATTTCAAATAAAATGTATTTGCCCGATTTTATCCAATTTTTGGTACCTTGTTATCCCCATTACGGTGGTAAAATTATATTCAAATAAATTTCTGTATCGTGGTGGGAGCTTAAAATAAAATATTTATATGTCTATATCAATTTGAAAACATAGTTTATGAAAAAAGTACCAAAAATAAACACAATTTTTATCCCTTAAGGGTTCGAATTTCCAAACTTGTATTTTTTAGTTTTTGATAAATAAAGAATACGATTTAAAATTAGTTTCTATGTTTATTAGTTTAAAAGATACATAGGGTGACAAAAAAGTACCAAAATTGAGTTTTTACCCGTTTTCTTCCCTAAAAGGTTCGAATTTCGAAAAATTACGCTTATTTTTTAAATGGAGTAACAAGCAATTTTAATTTTTTTTTTTTGTTTCTTTATAAGTTTTGAAGATATAAGGTTACCGAATTTACCCGTTTTTACCCTTTTTTACCCCCTAAACGTTCGAATTTCCAAAAATCCCTTCTTTTTGGATCGTTTTGGGGAGGGAGGAACCCACAGTTAAAATTTCATGATTCTAGCTTCAGTCGTTTGGGCTGTGCGATGATGAATCAGTCAGTCCGTCAGTAACGTTACTCTTTTATATATATAGAAGATAGACAGGGGGATACGAAATTGTATTTGCATTCCAATACAACGGTTTTAACGGCTGGTTTAAAGTTGCATAATATTTCTTAACCATTCTATTTCTACAGACTTCTAATTGTGGACAATGTTGTTTGCCGTTTATTAATAGCAGTTAACATAACTGTGGACATTATTAACATAGCTGTGGAACATACAACATTAAATAAAAGCTTTGAGTTGATCATTGTTTGTAAGTGTGGCAAAACTAAATGTTTAAGCTGCTAACATTAACATTGAAGCTGCTAGAAGCTCTACAATTCGAACGTTCTAGTTTTGTCCGTTAAGATCATGGTAGAAGCTACTCGAAAGATGATGGCGCTATATATAAATAGTGGCTGTGGTTGCAGTCGTTAGTGAGTTTATCACACTAATTTAACACATAGTGATGTTGTGTAATTTTAAATACATAAAGGGTTGTTACAATTTTTAAACTGCTAATATTTACAATCAAAAGTATCCGGTTTTTTTAAAGGAAATAAAACACCATTTTTTAAAGGTAAAAACGTAACAGTACTATTTCTTAAATCTACTATTAATTTAATCCATGTAAATCCGTAAAAATATATAAATGGCTTTGGAAGTTTGTTCTAAAATCACGCCTAAACGGCTGAACCGATTTGATTGAAATTTGGACCAGAAAGGGATACACAGGGGAAAAACCCGATAAAATTGGTACCTAAAACAATCACGACTAAATAGCTTTGATTGAAGCATACATAGATAGATCCTTACTTGGAAGCATCAATAGGCTATACAATGGAGAAAAACGGGTTAAATTGCTACCTTTAGTTTTAAAACATTGACAACAAATATTAAAACGAAAACATTTTTAATTTAGCTCAACATAGTCACAAAAATATATACTTAGAAAGTACGGGTAAAATTAGGAATGTTGTGTTTATGTTTGTAAAAGACTTAACCACTGGACCGATAGTTTTGAAATTTGTACTGTATATTCCTCTTTATTTTGAAGTTTCAAGTGGGCGTGGCACCTCCCATACAAAGTATATAGTTATTATACAATATCTGGTGAACTATCATTGTGAAAGCAGCAAAACTTCTCGGCATTTACTTTGTTGCCATAGTGAGCTTCTTGCTTGAAAATGGGCGGGATTGGATAAATGGGCATGCCACCACACATACAAAGTATTTTCAAATATCTGCAGAACTAAAATTGTGACAGCCTTTAAACTTTATACGAATCAATTTATTATCACTGCATGAAGTATAACCGAACTATAATTGTGGAAGTCTTCTTTGTTCGTATGGCTCTCTTATAATTTTACATAGTTTGGCTGAAAATGTTCGGTATTGGATCACTGGTCGTGGCGCTTTCCGTACAAAGTAAATAGTTAATTTTGGATATCTGGAGAATTATACTTATGAAAGTCTTCAAACTTTACATGATTCAAATTGTTATCAGTGCATGAGGTTTAACCAATAATGGCAGTGATCGGAACATCTTGAGAACAATTATTACAAGATTCTTCAAACTTTATCCGAATCATTTTACATACATTGTCTGAAAACGGTCGGATTATAAGCAATTTTATATATTTTGAAATTTTCTTTATAACAATTGAATTTCGAAGGGAAATATGAGTGATCACAAATATCCATTAGTTTCACTCTAGACCCTTTAGTTTACGAATTATAAGCAATTTTATATATTTTGGAGTTTTTTTTCATGAAAATCGAATTTTGTTGGGAAATATGAGTGATCACAGATTATATTAATATATTTTTTAATTGGGGTCCTAGTTTAAATATATTTTCTTTGTGATCTTTAAAAACATATACATGATGTTTATCAAGTTGCATTCTTTTAACTTAAAAATCCTATAAAGATTTAAAATTTTATACCCTCCGCCCTTCCTATTCAACAATTTCAAAAATAATTCATTGTGACATTTACTAATTCATTATCATGTACATATGTACATTGATGTTTTCCCCCAAACTTTTTTTTATGTAGGTCGTACAATTAAATTGAAAAAACAAAAGTCATTACATTATGGGTCGATTTTTGATAGACAAACGAAACAAACAACTCCCTGACTTATTTACTCCCCATTCCAGCAACTAATTCAATATTTAAATTTAACAGTTTAATGGATTTTTATTATCTTAACAGAACAGTTTTTTTTTTTTTTTTTGTTTAAAATGAAATGAAAAACACGAGAAAAATAAATAAAACAAAAAATTGAAATAATTATTTAAGAATAGAATCTAGAAAACAACCACCAGAATACACACAAAGTAGCCACAATTAAAAGATGCTGAAATTTTTAATGAACTACGGGCACTGAAAGAAATTATGGGTAAATTAAAAAAAATAAGAAAAAGAAAAATGATTTTCTAATGAGTTGTAATTCTGAAACTGGAATTGGTATTCGGTCTAAAATTGAAATTAGAAGTGATTAAATGTAAAATGAAACCCCCTAACGTAATAGTCAAAAACCTAACTCTTTGATAGTATGTATTTTGTTGTTGTATCAGACATACGATTTTTTGTATTTTTGTTAGACAAATCGGAGTGTCTCGTCTATATCTGTAATTCTCTATGATCTTTACCATATAGAAATAAATAAAGAGCAGAAAGTCTTATATCAAAGACCTAACTCAGTTGCCAAAAACCTAAGTGGTTAGAATGTAAAGGTTGTTTTTTTGTAAACCTGATACTCGATACTTAAGAACTTGAAATTGTAAAAATTAACACAAAAAAGGAAATTTTAATCAAAGCAATTTTTTTTCCAAACCCCTGTTATTAGCATTTAAAAATGATTACATTCATATAGCCAACGCGGCTGTTTTTAACGAAGCGCATTCTGGATGTACAATATTGGGCCAATTTTTGGAGCATTACTAGCCGTATGTCACGAATAACATGACCAAAAATTATATTTTTTTTATAGAGTTCAAGCAGCATTTCAGACATACAAAGTCAGCTTTAAAAGTCTCTCAGCTTTAATTCGTATGGTACCCAATATTCCTGCTTTTAGGTGAATCCTGCTACTGGAAAAGCTGCCAATGATTTTGCAAGCTCTTGTTGAGTTTGACAACAATCATCATGGAGTAATACCTCCAATTCTTGGTCTCCAAAATTGTTTGGTTGCCCTGGGAGATCTTTGTTCCTCTGAACCGCACAAACCATATCTCAAACGTTGAAAGATCCAGGGATTTTTTTTTACAAATCCCGGGATTTTTCGGGATTAACAAATCCAGGAAAATTGCGAGATTTTTGATATTTTTAGTACGAAATATGAGTGATCACAGATCGAGCTCCTTTTCTCGATTAAACGCTTATAAACAATGTTATTAAGGATTTTAGATTTTTGAGTTTTTTCATATGAAAAATCGATTTTTGTTATGAAATATGAGTGATCACAGATCGAGCTCCGTTTCTCAATTAAACGCTAATTTACAAAGTTATTTGAGATTTTAGAATTTTTAAGTTTTTCATATGAAAAATCGATCTTTGGTCAAAAATATGAGTGATCACAGATCGAGCTTCTTTTCTTGATTAAACAAAGTTATTAAGGATTTTAGATTTTTGAGGTTTTCAGATTAAAAAAAAAAAACGATTTTTGGTACGAAATATTAATGATCACAGATTGACCTCCTTTTCTCGATTATACCCTTATTTAAAAAGTTATTAGGGATTTTGAAATTTTTCATATTTTTTCCGCAATACTTTACAGTATAATTTCAAAGTACTTTGAACTTATTTCGTGCAAAACTTTATAAGGATTGTCGTATAATCAACATACCACAGTGGGGCAGAATCAAAATTTTTTGGAAATAAATCTGGCATTTCTAAACGGCTAGTCCGATCGGTATAAAATTTGACATTGGCGTAGCCAAGGAGTATTCGAGTTTAGGTTATTAAAATTGACACTAGAAATGCTCCAGGCTCGGCGCAATGGGGTCTTAAAATAGGCTATTTTAATATTTTATTTTCAATATTAATATTGGGAGGAAATAAACATTTTCGACAATAATTGTGCGGTTTCTATTGCAAATAACTTTTAAACTGCCTTACCAATGTAATGTACGCTTTCTTAAAAATCCTTTTACTATGAACTTAGTATATGAACTCAATACAGTTTTGTTATGGATTTCTCATTGCTATAAAGTTCAGAATACGGGTATAAATATGAAATATCGTTTGAATTTATTTTAATTCAATGCATTAGTTTTTTTCTTTGATATATTTTTAATATAAATATATTAACGAAAAACTAGTTTTTATTGTTGAATTTTATGTTTTCTGACGTTTAACTAAAATACCGAAGTCCCGAAATCCCGGGATTCAGGATTTTAGAAATATAAATTTGTAAAACCCAGTCCCGTTTGGCATCCATTCACCATAAGCTTTAGTGAGCAATTGGTGTGATTCAGCGGAAGAAGTAAAGCAAAACTTCCCGAATATGACGCTTTGTTCACACAAAAAAAGTTGTTGTATACACTATAATGTTCATTAACTAAGTGAGAATAAATGACAGTTTAAATTTATTTTCAACATAAAAGCCTTATTCAAAATCACTCAGTTTTCAAATAACTTTTGAGTGTTTGAAAATTACTTTCCTGAGTCTGACCCTAAGTTTGAAACCAACACGAAATTAAACTAAATTATTTTTATGTAAATTAAATATACACACAGGCCAATAAATACATTTTTATTATTACACTTTAAAATAGCTTTTGTTTAATTTCAAAAACTAAACCCCAAAAATACATTTCGATATTAACAAAATGAACAAAAACAAAAAAACAATTTTAAGGAGAAATCACACAAGAAAATATAAACTTGATGGGTTTTTTCCAAAGTTTTTTTTTTGGGAGAGGGGGAAAGTAAGAATAACAATTTTGTACTTTTGGATTATAGAACAACAACTGTTGCACACATGTTTTAATAGTGCACCATAGGCTGCACCATGGGGATGTTTATATAATGATACTTAAACTTATGAGTCTGTCTGCCTTTAAATGTTTTTCTGATAATGTCACCAATTCAAAAGATTTTCTTGTAGATATTTTACAAAAATTGACAAATGTTATAGAAAATGGAGTAAAGCAAATCAAGTTAATTGATTGATTGAGGTTGGGGTGTTTTTTTTTTTTCTTTTTCTTTTTGGCCGATTCATTGTTATGAATGTCAAACATTTGTAAAAATATTAGACTGATATAAATACAGCTGATGAAAAGGAGATATCTTTTAATGTGTTGCTGTAAGAATAGATTTGAGTTTTATAAATAGAATATGTTTGTATTCAATAAATACAAATTTCATTTGTAGTTTAAAGGTTTTTAGTTAGATTTAAAAATAGTTTCTGATATTTACATAAATTGCTATAAATAGTCTTACATCTGTTGTTTTTGGGGGAAATTTGAAACAATTAATTTAAGATCTTTAAAAGTTTTAGTATCATTGTTTAATAAGAGAGGATATAAATAGAGGAGTATAAATAGCGTGTATTAAGTACTGAATGGATTGTTTCATAAAATTAATTACTAAAGTTTGATAAGAGCTCATATGTAGTAAATTTTATAAATCAGGATTTTGGATCAATTGGCATTATATCCACCATTACGTTCAAATGCACAATGGGCAGAATCAAAATTTTTTGGAAATAAATCTGGCATTTCTAAAATTTGCTGTGAGTGTAGCCAAGGAGAATTCAAGTCGAAGTTAATAAAATGGGCTCTACAAATACTGTAGGGGCGGCGCTATGAGGGCTGAAATAGGGTACCTTAGATATGTAAAATGTTTAAACACGTGCTATTTTTTTTCCCATCCGATTTCAATGATTTTTATATTTTTGGAAAGCACTTGCATAGGTCTTGCTACTTATCTCTTATAATTTTCGAGTTATAGGCATTTCAAAATTTAAATTTAAAAATTTAAATTTAAAAACTTTGCCATAACTTGGTAAGCTTTTTTCAGAATATAGGGCGTACTTTTGAACCGAATAAACTCAAATGTTTTTCGTTAGTTAGATAATTAAATTACCAATAATATGCAGAAGATTTCATAGCAATATCAATTACGGATTCAAAAATAAACAATTTTCTATTTAAAAATTTAAAAAATACAGGTCAATTCGTTAAATCGAAAAATTCGTTATATCGAGATTTATTTTTGGAATAAGTTTTAAGCGGTGTGACACTAGGAGACATGACTATCGTCCAAAATTGTTCCATATTTTGTAGTTTTTATTAATTGTTCTTCGGTAGGTTGACTTGAGGCATTACCAAGGATTAATAAAGCCCTCACTGAAAGGGATTTCGGTTCTAAAAATGATTCCACCATTAAAAATATCCATTATTTCAATGAAGATAATTAACAATAACATTTAGTTACGAATCGAGCGGCTTTTCTTTGCCTTTCAAAGAAGAAAAGATTTAATCTTCTTTGTTCCACATTCATTAGCGCAAACCAAAACAACTTTCTTCCTAAAGCACTAGTTTCTCTAGCGTGAAAAAACGTTTTTTCAGGAGTTAGATTGTGCTCAACTATAATAGTATGCTGATACTTTAAAAAGTCTTACACCGTATTTTTTTAATACAGATATCACTTGCTTGAAATCCACCATTATAAAGCCTTTTTGTATTTCTATGGCACTAGATATTAAAGCAATTATATTAACTGGAATGCGTTTTAGCTCTGGTCGAGTAATCAACAATTAAAATCCTTTTCAACAAGGGGATACACATTATTCTTTAGAGATCGACGATTATTTGAGCCTTCTTGATAGATTGATATAATTGTCAATGTTAAAAATTTTATCGTTCGTTTGATTTTGATTTATTTTTCTCAGCATTATTTAAATTGATTACAAAAATGTTGAAACGTTCGTTATATAAGGTAGTTAATGTTCTAAATGTAGTAGATTCGTTATACCGGGATTTGCCTGTAGTAGATTTGTGCTGTTTTTCGGGCGAAAACTATTTTTTATTTAAAAAAAAAAAACTTTCTTTAAGAACATATAACAATTTTATGTTTTTCTGTAAGGTATCTTTACGGAGAAAATTTTTGTATAAAAAACATCGAATATGTTGCCTCTACAGTGTAGAGAGAGAGTCTACACCCTTCGAAATTTTACATATTTTTTATCAAAATTTCAAATTTGGGCCACATGTTCTAAAATCCCAAAGCTGGGATCAGAAAACAGAGAGCAGCTTTGGAAACCTTGATGTGATCCCTATTTACTCTTAAAGTATTTTCGGAGTCCCGAAGGAAATGTGGACCCTATGAGCAAAATTGTAAAAAATTCCATTTTTGGGAGTTTCGCTCTAATTTTTAAGAATAGCTTGATTCACTTTGACCTTTTGGCAGGTTTTTTTTACACTTTATTTTTTAGAATGACAAATTTAAAAAACGTTGAGAATTTCATTGAGTTTTGTTAAAAAAATAAAGATTTTATTACATATTTATTGAGTTTCTACAACTAAAAATTGAATCAATATTTCAAGAGGATTGCAAATATTAGGAATTTTGGGACACCCTTTTTAAAAGAATAATGTTATGAAGTGTCTGATAGATTTATCCCAGACTAAATGGCTAAAATCAGTAGACAAGATATTCAGAGTAGATCCTCTAAGAGGAGGGATATTTGGATATACGAATGTTTATGCATCCAGAGAAAAAATATAGCTGTACATGTTTACCATAACTATTTACAAGTTTTTTAACAATATTATGGTCACTGTAATTAAGTATATGATGGCGTTAACCATAATATGTTTAAGTTTACCATTCATGTGATTGTAGCCATCATACATATGACATATGTAGTAAATAAATTTATGTTTATGATAATCATTTTTATGATGAATCATTATACCCTTCACCTTCATGAGAAGGGTATATATAAGTTTGTCATTCCGTTTGTAATTTCCACAATATAATTTTTCGACCCTATAAAGTATATATATTCTGGATCCTTATAGATAGCAGAGTCGATTATGCTATGGCCGTCTGTCTGTCTCTCTGTCTGTTCAAATAAATTTTCTGAAGACCCCAGATATCTTCGGGATCCAAATCTTCAAAAATTCTGTCAGACATGCTTTCGAGAAGTTTCCTATTTAAAATCAGCAAAATCCGTTCATAAATAACAGATATATGATCAAAAATCCGAGACAACCTCTGAAAATTTCATAAAAAAAGACAATTTATTGCATGCTTTGACAAAGAAAAAAAAAACAACAAAACGTATGTTTGGATGTGTGCTGGTTTCATTGCTTTCATTGATGCTCGGAACGCTATTCCTGCAAATGCTATTGCCAATGTGAAAGCTTCAATGTCTCGCCGATCTCAGGCCGTCATTGAAAATAAAGGATTTGACACGAAATATTATGTTTTATAGACATAAATGTTTCCGAAGCAATTAGTTGCATATGTTTTGGCCAATGAAATATCAGCTTATACGTAGTTTTTTTTATTTTTTTCTTTTCAATGTAAATAATTGTTGATTAGATTTCATTTTCTCAATTTTAAAGCAATATTAAAAAGAAAGCATATGAATATTTTTTTTTTTACTTTTAAAACTATATTAAAACACTTTTGTAAATTTCTGTTACCAGTTGCATATGTTATGACCACCACTGTATTTACTTGAATTTTTTTTTTTTTTTTTTTTTGTAAGACCAAAAATTAACTTATCTAAACAAACAAAATTCGTTCGGAATAAATATGGAAAAATAAAGTTTCTTATTTATAATAATATACAATAAACACTCACAACAGGGAGGAAATTATTTTGGACTTTTTCGATGCTCCAAAGATCTAAATTATTCTCCGTCATCTAAAAAACAAATACTGGAAATTTTACCAAACTCGTATTACGTATATTGGAAGGTCCATAAGGATAAGGGTATATATTGCTGTAAAACTCAGCAAATGCTTTTAAAATCATTAGGAGCGACTCAAGTAGCAATTTCAAAACATTTGTGAGTAGCAGGATTCATCCAAAAGCAGGGAAATTGGGTACCATGCGAATTGAAGTCGAGAGACCTTGAAAGACAATTTTGCATATCCGAAATGAAGTTTGAACGCTATAAAAGAAAATCATTTCTGCACCGAGTAATTACTAGCGATGAATAATGGATCCATTACGATAACCCAAAGCGTAAGAGATCGAATGTGATCGAATTATGAGGTGCTGAAATCTGGCCACACCATCACATCGAACCTGTAGTGGACGCAACTGATTCGTTTGAAACGAGCAACTACCGTTTGTTTCGATAGATGCAGAACGCTCTCTCTGGGATACGCTTCACTTCAGAAATGAGTATCTGAAATCGAAATCGTTCTTGGCCTCAAAAGATTATCAGTACTTTTGTCTCGGCATCCAAATGTGGCCAGAAAGATGGGAAAAGTTCATAGCTAACAATGGCCAATACTTTCAATAAATTTTTATTGTACAAATGTTTCAAAATAAAAGCAGAAAATTAAAAAAAAAAAATCCATATTACAAAGACCTTTCCAACGACGTCATAGACCTAAAGTGGGTCAAATCGGGAAAACAAATTTTAACCTAAGTTTTTTTTTCGCAAAAAAAATTTTTTCCCATAACATTTTCTTTTCACTTATACAACTTTTTCCAGCAACAAAAAAAAATATTTTCGGTAATAAAATTTCTTACAGCCAAAAAAAAAAAAAAAATTTTATTCACCGAAAAATATTTTTAATCTTTATCTCGAAGTATACTTTAGTTAAGGGTATATAAGTTTCGCTACAGTCGAATATAGCTCTCTTGCTTCATTTTCCCAAAAATATTTTTATATATCTCAGCTGCCTGTTTATTAATTAAATTTGAGCATAATGCACTAAAATATTAATTCAGAATTAAAAACTGTCAGCCATTCATTTCACAAATCCATTCCCAACATTCTTTAGCTTCATTCTAAGGCTGTTCATTGACCCTACTCCCATAAAACCCCTATATCAGAATTTTTTATTGTCAATAAATAAAACAATTTAAAATAAAAATTTCAAATATTTTTAGGTAAACAAATTTAAATTTTTTTTTTTTCAAAATTTAAAAAAAAAATTTTTCTTCAAAATTGTTTTCAGATTTTTATTTTCGAAAATGTTTTTTAAAATTTATTAGAGAAAAAAAATTTTTTGTTAAAAAAAAATTCGGGTTAACAAATATTTTTCTGGATTTTGACCCATTGTGGGTCAAAATTATTATAGCCATATATACATCGTTGCAATGGACTTTGAAATATCTATCATTAAATACCCATATTGTCTATATTAATGACTTAGTAATCCAGATATACATATGTAGATCAAAAATAGACCACAAATCGAGGTTGTCCTGGTTTTTTCCTTATATCTCAGCCATTTGTTGGCCGATTTTCTCGATTTAACATAGCGACCGAGCCGGAAGAATTCCCGATCTATTGATGTATCAATTATGTTTGTAAGTTATTTGGGGAGTACGGAAAGTTGATTTCAACAGATGGACATGGCTATATCGACTTTGCTATCTATAACGATCCAGAATATATATACTATATGGGGTCGCAAATGAAAAATATTCCCACTCATGGTGAAGGGTATAAAAATACCGATGTATTGATTGTTCAGAATTTATTTGAAAATATCCCTTAACGTAGTCCGATTTTGCTAAAATTTTCAGCATTTGGTTTTTGATGAGGTAGAATAATTTTAATGTATAATGGCCACACACCCTAATGTATATGTATAAACAAATTGAAACAAAAATTCCAATTCAGGTCTTCTAGCTGGCCTTCAATGTCGTGATGTTACTAAACATTAAGGTCATTTGTATTGTATTATTTTCCTCTAATAAAAATTAATTTATATAACTTAAATTTCAAAGCTTAAGAAAACATTAAAAATCGTGAGCTTCTATACTAATTATTTGAACTACTTACTTACTGCTCATATACTATATTTTACATTATTATTAAGCATTTGAGTCAACCCTGTGCCACCACAATAACGAGAAATATTGCATGCAGAAAACAGCCAGCCACAACTAACACAAATTATATGTATGCAAAAATGCATTTGTTTAAAACGTATATAAATGTGTAATATGTAATAAATTTGCCACAAATTAAATTTACATTGAAACTATAAATAGATTAATACTACAATTATTATTTATTTATTTCTACAGCATTTGAATAGTTTTCTAACAATCATACATCTAAAATTAGCATTCAAACCATACAGATGATGCCTTTAATAAGAGTTTGAGGTGGAATAAAGAATTTATATAGAAAACGCGGGTGATGTGTCATTTAATTATTTTTGAACGCTAACAAAATCAATATAATGAAATGTGAACTATATTTTGTAGAAATTCTTTAGTTTAGAAACCACAATATTGGTTTTGAATATAAATAATTTTGTAAATTGTTTAAAACAACGGGAATGTTTAAAAATACAACTGAATTCCTTTTTGGTTGGGTTTTTCCCAGAACCACAATATGCTTCGCTTACATCAACTAAATCGCTAATCTTTCCAGATTCATAACAATTACAACAAGTAAGAATGTTATATTCAGCTGTGCCGAATCTTGTATACCCACCATCAATATATAGTACACGCAGAGAAAAAAATTAGTTGTGCATGTTTACTGTAACCATTTGAAAATTTTTACAAGATTTTTAACAATATTATAGTCACAGTAACTATTTATATGATTGTGGTAATATGATTAACTTACGATTAGTATGGTTGTGTCAATCATATATATGGTTGCAGTAAATAAGTATATGTTTGTGACAACCATTTTTAAGATGCAGGATTTACCATATTATGTTGTTCTCGGCGTATGGATATTATAATCTGAGAACAACATGTTATGATATAAAGACTGTGACTATAATATTGTTAAAAAATGTTGAAATGGTTACAGTACACATGCACTACTGTATTTATTCTCTGGGTATGGTTACATGAATCTATTATAGTACGAACTGTACAGCATTAGATAGAGTAATTAATTTCTTAAAACTTTAAATGACTTATGTCAAAAAATGTATGTTAATATCATTTACCCGGTGCGCTTCGCCACCCCAATTGGATGAAATAAATAGTCCTATTATGTCTCCGTGTGTGAATTAATACTAATTCAGGATAACATTTCTCTAGTTTCATGTTTATTAATTCATTACAAAAAGTACCATTCGAATAAAGAAAAAGTACCAAAAAGTCACATCGTAGAATTCTCACTCACTTAGGACCACATATGCTTAATTTAAAGTTTCTAGGTCCATTTTTATAAAACATTTGAAAAAAGAAAAAGTACCATATTGTCCCACCTTCAATTCTCTCTGACTTATGATCATATATGCTTTATTTCGTGTTTCGACGTCCATTATTATAGAAAATTCAAAAAGTACCATTAGAATAAAGAAAAAGTACCATAAGTCCCTCATTTGTGGATTCCCACTCACTCGGGTCCATATAACATTTATTTCATGTTTCTAGGTTCAATGGTGAAGAAAGTACAAAAAGTACCAATCGAATAAGGAAAAAGTACCAAAAAGTCTCCCCCTAGAATTCTCACTAACTTAGGACCATGTATGCTTAATTTCATGTTTCTAATTGCATTGTTATAGAAATTCAAAAAGCACCATTACATAAGAAGAATAAAAAAGTACCAAAAAGCAGCAACTTGTGGATTCCCACCCACTCGGGCACATGTAAGCTTTACTTCATGTTTCTTGGTTCATTGGTGAAGAAATTAATAAAAGTACCATTAGAATAAAGAAAAAGTACCAAAAAGCCTCCCCCTAGAATTCTCACTAACTTAGGACCATGTATGCTTAATTTCATGTTTCTAATTGCATTGTTATAGAAATTCAAAAAGTACCATTACATAAGAAGAATAAAAAAGTACCAAAAAGCAGCAACTTGTGGATTCCCACCCACTCGGGCACATGTAAGCTTTACTTCATGTTTCTTGGTTCATTGGTGAAGAAATTAATAAAAGTACCATTAGAATAAAGAAAAAGTACCAAAAAGTCTCCCCTTATAATTCTCACTCACTTAGGACCATATACGCTTAATTTCATATTTCTAGGTCCATTATTATAGAAAATTCAAAAAGTACCATTACAGTATAGAAAAAGTACCAAAAATCAGCCACTTGTGGATTTCCACCCAAGTTTATTGGTGATGAAATTACAAAAAGTACCATTCGATAAAAGAAAAAGTACCAAAAAGTCTCCCCACCTTTAGAATATAGAAAAAGTACCAAAAAGCCCACACTTGTGGTTTCCCAGTCACTCTGGTCCATATAACCTTTATTTCATGCTTCTAGGTTCATTATTGGAGAAATTACAAAAAGTACCATTCCAATAAAGAAAAAGTACCAAAAAGTGTCGCTCTAGAATTCTCACTCATTTAGGACCATATATGCTTAATTTCATATTTCTAAGTCCATTGTTATAGAAAATTCAAAAAGTACCATTAGAACAATAAAAAAGTACCTATAATTCAGTTTTCACATTTTGGTTCCTAAATATTATCCCTTATTCCTAACACTAACATCACTCAGATGCATATCAGCTAACTTTAATGTCGATAAGTGAAATAATGTAAAATATTAAAAAAGTACCATTAGGAGAAAAGTACCAATTTCCCAATTTCCTCCTTGAACACCTCTCAAGTTTGAAATTTAAAAATATTCCATTTTGCCAAAATTGTTTATGCTAAAGACATGTCTCAAACGATTAAAATCTGTGTTAATGTGCTCAAGAAAAAATATGTTTTTTTATAAAAGTACCAAACTGTTTAACCGGATTTGGCCCAATATAAACTTTTGCTCTCGAGTACCAAATAACTACCTGTTAGTTAATTTTTGTAAGAATCCAGGAACCAATGTTAAAAAAATTTTAAAAATTGTTTTAATAATTTCAAATAAAATGTATTTTCCCGATTTTATCCTCTTTTTGGTACCCTATTTTTATCCCCATTATGGTGGTAGAATTATATTTAAATAAATTTCTGAATCGTGGTGGGAGCTCATAATAAAATATTCGCATCTCTATGACAAATTATAAAAAAAACCTTTTTTATGAAAAAGTACCAAAAATAAACACAATTTTTATCCCTTAAGGGTTCGAATTTCCAAAAAGTACCAAACTAATATTTTTTATTTTTTGATAAGTAGAGAATACGATTTAAAATTTGTTTCTATGTTTATTAGTTTAAAAGATACATAGGGTGGCAAAAACGTACCAAAATAGAGTTTTTACTCGTTTTCTCCCTTAAAAAGTTCGAATTTCGAAAAAGTACGAAACACCTGTCAGCTTATTTTTTAAATGGAGTATCATGCAATTTTAAGTTTTTTTGTATCTTTATTAGTTTTGAAGATATAAGGTTACCGAATTTACCCTTTTTACCCCCTAAACGTTCGAATTTCCAAAAATCCCTTCTTATCGGATCGTTTTGTGGAGGAAGGAACCCACAGTTAAAATTTCATGATTCTAGCTTCAGTCGTTTGGGCTGTGCGATGATGAATCAGTCAGTCATTCAGTCAGTCAGTAACGTTTCTCTTTTATATATATATAGATATAAATGATTAAAATACCGAAATCATTTCCTGAAAATTAGGCAAATTCCACCCTTTTTAAATAAGAAATAAAAATCAAAAAATTTTTTTTAAAAAATTACGCAACAAATTTTACTAATTTCTCTTGTTGTCAACTTCTGTTGCGAAATGTCAATAAAACAAGATTTAAAATTTATTTTTATTTTATGTAGTATTTGAATTTTTTTCGCAAAAATTTTTGGCTGTTAGTTGAACATGTCACAGAAACATTTATATGTACGTTCGTTCGTTCATACAACATTTTGTTGCTCAAATTGTTGTTGATGTTGGTGGTGACATGCTGCTCGTCATTATTCACATGCTGCATGAATGTTGCAAACGCAGGCATGCAAACAAACATGCAGCAGCGAACAGTAACAGAAATGCAAACTGTTTTAAAATGAAACAAATTATCAGGCAGGCAGGCGTTTAAATGCAGTAAAAGTAATAAGTGTGAACAGTGGTGGGCAAAACAAGTAAACTGCAGGGTAAATACCAAAATATTGGGTGCATGACTTGGATGTATGACATTTTCCAATTTAAAGCTTTTATTTTGAAACATTTGTACAATATAAATTTATTGAAAGTATTGGCCATTTTTAGCTATGACATTTTCCAATATTTTTGCCAACATATGGATTCCGAGCCAAAAGAAATGCTCATCTTTTGAAGCCAATAACGAATCGATTTTGAGGCCAATAACGAATTGATGATTGATTGATGCATCAATCAAAACAAACAGTAGTCGGACGGGCTACGGCTTGAATTAAAAGGCGGGAGAGGCAAAATTTCCCAACCAATTCATTCTAAATAGTTCTTAACAGGTATTGACCGAGCATTCTAATGATGGAATATTACGGTTTTATATTGAAGGGTGGGGTCTTTCAAAGAGGTGCACTTGTGCGTAAAGCTCTCTGTGTGCCACTCACTTGGGGGTGGCAAGAAGCGATTCCTCTTTTCTTGAAGCAGCTCACTACTTCCGCAGCTCATTACTTCCGGTTTAATACCAAGTATTCCCCGGAAATGTCGCCCAGCCTCCCGCCTGGGGCAGCTAAAGTGAAAAGGCGTTCAATTTAGTGACCTGAATGGCATGTCAACATCACTGCGTCTCAGGTAATTAGGTGTTTTTCACTGAAACTCAATTGTTTCTAACCTGCCTAGAGGTTGTTGGCAGCCCCAACACTAGCATCGGAGAATGTGGCCCAATCAGTCGCTTTGTCCTAAACCTACATTATTAACGAAACCATAACTAATATTGATTATAACCAACGGATTCCCAAGATGACGACCTTCAGCATGAAAAAAAAAATTCTCGAATTGGAACATGCAACGTGCGCACACTCCTAGATCCATCTAAACTGGCCCAAGTATGCAGAGAATTTGTTTGTTGCAGATGTTTAAATGTCGTGTTGTCCACAATAACGCTTTGAGCAGTAGTTTTGATGTTGTAGCTGGTGTCCGCCAGGGCTGCGTGCTGTGTCCTTTGCTTTTTTTAATATCGTGCTAGATGTTATAGTTCGTAATGCTACTCAAGCTAATAGAGGCATAAACTGGTGTCTTAACCAACAACTCGAGAGCTTCGAGTATGCGGCTGATATACGTCTCCTTTCACACTGCTATAAAGACATGGCATCTAAACGTAAATGCATTGAAACAGAGGCCATAAAAGCTGGTCTAAGAATAAAAGTAAGCAACAAGTTTCGTATAGGGACCAATGAACTTGAAGAAGTCTCGCCATTTTGCTACCTAGGCAGCATCTTAACAATCACAGGTGGCTCCAGCAAAGATGAAGCGTACCGAATCTCAAAAGCCAACCAAGCATTTGGTACCCTTCGGTCAGTATGGAAATCATCTGCCATAACCAAGAACACCAAGATCGGTCTCTTTAACTCTTGTGTCAAGTCTATGGGATACGACAGAACCGACTTAAACTCCCTACAGGTGGTTGTTAATCGATGTCTCCGAAGAATATTAAAAGTTTTCTGGCCTAACACTATTTGTAATACGGAACTCTGGAGACAAACAAATCAGCGGCCAGTCCATATTGATATATTGAACCGCAAATGGCGCTAGATTGGTCACACGCTGCGCAGGCCTTCAGATGACACAGCTAAAATTGCCATTGAATGGAACCTACATATTTGTCTTACTACGACAGGGGTAGCGAAGAACACCGGGTCAAGCTAGTACTACATAAAATAAAAATAAAAATAAATTTTAAATCTTGTTTTATTGACATTTCGCAACAGAAGTTGACAACAAGAGAAATTAGTAAAATTTGTTGCGTAATTTTTTGTACAAATTTTTTGATTTTTATTTCTTATTTAAAAAGGGTGGAATTTGCCTAATTTTCAGGAAATGATTTAGGTATTTTAATCATTTATATCTATATATCGCTCATTTGCTGCAACAACGACATAACTCAAAATCCGTGTGTTTTGAACTGAATAATACGAAATGTGCGCCGTTCTAAAGTCTTTCATATAGTTTTATCAGTTTTCAAAAAAGTCAATAATTTTTTCCGTGAGAGTGTTTTTTTGTTGTAAACGTCAAAACGAAAATTCTTGTTTTCTCGTATATTTGACAAGAAAAAATTTGGGATAAATACAGATTAGAAGGATATTAACAAATCAGGTTTAATTTCTAAAATCTCATGATTTGTTGAAAATTTATTTAAGAAATAGTCAAATGTCATAAAACATTCAAAGCAGTTTTTCTCGAAACGACTTTTTTTGAATTATGACGTTGTTGCAGCAAATGAGCGATATATAAAAAAGAAACGTTACTGAGTGATTCATCATCGCACAGCCCAAACGACTGAAGCTAGAATCATGAAATGTTAACTGTGGGTTCCTCTCTCCCTAAAACGATCCGATAAGAAGGGATTTTTGGAAATTCGAGCGTTTAGGGGGTAAAAAAGGGTAAATTCGGTAACCTTATATCTTCGAAACTAATAAAGATACAAAAAAACTTACAACAGCATGATACTCCATTTAAAAAATAAGCTGACAGGTGTTTCGTACTTTTGCGAAATTCGAACCTTTTAGAGGAGAAAACGGGTAAAAACTCTATTTTGGTACTTTTTTGGCACCTTATGTATCTTTTAAACTAATAAACATAGAAACAAATTTTAAATCGTATTCTTTACTTATCAAAAAATAAAAAATATAAGGGATAAAAAAGGTACCAAAAAGGCGATAAAATCGGGAAAATACATTTTATTTGAAATTATTAAGCCAATTTTGATAATTTTTTTAACATTGGTTCCTGGATTCATATAAAAATTAACTAACAGGTTGTTATTTGGAACTCGAGTGCCAAATCTGGGTAAACAGTTTTGTACTTTTATTAAAACGTATTTTTTCTTGGGCACATTAACACAGATTTTAATCGTTTGAGACATGTCTGTAGCATAAACAATTTTGGCAAAATGGAATATTTTTCAATTTCAAACTTGAGGGATGTTCAAGGAGGAAAAGGGATATTGGTACTTTTCTCTTAATGGTACTTTTTTAATATTTTAAATTATTTCACTTATCGACATTAAAGTTAGCTGATATGTATCTGAGTGAAGTTAGTGTTAGGAATAAGGGATAATCTTTAGGTACCAGAATGTGAGAACTGAATTATAGGTACTTTTTTATTGTTCTAATGGTACTTTTTGAATTTTCTATAACAATGAACTTAGAAACATGAAATTAAGCATATATGGTTCTAAGTGAGTGAGAATTCTAGGGGGAGACTTGTTGGTACTTTTTCTTTATTGGAATGGTACTTTTTGTAATTTCTCCAATAATGAACCTAGAAACATGAAATAAAGGTTATATGGACCCGAGTGACTGGGAAACCACAAGTGTGGGCTTTTTGGTACTTTTTCTATATGCTAATGGTACTTTTTGAACATGAAATTAAGCATATATGGTCCTAAGTAAGTGTGAACTCTAGGGGGAGACTTTTTGGTACTTTTTCTTTATTCGAATGGTACTTTTTGTAATGAATTAATAAACATGAAACTAGAGACATGTTATCCTGAATTAGTATTAATTCACAAACGGAGACTTAATAGTACTATTTATTTCATCCAATTGGGGTGGCGAAGCGCACCGGGTCAGCTAGTATATAAATATATATCTGGCCGCATATTCTGGGCGTTTTTCTTTTGCTTTCACTAAATACAAAGCAACTAAATCCTAGCACCATGGATAATTGGCTTTGGTGTCGATTCAGCTGGTTGGCCGGACTTCACATACGACCTCTTACGTTTCGAGTTATCCTAATGAATTCATTTTCCATCGCATGATTCGGTGAAAAAATGTTTTTCTTTTATAGCGTTCATTTCGGAAATGAAAAAATCGTCTTTCAAGATCTCTCGGCTTCAATTCGTATGATACCCAATTTCCCTGCTTTTGTATGAATCCTGCTGCTTGAAAACGTTTTGAAATTGCTGCTTGAATAGCTCCCAATAATTTAGCAAGCTGTTGTTGAGTTTGACAACAATCATCATGGAGTGAGTAATGACTCCAATTCTTGGTCTTCAAACTTTTTTGGCTGGTTTGGGCGATCTTTGTCTTCTGAACCGAACAAATCAACTCTAACACGTTGAAAATAATTGAAAACATTCACCAAAAGCTTTGGGGAGCAATCGTTGGGCTTCAGCGGCACTTTTGTATAGAAGTAAAGCCATACTTTTCGTATATAACGATTTGTTGGCACAAAATTCGATATTTTCGTAGAAAAAAAACGTTGTTGTTTACACTATAATTTTCAATAACTAAGTGAGAATAAATGACAGATATGTTACCTTCCAAATGATTATAAGTTATTTTAAACCAAAAACCGCATTCAAAAGATACGCCATCTATTGTAATTCCCTCATTTTTAAGTCATACACCCAATAGCTTATTTCGAACTTGCAACCCAACCAATTTTGGTTCGAAATCTCAAAAAGCAACCACCAATGGCATGGTTAAATCAGTGATCAAAATTGGTTTATAAATAATGATTTAGGAGAATATAAATCAAACCTTTAAAATTCTATAGATTCTAGAAAAAAATAAAGGTTTTTGTTTAAAATTTGAGTATAAATAATACTGAAGTTCTAACGCTAATATACTTATTAAATTGATTTTTTTATCAATTCTCGCACCCACTGTAAATGCTTTATATATAAGCAGACATATTTAGTAGCATTTTGAAATTCCCCTCCTTAAATCTAGACAACTAAGCGTATATACATACATACATGTAATTGTGGGTATGTATTTGAATGAATTGAAATTAAATTAGTATAATAAATCGATAAGTCGCCAAAACGAAATGATCGCTCTACAACACAGCAGTAACACAACAAAATTTGTTAAGTTGTAATTGTTTGAAATGTTGTCATTGTATTACGCATTTTCAAGCCATGAATAGTCAGGCAGGCAGGCAGACTGTCAGTCATCAGTCAAATAGTAGTCGTACACAACAACTTTACACAAATTCTCATATACTTACTATACACATAAATAAACTCATACAATTACATAAACTTACATACATTGTCACACTTCTATACAACTTTTTGTTCATTGAAAATTTTGTGGGTTTTTTTTTTTTTTTTTGAAATAAAAATTATTTTTAGCCACCAAAATATCTAATTTAGATTTTAGTTTGATTTCATTTTATTTTATTATTATTTGTATATGTTTTTTTTTTTTTTGTTCTCCTTTTGTATGTCTACAATATTTAAAAATGTATTGTTGGTACATTGAACTTTTATATTCGACGCTTGTAATAAGCTGTTGCTCATGATGTTGTTCCCGCTGCTATTGCTATTGCTGCTGCTGCTGTTGATGTTGATGACGATGATGGCGTTGTTTCCACCCCCACTCTTTTCGTACGAGTATTTATTTCTACCAAATCAAGCAGCAAAAATTGTGAGTTTGTGTTTATTTGTCTTTATAAAATTGTTGATTTAAAATTAAACCAGTTGAAAAAGTGTTTGATTAAATATAAGGGGTGTTTAAAATACCCTACTGTGACTGAAGTTAAAATTAAATTCAATGAAACTGCTTTTAGGGAGATTGTTCGTGAATTCTTGGGATATAATTGGAAAGAATACTATTTATATTTCGATAACGGCTTTGAGAAGTTTTCATAACCTGCACTCTACCACTTAAGAAGAATAGGTTTACATATGATAGGGTGGCCCTTTTGTAAAAGTATGTGCCTAAGACCAAATTAGATTCCACGTATTAAGGACTGAGATCAAAAAACTCTTAACATTCTCTTTTAACAAAAGCCCAATATCTCTCCTCTGGCCTTAGCTCCAGGCAGTTTGGAGAGTTTGCCTCTCTTGGTACAAATACCACATTATCGTCCATTTACCACTTAAGACCTTTTTTACCATAGTGACAGATGCCAAATCAGGCCACAAAGAAGTTGACACATTAAGAAGTCGTACGAATGGAAACATCCTCTTTTGTAAACATTCCTTGATGTAAATTGCAGTATTTATAAAGGCCTTTGTAACAAATGTTTGGCTTTTTTGCCGCAACTGCATATTGCTTGCCATACCAAGAACTTTTTGGGAATTTTTGTCTGCTTTTGGGTCCTAAACTTTTCTTCAACATTCCCTCGAGCATCAGCAACATCAAAATTTTGACCCGGAAGCTGCGAAAAATCTGCCAGAACATACGTTTCATCATCCATTATGCAGCAAGAATATTTTTTTATAAAACTTGACTTCAATTTCCGTGCTCTGTTTTTGGCCTCTATACTTTTAGCAGCGTTCCTGTTAGGAACTTTTTGAGCCTTGTATGTTTTTAAACCTGCATTAGCTTTAACTTGTCATACCAAATATTCCGACTACTGAGCTAACCGGGCTGCTTTTCTAACGGATGTGTTGCGGGTTCTTTTGAAAATGCTTTCTATTTTTTTGGCTTAAGAAACTTCATGTGGACAATTCCTTCTACCTGAACCAGGTTTTCTATCAACGAACAAGTTCTCCCGGTACTGTTGAATAACATTGGAAACAGTTTGACGGCAGACCTTTGATTGTTTGGCCAACTTTTTGTAGGACCAAGTTGGGTATTGTTGAAAATATTTAATAATTTTAGTACGCACTTTTGTCAGGTCACTCATTTTAATCAGATTAACAACAAATGAACATAATTGACATTAAACATAATAACTGACATGCTTTACAAAGGTAACTTGATAAAAAAAATCAAATAATACTTGGGTTAAAAGTTTTAATGAAAAACGTGTGTTAAGAATTTTTCGATCTCAGTCCTTATAATTTATATCGAGCTTTACAAAACTAAAGCCTTAACTGCAGGAAATATTTTTTACATGCAAAATATTTTTTCCATGCTTTAAAGGGTAAAATTCTTAAAAAAATTTATAAGTTTTGAACCAAGATATGTAAAGGTTGATAATTACCTAGAAGTTTAAACTTACAAACGCAACCCAAAGAAACAATCTGAAATTGTATACTGGAAAATAGGCTACGAAAATAATTTTTAAGCTAAATTTTTACAAAACTAAAATTTCTCTAAGTCCCCAAATTTTAAATCGGTCTCAACGTTAATTCTTAACCCTCTAATGCTTAAGCATGCCGCAAGGCACTCATCGCAAAAATGCCATATAACTGAATTTTCATTTCAAAAACTCTTGCAGCAGTTTCTAAAAAAACGTACTTAAATGTTTTAATAAGCCTTGAAACCTCTTAAATTCTCTCTTCTTTCTTATTTACTGCACTTTTTCCAAACTAAGGTTGTGTACAGGTTGTGTTACCAAACGTTGATTAAAGTGTTTTAGAGTTTCCCGATTGAGTTTCGATTTTTTTCATAAAAAGTATACTAATTTATAAAATGAGAACGTCTGGGCTGATTTATTTAAAATTTCTTGTCAGATGTTCGAATTTTCGAGGAAAATCCTTCCGGAAAATTCGGAAAATTGAAAAAAAATCGAAAATCATGTTTTACTCTAAAGTGTGTCTGAAGGCTTAAAATTGGGGCGAGGCGCAGTTCGCCGGGTCCGCTAGTAATTTATATATTGGAGTCAAGATTTATATAAAAAAAAATGTAAGTTACTCTTTAGAGTCGTAAATTATTGATGAGTGCCTTTAGGCACTCTTGGGCTTTGTAGACCAGTTGCAGCAAAACTGTCAGTTTTTCCCTCATATAGCAAAAAGTTGTTTTGTTTTCTATGCAATTTTTTACATAAAATTTTAAGAAATGGCTGATCGAGTGAATGAACGTTTCAAATTATCTGATTTGAGTGATGAACAATTAGAAAAGTAGCTTTCAATACAAATTTACAAACTACAATAACTAAAACCCGACTATGTTTC
Organism: Calliphora vomitoria; assembly: GCA_942486065.2. Classification (NCBI taxonomy): domain Eukaryota; kingdom Metazoa; phylum Arthropoda; class Insecta; order Diptera; family Calliphoridae; genus Calliphora; species Calliphora vomitoria. The sequence goes on along the minus strand of OW818031.2, from coordinate 16,938,603 downwards.
AATCACTAAAGGGTGCCTTAAGGCACTCATTTAGTTTTTCCCACCTGGCAGGTAAACCATTGATTGTACAAATTTGTAAATGTTGTTTTTGAAATCAGATGCCCAAATTTACCATAAAAAATTATTACCAACGTTGTTAGCCATTTTTTTAGAAATTGACATAAGAGGGTTAATAGGTATAACAACTAAAATTTGCATTTTTAAGCATGAATTAGCTTTTATAAGAATTGAAATATTTTTTAATTTTTTGAAGTTTGTTTAATCAAATTTTTAAAATCTAAAATTTGGAATTTGAATTATGCATAAAATTCCATAATTTTTTCTTTGGTATTAATTTAAAATTTAAAAATCTAAGGACAAATGAAATATGACTTAACCCTTTGACGACAATGGGAACCATTTTTTCCATATATTCTATTAGTAATTAAAACATATTTTTAGTACTTAACATACATTTTTTTGCTTTAATAATGTAAAATAAAGTTGACTTATATTATGTAAAATGTTAAAGTAGACAGAATTGAATAAATTAAGTGCCAAATCCATTGACGGGAAATCCCAAAATTTTCTTGCGCTGAGTGCTTAACAGTTTTCGTTTATTGTATTTTTGATACATAATATTATGTGAGTATAGAAGTGTAGAAAAGGTATTAAAAAATTAAAGAGTTAAAAATGTACTTTGAAATTGCACATGAATTCTCTATGGACTACATGTGCAATTTTTAGTGCTACTATTACTTTTTAGATGTTTCTCATCATCATTAACTACTTTCGGATGAAGAGGATAAACAACAACATTGAAGAGGATACTGAAAACGATCCAGATGTGGTGGAAATCGAGCACAATCATCAAGAAATTGAAAATAATGTACCTTTGGATACACGTCAGGACACTCCTCTGAAATTGGAACTTATATTCTGATGGAGAAAACACTCTTATGTACCTCATGTATTCCACAAAAGCGTATACGAATTCGATATGTTGACTTCAATGGTGATTTTTTTGGATGTTACCAAGCTGGATATGCTAATAAGTAATAATACAAGAGTGTGTATGGTAGGTGGAGCAGCACGGAAAATATTTTACTATTGAATTCAATGGAATTAAAACGTTTTTAGGAATGAATTACCAATCAGGGTCTGGTAAAAAATAAACGTGACATGTCCTGAAACGGTCACAAAGTATCTGCGGAAAGTATGTTATGAGGTTTACGCTTATTCTTTGATATACTGAACATAGTACTTATCGACTCGTATATAGTCTACCAGAAATCACATGAAGCTAAACGCATAGAAGGTCCACTATTGACAAGTTTCGAATATCGCCAAATTGTAGCAAGAAGTATAGCAAATAATTTCACCTCTAGGCTAAGAGCACACAACATGCAAAAGGCCGGTAAAATGAAGAGATGTATAAATTGTTCAAAAAAGCATAAATCTTAACCAATTATTCAAAACCATTAGTATTATTTTTATTACTTCCAAAAATTCCAAAAAATCTGTTTGTGTTTTTGAATTTTTTTTTAATTTTTCTTTACTTTAATCTAAAATCATCTAAAAAACCCCTCTGGATACTAATATTTGCTGATAGTCTCGTTATGGTCCTGAAAGGGTTAAAAATGCGGGATTTACTATAGATGGTGTATCATTTGAATGCGGTCTTTGTTTATAATACCCAATATGTCATTTTGAAGGGTACATATCTGTAATTCATTCTCGCTTAGCTATTAAACATTATAGTATAAACAACAAAGTTGTTTTCCTTCGAAAATGTCGCGTCATATGCGGGAAGTTTTGTTATACATCTTTGAAAAAAAGTGACCCTGAAGCACACCGATTGCCGAAGCTTATGGTAGATGTGTTCCATCTAGGGCAAAGGTGCCCAAGCCCTATACTCTTGGTGCTCATTTGTTTTTGTAAATGCTCTAAGCTATAGGCTGTGTGTTTCTATACTCAATGAATCACTCAGCACTAGCAATATGAAATTCACAAACAAATTTGTCTTGTTTGTTTTTTTGTCGATCTTCACTGTCTACACGCAAGTGCAAAGCAACAACACTTTCGTATGCTTTGCTGGTAAACATTGGCCACAGCGATCATCAATGTAGATTTTGTTTTTGTTTATCGTATGGTATTGTTTAAAAAATTGTGTATTTTTATACCCTTCACCTTCGTGAGAAGGGTATATATAAATTTGTCATTCCGTTTGTAATTTCCACAATATAATTTTCCGACCCTATAAAGTATATACAGTGGTGGCCATGAGGTTAGCACACTTCATACTTGCTGTTTTCTAAAGCAAATTATTTCATTTCATTGCAATTATAAACTAAAGTTTTTGGTAATTAGTGTTGTTTATGGTGTGATCAATAAGTCCCGTTACTTTTTTTTTTGCATTCTATCGCTATTCTCTTTCAAATTTGCATTTTAGTGCAGTAATATGTAAAATAAGCTGGACACAATTTTAGCACATATAAGTATAATTAAATTTTTTAAAAGTTTTTTGAGGGTATAAATATTAATTGGTAAGTTTAGGTATTATTTAATCAATGAGGAAGACAAACTGACTTAATAAACATTATTTAGATATGGCTAAAAAAAACTGGTGTACAGAGGAACAACGAAAGATTATTCAACAAATGAATTCGAGAGGAACAAGTATAAGTGAGATTGCTTATACTTTGGAATGCTCCAGGAAGATGGTTTATAATGCACTAAGACATATTCAGAAGTATAAAACATCTAAAAATGTTACACAGGCTCCTCGGCCCAGAAAAACTTCACGTAAAGAGGACTCTTTAATATACAGAGCCTCTGTCGAAGATCCTTTTAAGAGCTCCACCGTAATCCAGAGAGAAATTTCAGGAAAATATGGTATCAATGTGTCCAGCAGAACGATAAGAAGAAGACTTAATGAAAAAAATTTACGTGGATGCATTTCTCAGCATAAGCCACATGTTTCAAAAAAGAACATACAAGCTCGGTTGTCCTTTGCTCGTGAGCATTTGGAAAAGCCGTTAATTTTTTTGAAAAATGTCCTTTGGAGTGATGAATCTAAATTTTGTAGATTCGGATCGGATGGTAAGAGGTATGTATGGCATCCTCCGAACATGCAACATAATCCAAAGTACACCAGTAAAACAATAAAACACGGTGGGGGTAATGTGATGGTGTGGGCAGCATTTTCTGGGTATGGTGTTGGTCCTATAAAAAAGATTGATACGCGTATGGACCAGTATGTATACCAGAATATACTTCTAAATACAATGATACCTTATGCAGAGGACAACATGCCACTTAGGTGGCGATTTATGCATGATAATGATCCAAAACACACCTCACGCTTAGTGAGGTGTTGCTTGGAATCGAACAATATCGACGTGTTAAAATGGCCAGCCCAATCTCCGGATCTCAATCCTATTGAGAACCTTTGGAATGATGTGGAGCAGCATGTAATGAGAGAAAAGCCTAAAAATTTGGCCGATTTATGGAAAGAAGTAGAAAAAGCTTGGAATGATATTTCAGTAGATCGCTGTATGGCCCTTGTACACACAGAAAAATAACCCAATGTAAAATCAACATGAAAAAATGTTGATTTCAAGTCATTGTAAATTTTCGACAATATTTTGACTAAATGTATATTTAATATTGTTTCGTGTTGAATCAATATTAAAAAATGTTAATTTAATCTAAAAAGTAGTTGATTCGACATTATTCACTTTAAATAAAATTGTGCACATTTGATTTAACATTTTAAAATGTTAAAATAAAATTGTCCAATGTTGATTTTACAAAATGGGTTTTCATAGTAAAAACAAAAGTTTTAAAAGTAAAATCAACATTGGATCTAGTTAAAACAACATGGATCAATGTTAATTCAACATTATATTGACAATAAAATCAACATTTTAACATGTTAAAACAACATGTAACAATTTTAAATCTATTAACGAATTGTGAATAGCATGGTTTCATGTTGAATCAACTTTGCTTCATGTTAAATCAACTTTGCTTCATGTTAAAACAACATTTACATTTAAGTTTTTTTACACAAATTATAAATAACATTTGTTCAAGTTAAATTGATATTGGATCATGTTAAATCAACATTGGTTCATTTTAAATCAACATTGATTCATGTTAAATCGTCATTGCGTCATGTTGAATCAACATTATTCAATAATAAGAACAATGGGAATCCGATTGAAACAAAATTGTCGAATATTGAATTAACGTGAACAAATGTTGAAATGAAATGAAATCATGTTGAATTCTAAAAAAGTACCGCTATTTTGGAACATAAAAAACTTGTCATTCTTCAATTAGTACAGCTTCAATCAGTATCGTGCGTGTTGTATTATAAAAGCGTGGTTTCGCAATAAGTTAAATTCCATTTTTTAAATATAAAAATCTAATTATGTCTGTGCCAAAGAATAATAATGTTAATTTATCAAGTGTTGTACAATAAACAGTATCAATTGAAGAAAACATTAATTTCTTTAGTGACAAAGATGGTAATACTATATTAAACATTTCAGTTGTTCAGAATAGTGGCGAAAATTAGACGAGCTGCAGCAAAGTTTTAACTTAAATAAAGTAAAACCTTATTTGGCAAGTAAGTACCTGCATTTTATGTATTTTTTCGATAATTTGACAAATGGGAATAATATTTATTTATTTAGAAGCGGAATGGAAGACATAAAGAAAGCTAACAACCCCCTATTGGTATTAGTGCTTGTTTTCGAGAAAAACTGTTTAGTTGGAGAAAAAATGAGGTAAAAACATTTTTGATTGTACAAATATTTAGTTAAACATTAGTAAATGCTATTATTAACTTATCAGTATGGAATTGATGATGAAACATTGTCTGGTACGATTGCCGAAACAGTAGTTTCGGCCAAAATCATCTTTTCTGCATCAGTTGGAAGTTCTAAGTTATCTTAGGTAAAGTCTGGAATTGTTTTCTTAGTGCTTGTTACTAATAATTATTTTATTTTTAATAATTGTAAATTTTGTCAAAAGTTCATATTTTTGCATTATTTTCATTTCTATTTTCTATATAGATTAATATCGATTTCGAGCTGCTGCACCCAAATAAAAGCCATCTTCTCTTCAGTAAATGAAAAGGGTTTATGCAAAAAATAACAAACTATTACTATTAATATATAAAAGACAAATTCAAAGGATACTACTGAACAAAGTAATTATTATTATTATATACTCATTTTTTAAAAGTAATATTCTAAATCACCAACTTCTTTCCAGATTCATGAGATTATATACATACTATTCTACTAAATGCAGTTATTTTGCCAACGGAACGTTTTGCGGATAAACTTGGAAAGAATTCAAAGAAGATTTCTATACCAGATGCTAACGAGAGTTTTATTATACATCTTACTACTATATATGACTATGAAAAGGTAATATCAGAACTGTTCAACCTTTTATAATAGTTGTAGGACATAGTATTTATAATCTTCAAAATTTTTACGTGTATTTTGATAAAAATAAACTATTAAAAGTTGAATCTTTTTTAAAAAGTTTAAATATTTGCTTTAAAATAATACATTGTCTTTAGATTATCCAAAAGGTGGTCAAGGTCCATGGCTTTTTATACAAGAATACTTTTACGAAGTTAAACCTATTAGTGATAGCAAATTATCAGGCATTTACTCCTTGCTTAACTTTTTAAAAACTTAATTACTAATTTCAATATGTTGATTTGTTCTTTGTAATAAAAAAATTATATTTACAACATTATCAAATTATTCAATTTCTTAATTCAACTAGTACAATAAAGTGGAAGCAAGATAATTGTTCTCAAAAATCCCTATCTTATAAAATATCAAACCAAAATTTATTTTCTATATTATGAAGTTGAAATTCTTTATTTTTATGAACATTTTCAATCATATGCAGTAGGCAAATTATAAAATTAAATACTTTTAAAAGAACTCCAAGAATTTTCTATCCTACCTTTGCATCTTTTCACATTAATAATGATAAAATTTATATAAGAAATAAATGTTTGTAATAATTTAATTTTTACAAAATTATATATATGTATATATATGTCTGATATAATCATTTTATCTTTTTATAAATAAATATTTAAAATATATATTAATTAATGCTGTTTTTTATTTATAGCTATCTTCAATAACAAAAAAGTATTACGAATTATTACAAATTGTTAGACATTTTTCATGTTTTTGAAACATTTCTAATGAAAATTTGTAACAATTAGTAGTAATTTTTTGTTATAGAACAGACCTAATATTAGCGGAAAGTCAATATGGTTTTCATGTTATTTCAAAATTGAAATCATTTTGAATTAACATTGAAATTCATGTTGTTTTAACATGATTGCATGTTATTTCAACCTGAAAATCCATTTTAAAATAAAATGTTTTCATGTTATTTTAACATTTTTTCATGTTAAAACAACATCAAAACATTTCATTTTAACAGGACTACCACTTTGATTTGAAGGGTATTATTAGTTAATTCAACATGAAAATCATATTGATTCAACGTGAAATTCATGTTATTTTAACACTAAACAATGTTGATTTAAATGGATTCTTACAGTTATTTCAATATGATATCAATTTGATTCAACATGAGTAACAATGTTATTTCAACATGTTTTCTAGTTGTTTTAAAGTGAAAAAAATGTTATTTTTGGTTTATTGTAAAATCATGTTGAATTAACATGAAACACCTATGAAGCAAAATCATAGTTGAAAAATGTTGATTCAACCTTGTTTTCGGCGTTTTTACAATGATTTTTTTCTGTGTGTAGAAAGTATGCCAAGGAAACTAGCAGCTGTGATCAAAAATAAAGGGTATCCAACTAAGTACTAAGTTTTTAGTGAAATAAGTTTTTTTGTTTTGTTACTTTTTTAATATGAATAAACTTTTTTATTTTGTGCTAAAATACTGTCCAGTGTTTTTTTGAGGTTATTCTATTCTGGATAGAAAAACGCAAAATATATATAAAGGAATAATGCTGGACATGATGGGACGTGATCTTAGAAGGACAAGTAACACGCATGCAAAAGATATCATAAAAAAATTAAGAAATATAGGAAATATTTGCGTTTAAAAATAGCAAGTAGCTAGTGTGCTAACCTCATGGCCACCACTGTATATTCTGGATCCTTATAGATAGCGGAGTCGATTTAGCCATGTCCGTCTGTCTGTCTGTCTGTCTGTCCGTCTGTCTGTTGAAATCAATTTTCTGAAGACCCCAGATATCTTCGGGATCCAAATCTTGAATAATTCTGTAAGACATGCTTTCGAGAAGTTTGCTATTTAAAATCAGCAAAATCGGTCCACAAATGGCTGAGATATAAGGAAAAAACCAGGACAACCTCGATTTTTTACCTATTTTTTACCTATATCTGGATTACTACGTCATTAATATAGACAATATGGATATCTAATGATAGATATTTCAAAGACCTTTGCAACGACGTATATAAGACCATAGTAAGTTGGACCTACAATGGGTCAAAATCGGGAAAAAATTTTGAACCCGAATTTTTTTTCAACAAAAGTTTTTTTGGCTAAATATTAAAAAAAAAAAATTTAAATTTAAAAAAAAAGTTTTTTAAATTTAAAAAAAATTTAAAAAAAAAATCGAAAAAAAAAATTTTTTTCAAAAAATTAAAAAATAAACAACTGGAAAAAAAATTAATTTTGTTTACCTAAAAATATTTAAAATTTTTATTTTGAAGTATAGTGTGGTGAAGGGTATATAAGATTCGGCCCAGCCGAATATATCTCTCTTACTTGTTTTCATTATTCTTTGTATGTTTGGTTTTTACAAGAAAAAAAATTGTACAAAAAATAGTTTTTCTTTAAATGTATTGGTGTCTGCTCTTCCATAAGGAACTTTTGGGCACCCCTGATCTAGGGTATTCAATTAATCGGGTTTCTGGCTTAATCGGTTAATAGAGCAAATAATTAATCGGGGTTTAGATCTAATCGGTTAATAATCGGTTAACTTTAAATTATTCGATTAACCGAATAAATTCTATTTTAATTTTAAATTGAAGATAAAACCACGAATTTTGTGTACTTATTTAAGCATTTCAACAAAAAAATAATTATTAGGAACTAAATATGGTATTTTAGATCATTTTTATTTATAAATGTGAGTTTTTTTAGGATTAGTGTGATATTCTGAAATAATCTTTAAAAAAAAGAATAGGAAAGGTTTCCTTTTAATCGATTTTTCTTTGGTTTTAATAAAACTTAACTTGGACAAAATTCTCAGTTTTGTTAAGCATATAAAATCCTCCATTATACCATTGGAAAATTTCCTTGAGTTCTTTCGTTTATTATCATGTCTTTCTCCAACTCATTAGGACAAATTTCATCATGGAACATTCTAGGAAAATGTCATTTGCAAATTCTTTTATTTCAGTTTTTGATCTATATTTAAAAAACTATTGCTAGAAGGGAATGTTCATAAGATAAGTAATATAAAGTCAAAAAAAAAAAAAAAATAAAAAAAATTTAGGTTAATCGACACAAATTAATCACAAATGTTATTTGAAAATCGGCAATTTTAAATTATTCGAACAGTTAACCGACCAAAATTAATCGGTTAACCGATTAACGGTTAATCGATTGAATACCCTAGTTCCATCGGTTTAAATGTGCGAAAAAAAGTATAAAGACAAAGAATTGGAGGCATTACTCCATGAAGATTGTTATGAAACTCAACAGGAGCTTGCAAAATCATTGAGAGATACTCAAGCGGCAATTTCGAAACGTTTGCGAGCAGCAGGATTCATCCAAAAACAGAGAATTTGGATACCATACGAATTGAAGCCAAGAGACCTTGAACGACGATTTTGCATGTCCGAAATTATGCTTGAACGCTATAAAAGAAAATCATTTTTGCACCGAATTATTATGGATCCATTACGATAACTCGAAGCGTAAGATATCGTATGTGAAGTCCGGTCAACCAGCCAAATCGACACTGAATATCGATGGCGCTAAGGTAATGCTCTGTATCTGGTAGGACTAAAATGCCGCTATCTATCTATGAGCTGCTGAAATCTGGCCAGAACATGGAAAGCAACTGATTCGTTTGAAGCGAGCATTGGCCGAAAAACGTCCAGAATATGCGGCCAGGCATGAAACCGTTATATTCCATTCAGACAACGCTCGGCCACATGTTGCAATAAAAAATAAAAAGTATTTAGAATGAAGTGGTTGGGAAGTTTTGCCTCACCCGCCTTATAGTTCAGAACTTGCCCTGTCCGAATACTATTTGTTTCGATCGATGTAGAGCGCTTTCTCTGGGATAGGCTTTACTTCAGAACAGAGTATCTGAAATTGGCTTGATTCGTTCTTGGCTTCAAAAGATGATATATGTTGCCAGAAAGATGGGAAAAAGTTATAGCTAAAAAATGGCCAATACTTAGAATTAATTTATATTGTACAAATGTTTCAAAATAAAAAATAAAAATATGAAAATATTACGCAATTTTAAGTCATACACTCAATAATTTTTTTTTTTTTCGAAATTTAATTTTTAAAATTTTTTGAAAAATATAGCTATTTTAACGCTAAACTCGAAACATCAAATAAAATGTACTACTTCTAAACGTTATCCTATTTAGATTAAAATTTTATCATTTGATTTTTAGCCCTTAGAAGCACCAAAAAACCAAAAATGGTAATATAAGGGCCATCCCATTAACTGTTAAAGAGTCATGAGTCATTACTTTAAATTTGCAGAATTTGTGTTTATGCAAAATTAACTTGGCCTGGTTTAACAGTCTAATTTAGTACGTTACATTTCCAAAGATATATTTAATACATCATTTATTACATGTAATCTCTGTTTAAATTTTATATATGTAATTTACGTTTAACAAATATATGAAAATATAAGTATTTGACTGTGTCTGTTGGTTGGTGTGTGAATTTATATTTATTTTAGCTGTTTAAATGTGTTGATTACAAGACAAGTTTTAAATGTAATTTGAAATTATTTTTTTTTTTTTTTTTCTAAAAAAGTGATTTTATTTTGATTTTTGTATTTAAACTTGCTAGTTTTGGGGTTTAAATGTTTAGCTACTGCTAGTGTTTTTTTGCAGCTACTGCCGCTTAGATAATGTCACACGTTAAACACCAAAATATGCAGTTTTTGTTTATGTTTTGTTTCATTTTAGCTTTTGGCTGCTGCATTTAACCATGTTTCAACATAAACAATCTATGGTACATTTTGAGAAAAACCAAAAACAAAAAAAAAAATAATTTTTAAATTATTTTTTTTCTAGTTGGCTTTAAAATCTGTTATTGTTGGTTTATATTTTTGTAGAAATCAAAAATATATAAAGAAATATGTATCTATTTTTTGTTATTATTTAGTTTTGGTTTTTGGTGCCACGTAATTTAGCGTATCTCTGTTTTGGTGCTACCACGGTAGTATCCCATGATAATGTCATGTTATAACCCCTTGAGGCTGGTGTTTAGCCGTATTTTGTGTTGTGTTGTTCAATAGTTTTGTTTCTTTTTCTACTATTGCTGCTGCTGCTCTATTCAATGTTTAACAAATTTATAATTTTATTAAACATGAACCCAAAAATCAAACAAATAGTCTGTGACTCATGTTTTGCTTTAAATTTGCCATAAGATTTAAAGTCATTTTGATTTTCAATAAACTTTAAATGACAAATCCAGTAGTTTAGCCACTTTAAACTTGGTAAAAGAGAACTGAATTGTGAGGTCAAACAGTTTACATGTAATGTAAAACTAAAGGCAAATATATATACAGATTATTTCTTTAAAGATAAGATTTCGTAGATTGCTATAATCAAGAGCTAATTATTTAATTAAATATTGACTAGAAAAGGATAGAACACTATTACTGCTTTTAATTAATCTGTATTGAAATTCGTCATATTGATAGTCACACCTTGTTACTGTAGAGTTCGGTTTTAGATTAGCAGAAATCGAGTTTCGCCCAGTCTTGGGCATTCAGGCAAAATTTGGCGGAATACTAAGATTAGATTAAAGGGGACCTAGGCTCCTCGTTTTTTAAGAATCTTTTGTGTAGTCCAAGTTAATTTCACAATTGAAGCCTAAATTCGTGTTTGGTGAGAGGTTAAAAATGTCTCTTGGAGCCATTACGATACTGGCAAGAAACTTTGTTCTATATTTTTTTTTCTTCTTGGACCACCACTCAGTGGATGACCCCTACTGATGCAAAACATTGTGTTGGAAGTAGAAAAATAGGTTATTGGAGGGAGGAAAGAGGGAGTAGTGTTTGTGTTATATTTTAACTTTCTACATTAAAGATGACGGGAAACACTTCAGCGGACAGTTTGTTCACACATACAGACAAATGTTCCAATTTGCCTGTAGTGTGTTGTGCGGTCCACTGGCCAATCGACCACAAAGGGATGTGTTCTTGATGAAAAAGGTATATAATGTAAAAATCTGTGGGTATCAGGAACAAGTTCCTTAATTTCATTAGAACACATTCAATTGTAAAGGGTGATTCATCGTGAGGTTTGATTTTGATATCAAACTGCTTTGTTATTTTTGTTCAGTATCGTTTGGCAAGTCATAATGACAAGACTGCCACCACAACAGCGTCTCCAAATTGTTCTGCTGTATTACGAAGAGCAGCGTTCTGTGAGAAATGTTTTTCGTGCGATTCGAGGAACTTACGGTGCGCATAATCAACCTACTGCAACCACTATTGGCAACAACATTCGCAAACTTGAGACCCAGTTTACATTAGTGGATGATACTCGACCAATTAGACCACCTCTAGCACGAAGTTAAGTGTTTATGTGCTGGAGGAATCATTGGTCAATATTTCCTAAAAAATTAGGAAAATCAGAATGTTACCGTCAATGGTAACCATTATCGCACCATGCTTACGAACTATGTGCTTCCTGAAATTCAAGCGCATGGTCACGGTGAGCTCTAGTTTCAACACGACGGCGCTACGACCCATACAATGCGTGTAACAATGACCTTGTTATACTTTTTTATATACCGTTTTGTTACGGTATATTGATCAAGTAGATAGTGCGATATCACACCTTTGAACTACTTTCTCTGGGGATATATAAAGTCTGAGGTTTTCAGGAATAAGCCAGCTACGATCAACACGTTGGAAGCCAACATTGCTCGTGTTATTCGCGAGATACCAGTCGCTATGATCGAACGAGTCGCCCATAATTATACCTTCCAAATGGAACACCTTAAACGTAGTCATGGGCAACATTTACATGATATCATTTTCAAACTATAAACGCCATAAACTGTTCTTTTAACCGAAAATAAGATTGTTAAGTTCACTTTCAAATTTATGTGTTTTATTTTACATTATAAATCAAACCTCAGGATGAATCACCCACTACTACCCATGAAATGCAGTACACATTGAGTCGGTGCTCTAGAGTCTACTATTACCAATAATCAGCTCTGTACGCGGTCGAGAAGCTCTAAAGTGAGGATATTAGATAGAGTTAAGTAATTCCTACACTGTTTTAGAAAACAGAGACACTTGAGTGCTTCTTTCGACACTTGAAAAATGTGTTTAGACCAGCGGACTTCACATTGTGTTCTCATACCCAGAATATCAAGAGTGTCTGATTCCACAATATTTACATCACCCATAAATACAGATGAAGCGACATGGTCTATCGGTCGTGTTTGTGTCAACATGCAACACTGAGTATTGCGAGCGTTGAAAGCGACGACCCCATTGTCACAAGGTTCCTTGGGCATGGATAAGCATCTTGGTGAGCTCCACACCTTGATGTTATGCCTCAAGGGGAAATATGGAGCGAAACCGGGGCTCCAAGGTGCACGGACCTCATTCCTGGTAAGAATTTAATTTATTAAATTCGCAGCTAACTAGAGTCTTATCTAGTATAGCGGGGATCCTACAGCCCAAGGACTTCGGTCCTGTAGGACCATTGGTGAGGTCACTTCGGTGAGTACGCTAGTGGTTGTGGTTGAAACCCAAATCAGGGAGAAGATCGTTGGTTAAAGGACTGATATTTGGGCTAGTGCTAAATTTCGGACTACCAAATGTATCTTACTAGGTGCTGTTGCTGACTCAACAGAGCCATTGAAAGTAGCAGATACCAACTAGCGTTTGAGCTCAGGAAACGTATTGAGGCAGTAGCATTCGTGATGTACTGGTCGTTGGAGTTGGTTCTCTGTCGAGGTCAAAAGTGTGTGATATCAGTACACTCACTTTGACTTTTATCGGCTGGGAACTTTTGAAGTCAGAGACCATACATTGGACTGGATTACCAGGCCGGATGTTGCAGCTTTGATAATTGTCCTGGGCTGGTCAGTTGGCTAGCTAGCTATGGATGGCAGGGATTAGATAGCCCGAGCTCTCGAGCAAGGGGATTGTGCATTGATCTGTGCAATCATTGTACAAGAAGTTGCCAATTGAGTGTACCTTGCAAGTCATTAAATGGCGGTGATAGACGCATCGTTTCTATCCGGTGTTAAGATCACCGTTTGGGTTTAAGCCTTTGCGGCAGGCACCCACGTAAATCTTAGACACTCTGTCACAAGGTTCCGATTAAGGGAATCATATATATTTTGCTTCATTTCCCCAATCTCCGACAGGCTTGGTCTGTAATTTAATGAATATGAATGGAAAATGTTGCAGTCATCTGCAAAATATAATATATATGTTTGAAAGTTTGACGTAGAAGGTCGTTTAGAAAACTAAGGAATAGAGTAGGTGAAAGAACGGAGCCTTACGGTACTTATGCATTTATCTAATCTCTGAGTAAGCTGAGTGAGCTCGATGTAAATCGAGAGATGTTAATACCGACACCAAGAGCGATAAGAATAAGACACAGTTTCGTCGCAACATTACTCAAAGGGTATTTCAGACCTCATTACAAAACACTTTATCTATCTGAACCCAAATATGGCTCCAAGCATTCAGCCCAGTGGCGAACAAACTCCGACTCAAGCCAGCAACCGTAATTTTCCTTAGCTTGTTATAAAGATATGGCAAAGAACGGCTCGGACTTCTCAAATATGTTTAAAGGCTTCCTATTGACAAAACTAATTGGATTGTTCGTTCCCAGAATGACATTCATGACATTCTCAGAAATGTGGAAACTGGGCGGGTATTTGTGATAGACATTGTGGCCATCCCCATGGGTAAATATCCATCAAACTCACAGAAGAAGTATTCTTGTGATGTGGCATATTCTGGCTTCGGCTATTAACGCGAGGAGTGAAGACTGGATATCCGACATCACTCTCTATAAAACCCAAAGGTGCTGTAAATTTCCACCTAAATTATAGAGAAATACTTACCCATAGGAATGACCACAATTTGGACCAGGCATTTACTGCAATACTTCCGTATGTGTTGGGCACTTGATCATTCAACAAGATCCAGTGGACTATCTTGTTACTCAAAGGTCTTGTGCAATACTAAAATCAGAGTCCTACAATCTGGTTACCGTCCTTACAGTAGGCCAAGGCGAATTTATACACAAGGTGGTGTCAGTTGCGAATTCAGGCAAATACGAGCGAATTCATTATTTTTGGAGTTTGAGATTCGAAACAACTCTCTCATTGCTCCGAATGTCAAACTCCATATATCCAAAATTAATGAATTCGCTCGTATTTGCCTAAATTCGCCACTGACACCTTGTATATAAATTCGCCTTGCTGCAGGCTATCACCGGTAAGCGAATTGCTGACTTGCAAGCCTCATTCTTTACCAAGGTACAAAGCTGGAATGTGCAGCGCCCATGGCATAAGTAGAACGGGTACTCAAAGAGAAATGTAGCGACAAATCTTATCCAATAAAGTCCTAGCAGTGAACTGTTTCAACTTTTGCAAACACACAAAGACGCCGTTGATCAATATGGACTAGATCATACTAGGTTTTTGACCTCATGTCTTCTCAATATCCATTGGCAGATATATAGTGCCTAATGGGCTCCCTAATAGTAGTGAACTTGATTCCACTTGATGTTCTTGTCATAGATAATCCAAAGGAAATTAACTTCTCCAGAGAATTAAGTGATTCAAGATCAGCTTAGTAAGTCGGAGAGATATGTGTGTTGTAAATGGCACACGGATTGTCTTGGATGAGTTGATGGTCAGATCTCTTAGCAAAAGTAGAAGGGACTTTTTAAGCCCCAATGAAAGTTATGCACAAGAAGCGATAAATCTTATGTAGTAAAGACCTAGCAGTGAACTGTTGAAACTTTAAACACCACACAAAGTCGATATCAGTTAGATCATACTAGGTTTAAGAACTCATTTCCTGCGAAAGAGCCGTAGGGCTGGCAAACATAAATTGCCTTAATGGGCCCTGTAATAGTGCTGGACTTGACTCCAGTTTTATCAAACAATCTCTAAAGGAAATTAACTTCTCCACAGAACTGAAAAATTGAAGATCGTCTCAATAAGTCTTAGGGACATGCATATTAGCGGTATTCAAAATCTCGTGCATTTGTATTGCAACTTCATGCAATGGTGTATTTCTGTATATTTTGTTAGTGTAAAGTAAAAATGTAATGCATATACAATGATGCAGGGCCATTTGCACAAGGTTGTGAACTCAGCTACTGTAAATGGCACAAGGATTGTCTTGATCGGCTGTCATTCCAAAGTTTCTATACAAATTTAAATAATCATTAAAATTGTTCCTAATTTCCTTTGTATATTAAAGCCATTTATCTATCTTAATGTTCATTATTTATTCCTCTTTTTAACAAACAAACAATATCTATTTTAGCCCACATTTCAAGTACGTTGTCATTATTACAAGTGATCGAGGCCAATTATAATTTCATTTTGTTATGCTTTATTGTATTTTAGCCTACTTCTACATTTCTAATATTCTATTATCATATTTACATAGATATTTGTTAGATTGCATTGTTTTGTACATATAATTTTTTTTTTTAATTTTTTTTTAATTTAATTTCATTATTATGTCGCTTTAGTTGTGATGTGAACACAACAGCGACAAAACGTAGCAAAATAGATTTTCATATTCAAACATTTGTCAGTTTGACATGAAAATTATGCTTTTAAAAACTTTTATAATAAAGTTATGCGGTCATGAAGTCATGCGCCAATAATTGTTAGCTTTAAAGTTTGTTTTTTTTTTCGCTTTTTTTTTCTCTACAAATTATTTATTGTATGAGGTATATACACTGTGAATACACTACCAGTTGAAGCAAATATTACAACAATACAAGTTAAGAGAGCTCTCCACAAATTTTGAATTAAATGTTGACGGGTAAATACACGAATAGTTGAGTGTGTATGTCAAGAACCCAGTGGGAAATTAAAACAGTTGGTCATTGTCTTCAACGATTTAAATAAAAGGTGAAAGAAGACTTTGTTAAAGAAAATATAAGCGGAAATTAATCTTCTATTACAAATAATTACAAAACAGCTATATAAACTTTAACTGCAATATATATGATATGATGCTGCTTATGTCGCACGTTAGAGGAAAACTTCTTAAAACAAGGTATTTTAAAAACATATTTGTTAACGCTGAAAAAGAATTTCTCTATATTACAAATATATTGGGTGTATGTGTAAAAAATGTGGAATTTTTTCAAATTTTTAGTTTTTTTTTGGAAACTTTTGCCCAAAACAAATTTATTCAAAGTATTGGTAATTGTCAGCTATGACCTTTTCCAATCTTTCTGGCAACATGGCGAAGTCTATTAGATCCTAGAAAAATTCCTGATCTAATAGACTTCGCCATATTTAGAAATATTAGTCGAAATACAGTATCCACAGAAATATCCTATGATCTATCTTCTGACCATTCCCCTGTTATTATTACTTATTGCGAGAGACCCAACAACCCAAGATTTCCTAAGGACTCTTTGTGTTTTAAGACAAATTGGCTAAAATATAGGAAATATATCAGCAGTCATATCCACACAAATCCTAATATACAGTGTGAGGAAGACATAAATAAAACCGTCAATGAATTCACGTCATTGATAATTTCGGCTCTGGAACACTCTAGGTGCCAAATCCCTCCAAAAATTAATACGCCTATTTCAAATTCGGATATTGAAAGACTTCTTCTCGAAAAGAGAAGACTCAGAAGAGACTGGCAACATAATAGGTGATCTGCAAAGCAGAGGCTGTCCACAGCACTACGAAAACTGAAAAGAGCCCTTCATTTAGAAGAGGATCGTATAAACAAAAATTATATTAAAAGTTTGACGAGCACAAAATACACAAATTTCTCTCTTTGAAAGGCAACGAGGAACATTAAGCTACCGGTAGAGGCACAAAGCGCTTTAAGAAAAGCTGACGGAACCAGGGCACGAAGTAACAGTATTTGCTGAACATTTAAGTGAAGTATTTTAACCTAACTCCACGGCAAATGAGTTCGAGCTCGAAGAATTGCTGGTTTCAACAATGGCTAATGCAGCCCAATTCGATATTGGTCCTGAGGATGTTAATAGAGTAATTAAAAATAAATTGAACTTGAAAAAATCACCGGGATATGCTTTAATAACTCCATCATTCATTAAGAACCTACCAAATGTGGCAATAATTGTGCTTTCTATATTGTTTAAAGCGATCTTGAAACTTGGAATTTATCCAAAAAATTGGAAAATTTCTCAAATAATAATGATACCGAAACCGGGTAAAGATTTAACCCTGCCATCTTCTTATAGACCTATTAGCCAACTCCCTTGTATTGTTCTGCCGTCTCTTTAGATGTTGCCCAAGCTTTTGACAAGGTATGGCATTAAGGTCTAGTACATAAAATCAAATGTTTACTACCACTAGGTACTCAAAAATTGCTGGAGTCTTATCTATCGAATAGACTTTTCAGAGTTAAGTTCAATGATTATGTGACGAGAGAATACATGATTAGAGCTGGCGTTCCACAGGGAAGTGTACTAGGCCCTATGTTATATTTAATTTACACCTCTGACTTGCCTACGTGCGATAAATTAACAATCTCTACATATGCGGATGATACCGCCATTATTTGTTCACACGAAAACCCAATCATAGCATCTAGTCAACTGCAAAATTATTTCGTACGTGTGGAGACATGGTTGACAAACTGGCGAATAAAGGTGAATGAGCTGAAAAGTAAACATGTTACGTTCGCTCTAAGGGGAGGAAATTGCCCACCTGTCACACTCAACAACGTTAAAATACCGCAGTCTGATTATGTCACCTACCTTGGTATTCATCTTGATAGACGGCTTACTTGGCGCCGTCACATAAAAACCAAGAGACTTCATATGTAGCTAAAAGCCTCTAGCTTTCATTGGTTAATCAGTGATCAATCAAAATTAAGCCTTGAATATAAAGTCATCCCGTATAAGACCGTTTTAAAACCAATTTGTACGTATGGAACTCAATTATGGGGAATGGCTAGCAACAACAGTATTGATCTTATACAGAGGGCCCAATCTAAAATTCTTAGGACCATGACGGGAGCACCATAGTATTATAAGAAATGAAAACATCCACAGGAACTTAGAAGTGACATTGGTAAAGAAAGAGTTCAAGAAAGTCCGTGAGAAATATATTGTTAAGATGCAAAACCATCCCAATACGCTTGCAAGACAACTTGTGCAGATCCAAACCGGATCCAGCCTCCGTAGAACTGATCTACCACCCCGCTAAGATGAGTGCCAGTTAATAATTGAGGCTCTCTTGTTGGAGAGCAACTAGTTTTAATTTTAGTTATAAGAGTCATAAAAGTCAGATTCATTAAATTAATAAAAGCGTAAAAAAAACCCGTTTGAAACCAAGAACGAATCTGGCCAATATTGGATACTCTGTTTCAAAGTGAAGCGTATCCCATATAGAGCGTTCTGCATCGATCGACACAGATAGTATTCAGACGGAGAACGGTCTATATTAAAAACGGTTTCATGTCTGGTCGCATATTCTGAGCATAAAATGAACCAATGCTCGCTTCGAACGAATCAGTTGTATTCGTGATGGTCTGGGCAGATCTCAGCAGCTCATTATAGATAGGATAATTTTGCGGCGAGAAGCTCCAAAATAGAGAGCATTACCTTAGCTTCACATATGATATCTTACGCTTCGAGTTATCGTAACGGATCCATTTTTCATCGCAACTAATGAATCGGAGAAAATATGATTTTCTTTTATAGCGTTCAAACATCATTTCTGAAATGCAAAATCGTCTCTCAAGGTCTCTCGGTTACAATTCGTATGGTACCCAATTTTTCTGCTTTTGAATGAATCCTGCTGCACGCAAGAGTTTTTAAATTGCTGCTTGAGTAGCCCCCAATGATTTTGCAAGCTCTTGTTGTTCCTGTTCTTCAAACTTTTTTGGCTAGCCTGGGCGATCTATGTCTTCCTTGTCAACATCACTACTTTGGAAAAGAACAAACCATCTCTCGCACATTGAAACCGATGGATTATATTCACCATAAGCTTTGGTGAGCAATCGGTGAGCTTCAGCGGCAATTTTTTGCAAATTAAAGAAGTAAAGCAAAACTTGCCGCATATGACACTTTGCTGGTACAAAATTCGACATTTTAGAATGACATATAAGTCATTTTGTTTTGTAAACTTCCTGTTTACTTGGGGGACAACGGAATATGGAGTTTCTGGATACCTTACTGGGGAATTTTCACTGCAATTCTGTCATAACAGAGCTGGTTATGTGACAAGGTGCACCATTTTGTAGTTCTGTAAAGAACAACTCTTTCAATATCTTTAAGTAACGGTATCCTTTAGTACAACCGTTTTCTTGAAAAAATACCCGACCATGCAGCATGATGGAACCGCACACCATACTTTTACTCGAGCTGGAAACAGTGCCTTCCGTCTCATGAAGTATCTGTGGGTTAGAGATTTAACAGCACATTTTTGAAAAAGTTGTTAATGATTTGCTTGAGATATTGTAAAGGATTTATTAAAGCGACAATGTTCTTTTATCAAGTATGTCATTTATGTCGTCTTCGATCAAGTTTGTTTATGACAAGATTTTGGCAACGCTTTATCTTTAGTGTTTTGCAGATCGTGTCCTTTTTGAAATAAATTGAATAATTCTATTAATAATTGTTTTCCGGGCCAAGATTTTCTTTGTATCTGATATGGGCAACCTTCATCTGGTACAAATCTACCAAGATATTGGCAACGCGGACTCTTCCCCCCTGCTGATGTCATACGAATATACACTGATGGCTCTAACAGGGGTAATAGGGTTGGTGGAGGTTTCTATATTGAAAACTTTGGGATAAAATCCTACTTTAAGCTACCTAACTTCTGTACTGTTTTTCAGGCGGAAATTACTGCTATTAAACTTGCATCCAACTGGCTGAGGTATTATCGAATATCTGTTGATATATGTATGTTTACTGACAGCAAGGCTGCCGTAAACGGAATAGCGGATGTCTTTACGACATCTAGGTTAACCGAGGAATGCCGGATATCCCTAAATAAGACAGCGAGACATTCTAGGATAACGCTTATATGGGTCCCTGGACACGATGGAAATCAGGGTAATTGTATAGCAGATGATCTGGCCAAAAGGGGTGCGATGATGAGTGAGGAGGCGATCGATCCCTTTTCTGGTATTTCCCTTGTTAAATGCAAGATGGCTGTTCAGCAGAAACTACTTATATGAGAATGCACAAAACAGGTGGACTAATGAACCTTCCTGTGCTACAGCGAGGTCGACTTGGCCCGTATATGATGCCAGCAGGACGAGTCTACTTATAGATTACAGTCGTGAGCAAATAAGGCTAATTGTCTCCTTTATTACAGGACACTGTTTAATAATGAAGAAGAGGAGGAGACTGTGTATCACCTTTTCTGCCAATGTCCGGCTCTGACAAACCTGAGGGAACGCATCCTCGGATTTCCATTCCTATCATGTTTGGACAAGCTATCAAGGATGAATCTGACACGAATCTATTCCTTCATCCGGGAATCTGGCTGGTTTAATTTGGAGTCAACGGAAGTACTGTAAATACCCTGATGTCTACACCTTGGGTATCACAATGGGATCAGATCTGAATGGACCCAAGTTAGCTGCTTGAGGAGCGGCTGCCCATAGAACTTAACCTAACCTTGATGGCGTCCCTATGAACTTCGTTCAATTCAGTGTTCCTGCACATGCACTTGCATGTTCTCCATGTATTATCGAAGGTCAGCCCTACATGCCATTGAAGAGACTCCAGCTGTATGTTGCCATAGCTAGGATGACCCCTCTAATAACTTTGTCACCTTGACTGGAATGATAGTTGGTCTTTAAGGCAGTATTTTGGCAGCTTTGAATATTTTTCCAATCAGTATCACTCAACGAAATTGAACTCACTGGATCAGCGTTATTGACCACTAACTAATCACCAAGTGCTATCGTCAAACGCTTTGAGAACCTTGTTTCTAGTTCGTTATTAGTGTGTGAATGCAGTATCATGAACTGAGGAAGTAAAAAGGCTGTTAAAGGTGACCGCCAAAATTGTTGGTTGGTTCACAGTCGGAGTTTGGACCTTTGACTTTACCTCCTTGGTCCAGGTAGTAAAGAGTGTAGCTGAAAGCTTTGCCAGCGATACAGTGTTTGCTTTGGTATTTTCTTACATCAGTAATCGGCACTCGTAGCCATCAGGGCCATGAATGTAAGCGAAACTCCTTAAAATTATCAAAGGACAAATAAATTAGAGATTGTGCCTGATAGTTGCAATATCCTCAGAGTAACCAAAGAATTCTCCCACAGTTTTCTCTAATAAAATCGCAGAATTATGTAAAACATTTAATCAAATTCATTCATTAAATTTCCAATTGGGTCTTCAAACTATTGGAAGTAGAAGTTGAATTTGAAATAGAAAATAAAACGAAAATACACGCAAGTCTCCAGTATAAATTCGAATGCAACCGAATACAAGTACAATGGATATGAAACGAAATGAAGAAACCTACAACTACATTTGAACACTCGCACATCTAATAAATAATATTACAAAGAAGAAGAGAAAAAAAAAACATATTTAAATGAATGATGGAATGAGTGACTAAATGAATGTAAATGTAATGCAATGCAATGTAAAGGTAACTAGTTTTTACGTGTGTAAATATATGAACTTCGTAGGTACATATAACCAGTGGTTACAGTGTGGCTCAAAACACAATTTTGTAGTTGAATAAAGAGAACTTTTTTTAAGTTGTATGAAATTGTAGACTTTCTGTCAATAGTTGTCCTTGAATAGACATGCATACTATTGTTTACGAAATGCTTTTTTATGTTATATTTTGTATTCCAAATTGGCACAATGTAAATCAGTTGTCGGCACAAACTGAACATACCACATTAGTAAATGTTTTGTATTTTCTGATTCTGTTCTTCATTCACAATCTTCAATTTGTTTCACTGTAAATGAATTTGGCTCATATTAGATTGAGTACGGCCCATTGGTGGCTATGAGAGTCGAGCACTGCTGTAAATTGATGTAAAGCCTTAGTGAACTTGTTGATTGAAACAGTCTAGATTATATTAAAGAGGGCTAAGCATCTTGATCCAAAAAATCGTGTGTGAAACTCAAAATCCCCTGTGATGCGATATTAAAAACATTCCTTAGAGTCAATATACCACCTCCTGGAAACTTCATTCATCATGAACCCAATGTTTGCTTAAATTAAAAAAAAATGCAAAATTTTGCTTAACAAGTTTTGCCTGACACTTTCTAGGTGTATCGTAATCGTTACGTACTTTATGCTAATGAGGTCAGTCGTAAAGTAATTGCATTAATAGATTTATTTAGACAAATAAAAACGAATACACAGCCATACACGCAAACACTCATATAAAACAGTTCATCAATAGTACACGAGTATATACAGACATTCATTCATTCATTCATCATATAGATAAAGTGCTGGCTGGGTCTACGAGTACTTAGTTTATTAAGATTTCCATCAACTGTAAGTTTGTAAAACAAAAAAAAAAAAAAAAAACAAAAAAAAAAAGGGTGAGTGGCGAGAATTCACAGTGCATTAAAACTATATATGTGTTTTATTGTTACGCCTTGTAATTCTCATTTGGTTTAAGAAAACGCATTTCGAAAAATTGCATGCTTTATGGCTTTCAATGTCGTAAAGACAGACACTGAACAGATAGACAGACGCTTCATTAAATAGAAATACAGGTAGTTAGAATAATGGTTTGAGAAATATTTAGTTTTTAAGACTTGACCACATTTCAGTAATGAGCACTTGTAAGTCTAAACATTTTTTAGAGTTATTGGGTTAGATTTTTTAGTTTTTCAGAATTTATTCCAGTTTCGATTTTAACGTGTTAAAATCATATAATTTTTGCTAGATTTTAATTAAATAAAATAAACAGTTTTTCTTTAGATTTTTAAATTCTGATTTAATCATAAGGTTATGTATGGAACAGCACATCATGAAAATGGCCTTCACAGCATTGCTAGCACTTTGCATAAATGTTGATGTATCTTTGAATTTCCTCCTTCAATGAACGGGAGGACCTTTGACTTCAAAAAAATCCAATGGTTACTTGATCTAGGGAACCAATACTGATCACCGAAACGAGAGAGTACACGACGAGGAAATGTCTCATGCAGTAGTTGAATAAATATTGGGGTGTATGACATGTTGCACCCTCTTGTTTAAACCACATTAATTTAGCCAGGAAGAACTCTGCGAGATATCGAGCAGCAGCTTGACCAGCCTTCATTACATTGATGTATGGTACAATGATGCCTTCAGTCCAAAACAGGGACACCATGTAAATGCATTTGCTTTTCGCAAATCAGATGTGGCTTCACTGAAAAACACATGAAGAACTTTTGACGAATAACATGTTGAAAGTGTGCTTATTCGCTTAAGATGCGTGCTCATTATTTTTGAAATATTGTTCAACTATGAACTCATGATGTTCTCTGGTGTAATGCTCAATTTTTTGCTAACC
This sequence comes from Calliphora vomitoria, assembly GCA_942486065.2. Taxonomy (NCBI): domain Eukaryota; kingdom Metazoa; phylum Arthropoda; class Insecta; order Diptera; family Calliphoridae; genus Calliphora; species Calliphora vomitoria. The sequence continues at coordinate 16,914,641 of OW818031.2, read as the reverse complement.
GTAAACTGTCAGCTGTCAAAAAATATTTTGCAAACAAATATTTGTTCAAATCTTTTTTTAATTCAGAACATATGGAAGTAGAGTGCGAATTTCGACCATCCCCCACCACTAGAATTGTTCTATATATTGTAGAAACACGTTGTGTAAAATGTTATGATGATACACGCAGAAAAAGAATATATTTGTGCATGTTTACTGTGACCATTTCAACATTTTTAACAATTTATAGTCACAGTAACTATTTATATGATTGTGGTAACAATAATATGGTTAATTTACGATTCACATGATTGTATCAACCATATATGTATATGGTTATAGTAAACAAGTATGTGTTTGCGACAACCATTTATATGATGAAGGACTTACCATATTATGTTGCTCTCGGCTTATGGATATCATACTCTGAGAGCAACATATTATGATAAAATTATTCATCATAAAAATGGTTGTCACAAACATATACTTGTTTACTGCAACCATATATATGCTTGACACAACCACATTAATCGTAAGATAACCATATTATTGTTACCACAATCATATAAATAGTTACTGTGACTATAATATTGTTAAAATTGTTGAAATGATTACAGTAAACATGCACAAATGTTGAAATGGTTACATTAAACATGCACAACTATATTTTCTTTCTCGATATAGGATAACGTTGGCGTATTTACTGAAGTTTTGTGGTGCATTTACAAGGGGAAAAATAATGACTTTTGCAATTCAATTCAAAAGAATCATAATGTGTACGTAAAAGACAAAATTTTGTTAAAAAATTTTTATGTTACTAAAAAACTCCACTTAAACTGGAAATTAACATATTTTGAGAAATATTAAAAAAATATTTTCTTGTATATAAGTTTTTGTCTTCGATTTTTGAAAAAAAACGAATTTTTAGGCCATATTTTGGTGAATCAACCCAATTTCCTTACTGTTATGAATTTTAAGTAAAACCTATTCAGAATATTATAGTCCAGATAATTTAAACTATACTCTCAAAGTTTTACTAAAATCGGAAAACACTAACCCTTAAAACGTGAAGGTCAAAGGTCAAATTTTTAAATTTTTGGAATTTCTAATGGATTTGAGAAAAATATAACAGAAGTCCATCATTTACAATAACAGCACAAAAATGGAAATCAACCTTTAATAGCACTGTATGTAAGTACTTACCTGGCAAAAAATTGCGAAAAATCATTTTTTTTTTTTAATTTTGAATTTTAAATGCTTAAAATAACATTTGACTCAGTACTGATTTTTAAACAATTAATTTTATTAAAAACTTATACCATTCTTATTAATCAACGAAAAAAAAATCTTCAACCTAATTTGGATCCACTATGTATAAGTCAAAACCTAGACTACCATAGGTACTAAAAATTAAATGTTAATTTAAAAATGCGAATATCTCGTAAAATATAAGAGAGAGGTCTACATTTGTAGACCTCAACTATCCGTATATAGTGCAATATTTCGAATCGGATAAATAAAAAGAAAATTGGGATCCTTTTAAATTTAGAAAATAGATGACTCTGCTCTAAAGTATTTTCGAATATCTAAATTCAAAACTTAAACACAACCATATCTCTTCTATACGCAGAGAGAAAAAACATCGTTGTGGTAAACTAAATTTAAGAGGAACATATGATTGTAGTCCACACATATTATAATCATTATTAATACCATAAAATATCATAAGATAATATAAAGTCGTAATATCAATGTAATACATGATCATAATATGTTCTGAAATAATCATATTATGATTGAAAGCGATCGTAATATAACCCAACGAAATAATGTTAGATCCAAGAGAATCATATTTATCGTATTATCATTAAAATTATTATTGGAAAAATTTAACATTAATATGTTTTAGTTCAATGTGTTCACTGAAATTTATTATTGTTCGCTTTAGGAAAGCTAAGATATACAAATGAGAATTATAGATACTCAAACTGTATTTGTAACAAGTAAGAGAGATATATTCGGCTGGGCCGAATCTTATATACCCTTCACCAAACTATACTTCAAAATAAAAATTTTAAATATTTTTAGGTAAACAAAATTTATTTTTTTTTTATTTTGTCTATATTAATGACTTAGTAATCCAGATATAGGTCAAAAAATAGGTAAAAAATCGAGGTTGCCCTGGTTTTTTCCTTATATCTCAGCCATTTGTGAACCGATTTTGCTGATTTTAAATAGCAAACTTCTCGAAAGCATGTCTGACAGAATTACTGAAGATTTTGATCCCGAAGATATCTGGGGTCTTCAGAAAATTGATTTCAACAGACAGACAGACGGACATGGCTTAATCGACTCCGCTATCTATAAGGATCCAGAATATATATACTTTATAGGGTCGGAAAATTATATTGTGGAAATTACAAACGGAATGACAAATTTATATATACCCTTCTCACGAAGGTGAAGGGTATACAAATATCATAGTTTAGCAAACAAATTCTACAAAATACTACTTAAAGTAAACATAGTTTGTTTGCATCTCAAATATACTCGTATTATCAGTACGCATATAGAAACTTAACATTTAATGGTTATTTGTATGTTTAAATGGTTGTACATAATACTTATAGGCCCTTATTTTGTAAATCACGTCATGTGGAAAGCAAAAACAAAATTTAAAAAATTAAATTTTGGTGCGTTTGTTCTGTTCAGAAATTGTATATAAAACAAAAACAAATTTTTAAAATTTTTGAAATTTTGTTTTTGTTTTCCACATTTCAAAATTAGGGCCATAATATATTTAACATTCATTAGTTACTTGAAAAATAATAATGTTTCGGTGAACCATATGACCATACAAATGTTTACAATAGCTTAAATATTGTTGAAATTAAATTAAAATAACAATTAATTGTGTACCACAATAATATATTGTCACAAAGAATACAGTATAGTTGTCGTAACTATGACGAACAATATTTTGGACAGTCGTGCGAAGTTTTATTCATATAGGTTTATCGTTAAAAATTATAGAAATATTTCCACTTTCCTGTTGGGAAAGCCATTATTTTTATTTTCAAACGTTTATATTTAAAATAGATTTTGTTTTTAAATCATTCTTAATTACACTGGGATCAAACACATATTTTTGTCTGACATGGTTAAACAAATTATATTATGGTTCGTATTTGACCATAATATTACAAATGTGAAGCATTCAAAAATATAATAATATGCTGCTAATTAACCATAATTTAATACCTTGCTAATCTTATTTTAATAGGGTTGAAAGATCATATTATAATAGACCGCAACCACAATATGATAATGCCCAACCGTACTATGATTCAGCCTCAACCATAATAAAGCTGTGTAAAAACATACTGGTTGCAGTTCAACCATATTATGGTTGAACCCAACCATATTATGATTCCAGCTCTATCATATCCACATGACCATATTATATAATGGAGTATTTGTGATCATGTCATGATTATATATACATGTAAAAATATTTTTAATAGTTATGTTAATTTTGCTGTAATTATAATTTTAGCATGCATTCTATATATTGCCAACCATATAGCGACAAACATCCCAGCAGTTCGAGGAGACTGTCCCGATTTTGTGATTTTACCTAACATTTAGGGTGACGAGTATTTACATACTACATTACATGTGTATATCCCAATCAGGGGGCATATTTAGCCTATTTTATTATAATGAGACTGTCTGATAGCTGGTCCAAAGTACACATTACATTCACATGCCGGTTACATAAAGGAAGTTACCTTACTAGCTACCTAACTGGTTACTTAATCAGCTACATAACTAGTTATTTTACCATGTACGAATGCCAATTGACCTCATATAGTCAGTTAGAAAGACATCTCATAGACAATCCAATAACCGATTGCTTGTAAACAAACCTTCCTCCGACAACTCTCCAATAGATTACATCTGGGAGGTAAAATAACTACATTTTAAAGTGCAGTTCAAAAAAAGTGTAAAGTGACTATACTCTATGTTACTTAGAGACAGTAAAGTGACAATCGACTTCACGCTAGTTTACATGGGCTGTCAGTATATTTAGGCAAAAATAAAATAATCTGTATGAGAATTACGAATTGCTCACAAAACAGTGCAATACAAAATAAACGACTAAAGTGACTACATTCCAGATTACATGGAGGCACTTAAGTGACGATTGTCTTCCAACTCGATTAATAGCATGTATAAGGTGGCTACTTGCTTAACTGCTAGGACAGGCGCGGATCCAGGGGGTGGGGGAAAGTAAATCCCCCATCCAAAACCGATAGGCTCTAACATAAACAAGTAAGAGAGCAATATTCGGTTGTGCCGAATCTTTTATACCTTTCACCAAATTATACTTTAAATTACAAATTTTAAATATTTTTAGGTAAACAAAATTAATTTTTTTTTTCCAAATTGTTTTTCAAAATTTAAAAAATGTTTTTTTTCATAATTGTTTTCATTTTTTTTTTTAATTTTTTTCAAAATTTTTTGTTAAATTTTTTGTTAAATTTTTTTTCAAAATTTTTTGTTAAATTTTTTTTTTTTTTAATTTATTAGTGAAAAAAAAATTATAAGAAAAAAATTTTTGTGGTAAAAAAAATATTCGGGTTAAAAATAATTTTCCTGATTTTGACCCATTGTAGGTCCAAATTACTATAGCCTTATACAAATTGTTTCAATGGACTTTGAAATATCTATCATAAGATATCCATGTTGTCTATATTAATGACTTAGTAATCCAGATATAATATCTCAGCCATTTGTGGGCCGCTTTTCTCGATTTTAAATAGCGACCGATGATCCAGAATATATGTACTTTGTGGGGTCGCAAATGATAAATGTAGAAATTACAAACGAAATGATAAACTTATATATACCCTTGCCACTCATGGTGAAGGGTATAAAAAGGGAAAAAGATAAACGCAAAATAAATTTTACTTTATTTCCCCTTGTTTGACCACGATCCGTTCTTGTGCTATTAAAAGATTTAAAAATTTTGAGTGGTGTCTTTGGAACAAATATGTGGAAAACAGGAAATTAATACTTAATATCCTTCAATCCACCTCAGAAAGGGTTAATTTTAAGAAATTGTGACTTAAACTGAAATAGGTTTGGTATTCAAGGTTTGGTAGGCAATATTGACAATTTTCTGGTTCTTATGTGTTCTTATCACCATTGTATAGCGATGTAAAATCATCATTGTATCAATAAATTTTTCAAAATCAATTCTCTTTAAAATTTTCTTCCAACAAATTGTTCCACTCTAGCCACTGTATAAATGTCAGGTCATGTCTCTTGGATGACATGTTGAATGAATGAAGTTTTTTTTATATGTCGTGTGATTGTATTTTTGTTGATCCATGAGAAGATACACACAGCAGCTAATTTTTCACAAACTGTAAAATTGTATTCACAGGTTCACAAGTCATCATCAAGAAAATCAAAAAAAAAAAAAAAAAAAAAAAACTCAAACAAAACTTAAATTCAAACGGAAAACAAAGTGGATCTCAGCATACAACACAGTTATGGCAACAAAATGAAGATTTCTTTTAGTTCATTATTTTTGGGATCTCTACTAAGTAAATATGAAGAGTGTGAGGTTGGGTATAATTTCAGCAACCTTGCCGCTGGTCACAGACAAACTACAACAATAACAATAAAATATGTATAAAACATGTATGAAATTATTGTTATTATTTTTGTAAAATAAATTATTATAAAAAAAAATTTAAAAAAAAAAACAAAAAAAAAATTATGGAAAAGTCTGCTGAATAAGACAAGCGCGATGCATTAAAGACCAACAAATTTTCCCTTAAACCAGCCCCAGTCATAGTCACAGTCCCTGTAGCAGCGGCAGCAGCTACTGGGCATGAATGAAGAAGAATAAATAAATATACTCCAGTGAATTCATTCAGTGGTATGTATTTGTTTGTGGTTTTATTTATTTTATAAATGTTGCTGTTTTGGCTCGCACAGTGTACTAAATACAATAAACTTAAGGCCAAGTTCAGTTTCAAACCAAGCGTAAATAATATTAAATGTAACACACAGCCACACAAAATACTACACACAACTACTTAAATAAATACTCGTAGCTTATTTATTCGTATTATGAACAAAAAAATAAAATTATAATTTTTTAGTTTTTTTTTTTTTTTTTTTTTTTTTAATGAAAAAAACATGACATTTTATGTGAAATTTTTTCCCTCTTTATGGCGGATTCATAATAAAAAGTCATTTGCAGCTACTTAAAAATGTTTAAAATGTATTTTGTAAATTGTCTGTTTTATTGTTGTTTGTATCTATGTACTACTAGTTGTAGATACAATACGAATATATAATCTTACCTTTAGCTGCTGCTACTTACTTACTACGTGTAAACATTCTTCAAGTACTCATGTTTAATTTTTTCTTTATTATTTCATGGTTTCTTAATATTTTTTTTTTTTTTTTCTTCTTTTATTGTTTGGTTTTGCTTACTGATCATTTTGAAAGTTGAACTAATTTTAAACAGCGTTTATAGACTTCAAACATCTGTACTTTAGATTTTGTTTAAATAATTTTTCTATTTCTATTTCTATTTCTTTGTGTTTTGTTTAATTCACTTTAGCAACAATTTGAGCAAGACTTAAAAAGCCAACCACCACTACTACTACTTCTACTACTACTATTGTCGAGCTCTAATAAATGTTAAATGTGAAAATTTCCCATCTATTGTTTAATTGAGAAATTCTGGATGTAGTATTTTTATTCATTTTACTTGTATTTGAAATGCCATTCATTAAGACGTCTATTAGATATGAAAGACAAAAGAAATTAAGTTATTTATAAATAAATGTGATAAAAGGGGGCTGTTGTTGTACTTACAACCCAACTACATTCATTTTACAACAATTGTAGAAATCCCTATTGAAATGTATTATTCATGACATAAAGGGAAACGAACAAATAATTTTGTGGTGAGAAATAAATTCTTAATCAAATGAGAATTTGAAATTAAAGAAACAAAATAAGCTAGAGTTTAAAGATAGTAATATTTGTATCACAACAATGAAGTCATATTACTCTAAAAGTAAGGTAGCCAGAAATTCTGGCTAATGATTACAGAATTAGCTATATGGCTAGTTATTTTTATGAAATATGTTTGTATTCCAGGCGTAAGTCAATAGATAACTCAGACTAAAATACGACTGGTAGGTTAAAGAACTACTTTGTATTTGTAGTGACAACAACATCAAAGTGACTACTCCCTAGATTACATAGAGTCACCAAGTTCACAATTGACTTCAAGCTGCATTACCTTTGATATATAAAGTAACCAATTTACTTATATTTGCATTACAAGAAGCCAAAGATATATTAATTAAAGTCAGCCCAGCAATTTGAACTCTGGGAAAATTACTGTTAAAAAGTTTAATGTAGAATTGATGTGTTGTTGCTAGGGTATTCAATCGATTAACAGTTAATCGGTTAACCGATTTAATAATTTAAAATGGCCGATTTTCAAATAACAAATAAACCTATTTGTGTCGATTAACCGAAATTTCATTGTTTTTGTACTTTATTAGAAACTAGTTGACCGCCTCGGCATCGCTCGGTAGCTATTTTATGTTAGTTCTTCAAGTTTCTCCAAAAAATATATCTTGTTAAGAAAAACTGAGAAGTGAAAAGGAGGGATCTATTAAAAATTAAAATTTCCGAAAAATCTCCTGAAAATTTCGAATCGAATAAAAAAAAAAAATCAGCAAATCGCTCCAGCCGTTCTCACATAGACCATTTCATTTTTTTATATATAGATATAGTTTGAAACACTCAAATTTTATTTCTTAACTCATTCTAGCAATAGTTTTTTGAAGTATAGCTCATAAAACTAAGGAATTTGTAAATGATCTTTTTTCTAGAATGTTTCATGATGAAGTTTGTCCTAATGAGGCGGAAGAAGACATGGTAACATACTAAACTAAATACATTAGTGAAACGAGTCTTTTGTTAGAACACAACCAAACAATTAAAAGTATTCAAAATCCAAAAAGGACTCCAACGGTATAATGAAGGATTGTATATGCTTAAAAAATACTGAACAAAGAAATAAGAAATTGTATAGTATTTTCATACCTTATTTTCGATTTCACCGACATCTACAATCAGTGAGATAGTTTTTTTCAGGTTTTATTAAAACTAACGTAAAATCGTTCAAAAGGAAACCTTTTAAATTACAGTGTTGGAAAAAATAATAGAAACGAGGGTTTTTTTCTTTTGTAAGTATATTAGCCAATATTAGTTTTGTAAAAAAAAATGTTTATGCTGTTTTGTTTATCAGACATACGCCATAAGAAAAATCATAATAATTCCTCTTTTTATTTATATTTTAATACATTATCAGCCCAATTATGAATAATAATTCCCCGGGAGTTTTTTCCCTTTTCTCATTTTTCCTATTCATATTCAATGGGAAAAAACTCCCAGGGAACAAATTCCCGGGGAATTTTTTATTCATAATTGGGCTGTATATGACTAACAATGTAAAGATTCAATAATTTTACTGGAAAAAATAATAGAAACGCGTAAAAGGAATTAATTTTTAGAGGCACATCTTTTTAGTTTTTGTTAAAAAATTATTTTATTTTAATATTTTGGTGATCCACCTTTGTTTTTAACAACTTAATTTCATCTGCGACTCATGAAATCAGCCATCTTTATTTGCAAACGTCCTTGTCAATGGAAAACCACTCTTCCTGGATTTTTTCCCAAAATTCTTCCTTATTTTCCGGACTAAAACTCTCCAGCTGGTGTTCCCAAAGGTGTTCTACTGGGTTAATGTCCGGTGACTGCGAAGGTCATTCCATAAGAGGTACTTTGTTGACAACAAACCAATCCTTCGCCAACTTTGAGCAGTGCGTCGGATCAGTGTCCTGCTGAAACACCAATATCAAGAGCGTGTCTTCCTCAGAAAATGGAAGCCTTATGCTTTGCAATATATTAACGTAGTCCGGGAAGCATATTTTGTTCTTTATCCAATATATATAGGTTTGTCATTCCGTTTGTAATTTCTACATTTTTCATTTGCGACCCCACAAAGTATATATATTCTGGATCGTTATAGATAGCGAAGTCGATATAGCCATGTCCGTCTCTCCATCTGTATGTTGAAATCAACTTTCCGTAGCCACCAAATAACTTACAAACATGATTAACATTAATATATTGGGAATTTTTCCGGCTCAGTTGCTATTAAAAATCGAGAAAATTGGGGAAACCTCTATTTTTGGCCTATTTTTGATCTATATCTGGATTACTAAGTCATGTATAAGCCTATAGTAATTTGGACCTACAATGGGTCAAAATCAGGAAAAATATTTTACAACTCGAATTTTTTTCACAAAAAAAAATTTTTATCATACAATTTTTCAAATTTTTTAAAAAAAAATTTTGGAGAAAACTTTAAAAAAAAATTGGAAAACAATTTTGGAAAAAAAAATTACTAAATTAAAACTTATTTTAGGATATATCTCTTTTTTCTATAGATATAAAAATGAAATGGTCCATGTATGTAATGGTATCAAGTGAAAACGGCTGGAGCGATTTGGGTAATTTTTTTTTATTCGATTCGAAATTTTCAGGAGATGGTTTGTAAAGAAAAAAAAAAATAAAATATTCGAAAATTTAAAATTTTAATATATTGCCTCCTTTTCACTTCTCATTTTTTTAACAAGAGAATTTTTTTGAGAAATTTGAAGAACTATCAACTAGTTTTGAATAAAAAGTTCAAAAAATATTTTTATTATTCTTCCTCTGGTTCGTATTTGTTCTCAAGGATCCATGAAAATTTAGTATCATTGTGGCAAAATTTGATATATATATGCTGACAATGTATTCGATATATATGGAGGTATGACTTAAAAATGCGGGATTTTTTTAAATTTTTTAGCTTTTATTTTGAAACATTTGTACAATATAAATTTATTCAAGGTATTGGCCATTGTTAGCTATAACTTTTTCCCATCTTCCTGGCAACATATGGATTCCGAGACAAATAAACTGCACATCTTTTGAGGCCAATAACGAATCAAGCCTCTATCGGACACTCTGTTACAAAGTGTAATGTATCCCAGAGAGAGCGCTCTGCTCTTGACTATAAAGCGGGTAAGGCAAAACTTCCCAACCACTTCATTCTAAATAGTTTTTAACAGGTATTGGAACATGTGGCCGAGCGTTGTCATGATGGAATATTATGGTTTCATGCCTGGCCGCAAATTCTTGGCGTTTTTTGATCAATGATTGCTTCAAACGAATCATATTTGGCTTTGGTGTCGATTCAGCTGGTTGGCCGGACTTTATATACAATCTCTTACACTTCTGGTTATCGTAATGGATTCATTTCTCATCGTAAGTAATGATTCGGTGCAAAAATGATTTTCTTTTACAGCGTTCAAGCATCATGCAAAATCGTCATTCCAGGTCTCTCGGCTTCAATTCGAATCGTACCCAATTTCTCTGCTTTTTGATAAATACTGCTGCTCGCAAACGTTTTGAAAATGCTGCTTCAGTAGCTCCCAATGTTTTTTCAAGATTTTGTTGGGTTTTACAACAATCTTCATGGAGTAATGCTTCCAATTCTTGGTCTTCAAACTTTTTTGGCTGACTTGGGTGATATTTGTCTTCCGTGTCAGAATCACCACTTCTGAACCAAACAGGCACATTGAATCCGATGGAACACATTCACCATAAGCTTTGGTGAGGAATCGGTGTACTTCAACGGCACTTATTTTCAAATTGAAGAAGTAAAGCAAAACTGCGACATTTCGACTTGGTTGTTCAATGTTCAATAACTAAGTGACAATATATGACAGAAATGTACCTTTCATATCGACATATTAAAAACAAAAACCTTGTTCAAAAGATACGCCATCTATTGTATATTTTTAAGTCATACACCCATAGCCAAAAATGTTTCCAATAAATTATGGTAATCGAGGTAATTGGAGGTACCTCAGCCATTTATGGAACGATTTTCATTACCAATAATTTTCTGTCCTCCGTTGTGTACCATCCTCAGGAATTAGTATATCGAAATATTTATTTTAAAATTATATATAAAAATTATCAACTCAAATTCCAAAAATCTTAATACAGTATTAGATAAAGCAAATACTTTTAATTAGCAACCAAACTTATGGGCAATAGATATCTTATATTCTATCAAAAATACAATTTTGGAAGCAAGGGCCAGAAAAAATGCAAATGATTTATGAAGGAAAACGCCGTAAATCACTGGTCAAAAGTCTCTCCCACTCTATTGTATTAATCGACATAAAAATCACCAGTGCGACGCAGTGTGTTATAAATAAATTCCAAAACCTTATTAATTTCCATCAAGACAAATAAGAAATAAAAATTTTATGCGCAATTTTGCAATATTTGAATTGATTAGAATGAAAAATATCGAGAGAAATAACAAAAATGGTCAAATAACATCATTCTCAATACAAAATATATGTAGGTTTGGACAGACTACATGTTGTTACGAATGTGATGTGTACACCAACTTTTCCTTATAATTATCCTTGAATTGTGGGTTTCATCCTGTTTTTATTTTTTTACATCGAAGTTTCAGTTAGAGGGTTAATGAATGACTATACAAAGCGAAGAGAGTTGGAAAGATGATGCTGAAAATCATCCTAAGCCATGACCTTTTGATGACTTTGTTAATCTTCTAATTTAACATATTTTGGGTTCAGATAACCCACATGTATATCCGCCACGTGTCACAGTTTGGTTCGGATTTTAGAGGAATCACTGGACCATACTGTCGAAAATGTGGAATGTCAAGTAGTGACTCTTGCTGGTGATCGATATCGCGACATGATAACGGAGTTCTTTCTGCCTCAAATGGATGATCTTGATGTGTACGACATGTAGTTTCAACTAAACGATGTATTCGTGTATTCTCTAGGGCTGTGTATTCTCTCGTTTCGGTGATCATTATTGGTCCCCTAGATCGTGCGATTTAACACCATTGGATTTCTTTTTATGTGGTTATTTGAATCCAAACGTATATATGTACCAACAAGCTCACAACCATATGTTGATGAAATGAGCAAACACTACGATGCACCACATTTATGAAAAATGTTCATTGAAAATTTCGACAAACTTTTGAGAGAGCAAAGCCGAGGATTTCATTTCCCAGATAAGTTATTCCAACAGAAACCGATCGTATGTACTTTATGATACAATAAAAATATGTTTAAATGCTCAAAATGAAAAAAAAAAAAATATTAAAAATTTAAAAATCATATATTTTGAGTGTTTTAAAGTATTTTAAAATGCATGAACATTTTGAATTTTTTTTCAATATTTTTATGTTCGAAATTAGAAAATTTAAGAATTTGGCCTCAAATAAAATTAAAATTATTTCTGTAAGATTCCTCATGATTTTTTTCGAACATTAGTTCGAATTTTCGAACAAAATTTTAAATTGTAATCAGATTTATACCTGACCTACAGATTATTTCAACAGGTTTAAACATTTTTCGAATATAAGGTCGAATTTTCGAAATTGATTTCGAATTTTCGAATATAATATTACATTGTCGTCAGGTGTATAAATAACTGGATCAAAATTAAGTTACAAATTTTGAACTAAACTAACATACAAACAAACAAAATTTGCAAGTTAAATAAAATCGTTTAAAAAACCCAAGTTGTTCTAGCCCAATGTGTTGAATGACACGGCCTAAATTAAAGAAAAATTAAACATGTTTTCAAAAAAACCAAGACCTTCCAAATTGCAAAATCAACAGATTAACAATAGTTTTTAAGTTTTAAATTATCCTTGATTATGTTACTTAAATTCAATATACCAATACATCTTAATACAAGTTAAAATTTAAAAAAATTTATAATCAAAACTACCGCAATACAATTACACAATAAACATCCTCATTATTACTAATAAAAATTTGTTAGAATAACAATTTTAATTATTTAAAAAAAAAAAAACTGACTAGTTTTAGTGTTACAATGATGAAATCATAATGATGATTTTCAATATCTAACTTTCAGACAAACATATGAGACGGACCGATCAAATGAACGACCGTCGTCACACCAACTAACAGACAGACAGACATTTATGTAGTGAAGAAAAAAAGCCAAGAAGAGAAAGATACATACAATAAACATTTTTTAAAAGTTGATGAACTTTCCTCAACAACAACGAAAAAAACTAAATATATATATAAAAAAAAATGAGAAAAGAATTATCCACCGGATTTATATGGTAAATATACAGACATACATACATTCAAAACACTCAGTTACACACATAAATACTTAACAAAACAGTATACGAGATCAACTATAAGTTACACCACACTCCAGCCACACTGTTGCTGCTGGTTCTTTAGCTGCTGCTGCTGCTGCTGACTCTACCTCCTCCTGCTCGTCGTCTTGGAGTTGTGCTTGTTGGTCTTCTTAGTCTTGTTCTTGTGATTTTTGCTTCTAAACTACTTAAATGCATCTTAAATAACAAGTGCGCCACCAAAACCAAAAAGACATAACCCATGGTCTTATGAGTTCTTGCTTCTACTTCTTCTTCTCCAACTTTTTTTTTATTTTTTTTCGTTCGTATATAATTGTTGTTGTTATAAACTTATTGTTGCTGCTATTGCTGCTGTTGTTGCTCAAGTTGTTGTAGTTTTATTTGGTTGTTGATTTCATGCTGGCTAACTAACAACAAAACGAATTATTGCTGTGTGAGAATGTGTAAGCGAAAGATACAGATTGAGACTTTAATTGAATTCTTTTGGGGTTAACAACAACAACAGCAACAACAACTACAACTACAACATTTAGCAATAAGCAGAGTAGCAACTACAACAACTGCAGCAACAACAAGAGCAATATTGCGGCAAACAAAAGATACATTTAATACTAAATACTATAAGAAAAATCCACACTAAACGTCAAGTCAAGCAAGCAAGCAAACAAATAAACAGAACGCCAGACAGACGGGCCAGCTAACAGAAACCAATAGACAGTGGGCCTAAAGTCTTTGCGGTTAATTTATTATTTGCCAATTTAATTTAGAATGTTTTTATTATGATCATTCGAAAAAAAATTTGTATTAATAAATATTTCATGCACTTGGGGTAAAAGTAGGCTTCTACTAAAATATCCTTTTAGCCGAAAGTTTTCATGACTATTTTGTTGTGGGGTTTTTTTTGAGCTCATAAAGAATCACACAAAAAAGTAAATTTTAATCAAAACAAAAAAATTTTGTTAAAATTTTTTTTTTCGAAATTGTTTTTTAAAAGTTTTTTTCAACCTATGGTAGGTCCAACTTACTATAGCCTTATATACATCGTTGCAATGGACTTTGAATTATCTATCATTAGATATCTGAATATCTATCATTAGATATCTGTCTGAGACAGACAGACAGACAGACAGACAGACAGACAGACAGACAGACAGACAGACAGACAGACAGACAGACAGACAGACAGACAGACAGACAGACAGACAGACAGACAGACAGACAGACAGACAGACAGACAGACAGACAGACAGACAGACAGACAGACAGACAGACAGACAGACAGACAGACAGACAGACAGACAGACAGACAGACAGACAGACAGACAGACAGACAGACAGACAGACAGACAGACAGACAGACAGACAGACAGACAGACAGACAGACAGACAGACAGACAGACAGACAGACAGACAGACAGACAGACAGACAGACAGACAGACAGACAGACAGACAGACAGACAGACAGACAGACAGACAGACAGACAGACAGACAGACAGACAGACAGACAGACAGACAGACAGACAGACAGACAGACAGACAGACAGACAGACAGACAGACAGACAGACAGACAGACAGACAGACAGACAGACAGACAGACAGACAGACAGACAGACAGACAGACAGACAGACAGACAGACAGACAGACAGACAGACAGACAGACAGACAGACAGACAGACAGACAGACAGACAGACAGACAGACAGACAGACAGACAGACAGACAGACAGACAGACAGACAGACAGACAGACAGACAGACAGACAGACAGACAGACAGACAGACAGACAGACAGACAGACAGACAGACAGACAGACAGACAGACAGACAGACAGACAGACAGACAGACAGACAGACAGACAGACAGACAGACAGACAGACAGACAGACAGACAGACAGACAGACAGACAGACAGACAGACAGACAGACAGACAGACAGACAGACAGACAGACAGACAGACAGACAGACAGACAGACAGACAGACAGACAGACAGACAGACAGACAGACAGACAGACAGACAGACAGACAGACAGACAGACAGACAGACAGACAGACAGACAGACAGACAGACAGACAGACAGACAGACAGACAGACAGACAGACAGACAGACAGACAGACAGACAGACAGACAGACAGACAGACAGACAGACAGACAGACAGACAGACAGACAGACAGACAGACAGACAGACAGACAGACAGACAGACAGACAGACAGACAGACAGACAGAATTTGGAAACAAGAAATATTCACTCTGTGCTAAATCCGGAGAATAGGGCGGAAGAGGGAGGAGCATTTCGTAGCCTTATTCATGTACTTTTTTATGTAAACTGAACATGAGCGCACCCTTTTGTGCAACCAATTCTGATCAAATGCGGCAGCAACCTTGCGGAAAGCTTTCTCATACCTAATGGTCATTCAAAATTGAAACCACTAAGCCATATGAGATGCCTATGGCTTCCACAATCTCTCGCACTTTCAATCTCCCAATCGGCCAACACCATATCGTAAATTTATTCATTTGTTTCGGGTGTAGAGACTTCTAGAACGTTCGGCATCTTCCATAATTTTACGGCCACAATTGTATACCACTTTTTACCATTGAAATTGATAGAGCAGAGTATCCGTAGTATTTATCAAGCTTAGCCTTTGCTTGAAAGACCCATAAATAATAATGCTTAATGAGCACACGAAATTCACTTTTTTCCATTTTCTCCTCAAGTCTCGTGGCAGTCTGATATCAATGGCTGTCAAACACAAACTACATGACACGGCTTGTTAAAGTCTTGACAGGAGTCAACTGACAGATTACTGTTAACAAAAGCATTATTGATATTTCAGTTAAGAGTCGGCAAATTCAAAAAGTCACGGTCTTATTGACCCGCCCTCTCATACATGACATTAACATTTGAAAACGATTTCGGCCATATCACCACCACTTTTTCAAGCATTGCTGGTCGTATGTCACAAACAACACGAGCAATATTGCCTTCAAAGGCATCAGTTGTTGCTAGTGTAGCAGCATAATCCAGAGATCTCACATGACCAATTGACAGGTCCATCATTTCTCTAAATCAAGTTATCACCAAATTTTGATTTCTATAAAGCCATCCTATTGAAACCACATCTCGCCCAGATCAATTTAATCCATATTTTCAAACAAGAATTCATTGATCATGGTGCGGTAACGATCTGCATTGACCATAACGCAAGCTCCGGCTTTATTTCTAAAGAAAAAAGGTCCGCACCCACAAAATATAGTTGTGCATGTTTACAGTAACCATTTCAACATTTTTAAAAGTTTTTTAACAATATTATAGTCACAGTAACTATTTACATGATTGTGGTAACCGTAATATGGTTAACTTACGATTCACATGATTGTATCAATCATATATATGATTACAGAAAACAAGTATATGTTTGTGACAACCATTTATATGATAAATGTTTTACTATATTATGTTGATCTCGGCTTTTTTTTTTTTGTTACTTGTACCAGCACTCAGGGGATGACACCTACTCATGCAATGCATTGTGTTGGAACTAGGAAAATATGTTATGGGAAGGAGGATAGATGGAGTAGTGTTTGTGGATATTTGATTTGAATTTTCCTACATTGAAAGGGACAGGAAATACTTCGACAGGAAGCTTATTCCACATACGGACGGTCGACTAAAAAACGAATTTTCTCTGTAGTGTGTTGTGCGATCCACTGTTCAATCAACCACGAATGGATGAGCCCCCGATGATGAACGCGTATTTTGTAAGAAACTACGGGTTTCGGGAACGAGTTCCCTAATTTCATCAGAACACATTACATTATAGTATCGATAGAACAGTGAAACACAACCCACATTGCGACGGTGCTCCAGAGAATCAATAGAGCTGGATACCCTACTGTCACCGATAAGAACCTTCGCCTCTCCTGTACGCGGTCAAGTAACTCCAAAATAGACTTCGAAGCACCGGCCCATACATGAGACTTGTATTCCATTTTGGGTCGGATATAAGTGGTGTAAATAATAAGGAGATCATATGAAGTGATGTATTTCTTAGACCGTCTTAGAAAACCGAGGCACTTGAATGCTTCTTTCGACACTTGGAATATGTGTTTTGTCCAGCGAACATCACGCTGAATTTTCATGCCTAGAACATCGAGAGCTTCTGATTCCTTAATATTTACACCACCTTATGGATATCATAGTCTGACAACAACTTATTGTTACGAATGTGCAATAGCGATTTGAATTTAACGGTCTGTAACGACTGCCTGCGACATTCATGTTTATAAGCACGTCCATTGGTACAGGCTTCTACTTGTCAGCAATGTTGATAGCATGCGGTTATTGGTATTGTTTGTAGGTGTAGCAAAACTGAATGTTTAAGCTGCTAACATTAACATCGAAAGCTCTAGAATTTGAATGTTCTAGTTGTCCGTTAAGATCATTGTAGAAGATTAACGAAAGATGGCGTGTGTATAAATAGTGGCAGAGGTTGTGGTCCTGAGTTGAGTTGATCATTGGCGCTGTTAGAGTTAACATCAACTGTCTTGTACATTTAAGTTTGTGTGTGTGCATTTCTGCGAATTGATAAACGTGTATTTAATTCGGTTGTTGTACATTTTAAGTAAATAAAGAGTTGCTACAAATTTTAAACTACTAAACTGCTTTTATTTGCAATCAAAAGTATCCGGTTTATTTAAAGGAAATAAACCACCGTTTTTAAAAGGTAAAAACGTAACAATATTATGATAAAGTAATTTATCATAACAATGGTTGTCACAAACATATACTTGTTTACTATAATCATATATATGATATATACAATCATGTGAATAGTAAGTTAACCATATTATGGTTACCACAATCATGTAAATAGTTACTGTGACTATAATATTGTTAAAAAACTTAAAAATGTTCCAGTGGTTATTGTAAACATGCACAATTATATTCTTTCTCTCCGTGCAACGGTGTATTGTTACGTATATGCCAATTTTGTTTATTAACTAACCCGTTAAGCCAAAAATGAGACTCATCGCTGAACATAAATTTGCTATAAAACCATCGTCTATAAGTTGCGCGAATCAATGACTGATTTTCAAAGTAAATTTGGATAATTTGGTAGCGTTGTAATCGTCAATCTATTCATGATGATTTGACAGAGTTTACTGATCATAAATGACATAAAGTGGGCGAGGTAAGACAGTTCGTTTGACAGTTAACACTTTCGTAGTTTTATCAAGCTTAAAAAAACACCCTTTACACACACTTAGATGGCGAATTCGGAAATATTGTACAATGTTTTTCAAATTAATGAGTTTCTGATGAATTTTTCAGAATCTTTACAATTAAAAGAGAATGAAACCAAATATTAAAAATATTTTTTTCATTATAATTTCAGGGAAAATTTATGAATACCTTTATTTAAAATGAAAGAGTCCAGCTATGAAGTCATAAGATATCTATGGCCCACTGTCGCTTCTTATATATGCTGCCATAGTTTCTTCTTATAAATTTACGAAATGGTACGGTTGGACAGAGAAAGAAAAAAAGTAAACAAACAGACAGACAGACTTACAGACCAACAAATGTATAAACGAACAGACGGACAGCCATTTAATTTCGTAGAACTGGAAAAAGAACAAACTTTAGTTTAATTTTTTTTTCTTTCTTTCATAAGTAGAAATGTTGTATGTAAAATATAAAATAAAATTAAGAGAGAGAAGCAAAAAAAACCAAATTACAAAACAACTAAAAAAATTGTTGGAAAAAAAAAGACACACAGCAGAAAAAAATTAAAGATAAATTATAAAAGCAGAACAATTTTTTCATTCTGTAAATTTAATAAGAATTTCAGTGAGTAGAAATGAAAAAAAAAAGAAATGCAGGCAACAAAAAAAAAAAAATAAAAAAAAAACAGCAGTGTGGAAAAAATTATAACAGAATTTTAATTTTTTGTATGATTTTTTTCTCTACTCATTTTCATAAAATTTTTTTTAAATAAAAACAATATAAAAAATGTAAAATTAAACTAAAATTATGTATGTATGATTGCAGAACAAGAGTAGGTATGAGGAGTATTATATTATAATATCAACCACTTTTTTTACTTACAACTTTTTTTCACAGGATTGAGAATGTTAAAGTTTCCACAGAAGTCAAAGAAATATAAAAATCTGTATAAAATCATGCAAAAAAATGGAAAAAAATACAAAAAGTTACAAAACATCAACAAACTAACTTTAAAAATATTAAAGTTTTATAAAGAAAAAAGAAAAACGCAAGTGGACTAAAGCAAAATATTTTAATAGATAAAGACTAAAGTTTAGAGAATAATTAAAGTATTTTTGTCTTCATTTGGTTAAGCAAAAGCATAATTTAACAATTGCTAATTTTAACAACTTTCAATAAAGTCAATCTAAATACAGTGCAACTTCGATACTCCCGACACGCTTTTAAATTTTGGACAATTTAATATTTTTACCTCTACAATCCGAATTAATTTTTTTTATGCAAGAGCAAAATTTAAATGCCGTTATTTTACCGTTTTTACCTCCAATGTTTTGTTATGCAAATTTTGCACTGTCATTACTACCAAATGCCATGTTTTTTAAATAATAAACCCAACATAAATAAGCAAAATTCTATGTTCCCTATTCTATTTGTGATTAAAACAAGTACGAGAGCTATATTCGGCTGTGCCGAATCTTATATACCATTCACAAAATTATACTTTAAAATAAAATTTAAATTTTATTTTTTTTAAATTTTTTTCTCGAAATTGTTTTTTCCAATTTTAAAATTTTTTTTTTTTTTTAATTTAAATTTTTTTTTTTTTAATTTATTAGTGAAAAAAATTTAAGACAAAAAAATGTTTTTTGAGAAAAAAAATTCGGGTTAAAAAATATTTTTCCTGATTTTGACCCATGGTAGGTCCAACTGACTATAGCCTTACATACATCGTTGCAATGGACTTTGAAATATCTATCATTAGATATCCATATTGTCTATATTTATGACTTAGTAATCGAGATATAGATAAAAAATATACCAAAAATAGAGGTTGTCTCGGTTTTTTGCTTATATCTCCGTTATTTATGGACGGATTTTGCTGATTTTATATAGGAAACTTCTCGAAAGCACGCCTGGCAGAATTATTGAAGATTTGGATCCCGAAGATATCTGGGGTCTTCAGAAAATTGATTTCAACAGGCGGACATAACTTAATCGATTCCGCTATCTATAAGGATCCAGAATATATATACTTTATAGGTTCGAAAAATTATATTGTGGAAATTACAAACGGAATAACAAATTTATATATACCCTTCTCACGAAGGTGAAGGGTATAAAAATAAGGAGAAGATAAAATAATTTATTTCGAAAACCTATAAACTATAGAATGGACAATTCGACAAACCCCAAAACTATATGTGGCCGGATTGTCGAAGTTGCACTGTACTTTACAAAGATATTTATACTAGGTGAAATAGTAACTGTAACATATTATGGTTGCACCCACCATATAAATAATTATAGTAACCATAACATTGTTATGACTTAAAAATGAAGATTGTTGTCCAATTCAACAAAAGTTTGCAAAATCGTTGGGAGCTACTCAAGCAGGATTCGTCCAAAAGCAGGGAAATTGGGTATCATAAGAACTGAAGCCGAGAGACCTTGAAAGACGATTTTGCATGTCCGAAATGATGCTTGAACGCTATAAAAGAAAATCATTTTTTCACTGAATCATTACTTGCGATGAAAAATGCATTCACTACGATAACCCGAAGCATAAGAGATCGTATGAGAAGTCCGTCCAACCATTTGTATTTGGGCCTATCCACTATGACAGGGAACCTCTACCGAAAGCAACTGATTCGTTTGAAGCAAGCATTTGCCAAAAAACGCCCAGATTATGCGGCCAGACATGAAACCGGAATATTCCATCATGTCAGCGCTCGGCCAATGTTGCAATACCTGTTAAAAACTATTTAGAATGAAGTGGTTGGGAAGTTTTGCATCACCCGCTTTATAGTCCAGATCGGGCCCTGTCCGACTACTAACGTATGCGGAATTAAATTTTGTCACTGGCCAAAGAAAAATTACATGAGGTATTAGTGTTTTAGGACTTATTTTGAATTACGTTACGCTTTGCCTTAATACTTTAAAAGCCCATTTGAAAATCTGGCTTTTAGTTATTTCAAAATGTTAACAAAATAAGAACTACCTTGAAAAAATATTTGCAACTTGGTTCCATATTGTTACGTTTTTACTTTTTTTAAACGTTGGTTTATTTCCTTTAAATAAACCGGGTACTTTTGATTGCAAATAAAAGCCGTTTAATTGTTAAAATTTTGTAACAACTCTTTATTTATTCAAACGTTGTTGTACAACAGTCTAAATAGTCACTCAGTATCTATTTACACACACACTTTACAATGCACAAACTTAAATGTACAAGGCAGTTGATGTTAACTCTAACAGCGCCAATGAAAAACTTTCTCACGACTGCAACCTCTGCCACTATTTATACACACGCCATCTTTCGTTAATCTTCTACAATGATTTTAACGGACAACTAGAACATTCGAATTCTAGAGCTTTCGATATTAATGTTAGCAGCATAAACATTTAGTGTTGCCATACTTATAAACAATGCTAGTAACCGCATGCTATCTACATTGTTGATAAGTAGAAGCTTCTACTGATGGACGTGTTTGAAAACATGATGAATGTTGCAGGCAGTCGTTACAGACCGTTAAATTCAAATCGCTATTGCACATTCGTAACAATATTTTATCTATTTTACATTAAGTGGCAGTGAATGACAGAGAAGTGGACTTTTTATGGAAATAAATATTGCTGCTATTGATAAGATGTGCCAAGTAAAACATAATATTTTTTCAAAAAAAAAAAATATATATGAATCTAAATCAATCAGATGTAAATTGCAAATTTTGACTTTTTTGGAAAATTAATAATTTCATAAAAGGAAACATCAGAGAATATTTGTTTAAAAACAAGTTCTTCTTAACTGTTCCATCATCCAACTGTCACACCCAGATAATTATGGTGTTTTCCAATACCCTTCAAATTCCAGACTTTCTAAAGCGATACACTGTCCCAATGTTTTTAAATTAAAACTAATTTGAGTGTTTTTGGACCTTTTTAAAAGAGTTTTTGTAGATTATTTAAAATAAAAAGCGAGGAAAATAAGACCATTACATTAAATTAATACAATAGGCTATTTTATAAAGCTTTTATATATTATTTGGTTTAACGTTGTAAACATATATAGCATTTTCCGTATTGTTGCAATTTTATTCCGCGTACGTTATTTGTTTCAATCGATGCATAGCGCTCTCTCTGGGATACGCTTCACTTTAGAACAAAGTATACGAAATTGGCTTGATTCGTTCTTGGCCTCAAGAAATGAACAGTTTTTCGGTCAGAAAAGTGGGAAAAGGTCATAGCTAACAATGGCCAATACTTTGAATAAATTTATAATGTACCAATTTTTCAAATAAAAGCTTTTAAGTCATACACCCAATATAATGCTATGAAATAGAATTATTTACAGATTCTTTGTTTATTATTTGTTATTTACCCAGTTATGGTCGATTAAAGGTGATTAAAGTTTTACAAGTAAAAGCTTATTAGAAATATATATGAATATTTGTAATGTGAAGGATTAAGGACGTTGTTCAATTGTTAACAACACGTTACTGACAATATTTTTTCTATGTCAGATTATAATGCCAAACAATCAATCAATAATGCAAAGATATTGTTTATCATCATTATCTAATGCGTCGATGAGTAATTGCAGCCAGGCGAATGACTAAAATGTTTCTTACAAATTTATGGCAATTATTTTAATACTGAAGGATTGTAACATTTTATGTTGCTCTCTGATTATGGTTATCACACTCTGAGAGAAAGATAATATGATGTAATGATTCATCATGGACATGATTGCCACGGACATATATATAATTACTACAGTCATATGTATGATTGCCGCAATGTTTATAGTAACTATAACATATTATGGTTGCCGCAACCATATAAATAATGGTGGTGACCATAATATTGTTAAATAATTTGTAATAATAAAAATGTAAAATATACTACTATATTATTTCCGTGGGTTTTTTAAGATTCGACACTGTAAGATAATTCACTATAATAATCTCTTCTTTTAAATAAGTTATTTATAATTTTTATTTATTAAAATCAGAATTCGTTTTATAAAGGACTTCAAAACCTGATTTAGAAATGTTTTCAAAAACTTACCAGCAGAGTTTTCTGAAAAGATAAAAAAGTATCTTATTAATATTAACATTTAACAATTAAAAGAGCTATATTCGGCTTTGCCGAATCTTATATACCCTTCACCAAATTATACTTTAAAATTAAATTTAAAAAATTCTTATTTTTTTAAAAAAAATTTTTCCGAAATTTTTTTTTTAAGTTTTTTCCAATTTTTTTTTTTTAAAAATTTTTAAATTTAAAAATTTATTTTTTTTAATTTATTAGTAAAAAAAGTTTTTTTTGAAAAAAATTCGGGTTAAAAATATTTTTCCCGATTTTGACCCATTGTGGGTCCAACTTAATATAGCCTTATATACATCGTTGCAATGGCCTTTGAAATATCTATCATTAGATATCCATATTGTATATATTTATGACTTAGTAATCGAGATATAGATCAAAAATAGACAACAAAAATAGAGGTTGTCTCGGATTTTTGCTCATATCTCCGTTATTTATGGACGGATTTTGCTGATTTTAAATAGGAAACTTCTCGAAAGCATGTATGACAAAATTATTGAAGATTTGGATCCTGAAGATATCTGGGGCCTTCAGAAAATTGATTTCAACAGACAGACGGACATGGCTAAATCCACTCCGCTATCTATAAGGATCCAGAATATATATACTTTATAGGGTCGGAAAATTATATTGTGGAAATTACAAACGCAATGACAAATTTATATATACCCTTCTTACGAAGGTGAAGGGTATAAAAATTATGTAAATCTTAAACTATTACACAAGTTGATTTTTTCAATCCAGTCATACAACAAAACTTAATGACACTTTTTTGGTTTATCTACCATATGATCAAATGACAGAATCAGCAGACTGTAAATAGTAGTGAAATATCGAAGGACGGAAACGAAGTTTGTTACCATTAGTACTATTTACATCATGAGGCTTTTAAACCGCTGTTTAACTCTTTGCAGTTTGGTGGTCACTTTACTAACCACCTTTTCTAGAGTCTTTAAAACATAGTTTTTTGGTGTATATTATCATCGTTTATGTTTTTTTGCAAAACTTTACAGTTGCTAAGGTTAGATAAATATGTTAATTTGAAAATAAGGTAGACAATTTAATAAAAAAACACAGAGTATTTATTATTCATCGAATTCAGTGTTACTTTGCTATTCTGTTTTTTTGGTCAGACAATTTTTTCGAAATTATTAGGTTTCCAAAAAAATGTATAAGATACGAAAAGTTGTTTCATAATTATTATGCAAACAGCCACGGTGGTTAGTAAACTAACCACTATACTTCACAAAAAACCTGGGAATAGGGTGGTTTTTTTATGTTTTGATTTATTTTTTCTTACTTTTTATCTATATAAATATATAAATGTCTTTGTAAGTTTGTTTGTTTATTTGTTTGTTTGTTTGTTTGTTTGTTTGAGCATCACGCCTAAACGGCTGAACCGATTTTATTGAAATTTGGAACGTAGATAGATCCTTACTTGGAAGCGTCAATAGGCTATAAATTTTTTCAATACTTGGACCAGAAAGGGATAAAAAGTGGGAAAAACGGGTAAAATTGGTACCTTTAGTTTTTAAACAAAAATTACTAAACTGCTGAACCGATTTTTACATCTACAGGGGTAGCGAAGCGCACCGGGTCAATCTAGTAATAAACTAAACTTGATTAAAGTAAAAATGCAATTGTTTTGATTTATACATACAATTAAAAACTTGGCTGAAGAGGTTAATGACCAAAATATGGAGAAGAATTTTCAGAAGCATATTTCAAATTCACAAAAATGGAAAATTCCATCTATTTTCTATAGATTATTCCAAGTAAAAGAATAGAACTAAGAACTGACTCTAAACTGCCACTAACCTATCAGAAATTAATTAACTATTTTAATTATCCAAATTAAATCATAAGTTTTTTAACCAAAACACTATGTTTTAGTTTAAACAAAATCTATTAAAATTATACCAATTCCCACATTAAATTTTAACACATTTTAAATACTCCCTAATTCTCATCTCCACCAATCTCATTCTAAATCTTATAAGGTCTTTAAGATCTCTTGCATTATAACTTTAATTACAAATTATAAAACCATGATTATGCAGAAAATGACTAAAACTAAATGAAATATACATTAAAAACAAAAAAAAAAAAAAAACCAAACAAGATCTCAACTTAAAGATCAAAACAAATAATAAACAATAATAAAAAACAACGAAAAAACAGTAGAAAAAACCAAGAAGAACTGTAAACAAAACACAGAAAAAAACACAAATTTCAAGTGCTTCACAGATTGCCAGATCTTTTCGAGATACTGTCAGCAATACTTAAATATGCATTTGTTCTGCAAGCGCCAACACAACAAATTCACAACTACAATGACAGCACCAGCGTCAGTAGCAGCAACCCAGCAGTTAAGCAAGTAGTCAATGTATCCCTTATAGACAGTAATTGTCACTAATGTCTGATCACTGCACTGACTCCAATTTATATATGTTGTAGTGCAGAGAGAAGTCAATTGGTTTCTTTATATATCCCTTGTAATCTTGCGTGAAGACTGTTGTCACTTAAGTGTCTCTAAGTAATCTAGAGTGTAGTCACTTTAAAGGCTTATTTTGTACTGCACTTTTTTATGAGATATTCGTACAAAACTGGTTTTATACAAATTCTATTGTTACAATTCTCCTACAATGTATTTTCATTTTGGTTAAGTATACTGCCATCTTGTTTAACCAAGCGTGAATGCAATTGCCACTTTAGTGTCTCTAAGTAACCTAAAGTGTAGTCACTTTAAATGTTTATTTTGTATTGCACTTTAGAAAGTTGTTATTTTACCCCCAGAAGTAATCTATTTGAGAGTTGTTGGAGGAAGATTTGCAATTGGTTGTTGGACTATCCCGTATATGTTAAATGAACTAGTTATGTCCCTGATAAAGTGACCTGTTATGTAGCCAGTAAGGTAACTAACTCTAAGTAACCGTTATGATAATCCTGAATCCTAATTATTAAAATCACTAGTTCGGTACAGTTACCAAGAACTGCTGGGAACAGCAACAATTCTCTCACAAATACACACTGGAATACTTTTGTGCTGCTGCTGCAAGTAACAAAAACAAGATTTAACAAAGATATTTGAAGTTGCTGTTTACAAAAATGTAAAGGATTCAATTCGTGAAGCAACTGATAATAATATAAATAATTTTCCGTGATCAAAATATAATAAATTGACAAGCGTTTAATGGCATTGCTGATATTTATGGCCAATTTAAAATGTTGCGTTAGATATATCTCAAGATTATCAAAGTGATGACTTATTTGTAAGCGATTGTGTTAAGTAAGACACTGTCACTAATGACATCAACCTGTTTAGAAAAATAATCTAATTTGAAATTGTGTAGCTAGTATTGTGTGGTAATATTAAGTCCGTGACTTTTTGAATTTCCCGCCTCCTAACTGAAAGGGCTTCACTGCCAGTTGACTTCAGTCAAAATGTCAACAAGCTGCGTCATTTGGTTTTTGTTTGACAGCCATTGAAAACAGAGTACCTCGTCAATTTCGTCATCACGAAAATCACTCAATTGAAGGCTAAGCTTGATAAATACTTTGGGAACTCTGCACCATCAATTTCAATGGTAAAAAAGTGGTTTGCTGAATTTCGTTGTGGTCGTACAAGCCGATCAGAGATTGAAAGTGGTAAAGATTGTGGAAGCCATAAGCATCTCACATGGCTCAGTGGTTTCAATTTTGCAAGATCACTTTGGTATTATAAAGCTTTCCACAAGAATGGTCACAATCGACCACAAACACAATCGTGTGACAACTTCGCAGGAGTGTTGGGCGTTGCTCAACAGCAATATGGAAGAGCGGATCCATCACAACACACCAAAGACTAAATAGCAATCAAAACTGTGAGTTTCTCGGGGTGAATCGGCGCCAAAGAACGCCAAGGTGGGTTGGTCAGCCAATAAAGATGTGGCGATCGTTTTTTTGTATGCAAGCGATTTAATCCACATGCATTATCTTCAAAAGGGTAACAATCAATGGCAAATATTATGCCAACTTATTGAATCGATCTAAGGACTGAGATCGAAAAAACCGTAACACATATTTATAATTGGTCCTACACATAGTCGGCCAAACAATCAAAGGTTTGCTGTCAAACTGATTCCAATGATATTAAACAGTATCGGGAGAACTTGTCCGTTGATACAGGTAGAAGAAATGGTCAACAAGATGTTTCTAAAGCCAATAAATGGAAAGCATTTTCAAAAGAGCTACCAACACATCCGGTAGGAAATCAGTTCGGTTAGCTCAGTACTGCGACTATTTGGTACGAAAAGTTAAAGCCAATGCTGGTCTAAAAACATACAAGGCTGAAAAAGTTCCTGAAAGGAAATCTGCTAAAAATTTAGAGGCCAAAAACAGAGCACGGAAATTGAAGTCAAATGTTATACAAAAAATATACCTGCTGCATAATGGATGATGAAACGTATGATCTGGAAATTTTTCGCAGCTTCGGAGTCAATATTTTTATGTTTCTGATGTTCGAGGAAATGTTGTAGAAAAGTTTAGGACCCAAAAGAAGAACATTTTCCCAAAAAGTTCTTAGTATGGCAAGCAATATGCAGAGTTGCGGCAAAAAAGCCACACAATTGTTATAAAGGGTTCTATAAATACCGAAATTTACATCAAGGAATGTTTACAAAAATGATGTTTCCATTCATTAGACTTCTTAATGTGTCCACTTATTTTTGGCCTGATTTGGCATCCTGTTACTATGGTTAGCAAGTTCTGGAGTACTACAAGATCAATAATGTGGTATTTGTATCAAGAGAGGAGATATATTGGGAGTGGAGATATATTGGGCTCTGGTTAAAAGAGAATTGAAGAGCACAAAAAAGGTGTGCTAAAGTATGGTAGATTTTAAACGGAGTTGGACTACCTTACCTATTCGAACAAAGTGACAGAAGCTCAATAAAAACCTTAATGGAGGGGTTTCTGGAAAAGTTTCGTAAATTCATCACTATTGATTAGAACTATAAAAATAATATTTTTTGTAAATTGTAATAATAATTTTAATCAAATAAAAAAAATCAAAGCTGTAAGTTTAGTGGTTTCATTTGTATTAACATATTGGCAATTCCATGTCATCGTACGTGACATTTGTACGCCTATAGAGTGGAATAGATTTCGCACAAATAAGAGTATCCGTATTTGGTCTTAATGTTCCATTCAGAGGGTACTATATTTTAAAAAAATAATAAGTTCTTTCGAAACATTGTTGTCCAAAACATCGAGCGAGATAAGGGTCATAAAACGACATAAAACGGAAGTAATTTTAAGGTACATGTTGAAATATGCGAAAATTTAGAAACATGAGAGGCGTTATGTTTTCTTTTACTTTCTTACACTAAACCATTAGTGCCCATTTCATAGCACAATTGTGCAAGCTAACCACACACATATTATTATTCTCTTTGGTTTAGTAGTCACTGAGACAGCGACGAATGAACATGCTAGACGGGTATATTACTATTTTTTAATTTTGTTTTTAAATTTTTGTTCATGATCACTGAAAGAAATATTTGGATTGTTTAATATATTTAGAACTTTAAAATATCACTAAAGTGTGGTCTGGTTTTTCACCTCAATTTACTTCTGTAAGCAATTTTTTTCAGATTTGAAATGATTTTAATCAAAACAACGTAATAAAATAAGCAAAAAAAAAAATATATATATATTTTACACATTTCAAATACAAGGTGGCGCAAAAGTAATCCTCCTATCAGAAAATGCTATAAATTTTACGATTGGCCCCTAATGTCAGTTCTGTTTTGACATTTGTGTAGTAAACACATGCGAAATACACGTTAATAAACAATGTTACGCTACACTGCTCCAGAACGCGGAATATTGCTGACTATTTATTTGACCAATAATCGGTCGGTGACTTTGGCACAACGTGAATTTCGTCGCAGATTTCCTGGCCGTCCAACGCCTACTGGTGAAACACTGCGACGTTTAGACGCTCGCATCGAAGAGACTGGCACAACACGAGATGCTGCCAGACGTGGCAGACCCCGGAGTAGCCGTTCTGCAGAGAATATTGCTGCTGTAGCCGAGGATGTCATGGAAGCGCCGTCGACATCGACCAGACGACGTGCCACGCAAATGGGTATCAGTCGACGGTCTTTACAGCGAATTTTGGTACATGATTTGAAGATGTTACCGTACAAAGTCCAGACGGTGCAACAGTTGTTAGCTGCTGACCGCCAATCGCCTCTAACGTACACTCAAGCCATCCTTAATCACCACCAAGAGGAAGATGATTTTTCATCAAAAATAATCATGAGTGATGAGGCCCATTTCCATCTTAGCGGGTACGTAAATAAGCAAAATTTACGCTTCTGGGGCACTGAAAATCCGCGTGTAACCCACGAAGAGCCATTACACCCGCTCAAAGTCACTGTATGGTGTGCTGTTTTTGCTGGAGGAGTCATCGGACCTTTTTTCTTCGAAGACGTCGCGGGCCAAACGGTTACTGTGAATGGTGAGCGCTACAGAGCAATAATCAACAAGTTCTTTTTGCCACAACTTGATGAATTGGGATTGAAAAACATGTGGTTTCAACAGGACGGTGAAACGGCACACACTGCACGTGCCACAACCGATATGCTGAAGGATGCATTTCCCGGGCGCCTAATCTCCCGTTTTGGCGATTTGCACTGGCCAGCAAGATCGCCTGATTTGACCGCTCCAGACTTCTTTTTGTGGGGCTTTTTGAAATCGCGTGTTTATGTCAACAAGCCTCAGACTCTTGCAGCTCTTAAAGACAATATCCGTCAAGAATGTGAGGACCTATCGCCGGAAGTTTTTGGCCAAAGTGATGGAAAATGCCATAAAAAGGGCTCAACTGTGGCGGCGGCCATTTACATGACATCATATTCTCGACTTGATGTAAAACAAATTAAAAGACCAAATAAAAATAATCCACAAGAAGAATCAAAGTTTTTCATTTTTTTTTTAATTACAGCCAAAAAACATCGGAAGTTTACTTTTGCGCCACCTTGTATTTTCAAATTTGTCGAAAATGATTATTATCGAATTCTCAATTAATGAGCTATGATTATATGTCGCCAGACAATTTGATTAATATTATTGTTGCCTTGATTATTGTTAACAAATAAAGCGTTTAAAATATTGACATCTTTTATTTAGTTCACTAAACTTTTCTTTCAGTCGAGCTCTCTTTCGCGCACCAACACAAATACAGTTTTAGCTTTGGGCATCTCTGCACTAAACCAAATTTTTGTCCTTAACAATCCGTCAGATTTAAATAAAAATAATCATCTCAAATGTCTCCTATTCAAATCATCTTAAAAAAAATATTCAAGGGCTTTTTTTCAGTCGTGGTTGTCATTCTCGTGGAATTGCCCATATATTAACGCACTTGTCCAAGAAAAATTTTTTTTTTTCATGACAAAAAATCATGAATTGCTTGCTCAACCGCCTTTTTCTCCGGATTTAGTCCCGGTTGATTATGACTCGTCGTAAAGAGATATGACTACAACGATGAAATCATCTCACAAACAAATATTTGTTTTGATGACCTCAACAAATCTTTTTGACAGGGATAACAAAATTGGAGAAACGTTGGACAAAGTGTATAAAGCCCAAAGAAGACTATGTTGAAAAATTATTCTTTATCCAAAAACCTGAGCTTCATTCAAAAAGTCACGGACATATTAAGCCGCCCTCGTAGCATTCTGACTTATTACTTAATAATGTATGTTTTTGCTTTCATAGTTCTTTATTGACTTACTGAATGGCATATTTTAAAAATTTAGTATTTCTACTACTTTTTTAGAAAAGTATCTACTACTTTTTTAGAAAAGTAGTATATCTACTACTATTTTTAAAAAAAGTAGTATTTCTACTACTATTTCAAAAAAAAGTAGTATTTCCACTACTATTTAAAAAAAAGTAATATTTCCACTACTATTTTCAAAAAACGTAGTATTTCTACTACTATTTTTAAAAAAGTGGTATTTCTACTACTATTTTTAAAATAAGTAGTATTTCTACTACTATTTTAAAAAAGTAGTATTTCTACTACTATTTTTAAAAAAAGTAGCATTTCTACTACTATTTTAAAAAAGTAGTATTTCTACTACTATTTTTTAGAAAAGTAGTATTTCTACTACTATTTTAAAAAAAAGTAGGATTTCCACTACTATTTTAATAAAGTAGTATTTCTAATACTATTTTTAATGGCAAGTGTATCACACACTTGTTCTGTAAGATGAATTCATATGTTTTGTTCATTAGATGAAGAACGTGACATAAATTATTTAATAGAGCACATTCCTTTAAATCTCTGCCTCACTTAGTGAGTCAAGATATAGACACATCAGATTGATTTTTTTTTGGACTGCTGACTTGCTTATTTGTTTTATACAGTAGGTATGCATCTGTATGAGTTTTTTTTTTTATTATTTGTCGGTTTGTTATAATTTTCATTCATATTCACTTGTATGCTGCTGCGGCTGCTGCTACTCATAGTAAGAATTCCAATTCGCATTAATATTATAAAACAACTACTACACAGTAAACAAGTAGAAATCGTATAAAAAAAAAGATAAATGATAAACATTACAAAAGATTAACAAACATTAATTAACAAGTGTCAAAATATGCAAATCAAACTGACAAAAATTGTTTCACCACAACAGAAAAAATGAGAATTTGATTAATTACACTCACCACACCACTAAATAATAATAATAATAAAATACCCATAATACTCTACTAATATATTCACACATAGGGTGATCTAAATACAGATCAGTTCATTTTCACATTATTAAGAAACGATTTTAACTTTAAATGATTTGTATTTCTTTTAAATTACCTTTTTTTTCTGTTAAAGAATAAGAGTTAAATTAAATGTATGTATTTGAATTTTTACTTTACTATTTACTGTTATTTAATTGTTGGGATTTCATAATGTCTTGTATGTTTTTAGCTGTTTGTTTGTGAGTGTATTCTTCAGTTTCATTACTGGCGGATGTGAATAAATTCATTTCATAAGCAGCGTCAAGGTTTTTTCATTAATTTCAACTTGAAATTAATGGAGACACCGACAAAACGAAACAGTAAGAAGACACAAAACCCCCAGATAAAGTAACAAAAAGTAAGAGATAATATAATAAAATGAACATAAAGTACGTGAAC
This sequence comes from Calliphora vomitoria, assembly GCA_942486065.2. Classification (NCBI taxonomy): domain Eukaryota; kingdom Metazoa; phylum Arthropoda; class Insecta; order Diptera; family Calliphoridae; genus Calliphora; species Calliphora vomitoria. The sequence goes on along the minus strand of OW818031.2, from coordinate 16,881,772 downwards.
AATAACAAATTTACAAATTACCAACTTCTTTTTTTTGTTTTTTGTTTACGTTTTAAATACGCCCCAAATATTCGTGGGTAAATACAAAAAAAATTCTTATTATTATTAATGATTTCACCATTAGAAATTCTTAAACAATAACGTCTTCTTAGACCAGTTTCTTCTTAAAACAAAATAATTTTTTATACCTACCCAGCAGTTTGAAAAGTGCCAACACTAGCTTTCCAGCTAAAACTTGGTAATGACTTGCAATTACTGCAAAACTTACTTTACAATAACTACTTCATACCGTCTCCATTACTCAGAAGTAGTTTGGTAATGGCTGACTTATAATCTAAAGTGTAAAGTGTTATGCAAAGTCTGCCAATCGGCCACCTGCAATCGCATCCCCATGTTAAATTCACCAGTCCATAACATTGCACGTGGGTTAAAAATTCACTACTTAATGCGACGTGGCGGAGCTAGTTCAATGAACTGCAGGGTATGTACGAGTATTTATTATGAATGTATTTATGTACGAGTTGTTAAAGATAAAAAATTCTAAATAAATTGTTTTGTATTCTTTTATATCAATTTGAACTCGGTCAAAAACCGTTAATAAATAAAGAGGTTATAACAGATAATATGTACATAAATACATATGTATTGTCTAGGTAAAAGTAAATAGCAACAGAAGCTGTGGGAATATGTTTACGTATAAAACATATTTAGAGAGTATGAGAATTCCAATAAACTTCTAACAATATTCCCCAAATATATCCACTTATGTAGCAAGACTCGAAAGAATTATATTTTAATAAACAAAATGAAAAAAACAATGATCTGCAAGGCTACTGACAATCCTAAAAATCTGGAAAATTGCTTAACTCTTTGCGGTTTAGTGGTCACTTTTCTAACCACCTTTTCTACGGCCTTTAAAACACTTTTAGAGGCATCTATTGGCATTTGGCTAAACAATTACATTTTTACAAGACATCGTTTATGTTTTTTGCAAAACTTTGCCGTCTGGGTGCTCTAAGTTGTTTAATATATTAATTTGAAAATATTGTAAACCGCAGTTTCTCTAAGAGTCTTTCCCGCATTCATTAAAAAAAGCTCAGAGTGTTTAATGTACATCGAATTCAGTGTTCCTTTGTAAAGTAATATTTTACACTATACCCTTGGATAAATAACGTAAGTTATAGAGTGGTTACATTACTAACCACCGTGACTGATATTGGTTTTATATAATTTTTTACTCTACGTGATTTAGAAGATATTTTGTTGGAAGTTATACCTTCGGATGGTGAATGTGACTGCTATCTTGAATCCGACGTAAAAGAGAATTATGAGGATCAAACCGATCTGATGGTGCTCGTGACATACCTTCGGAGCACCAGATCAAAATTTAGTAAGACTCGAAAGTATTATATTTTAATAAACAAATGAAACACAACGTTAAAAATTGCTTAACTCTTTGCGGTTTAGTGGTCACTTTTCTAACCACCTTTTCTACAGCATTTAAAACATTTTTAGAGGCATCTATTGGCATTTGGATAAACAATTACTTTTTTACAAGTCGTCGATTATGTTTTTGCCAAACCTTTGCCGTCTGGGTGCTCTAAGTAGATTAAAATATTAATTTGGAAATATTGTAAGGAGCTTTCCCGCATTCATTAACAAAAGCTCACAGTCTTTATTATACATCGAATTCAGTGTTACTTTGTAATTTTGTGTTTCTTGGGTTGTCTTGGTGCTAACAAAGTGATATTTTATACCATACCCTTGGATAAATAACGTATGTTATAGAGTGGTTACATTACTAACCACTGTAACTGAAATAGGTTTTATGCATATTTGTAAGGATTCTGCGTGTACTAAATTAAAGTGACATAAACAATATTTTGTTGGAAGTTATACCTTCGGATGGTGAATGTGACTGCTGTCTTGAATCCGTCGAAGAAGATAATTATGAGGAGCAAACCGATCTTATTGTGCTCGTGACATGCCTTCGGGGCACCAGTTCAAAAATTTATGGTGATATTGATTCTGTTAGTGACTTATCTACCCAAACTGCTGTGGTGAACTCAAAATGGAGAACAAATTTTTGATTGGTAGAGCCGGGTGATTTCACAAGAGGAGGGGTATACCAAATGATATAAGAGTATTGGCAAATGTCTCACCTACACAGCTTTTTCGTTTAGTTTGGTCAGACAATTTTGTCAAAATGATTAGCTTTCAAACAAATTTATACGCCACGAAAATGTTTGTGATAATTAGTTTTAATGTCAACCGCCATGGTGGTTAATAATCTAACCACCCCATTCCATAAAAACCTTTAGCTGTATTTTTTTATTTTTTCTTATTCTTCATAATAAATTAACCTTAATTAAAGTAAAAATGCAATAGTTTTCTTTATAAATGTATACACATAAAACCGTTACTGAAAGATGGACAATTTCCACTTATAGAAGAAAAAATGCATGGTTAAGATATTGTTGCGACAAGTATACTATTTTCTATAGGTTTTCATATATGTTTGTGGCTAATAACTTTATTATTAAATACATTTTATTTCAATAATAATCTGTTTTCACAACAAAGTTTTCCTTCATATAATTCGCTACCCCGATCATAGTAAAATAAAAAAAATAAAAAATTTAAAGAATTTTTTTTTAAATAAAGTTTTTAATTGAATTATAGTTTCAAATATCCATTAATAACAATTAATCAACAACTAACAATAATATGAGATGGGTTATTCAACAATTATAGTTCTCCAGATATTCGAAACCAACTATTTACTTTGTATAGGAGCTGCCACAACTCTGTTCCGATCCATCCCATTTTTGGTTAAACTTCATGCAGTGCTAAGAAATCGTTTAGAATAAAGTTTGAAAATTGTCTCAGATATAGTTGTGGAGATATTCGAAGAAAATCACTATTTACTTTACATGGGTAGTGCCACGCCCATTCATCCAATCCCGCCCATATTCAGCCAACCTTAGCACAATGGTACCGAAGTAAATCCCTCTAAGTTTTGCTGCTTTCACAATTACAGTTCACCAAAAATTTCATAATAACTATTTACTTTGTATGGGAGGTGCCACGCCCACTTGAAATTTCAAAATAAAAGTAGCCTACTGTTTCTTTTACATATAGAGGAGGATCGATTCAGTGGTTTAGCCTCTTAAAAGGTACAAACAAACAAAGAAATAAACAGACATACATTAATTATTATATGTATATATAGATGATTGTCACTATATAATTGGCAATATAATTGATTTTGAACGATGTTATGATTGTAAAATTTCTGACTACAAGTAAATTATGATAATTATGAAAAAAAATATTGTTACATTTATAATCATGACAAGATTACAAATACTACTTAATAAGGTCATGCAACCATATTATGTTACGTTGACTGAGCTGGAATCATAATATGGTTGGGTTCAACCATAATATGCTTGTGCTTCAACTTTAATACTCAACTCAAGAACGTGTAAAACTTCATCAATTCTATTATGTATCCGATCGACTTTTTGAACAATCTCATTAAAAGCGATGGAGCACATTTTCATATAAATGGATATGTTAATAAACAGAACTTGCAAATTTAAGGCACCCAAAATCCTAGACCAGTGCATCGGCGACAACTAAACCCTCTGGGATGCACGGTTTGGTGTGAAATTATGGCTGAAATTTGACTGCGGAAACAGAAGCCATTTCTCAATAGTACAGACATATGGTTACAGCAAGAAAATATAAATAAAATAAAAACTGTAAAAATAAAAATAAAAGTTGCGATCTAACACGAAAAATTATAAAAAGTATAAAATGCATGCAATTTGTTTGTTAAGAACCAGATCTGAGTTCTATTGGATCAGAAATGTCCGCTTCGCCACACCAATTGGATGAAATGAATAGTACTATTAAGTCTCCCTTTGTGAATTAATACTAATTCAGGACAACATGTCTCTAGTTTCATGTTTATTATTTCATTACAAAAAGTACCATTCGAATAAAGAAAAAGTACCAAACAGTCTCCCCCTAAAACTCTCACTCATTTAGGACCATATATGATTAATTTAATGTTTCTAAGCCAAATGTTATAGGAAATTCAAAAAGTACCATTAGAATATAGAAAAAGTACCAAAAAGTCTCCCCCTAGAACTCTAACTCAGGACCATTTACACTTAATTTCATGTTCCTAAGTCCATTATTATAGAAACTTCAAAAAGTACCATTAGAATATAGAAAAAGTACTAAAAAGCCCACACTTGTGGTTTCCCACTCACTAGGGTCCATATAACCTTTATTTCATATTTCTATGTTCATTATTGGAGAAATTACAAAAAAGTACCATTCGAATAAAGAAAAAGTACCAAAAAGTCTCCCCCTAGAATTCTCACTCACTTAGGACCATATATGGTTAAATTCATGTTTCTAAGTCCATTGTTATAGAAAATTCAAAAAGTACCATTAGAACAATAAAAAAGTACCTATAATTCAGTTCTCACATTTTGGTACCTAAATATTATCCCCTCTTCCTAACTCTAACTTCACTCAGATACATATAAGCTAACTTTAATGTCGTGAAGTGAAACAATTTAAAATATTAAAAAAGTTCCATTTGGAGAAAAGTACCAATTTCCCTTTTCCTTCTTGAAGACCCCTCAAGTTTGAAATTTAAAAATATTCAATTTTGCCAAAATTGTTTATGCTACAGACATACATATCTCAAACGATTAAAATCTGTGTTAATGTGCCCAAGAAAAAATATGTTTTAATAAAAGTACCAAACTGTTTACCAGGATTTGGCCCAATATAAACCTTGGCAGTCGAGCTCCAAATAACTACCTGTTAATTTTTGTATGAATCCAGGAACCAATGTTAAAAAAATTATCAAAATTGTCTTAATATATTCAAATAAAATGTATTTGCCCGATTTTATACCCTTTTTGGTACCCTTTTTTTATCCCCATTATGGTGGTAAAATTATATTCAAATAAATTTCTGTATCGTGGTAAGAGCTCATAATAAAATATTCGTATCTCTATGTCAAATTATAAAAAAAAACATATTTTATGAAAAAGTACCAAAAATAAACACATTTTTTATCCGTTAAGGGTTCGAATTTCCAAAAAGTACCAAACTAATATTTTTTTATTTTTTGTTAAGTAAAGAATATGATTTAAAATTTGTTTCTATGTTTATTTGTTTAAAAGATACATAGGGTGCCAAAATAGTACCAAAATAGAGTTTTTACCCGTTTTCTCTCCTAAAAAATTCGAATTTCAAAAAAGTACGAAACACCTGCCAGCTTAATTATTAAATGGAGTAAAATGCAATTTTAAGTTTTTTTGTATCTTTATTAGTTTTGAAGATATAAGGTTACAGAATTTACGTGTTTTTACCCTTTTTTACCCCCTAAACGTTCGAATCCCTTCTTATATGATAGTTTTGGGAAGAGAGGAACCCACAGTTAAAATTTCATGATTCTAGCTTCAGTCGTTTGGGCTGTGCGATGATGAATGAGTCAGTCAGTCAGTTAGTCAGTCAGTAAAGTTACTCTTTTATATAAGTATATAGATAATAACCAAAAATTCAAACTACAATTTTTAAAGAACATATACACTCACTTCTTAAACAATTTGTCTTAAACATTCTTGAAACAAATAACTGAGTAGATTTCCCTGGTTTGCAGGGTGTTTTCTCCATCGAGAAAACAGCGGTTACTCATACTAAATAAAAAAGGTGTTTATACTTTCAATCCCCCAAATTATTAGGTTCTTTAGTATAATGTTTCTTTTACACATTTATATTCCTCTATTATTTCCACATAATCCCACTGTGTAGCATAAGTTTCACAACACCGTCAAGTAACTCATATTTAATGACTTCAAATAGTATTGAATATCACATAGTTTGAAGTAAGTTTAATGTTTGATACATTACAAACATTCAGTCAAAAACATACACTCTCACACACCCATATTAAGGTGTTTTAAACTCAAATGAAGAAGTGTAAATGCCATAAAGTAACTTTAGCACTTGTAAAGGCCCCCAACTACAACTTTCAACACAAAAAACAAAAAAAATTTAAAAACTAACAACAACATAAAAATCACCGTCATCATGCTCATCATCATCATCATCATACGATGATGATCAACATCATCAGCATAAACATTAAACCGTCCGTCTCAAAATCATTCGACCACATAGTTTTAACTAACCAACCAGTAAAATAACTACAAACGAAGTAAGAAAAAAAAAAACTCAAGTAATGCAACATTCAAACTTAAAAATCAGGGACACAAACCTCAGCTTAGCTTAACTCAACTCAACTTAGGCTGAACAACTGAACTCTCGTAAGTAGTACGATTGTCTTTTACAGAGAAGCTAAGCATCGTAATGATGTCGCTCTAAACTCTCGAGCTGATTTGTTTTAATGTGTATTCGAGAGTGTCTTTTTTCTTGGGTTTTTCTTCCTTTCGTGGATTTTTTTTTCCCACCTAACCAGAGCTTTCGAGAATTTTAGCACCATCAAACTTTATGAAGCTGATTCTCTTACAAACATTCGAGGACATGTCTTTCAGTTCAAGAACGCTATTAATAACGAATCATCTCACAAGATTTGTTTACAAACTTCAATTTCTTGCATTTAGCTTTCGAAAAATGTTTGAATATTTTTGGTATAGTGAATTGTTTTTAAATCTTAGATAATTTTACATTGTTTGGTCACATGGGTTACCAACAACTGCTAGATGGCAAAGTGGCAATATGACCAACAAAAACTATAAAGAATAATGAAAACCTGTGGCATGAATTGTGATTGTTTGGGTTTGTGCGCAAACGCAACCAAATCTGCAATACAACAACATTGAATATCGTTGTAACAACTTAACGCTTCATATAGATATTTCAGTTTTAAGTAATAAATTTATACACAGATACATTTAACTAGCATTAAGACTCATTTTGCTGCAAACACACTAAATTGTGCACTGAGAGAAATACTAGGGAGTTAAGAGAAAAATCAACAAAAAAAATTTTTTTTTCTTAACAATTTCCTATTTCAGTGGTCGCCACAATAAGAGAACATGTTTTATATTAACGAGTTATGTATCGCTTTTCTCTGTTGTAATCTGACCTGCTATTGATTATGATTTTTGATTCGTATTTGATGATTTTTAAGCTGTTTACAGGTAAATAACAGGTCAAGTTGGTCCCTAGATGGCTATGAGTGCCGACCTCTGGTTTATTTGCTATTTAATAGCCATCCATTACTATATTCATTGCTTAGCAGTAAAGATAATTCTTTCATGAACCCTCTTTGAAGTTCATTTCACTCCGATATTTAAGACACTTCAATTCTGCTTTTCAGAAAATTTTGTGATCGTTTTTCTAAGATATCAATTTAATTTATATAAAGCTGAAAATAATTAGTAACTTTCCAAGTGTATTTCAACCAAATAATATCTATTTGTATGTCTTCTATAGTATTTGCTAGTACGCAATTGTTTTAATAAAAGCCCTGTAGACCACATAACTAGTTATACATTAACTATTACGTTACCCAATAAGAGCCCCAACATATTTGGAAGGCTTCTAATAAAAGGTTTTCCGTCATTGACAAAAAATCAATTAACACCCTCTTTTAAATCTGTGCCAAAAGCAATGTATTTAGTTAGTCTAAATATCACCATTGCCACCTTTAACACTGCAGGGTTTAGTTAAAAGCATTAAACAACGACCATGATTTAAAGTCAGATTTAAATACAGTTTCATTTCCATTTTATTGTTTTGTATTGTAACTATTGAGCTTTTTCCTCGTCTTCTTCGGGTTTATTTAGATTCATACAGAATGTGAAGTAGTTGCGGTGCAGAATGAAGAGAGAATTATAGCGAAAATAAAAGAATTATAACGTCTAATGCTCTACGCAGGCACTGCAAAAAAAAAAAACAGTAACGCAATACACGCCCCACTTAATGACTAAAATATGAATTCGTTAGTGTATTTACTTGCATACACTGAGAAAATAAAATTCATATTTAATGCTCTTTAATTACGTTGCAAATGAGCATTTAAATGAGTGATTATTCAAACATAAATGTTTTACTTGAAAATTAGAAAAAAAATAATTTAAATAAGAAATAAGTAAGAAAGCTTTATAAGGAATTTATCCGAATCTTATATACCCTTCACCAAAGTCTACTATAAAGTAAAAATTTTAAACAAAATTAAAGAAAAAAATTGTTTTTCAAAATTTAAAAAAAAAATTTTTTCGTAATAATTTTTTTTTTAAATTTTCCAAATTTTAAAAAATTTTTTTTTTTAAATTATTAGTGCGAAAAATTTACGACAAACATTTTTTTTATAAAAAAAAAATTCGGTTTAAAAAATATTTTTCCAGATTTTGACTCATTGTAGGTCCAAATTACTATAGTATTATATACATCATTGCAATGGACTTTCAAATATCTATCATTAGATATCCATATTGTCTATATTTATGACTTAGTAATCGAGATATAGATAAAAAATAGGCCAAAAATAGAGGTTGTCCCGGTTTTTTATCTCAACAACCGGGACAGCAACCGAGCCGCTAGAATCCCCTATATATTGATGTATCAATCATGTTTGTAAGTTATTTGGGGCTATGGAAAGTTGATTTCAACATACAGATGGACATGGCTATATCGACTTCGCTATCTACAACGATCCAGAATATATATAATTTTTGAGGTCCCAAATGAAAAAGTATAAATTACAAACGGAATGCCAAACATATATATACCCTTGCCATTCATGGTGAAGGGTATAAAAAGGCTTAAAATCTTGGGTGTATGAATTAAAAAAAGCACGATTTACAATAGATGGCGTATCTTATGAACGAGGTATTGTTTTTAATAAATTATATTTAATTTTGAAGGGTACATATCTGTCGAATTTTGTGCCAATAAAGCATCATATGCGGGAAGTTTTGCTTTACTTTTTTAATGTACAAAAAGTGTCGCTGAAGCATACCGACTGCTCACCAAAGCTTATGGTGGTTTATGCGGTTCAAAATTGTTGATTTTGACACGGAAGACATAGATCGCCCAGGACAGCCAAACAAGTTTTAAGACCAAGAATTGGAGGCATTACTCCATGAAGATTGTTGTCGAACTCAACAAGAGCTTGCATAATGATGAGAGGTATTCAATCAGCACTTTCAAAACGTTTGCAAGCAGCAGCATTCATTCAAAAGCAGAGAAATTGGGTACCATACGAGAGACTTTTAAAGACGATTTTGTATATATGAAATGAAGTTTGAACGCTATAAAAGAAAATAATTTTTGCACCGAATCATTACCTGCGATGAAATATGGATCCATTACGATAAACCGAAGCATAAGAGATTGTATGTGAAGACCGGCCAACCAGCCGAATCGACACCAAAGCCAAAAATCCATGGCGTTAATGTAATTCTCTGTATTTGGAGGGACCAAAAGGGTCTTATCTATTATGAGCTCCTGAAATCTGCGCAGACCATCACAGGTAACCTATACCGAATACAAATGACTCATTCGAAGCGAGCATTTGCAGAAAAACGCCCAGAATATGCTGCCAGACATGAAACCGTAATATTCCATCATGACAACGTTCGGCCACATTAGGCAATACCTGTTCATAACAATTTAGAAAAGTTTTGTCTCACACGCATTTTAGTCCAGAACTTGTCTCGTCCGAATACTATTTGTTTCGATCGATGCAGAACGTTGTGTCTAGGATACGCTTGAATCGCTCATGGTATCAAAGGAATAGCAGTTCTTTTGTTGTTAGAAAGGTGGAAAAATTTAATAGCTAAAATACTTTGAACGAATTTGTGTTGTACAAATGTTTTCCAATGAAAGCTAAAAATTTAAAAATATCCCACATTTTTAAGTCATAAACGCAATAAAAGAGAAGCTCAACTTGCCGGCAATAATATTTCTTAAAAAAATAAATTTTTACACAAAAAATTTTTATAAAAAAATCTTCAATATTTTAGGTAAACAAAATAATTTAATAATTTAATTTAAAAAAAAGACATTTTTTAAATTTATTTGTGAAAAAAATTTTTTTTGTTGAAAAAAAATTGGTGTAAAAAATATTTTTCCCGATTTGACCAATTGTAGGTAAGACTTACTTTAGATTATATGCTCGGTTGCAAAGTTCTTTGAAATATCTATTATTGGATATCCATATTGTCTATATTAATGACTTAACAATCCAGATATAGATCAAAAATAGGTTAAAAATCGAGGTTGTCCTGATTTTTTATTTATATCTCAGCCATTTGTGGGCCTATTGTGTCGATTTTAAATAGCAACTGAGCCGGAAGAATTCCCAATATATTGATGTATGAATCATGTATGTTAGTTATTTGGGGGCAATGGAATGTTGATTTCAACAGACAATATCTATAACGATCGAGAATATATATGAAAAATTTAGAAATTACAAAAGAAATTACAAACGTATATATACCCTTGCCTCTCATGGTGAAGGGTGTAAAAAGTTGAAACTAAAGGCCCTCCTAATGAACACTTATATTTAAAGCAAACAATTAATATAGGAATATCTTAAATTAAAAGAGGTCAACCTGTCAGCAATAATATTTCTGACTAAAGAAACATAAAAAAATTTACCCAGAAGTTGCGAAAAATTTTCCATACGTATATTTCGTCATCCATTATGCAGCAGGAATATTTTTTTTATAAAATTTGACTTCAATTTTCGTGATCTGTCTTTGGCCTCTAAATTTTTAGCAGAGTTCCTATCAGGAACTTTTTGAGCCTTGTATGATTTTAAACCTTCATTGGCTTTAACTTTTCGTACGAAATAGTCCGAGTATTGACCTAACCGGGCTGCTTTCCTACCGGATGTGTTGGGAACTCTTTTGAAAATGCTTTCTATTTTTTTGGCTATAGAAACATTATGTGGACCATTCCTTCTGCCTGAACCAGGTTTTATATCAACGGACAAGTTCTTTTGGTACTGTTTAATAACATTGGAAACAGTTTGATAGCAGACCTTTGATTGTTTGGCCAACTTTTTGTAGGACCAAGTTGGATTTTGTTGAAAAAATTTTATAATTTTAGTACGCACTTTTTTCTAGTCACTCATTTTAATCAGATTAACAACAAGTGAGCATAGTTGACATTAAACATAATAACTGACATGCTTTACAAAGGTAACTGATCAAAGAAAATATCAAATAATACTTGGGTTAAAAGTTTTAATGAAAAACGTGTGTTAAGAATTTTTCGATCTCAGTCCTTAGTTGTTTTCTTCATTGTACATTGAAACGCCAACTTGAAAGGGAAATTGAATGCAAGTTCGTTTCAATTCTTAAAAGTGTGAGTGTATTAAAACTTGAAAGACAAAACTAGATCGTGTAACCCCCAAGTAAGCAACTAAATTACTGATCATGCATATAGATTTTCATAATTAACCTCAATCTGTGATCACCCATACAAAAATCCTGTAAATATCGTATGTGGATACAAGAAATACAGTCGATGATCCAGAGCGGTGAAAAAAGAATTTCCCCCAATAAATTTTAATATTTACAGATTTTTTTACCGCTCTGAAAAACTAAACTAAATGATTGCTTTAAATAGAGAAAAGTGTTATCTTTCTGATTATATAATTACTATTCGCAAAATCTCATTTTAATTTTTCGTTTTTCTTCTCCAAATTATCCCAACGTGCGCTGCATCAACGAAATTCTGCCACTTTTAAGCAAAATTGTTATGGAAATTTCGACAAAAGAGTGTGTACAAGGCGAATTTATAAAAGGTGGTGTCGCTAGCACAGGTGATTATTTTTTTCTGCAATTGTTTGGAGGCTCGAGCTGTCAAATACAATAGTGTTAGTTGTTGCGTATACCGCATCAAACTAACAGGCAGTTAGTTGACAGTTCCAGCCAACAAAAACAAATTGCCTGTGGTTCCTGTAAATGTGGAACTTGTTGTAAAATAGATCTCACCTTATAATTTATTCGCCTTGAGTGCGAAAGTGCCAGTAAAACCATGAAGGCCATTAGGTCGGTCATACATATCCATTTTCTGTGCACTTTATGATTCAATCTAAAGAAATAATAAAATATTGTTTAAATTTTGTAATTTTCTGTTCAATATCTGAATATTCAGTTTTAACCCCTTAAAATTTCTTCAAGTGTAGATTTTGAGCTCTAACTCTTTTTGTCGTTTTATTATTGTAGTTTTTTCATGTGCTAATGTACAAGTTATTTGCACATCTATTGCACACATAAAGGGGCGCAGTAAGTAAGTAACATGATGTCGGTTAAGTTTTTCCATTTTTTTTTTTTTTGTTTTTTCTCCACTATTTTTTCAACTTTTTGCAAATAAAATAAAGTTTAGAAAAACTAAAATAACAACGACAAAAAAATCAATGTTGTTGACGACGACTACGACGACGACAACAACAGCAGTGTAGTTTTTTTTCTCTGTATTTCCACTGTGCCACATATACTTAGTTCGTTGTTTTTGTTGTTGTTCCTATACACAAAATAAAATCAGCAACATGCTACATTCACAATTCAACCCAACAATAACAACAGCAGCAAATATATAGTAAATATGTAGTGGAAGAAAAATTAAGTTAACAACAAAGCACAATGGCACCGAAAATGTTCAGATTTGGAAACTGTAACAAAAAATATTTAAAAAATATACCAAATAAGTTTTTGGGAATAGTTTATCTTTTGATTAAAGTCCATTTAAAAGGACATCAGACCCGATCAAGAGATATTACGAACACAGTGTTACTATGTATCGATTTTTCCATAAGTAACAACATGTAATGCACGGTGTAATCAGACCCCTTGTGCAACATTATCGTTATCGTCGTTGCCACTGTTGTAGCTGTGGCAGTCATCGTCGTCATCAACAGCAATGCTCATGATGTTGGTGATGATGATGATTATGATGACGACGTTGAAAATCTGTTTGTATTTAGTAGAGTATAAAATGAAGTAGTTGCGCGTTAAACATAAAATCAGTTGACCTCCATTGACCTCGTTTCGCTAAAGTTTGCTTATTTTATTATTATTTTACTATGTTTTTTTTTCATTGTTTGCTCTCTTCTATGTTTTATTACAGTTTTCATACAAATACATACATACTCATACACATGTCTGCTATTATTTTTCCCAATAGTTTTTATAAAAAGCTTTCTTTTACTTTTATTGATCGTTATTATTTAAGTTTTGTTTTTTTTTTTTTGGTTTTCTGCTTAAAGGAAAACAAACATTAATTGATTTTCATTTGAGTGGCTAAACATTTTCTTTATGGCTTTTATATGGAAAATATATAAACGGTGAATATAACTGAAATTCACAGAAACGAAAGGACTTTTAATGGGCCTTTATAAATGGTCAAGTTGGTGTGTGTTTTTACTGCAGTTTGTTGGCCAAGAGTGCTAATTTATCGCTTATGAATTTGAAATGATATGCTATTATCAGCATAAATTGTTATTATTAACTTGACTTTAGTTAACAATTTCATAGCATTTCTTTAATTAGAAACAGTTATACTTTTAAAGTGATTAAATATAGTTTTCATTAAATATTCTTAACAAAAAAAAAAAAAACTTTCAAAAACCTTAAATTTTTTATTTAATTCCAAAAATCATATAAAATAGCAAATAACAAATAATGATATATAGGACATATAGTGTTAAATTTCAGGATCTAGGGCCCAATTCTAATCACCATAACGAGAGAGTAGACGACCAGGAAATGTCTCAAGCAGTTATTGGACTGCTTCACTTGTTGTATGGAATGTAGTACAGTCTTGTAGAAACCTCATCAATATCATGGCTTGAGGATTATCATCGCACCAAGTGCGGCAATTCTGTTTATTAACTTAGCCATTTAACCAAAAGTGTCTTCTTCAATTCCTGTACGAGTTGAATCTTGTTAACATGCAAACCATGATCTTTACGCAAAATTTTCCATAAAGTGTTTGGACATAAGTTTAATTGTTGAGCACAATGACGAATTGACACATTAGGATCATCACCAACACTGCGCTGCACACAATCAATACCATGTTGTGTGCTCACTGTACTACGTACAGTGGCACTTGTAGAACAAGTGAGGTTGCAAAAATCTAAAATTTCGTGTGTCCTTAAAAAATATTGAATAAATCTATTTATAGGAAATTGTTCAACGATTTCAAATATGGTACTCTTATTACAATCAGATTTTTGCTTCAGAAGATATAGCCCTTCAAAATTTACTGATTTTCACTGTTCAAAAAAACAGACCATTCCACCTCAAAACCTAGCTAACGGATCATCATTCTTTTTGATTCTATTGATGGATCTATTTATTAAGAAAAGAATAAACAAAATTGAACTGTTTGCTTTGTGTTTGTCCAGGTAAATCGATATTTACCAGAGCTGGAAATGAATCACTCATTTTTGAATTAATTCGCGAATCATTCACAAAAAAAAAATTTATTTAATGAAACTTGAGTCAATTCATATGAATTTGGTAAAAATGAATTGCAATTCATTTCCAATTCATTTGAGTTGAATTGATTTTGAATCAATTCAAATGAATTAGAAAAAAGAATTAGCCATTCATTTGCAACTCGTTTGAATTGATTAAAATTTGAATTGATTTTGTAAGTAAATCTACAGTAAGCATCACTGTTGTTTTGTTATTCAACTAATTTTTTATATAAAAGACAGCAAGCATTACTCTCGTTTTGTATATCACCTATATTGTCCAAAGACAAAAAATTCTTAGATTTAAAATTTAGCAATCATTTTTTGTTTAAATAATATCACATTTGTATATTGTGGAAAATTTATTTTTTTTTTTAAATTTTTCAATCGAATTTTAAAGATTCTAATGGCTTTGATTAAAGTTTATTGTTTGCGATTGAGAGTCAATATTTTGTTTTAGAGAGTAATTAGATTTAATTTTAGTCATAAGATTTGAATACATATTGTTAGGCCTAAGGAAGTGAGGCAGATTCAATAAATAATAAAAACGTAAATAAAATAAAAAAAAATATTTTGTTTCTTGTGATTGATCAAAAAACAATATTGTTTTGTCGTTCAGCGTATTTCAAAATAAAAATCAGTTCTTCTTGAAGAAACAAACTCCAAACACCATGTTTTCTTTGATCAGGCGCGGATCAATTTTTGTACTGAATATTTTCATTCTGGACATTTTTCATCTGCTCTTGAATTTGATTGATTGCAACTCATTTTTGATTTCATTCTTTGAATTGCTAATTCTTTTTTCTAATTCCTTTGAATTAATTCAAAATCAATTCTATTCAAATAAATTGTAAATGAATTGCAATTCATTTTTAGTAAATTCATTTGAATTAATTCAAAATCAATTCAATTCAAATGAATTGAAAACGAATTGCAACTCATTTTTACAAATTCATTTGAATTGGAAATGAATTGCAATTCATTTCTACTTAATTCGTTTGAATCGATTCAAATTTCATTCAATTCATTTTTGTTGTAAAATGAATTAATTCATAATTTAGCTGATGCATAATGAATTAAAATCAAAAAAGAATGGTTCATTTACAGCTCTGATATTTACCAACAATCCATTTTCTCAATATTTCTCAACTTTTATGGAAAATATAAAAAGAAATATAAATTTCTATATTTGACATGTTTTCAAAATAAGTTCTTTGACTATTCATTTACCTAATGAAAAAATGTCCAGCTGCTCCATTATTTGCTAGAGGTAAAAATTTTAAAAAAGACATGGTTCCAAATATGTGTTGGAACCATAACCCTGAAAACCCATTAGATATACCATCTTTTACGAATTGTGAGCAATATTTTTTAAAAAATTTAAAAATAAATTAACAAATTTTTTTTTTTAATCGTTTCTGGAAAATTTTACAAAAAAATTAAAAATAAATTAAAAAAAAAAAATTTAATTTTTTCTGAAATAATTTTAAATCATAAAAGCCTTCAAAAAGAAACATAAAAAATCAAAAATATTATACTTTGCTTCCAATAAAATTGATTTTTCCACAAATTTCGACACTTCTCAAACACTCATTTCATAGGCTGTTCAATTATCTTTCATATTCTTTTTAAATTTGGTTCAGAAGTTATGATTCGTATTGTCATTTAGAGTAAAAGTATTGGACGAATGAGTTTCTAAAAAAATTTGAACAATTTGCAAATGATGCTTTGGCGTGAGTTTATTTATGACCAAATAAACTCTAACCACAGCCTAGAACTGTAAAATCAGCTGTCACACAAAACAGTGCTGCCAATTTAAAGTACTGCGGCTCTAAAAAAACATCCTTTACAGGCATACCTAAATAAAAGCGTAAGGCGGAACGTTTTCTTTCGCTTAGCTTTAACGCTGAAATGTCATACCTAAATAAGAGCGGCAACGCTACGTCAAACAATAAAAACAAGGTTATTAAAAAAAATAAAAATATAACAACCCGGATTATTTAAACAATAAAGTACATTGCAGTATTGGTGTTTCGGATTTTTGTTTTGTGATTTGTAAACTAAAATTTTATCAAAAAAACTCAATAATAAAGTTTATATTTATTGTGTTTTGCAACTAACTTCACTATTACACGCGCTGTCAAAATCGGATTTTGCAATTGCAAAGCTTTGCCGTCGCGTTATTTCGGTATGCTGCAAGAGATTGTATAGGCATGATAATTTTTGACAACTAAAAAACGCCTTCCGCTCTAATTTAGGTATGCGTGTTACATAGGAATATTTTAATATTATGCAATCGCAACTTTCTGATGCAGGTTTTTTCAAATTTTTACATTTTTTTAATAAATTGAAATGTTAATAAATAGGCAATTATTAAAAAAATAGGCTAGTTTGAAATCAAAAACAAAATTTGTTCGAAATCCGATCATTTCAAATAGGTTCCCACGCTAATCCATCCTGTCCACATTTAGTGTTTGTTATAATTGAACATCATTTTGAAAATTTTTTTTTTTTAAATGTAAATTTTGGAATGCATGCAATTTTATGATCTTTTTTTTGCATAACATTACAATGGGTTATTGATGTCAATTACACAGTCCAACACATAAAATGAAAACTCATTCTCGTGTGGAATTTCTCAAAATCCCATTTGCGTTTTGCTGCAATAGTTTTAGCTGCTTGGTTAAAACTTCATTTTTCCGAAGAACATGCTATTCTTCCCACGGCTATGTCTCAGAAACCAATTGGAATTTTGTTTTCCTGTCTTCGGCTCAATTATAGTTATAGACTAGGAGAATAAAAGTGTAAAACAAATCAATCCGGTGAAACTGCATCTAGTGCCCCAAAATTGCTAAAATGTTGAAACAATCACTCCTATCATGAAAAACATGTGAAATTTATGTTCCCATGAAATATCCATTTCCCTCGAAGGGAATATTGCTATCGTGATATTCCCATGAACTATTCATTCACAATAGTTGATTTTGTTCGTAACAGCTGTGTTTTGTTTACAAAATTCTATCTAAAATTTCACAACATGGGGAATTTTTCACATGAACAAAATTCATGACCGAAAAATGGGAAAAGGGAACATGTTTCATGTAAAATATTGACTCGCGATTTTAATTTTTGATATCTTTTTTTACCATTTTTGGCCCATAGCTGCCAAACTGTGGGACACTGCGAATTCTAATGCTTCAAAAAAATCAAAATATGACCTAAAATTTTTAGAAATATGCACCAAAAAATACTCAACAGTGATCTCAGCAGTGAGGACTATTTTCTTTAAATTGTACCAGGAATTAAATAATTAAAGTTTTAAAATTATAATTGTTCTTCGGAGAAAACGATTAATTATAAAATCTTGGTATGAATACTTGTTTAAAGCCATAATCTTAGGAGCTTTTAAGTTGCGGCTTGCATTTAATGGATCGCGCAATGTCAAATAAATACACAACAGTGTACTTAGCAGTTGGGACTCTTTAAATTATACCAGGAATTAAATTGTTCAAGTTTAAGAAAGTACAATTGTTCTTCTGATTTATTAATTTTAATATCTTGGTATGAATTCTTGTTTAAAACCATAATATTTAGAGCATCTATCTTGCGACTTGTCTTTTAGAATTACCAATATATTGATTGTGCTGTAATATCATCTCGTAATAGCCCAGCTCACTTAGCTGATTCCAATTTAGATACTATTGGGACATTTGGCAGGTATGTGCTATTTGCAACGCAGAGAGAAATAAATCTATTGGTTACTTTATACATACCATGTAATCAATCGTAAAGACAATTGTCACTTAAGTGGCTCAAAGTAATCTATAATGTAGTCACATTAAACGTTAATTATGTAGTACGTTTTTCTAAAAGTTATCCAAAAGAACAATTGA
Source organism: Calliphora vomitoria (assembly GCA_942486065.2). Taxonomy (NCBI): domain Eukaryota; kingdom Metazoa; phylum Arthropoda; class Insecta; order Diptera; family Calliphoridae; genus Calliphora; species Calliphora vomitoria. The sequence continues at coordinate 16,863,382 of OW818031.2, read as the reverse complement.
CCCCCTGCTTAGTATTAAACTACTAGATACGTAGCTAGTTATATAACTAGCTGACACCCTAAATGATAATTAAAATCACTAGTACAGAACAGTCTCCTAAAACTGCTGGGAAATGAGTGTCAGAAGCGATAACTGTGTATGTGAAGTTACAAAATCTTTCGATGACGAAATTATATCGAAATTGCAATGAAAACAAATAAGAATGTTTTCGATACATTTAATGAATTTTTGATACTTAAAAAAAACTCGAAATTTTTTTTTGACAAATATTTTGAAATCATAATTTTCAAATGCTGATAGAGAAATGAAGAACTTAATACCAATTTCTCGATGTTGAGAGAAGTTAGTCGATAACATTTAATGCTATTTTTGTAACAAATTCGACTAAAAACTTTTTGTCCAGAAAATTGGTCAATTCACAAGGTCTCTTATCAGTCATATTTTCATAATGTTCTAATATCTCACGAATCGGCGGCTCGTCTTAACCGACTCTTAGGCATTCGGCGCAGGTCTCTGCTGGTTGGTTACGATAGCACAATAAACATTGCATACATAAACATAGCAGGACATTTTTTGCATGAAAAGCAATAAAAACCATTGTGAAATATTAGGATATTATGACAATATGACATGATAAAAGACTTTGTGAATTGACCAAATATGTTGCACATAGACGACAAAAAATTATATTATTAAGCATTTTGTAGTAAAATGTAACAAAATATGCATCAATAAAATATGCAAAAATATGCACTAACAAATCGATGCCATTTTAAGGCAAAATGTGCGATTCGGATACATAATAAGTCTGCATTGTATTTGGACGTTTGAGAAAAAACATGCATTTGCATAAAATCCGCCCCCTACAAGAATCTTCAAATAAAGTGTGCAATTAGCTAACGTTGTCCGATTTTGCTCAAGATGACGGATAAAGGCCACCCCATACTTATTTTGAATAATGGTATAAATTTGGGCTTAATTTAAATAGATTAACAATTAATTTTTATAATAACATAACGATATATTAGAGAATTTTTAGAAAAATTGCAACTTATGTTTTAACATAAACATAGCTTTAAAACGAAACTTAAATCATTATAGCAACCAAAACTGATACAATTTCCAAACAAAAAATAATAATGCATTTTGATTTTTCCATTGTAAAGGCCAACAAACAATAGCTGAATTCGGAAGTAGTAGTAGTAGATAAGTTTCGTAACAAAATATTTCATAAATTTTGAACAAACAAGAAATGAAATGGTTCAAAACAATTTAATAATATTTAACACAAACAATTCAAAATGTATGTAAGTACAGACAGATAATGGTAGTAAATGAGAAATAAACAAAGTGAAGCGAAAATAAAACACAACTATTTCATGACAATCAACTTATTTCCGCCTTCATCACAGCAGCAGCAACAAAAACAATTCAAAACTTGGGCTACAAATGAAAAGTAACAATAAAAACAGAAACAAACAAACAAATGATCGTGGTGTGGTTGTTGGTGGTGCTGAGTATGTACCATAAATCTAACACCTTATGAAATAATAAAAACTTTCTATTAATGTTTTCGTTTCTTTTCTTTCTTTCTTTCTTTTTTTACATAAAACGTCCAAGTTATACAAAAACAAACAAAAAAAAACAACACCAACCAAAACAATTTCACTACAAAAATGAAGTGAGAAAAAAAAGACTGAAACTTAAATAAAATAAAAGTAACGAAATTATTTACAAATAAATAAAATAAAGTTGGTTGTTTTCATTAAAACAAAAACACACAACAAAAAAACAAACACATCAATGAACAAAAAATTAAACATTTTAAACAATAAAAAAGTTGGATTGATGTAAAACTGAATGACTGACTGAATGAAAAAATGACAGGTCGGTATGTAAGTGAAAAAAACAAAACAAAAAAAACAAATGTTACAAAGTAAAACAGCAACATATATGAATATGTACGAGTATGTAGGTACATTTGTGTCTTGGTAAAAGTTAAAGATGTTTTTTTATTTTATTTAAGACAAAAAATAGAAACCGAAACAATAAAAATAAAACGCATACTTATTTGACATGGCTCACAGTTAACCAATCTACCATACCAGCAACAATAACAACATTAACCAACAACAACAATAGTAATCAAACTGACATGTAACAAAAATATTTGAACCCACCATCTCCTTCTACTTACACCAACAATGTGATACCAACTTCACAGCAAAACCAGGTGAAGATAATAAGAAACTATAAACGTGACATTCGTAACAGCAGCAACAATGACAACAAAAACACATTCTACAAAAAAAAAAAAAAAAAACAGGCCGCTGCAGCAACATCATTAACACCAGCCAACAAAAACGTTGTTAAATACCAGCAACATAAATTATAAAACACAATAAAAACGAACAAGAAAATCTACTCAGAAATTTGATCCAATATAGTATATATCAAGAAACTTGGAGACTTATACTCTTTAAAGACAAAATATAGATTAAGATTCTAAATGAAGCTCAATCTGTGATCACTCATATTTTATACCAAAAATCGATTTTTAGTATAAAAAACTAAAATATCTTAAATTGTTAATATCTTTGTAAGTACTGTGATTTTAAGGAAAATAAGCTCAACTTGTGATCACTCCTATTTTTTTACCAAAAATCGATCTTTAGTATAAAAATACCAAAATATCTTAAATCGCAAGTATCTTTGTAAATACCGCGATTTTAAGGAAAATAAGCTCAATCTGTGATCACTCATATTTTATAACAAAAATCAATTTTTAGTATAAAAAACTAAAATATCTTAAATCGTTTATAACTTTGTTAATACTGCAATTTTAGGGAAAATAAGCTCAATCTGTGATTACTCATATTTTATACCAGAAATCGATTTTTTGTACTAAAAACTCAAAAATCTTAAATTGTTAATAACTTTGTTAATACTGCGATTTCAGATAAAATAAGCTCAATCTGTGATCACTCATATTTTATACCGAAAATCGATTTTTAGTATAAAAAACTCAAAAATCTTACATTGTTAATAACTTTGTTAATACTGCGATTTCAGGGAAAATAAGCTCAATCTGTGATCACTCATATTTTATATGAAAAATCGATTTTTGGTATAAAAAACTAAAATATCTTAAATCTTTAATATCTTTGTTAATACTGCGATTTTAGAGAAAATAAGCTCAATCTGTGATCACTTATATTTTATACCAAAAATCGATTTTTAGTATAACAAACTAAATTATCTTAAATCGTTTATAACTTTGTTAATACTGCGATTTTTAGGAAAATAAGCTCAATCTGTGATCAGTCATATTTTATACCAGAAATCAATTTTTAGTATAAAAAATTAAAATATCTTAAATCGTTTATAACTTTGTTAATACTGCGATTTTAAGGAAAATAAGCTCAATCTGTGATCACTCATATTTTATACCAAAAATCGATTTTTTTTATAAAAAAAAACTAAAATATCTTAAATCGTTTATAACTTTGTTAATACTGCGATTTTAGGGAAAATAAGCTCAATCTGTGATCACTCATATTTTACACCAAAAATCGATTTTTAGAATAAAAAACTAAAATATTTTAAATTGTTAATAACTTTGCTAATACTGCGATTTCAGGGAAAATAAGCTCAATCTGTGATCACTCATATTTTACACCAAAAATCCATTTTTGTGTAAAATAAATCAAATATCTTAAATCGATTTTTAGTATAAAAGAACTCAAATATCTTAAATCGTTTATAACTTTGTTAATACTTCGATTTTACGGAAAATAAGCTCAACCTGTGATCATATATTTTATACCAAAATCGATTTTTAGTATAAAAAACTAAAATATTTTAAATCGTTAATATCTTTGTAAATACCGCGATTTTAAAGAAAATAAGCTCAATCTATGATCACTCATATTTTATACCAAAAATTGATTTTTAGTAAAAAAAACTAAAAAATCTTAAATCGCTAATAATTTTGTAAATACTTCGATTTGTCGGAAAATAAGCTCAATATGTGATCACTGATATTTTATACCAAAAATCGATTTTTAGTATAAAAAACTAAAATATCATAAATCGTTTAAAACTTTGTTAATACTGCGATTCTAAGGAAAATAAGCTCAATCTGTGATCACTTATATTTTATATCAAAAATCGATTTTTAATATAAAAAACTTAAATATCTTAAATCGTTTATAACTTTGTTAATACTGCGATTTCAGGGAAAATAAGCTCAATATGTGATCACTCATATTTTATACCAAAAATTGATTTTTAGTAAAAAAAAACTAAAATATATTAAATCGTTTATAACTTTTTTAATAATGCGATTTTAAGGGAAATAAGCTCAATCTGTGATCACTCATATTTTATAACAAAAATCGATAATTAGTGTAAAATACTCAAATATCTTAAATCGTTCATAACTTTGTTAATACTACGATTTTAAGGAAAATAAGCTCAATCTGTGATCACTCATATTTTATACCAAAAATCGATTTTTAGTATAAAAAACTAAAGTATCTTAAATCGTTTATGACTTTGTTAATACTGGGATTTTAAGGAAAATAAGCTCAATCTGTGATCACTCATATTTTATACCAAAAATCAATTTTTAGTATAAAAAACTAAAATATCTTAAATCGTTAATATCTTTGTAAATACTGCGATTTTAGAGAAAATAGGCTCAATCTGTGATCACTCATATTTTATACCAAAAATCGATAATTAGTGTAAAATACTCAAATATCTTAAATCGTTTATAACTTTGTTAATACTGCGATTTTAGGGAAAATAAGCTCAATCTGTGATCACTTATATTTTATAACAAAAATCGATTTTTAGTATAAAAAACTCAAAAATCTTAAATCGTTAATAACTTTGTTAATACTGCGATTTTAGGGAAAATAAGCTCAATCTGTGATCACTTATATTTTATAACAAAAATCGATTTTTAGTATAAAAAACTCAAAAATCTTAAATCGTTAATAACTTTGTTAATACTGCGATTTTAGGGAAAATAAGCTCAATCTGTGATCACTCATATTTTATACCAAAAATTGATTTTTAGTATAAAAAACTAAAATATCTTAAATCGTGTATAACATTGTTAATACTGCAATTTTACGGAAAATAAGCTCAATCTGTGATCACTTATATTTTATACCAAAAATCGATTTTTAGTATAAAAAACTAAAATATCTTAAATCGTTAATATCTCTGTAAATACCGCGATTTTAAGGAAAACAAGCTCAACCCGTGATCACTCATATTTTATACCAAAAATCTTTTAATCCAAAAATAAAAAACTAAAATATCTTAAATCGTGTATAACTTTTTTAATGCTGCGATTTTAAGGAAAATAAGCTCAATCTGTGATCACTCATATTTTATACCAAAAATCGCTTTTTAGCATAAAAACTAAAATATCTTAAATCGTTGATAATTTTGTAAATACTGCGATTATAGGAAAAATACGTTCTATCTGTGATCACTCATATTTTATACCAAAAATCGATTTTTAGTATAAATAAGCTCAATCTGTGATCACTCATATTTTATACCAAAAATCGATTTTTAGTATAAAAAACTAAAATATCTTAAATTGTTAATATCTTTGAAAATACCGCGATTTTACGGAAAGTAAGCTCAATCTGTGATCACTCATATTTTATACCAGAAATCGATTTTTAGTAAAAAATACTAAAATATCCTAAATCGTTAGTAACTTTGTAAATACTGTGATTTCAGCTAAAATAATCTCAATCTGCGATCACTCATATTTTATACCAAAAATCGATTTTTAGTATAAAAACTAAAATATCTTAAATCGTTAAATCTTTGTTAATACTGCGATTTTAGAGAAAATAGGCTCAATCTGTGATCACTCATATTTTATACCAGAAATCGGTTTTTAGTATAAAAAACTAAAATATCTTAAATCGCTTATATTTTTGTTAATACTGCGATTTTAAGGAAAATAAGCTCAATCTCTGATCACTCATATTTTATACCGAAAATCGATTTTTAGTATAAAAAACTAAAGTATCGTTTATATCTTAGTAAATACTGCGATTTTAAGGAAAATAGGCTCAAACTATTTAATACCAAAAATCGATTTTTAGTATAAAAACTAAAATATGTTAATCGTTAATATCTTTGTAAATACTGCGATTTAAGAGAAAATAGGCTCAATCTGAAATCGATTTTTAGTATAAAAAACTAAAATATCTTAAATCGTTAACATCTTTGTAAATACCGCGATTTTAAAGAAAATGAGCTCAATCTGAAATCGATTTTTAGTATAAAAAAATTAAATATCTTAAATCGTTTGTAACTTTGTTAATACTGTGATTTTAAGGAAAATAAGCTCAATCTGTGATCACTCATATTTTATACCAAAAATCGATTTTTGAAATAAAACACTAAAATATCTTAAATCGTTAATATCTTTGTAAATACCGCGATTTCAGAGAAAATAGGCTCAATCTGTGATCACTCATATTTTATACCAAATATCGATTTTAAATAAGAAAAATAAAATATCTTAAGTCGTTTATAACTTTGTTAATACTGCGATTTTAGGAAAAATAAGCTCAATCTGTGATCACTCATATTTTATACGAAAAATCGATTTTTTGTATAAAAACCTAAAATATCTTAAATTGTTAATAACTTTGTTAATACTGCGATTTTAGGGAAATAAGCTCAATCTGTGATCACTCATATTTTATACGAAAAATCGATTTTTGGTATAAAAACCTAAAATGTCTTTAATCGTTTATAACTTTGTTAATACTGCGATTTTAGGGAAAATAAGCTCAATCTGTGATCACTTATATTTTGTACCAAAAATAGTTTTTTGTATAAAAAACTCAAATATCTTAAATTTTTAATAACTTTGTCACTCACATTTTATATCAAAAATCGATTTTTAGTGTAAAAAACTAAAATATCTTAAATCGTTTATAACTTTGTTAATACTGCGATTTTAAGGAAAATAAACTCAATCTGTGATCACTCATATTTTATACCAAAAATCGATATATCTTCGTAAATACTGCGATTTTAAGGAAAATAAGCTCAATCTGTGATCACTCATATTTTATACCAAAAATCGATTTTTAGTATAAAAAATTTAAATATCTTTAATCGTTAGTAACTTTGGAAATACTGTGATTTCAGTTAAAATAAGCAATCTGTGATCACTCATATTTTATACCAGAAATCGATTTTTAAATCGATTTTTAGTATAAAAACCTAATATATTTTAAATCGTTTATAACTTAGTTAATACTGCGATTTTAGAGAAAATAAGCTCAATCTGTGATCACTCATATTTTATACAAAAAATCGATTTTTGGTATAAAAACCTAAAATGTCTTTAATCGTTTATATCTTTGTACATAACGCCATTTTAGGGAAAATAAGCTAAATTTATGATCACTCATATTTTATACCAAAAATCGATTTTTAAATCGATTTTTACTATAAAAACCTAAAATATCTTAAATCGTTTGTAACTTTGTTATTACTGCGATTTTAAGGAAAATAATTTCAATCTGTGATCACTCATATTTTATACCAAAAATCGATTTTTAGTATAAAAACCTAAAATATCTTAAATCGTTTGTAACTTTGTTATTACTGCGATTTTAAGGCAAATAAGCTCAATCTGTGATCACTCATATTTTGTACGAAAAATCGATTTTTGGTATAAAAACCTAAAATGGGTTTAATCGTTTATATCTTTGTACATAACGCGATTTTAGGGAAAATAAGCTAAATCTGTGATCACTCATATTTTACACCAAAAATCGATTTTTAAATCGATAAAAACCTAATATATTTTAAACCGTTTATAACTTTGTTAATACCGCGATTTTAGGGAAAATAAGCTCAATTTGTAATCACTCATATTTTATACCAAAAATCGATTTTTAGTATAAAAAACTAAAATATCTTAAATCGTTTATAACTTTGTTAATACTGCGATTTTAGGGAAAATAAGCTCAATCTGTGATCACTTATATTTTGTACCAAAAATAGTGTTTTGTATAAAAAACTCAAATATCTTAAATTGTTAATAACTTTGTCACTCACATTTTATATCAAAAATCGATTTTTAGTGTAAAAAACTAAAATATCTTAAATCGTTTATAACTTTGTTAATACCGCGATTTTAGGGAAAATAAGCTCAATTTGTGATCACTCATATTTTATACCAAAAATCGATATATCTTTGTAAATACTGCGATTTTAAGGAAAATAAGCTCAATCTGTGATCACTCATATTTTATACCAAAAATCGATTTTTAGTATAAAAAATTTAAATATCTTTAATCGTTAGTAACTTTGGAAATACTGTGATTTCAGTTAAAATAAGCACAATCTGTGATCACTCATATTTTATACCAGAAATCGATTTTTAGTATAAAAAACTAAAATATCTTAAATCGTTTATATCTTTGTAAATACCGCGATTTTAAGGAAAATAAGCTCAATCTGTGATCACTCATATTTTATACCAAAAATCGATTTTTTGTATAAAAACCTAAAATATCTTAAATCGTTTATAACTTTGTTAATACTGCGATTTCAGGGAAAATAAGCTTAATCTGTGATCACTCATATTTTATACCAAAAATCGATTTTTAGTATAAAAAACTAAAATATCTTCAATCGTTAATAACTTTGTAAATACCGCGATTTTAAGGAAAATAAGCTCAATCTGTGATCACTCATATTTTATACCAAAAATCGATTTTTAGTATAAAAAACAAAAATATATTAAAAAACCGATTTTTAGTATAAAAAATTTAAATATCTTTAATCGTTAGTAACTTTGGAAATACTGTGATTTCAGTTAAAATAAGCACAATCTGTGATCACTCATATTTTATACCAAAAATCGATTTTTTATATAAAAACCTAAAATATCTTAAATCGTTTATAACTTTGTTAATACTGCGATTTCAGGGAAAATAAGCTTAATCTGTGATCACTCATATTTTATACCAAAAATCGATTTTTAGTATAAAAAACTAAAATATCTTCAATCGTTAATAACTTTGTAAGTAACTCGAACTTGAAACATGAAATAGAGCATAAGTACGTGGTTTTAAATGAAAGAAATTTGTTGCATTTTGAATATAATTAATATTAAACATATTTCACATTTAAAGCGGTTAAGTGTTAGTCAGCGACAATTGAGTTTGTAAATTTTTAGGTAAACAAATTATAAATCTACATGGATTCTAACAAATGTTACCGTATTCTTTCATTCATTAATTCATCTATTTTACACACTTAAATGGTTAATTACGCCTTAAAAATAATAAAAAGCAAATATGAAAGACAATTCAACTTGAGTAGAAAGCTCCTCTTTTTTTCAAGTTGATTTCTCAATGTTGTTGTTTTTTTTGTTTTCTTTATTATGATGATAATGATCATCATCAGCCATATTATTCGCCACATACATACTTGTATATAAAGATGTTTGCAGTTAGTAGTTGTTATTTTTAAAAGTTTTTTTTTTTTGTGATATGTTTTGGCATTAAATGCGGCCACCAACTTCATTAAACGTCGGCAAAAGTGTTATGAAGTGTGAGAGTAAGTTTGTTTATTTTTTAAGTATCCATAACACAAAATAACAACAATAACCAAAACAACTTTGGCAAAATTCCATGATCACTGTCTAAACGTTATGGGTATGAGTGATACTTATTTCGTACTCGCAGATACTTACGAGTACGTGTTAATATTTTGATAAATATATTAGGATGACTTCTTGTCTTTTTCTTTTATTATTTATGCTTTAATATAGTCCAAACAAATGTTATATATGATACATCCAAAATCATGATTTAAAATAAGGATGATCTTAAGAGTAAAATAAGCTTTTAGTCCAGAAATATTTATCGATAAAAAAAAACTTCTCAAACAGAGGGCAGCTCCAGTATCATTCATCAGGGGCATAGAGAAAAAATCAAAAAAAAATTACTTAAAATAATCACACATATGAGTGTTGTTTTTGTTTCCACTAATACATCATCACCACTTTCGATAACTGAGTTAGGTCTTTGACAGGAGACCTATGATCTATGTATGTGTATTTATCTTTAATCAGTGTTGCCTTGATAGACTAGGCAATAGTGTGTTGGATCAATTGCCACCAAATTTATTGGGAGTTTTTACAGACAAGTCACAAAGGCTTCCCATTTTTTTTATAAGAAGAGAAGATATATTGTCAGATTATTGTTTTCAAATAAAAAAAATGATATGACACACCAACAAATTACACTATGTACACGTGCATAATGTCACAAAGTTCATGATTTCCAGTTATCCGCAATGATTCTTCTTGCTGGTGACTTCCGACAAACTTTGCCCGTTGCAAATGCAAATAAATATTCAAGCCAACTACAAAAAAAAATGTATAGCATTTTCTGATAGGAGGATTACTTTTGCGCCACCTTGTACATATCTTAAAAAAAAGTGGAAGAATGTCCAAGGATGTTATGACATTTTTAAAAGTGTCATAAGGTCAATTGGTGTGTCATAAATTAATGGACATTATGACAAGCGACCACAAGTGACACAGTGGTCAATATTATACATACTTACACCTTCATAAAATAAAGTAAAAAATTTTTTTTTAGTAGAGTAAGAAGTTTTCAATCGATACAGTAAATGCCCGATTCAATTCTCTTATTTTAATTATTTCTCTCCAGATTTACAAGCAAGCTAACTACTTCTGGAAACCTTATCAGGTGACAAGCGACACTAAATGACACTGTGGTCAATACTTTACAAACTTAAATCTTCTTAAATCTTAAATAATGTTATAAATTTCATTAATATTACATCCTTTAAAAGTCTAGTAGGAACTATTCCATCTATGCAGTAAATGTAATCTTCAATATGAAAAGTTAAATGATTCTATTGATAATTGATTATTTCAGCAAGTCTTGAAATTATAGAAGAGATAGAAAGAAAAAGATGAAAATCCTTCCAATCTCCTCTCTCACCTACAAGCTTAAACCTTGCGCAAGTAAACTTGACGTGTGTGAACCAGCACCAATTTATCATGTTGTGTTCGAAACAAACCATTCAAATTGACATTGAGACACAGCCACTGTCACGTTGCTACCTCTAAAGCAGTGGTCGACATTCAGAGCCACCAGGAAACAACTCCAAGGTTATCAAATTTCTTAAAATGTTCAAATAAATAACAAAAATCTCAATATATAGCTAGCTTGTCAGTTAACAACAGAAAAATAATGTTAGTAGACTAAGCTTTTATTATATTGTATGCCTATCACTGCTCTAAAGACTTCTAAATTTTAACAACTACAAATCCATTTTAACAAATTTTATATTTAAAAATATTTTATTTTGTTGTTGTAAATTTAAATACGCCTTAACTGAAGATCAACTTGACAACAACAAAACGCTAACCGGCAAAACAACAACCACAATTGCCAAATAAAGTTCATTTGCGTTTTTTGTTTTGGTTTATTTTTTATTTTTTTCTTGTTAGATTCACGTGTAAATACAGTAAAGTCTGTCAGTCAATTTTTTTTTTCTGGCACAGCCAAAAAATACTCTTTTTGGCTGGTATTTGTTTTAGTTGGGTTCAATGTTTTTTACTTTTTTTTTAATTTTTTTTGTTTTTTTTAGTTTATAATTCACTCATTTTTAACTTTTGTTAGTCCGCTGGTATCTATGAAGAGATAAAAAAATACAAAACTTTCCAATTTTTTTTTAGTTTATTCAGTTTTATTTAAAATATTTTCATTTCATATTTGTTTGTAGCGTAAAAAAAAAAATAATTTAATTTTAAGACCAAAAAAAATACAACGAGAAGCAGGAGAAATGTTGTTGGAGGTTTTACATTTATGTAGACTAAATAGATGAATGAATGAACGTACTTGTAAACAGTGGGAAAGAAAATTGAAACAGTAGAAAATTACAAAGTTTAAGATTTCACTTATCCTGTACACATGGGTCAAAATTGCCAAAACTGAAGAATTTTTTAAAATTTTTATCTTTTATTTTCAAACATTTGTACCATATAAAAATTGACATTTTCCCATCTTTCTGGCAACCTATGGATTCCGAGCCAGAAGAACTGCTCATTTTTTGAGGCAAAGAACGAATCAAGCCAATATCGGATACTCTGTTCCAAAGTGAAACGTATCCCAGAGACAGCGCTCTGCATCGATCGAAACAAATTGTATTCACAGGGGGCAAGGTCTGGACTATAATCCGGGTGAGGCTAAACTTCCCAACCACTTCATTATAAAAAGTTTTAAGCAGGGATTGCAACATGTGGCCGAGCGTTGTCATGATGAAATATTACGGTTTCATGTCAATGCTTGCTTTAAACGAATCAGTTGCGTTCGGTACAAGTTCCCTGTGATGGAGTGGTCAGATTGGACCCTTTTGCTCCTATCAAATATAGAGAATTATCTTATTGCCATGGATGTTTGGCTTTGAAATCGATTCTTTTATAGCGATCAAACATCATTCTTCAATTCGTATTGTTACGTTTTCATTTTTTGAAAACGTTAGTTTATTTCCTTTAAATAAACCGGATATTTTTGATTGCAAATAAAAGTCGTTTAGTAGTTTAAAATTGCAACAACTCATTGTTTATTTAAAATCTACAACAACAACAGTTTAGATAGTCACTCAGTGTCTTTATACACGTTTATCAATTCGCAGAAATACTCACACACTTTATAATTTGCAAACTTAAATGTACAAGGAAGTGGATGTTAACTCTAACAGGCCTATGATTAACTCAATTCACGACTACAACCACTGCCACTATTTATACACATGCCATCTTTCAGGAATCTTCTACAATGCTCTTAGCGGATAAACTAGTATGTTCGAATTCTAGAGCTTTCGATGTCAATGCTAAAGTGCCCTGGAGACGATCAAACAAACACATCAATCACATAGTTGTGTACGCGTTTTTGGCAATGATTGATGAAAATCAAAAAGTTTTTATTTTTTTATTTGACGACTGATTATTTGATCGTCTCCTGTTGTGATTGACAATCAAATTTCATTTGCTTTGTGTTTGCCGTCACGTGAAGTGCAAGGATGAAAAAAATATTCATATTATGTGTTTTACGTCTCCGATTAACAAAAAGAAACTTCAGGTTCTTCGAGATTTTTGGTAATAATGGAGAAGTACGTAAAAATACAAACGTCTCCTTTAAAGCTTCAAGCATACGACACTCATACATATGCACTGATTGATGGGTTTATTTGATCGTCTCCAGGGCACTTAATAACCGCATGCCTTCAACATTGTTGATAAGTAGAAGCTTCTACTGATTGATAAAATGTTCAAATAAATAAAGAAAAGCTTCTACTGAAGGACGTTTTTATAAACATGATGAATGTTGCAGGCAGTCGTTACAGACCGTTAAATTCAAATCGCTATTGCAAAATCGTAACAGTATGGTACCTAGTTTCTCTGCCTTAAAATGAATCCTGTTGCTTGCAAACATTTTCAAATTGCTGATTGAGCTGCTCCCAATGATTTTACAAGCTCTTGTTGAGACCTCACCAATTAACCAGAAAGGACATGTCCTTATGTCTAGATAAGTCTCTGGTCAGCTTATAGTTTTAAATACTCTCACCAGCTTTAGGTTCCTTGCAACCGGTGTCGCCCCATATCTTCCTCCGTAGCATAACATCAAGGTGTGGGATGTGTTCGAATAAGTTACAGTTTAATTGTGATAACTGGAATGACAGGATCAGATAAAGCTGTATATGCTTTCAATTGGGCCATAGTGAGTCCTTAGCCAAACAGTTAGGTTGCACGAATTAAGTCCAACTCCGTCGGATTTAGATCTGATCAGATCACTGAAATCTATTATGAGTGCCGTTTAGTACTTGTATACCAAACATCTGTTATTGAGAAGCAGAAACATGTCATGAGAGTAACCTTCTGGAAACTAGGTTATCACTGGATCTGATGTATCGCATACAAAGGTCACTCATAACAGATTTCAGGTCTAATTGGCTGTCGATAATTTTTGATTTCAACAATATAATTTAATGAAATCTTCAGAATTTAAAATTAAATATAACACATATCCACCCCTATCGTGAAAAACATGTGAAATTTATGTTCCCATGAAATATCCATTTCCCTCGAAGGGGAAATTGCTATCGTGCAATTCTCATGAACTTTTAATTCACAATAGTTGATTTTGTTCGTAACAGCTGTCTATTGTTTACAAAATTCCATCTAAAAATTTCACAACATGGGGAATTTTTTCACGTGAACAAAATTCATGAACGAAATATGGGAAAAGGGAACATATTTCATGTGAAATATTGACTCACGATAGGGGTGATCATCTTATATTTAATTATTATAAATTACCGAAATTACCGTTATCATCAAAACACCATTACTGAAATCATCCAACTTAGCTTTTTGAATCGCTAGACAACCTGGTAAATTATGATTTGATAATTCTTTTCTAAAATCTTGTAAATCAAATTTGCCCTCTACTGCTACTATGTTTTTCAACATTTATGTTTGAGTTATTACTGCTATTTGCTACTAGAGAGGTAAACTATAGTTTTTTTTTTTTTTTTTTTTTGTTCAAAAGTTATTACAATTGTTGTTGTAGCAGTTGTTGTTATTAGTGTATTTTAATACACGATTAGTGGTGGCTGGCTGGTGGTTTTGTTGGCCAAAATTTAAAGTTGAAGATGGCAATGATGAAAACACCAACAACATTAATAGCAACAAAAACAAAAAAACATAACAATAACAATAAAAAATTGTTTAATTAAACTTTTGCTAAAGGTTTGTTTTATATAGAATTTATATGTAGATATAAATGAAGCAACCATTATGTTGCGCATACAATAAGGTACCGTTATAAATGAAAGTACAGCGAGTAAACCGAATAATACCAGGGTTACTAATTATAGTTATAGATATATGGCAGCAATGGTAAAGACACGTTAAATGTCACAGCAGTAACGATAGAATTGCTTAGGCTTTTGATGTTAAAACTCCATCGCATCACCGAGTTTCACTGTTTGTTATACCCTTCACCTTCGTGAGAAGGGAATATATAAGTTTGTCATTCCGTTTGTAATTTCCACAATATAATTTTCCGACCCTATAAAGTATATATATTCTGGATCCTTATAGATAGCGGAGTCGATTTAGCAAAGTCCGTCCCTCTGTCTGTCCGTCTGTCTGTCATTGAAATCAATTTTCTGAAGACCCCAGATATCTTCCGGATTCCAAATCTTCAATAATTCTGACAGACATGCTTTCGAGAAATTTCCTATTTAAAATCAGCAAAATCCGTTAATAAATAACGGAGACATGAGCAATCGGAGACCTCTATTTTTGGCATATTTTTTATCTATATCTCGATTACTAAGTCATAAATATAGACAATATGGATATCTAATGATAGATATTTCAAAGTCCATTGCAACGATGTATATAAGGCTATAGTAAGTTATACCTACAATGGGACAAAATCGGGAAAAATATTTTTTAACCCGAATTTTTTTTCACCAAACTAATTTTTTTGTCATACATTTTTTTTACTAATAAATTTAAAAAAATTAAATTAAAAAAATTTAAAAAACAATTTCGAAAAAAAATTAAAAAAAAAAAATTTTTTTAAATTTTTTTCTTTACTTGTTTTTTGATTAAATCGATGGTTCTTTTGAGGTCTATAACGAATTTCGCAAATATTGTCTAAAAAAATCAATATTATGTTTTTATGGCTAAAGGAATTGTTTTCAACTCAGAATTAGACTTAGCACTACGGTCGCTTGTAACCGAATGGACTTTGGACATGTTCAATATTTCACACCCAGATCTTTCTTTAGAGGGACTTTTTGTCGATAGAAACCGAAAAAGAGTCAGGAGATGGATGTGACTTTCACACTTCCTTATTAGTAATGTGTTGTTCAGGTCTAAGATCTCAGACTTAATGAGAGCTGCGAAAGTTTTATCGACAGTCAATCAAACCTGAAATCTGTTATGAGCGACTGCATTACATTCAATTTTGCCTTTTCCAGAAGGGTTCTCTCATGACATATTCCTGCATCTCAATAAGAGATGTTTGGTATACAAGTACTAAACGGCACTCATAATAGATTTCAGTGATTTGATCAGATCTAAATCCGTCGGAGTTGGTCTTCGTTCGTGCAACCTAATTGCTTAGCTAAGGAGTCCCCATAGTCTGCTATACAGCTTTTTCCGATCCTGTCATTCCAGTTATTACAATGTAACTGTAACATATTCGAACACCTTCAGATGTGTGCTTTACCTTGGTTATATCCCGCACCTTGTTGTTATGCTGCGGAAGGAGATATGGGGCGAAACCGGTTGCACGGAACCTAAAGCTGGTAAGAGTATTTACAACTATAAGCCGACCAGAGACTTATCTAGACATAAGGACATGTCCTTTCTGGATCATTGGTGAGATCCCTTTGCGGAGCACGGAATGGTTGTGGTGTAAAACACAAAGCGGGTAGTACATTGTTGATTAAATGGCTGATGATGTTTGTGCTAGTGACCAATTTCAGAAAGCCAGTTATATCACACTACAACAGATCCATTATCTAATAGTGATTGCAATTGGCTCTGTCCTTGAGAAATGTATTGGAGTTGTGGTGTTCGCGGCAGCTAATTTTTCGAGCATAACACGAACAATGTTGGTCTCCAAGGCGTCAAGGCTGGTTTATCAGCATAAAGCAGTAACTTCACGTGGAAATAATCGAGTGGTGTCAAATCACACGACCTTGAAGCCCAATTGACTCGTCCGTTTCTCGAGATCAAGTTAACACCAAATTTTGATTTCAATAAATCGATGGTTGCGGTCACCGTGTGACATGTAGGGCCATCCTGTGGAAACCATATCTCGCTCGGATCAATCTCATCCATATTTTCAGATCAAAAATCATTGTTGGTGCGGTAACGATCTCCATTGACCGTAACGCGAGATCCGGCATCATTTTTGAAGAAATAAAGTTCGATGATGCCACCATCATGTAAGCCGCATCAAACGATGCATTTTCCGGAATGTAATGGAGTGTGTAGGGTCTCTTGTGGATTGATCTCACTCCATATGCGGCAATTTTGTTTATTACCAAATCCCTTAAGCCTTAATGAGCCTCATCACTGAACACAATTTGATTGCGATAAAACAGTTGTCTATAAGTTTTACGAATCGATTACACAATTTCAAACTAAATTTGGTTAATTTGGTAACGTTGTTCAAGCGTCAATCTATTCACGATTATTTTCCAAAGCATAGTGATCAAAACTATCAAAAATTGAGCTCAGTTAATCCTTTCGTAAGTTCTATTGGGCTTAAAAAAGACGCTTTATAAGTAGTTATGGAGAGGAAGCAGTTTCCGTTATAAAACAAGCTGTCACAATCAGATTTAACTGATTTATACTTCTTATACTCCTTATATGTAACAAGTTATCTTTTAGAAACTACAAGTCTTCCACCACAACATCATCCAATTCAGATAGACAGAACTCTGTCATCATGTCGCTATATCGAGTAACAGACACTGCTTCACCAATCTCATTTACGAAGAAGTATACTCCAATGATGCCTCCAGCTCAAAATCCGCAACAAACAGTGACACGTAGTGGCTGCATTTGTTCTTCGACAATCACTTGTGGGTTCTATGAACACCAAATGCGGCAATTTAAAATTTTGCGTGATTATTGGGACTCCCTTTATCAGCATTTCATTATATTGTAATATTGTAATGAAAGTTTTTTCAGTTTAGTAAATATTGTTTTAATAAAACATTTTACCATAAAACTGTTTTTTTTAACAAAGAGAAATTGTAACTAACTTTACCCTAATTATTTTACTATTTTTAGCATTTTACAAATAACTTTACATAATGACCACAAATCCCGTTTCATTATATCTTTTACAATATAACCAAACAGGAGTATCAGCATAATGCTAAAATACAGAGATATTTCACATCAAATACATTAGTATAACACACAAACATCTAAATGAAACTTTCCATAATAATGAAAATCATAATAAATTCAAAAAATGAACCAAGCAAACAACAAAAAAAAAAAACTTTTCAATCTTCATTCTCCGCTCAGGGTGGTGAAAAGTAATTTTCACATTTATTGTAAAACATCAGATGGAAAGAAAGAAAAACGACCGAAACTCAACACCTCGTTAAGATTTCAACATTTGAGTAGACAGCTCTGGCAGCGCAATAGCAACAACAACAACTAAACCGTTGTTAACTTTTCAAAACTCTACATAAAATATTAATAATGCAGCATATTTATAATAAGAAAATATAATAAAATAAAATATTTTTACGCTATTAATTCTCAACTTTGTTTTTTGGTTTAATGTTGTTTTTGTTAAAGCTTTTTATTTAGCCAGAAAAATTTTAAACAAATATAAAACAGTTAAAATGAAAAGTTGCCTTAAACTGAAAAGCATCGATCATTTGGTTTTTTTTTCTCTCTCTGTTAATAAACTTTTTATAAAATTAAGTGTCTTTAAAATGTTAGTAGTAGTATTTATTTATGTTTTTATATGAAGATGCAGACGATGGATGTTATTTTTCATAGGTCAGTTGGACTTTTACTGAATTTAAAAACTAGACATAAAAGCGCAGTTTCTGTTATTTCCAAAAGAGTGTTATTTAGTTGGAATAACAAGTGGTTTTTGTTTAGAAGTTAAAGCCTCCCAGCAAAAACTCTACTTACCTAGTAAGCCAGACAGTAATATTGCAGCTAAGTCATAACTATTGTTTATTTTTGTTTGCGATTTCACAAAATTCATGCATTCACCCAGGAATATGTAGCTAAAAAACAGAAAGAAAAAATTTCCTTGTGTGGGAATCGAACCGGCATGCTCGATTGTTTTTTGTGATTGAAAGTCAAGTTGCTTACTCACTTCTTTATATACGATTTATGCATTTTGTTTTTATGTAGCTTCCATTTAACACTTTTAATCAAAATATACAAAAACTGTTTCATTAACACAAACCAACTTCAAAAACAATAACAAGAAAAGCTGTCAAAAAGTGGTGACTTTCTAACCCTTTGATAATTAAGGGTGAAACATGTAGCATATTTTAATGGTTTTAGGGCAACATTATTTAAAAAGAACACGTTATACGCTTACCAAACTACATTTTTTTCCAGAAAAGAACACAAAGGTAGAATAAAGGCATCATTTATGCCAGAAAAGAGAAAAGCGAACTTTTTTCAATAAATTTTAATATTTTTCAAGCTCTAAGTTGATCGTAAGGCACTAAAATATTTGTTTCTTATTTTAGTGAAAGAGAATGCTGAAGTAGCTGACAGTATTTTGCTTTAGTTGGGAAGCATACTGACGTTAAACTACTATAACCAGACATAACTATTCCAACCGATTTTTACAGGTAAAACTAATGTCTGTGAATCATATAAAATATCTTTAACATTGATTTTTAAAGAACAATATATCAATTATTCACTAAAACGAAGTGATCTGGAAAAACTATAAATATTTTCGTACTCTATGTACTTCAACAAAACAGAATTGCTATATGAGAACCACTGCATATTTTTTTTATTATATCTAAGGAGGATTGTAAAGTTTGTTGAGATGAAATTGTAGGATAAATTTTTACATATTTATAAAAGTTTTTGACCTCACAAGCCATGGAATCAATGTTTACAACTAGTACTTTAAACAATATAGCTCGTTGTCTTTAGGCCAGTCACCGATCTAAAACAGTGTTGCCAACAAAATTTTTCAATAATGAGAAAGATATGAAACTAGATAGAAAACTAGGGCATATTTTTAGACTGTAGAAAGTCGTACATTTATAAGATTAACCAGATCTGAATGAACCATTGTAAGATGTGATTTACTATTCAACACTTTTTATACCCTTCACCATGAGTGGCAAGGGTATATATAAGTTTGTCGTTCCGTTTGTAATTTCCACATTTTTCATTTGCGATCCCATAACGTACATATATATTCTTGATCGTTACACATAGATAGCGGAGACTATATAATCATGTCCCTCTTTCCATCTGTATGTTGAAACCAAGCCGCCAAATATATTACATACATGATTGATACATCAGTTAAATTCGGGAAAATCGGCCTACAAATGGCTGAGATATAAGGAAAAAATCGGGATAACCTCTATTTTTTATCTATATCTCGATTACTAAGTCATAAATATAGACACTATGGATATCCAATGATAGATATTTCAAAGTCCATTGCAACGATGGACCTACAATTGGTCGAAATCGGGAAAAATATTTGTTAACCCGAATTTTTTTTCACTAATAAATTTAAATTAAAAAAAAAAATTTTAAAACAAAAATGTTTAAAAAAATTTTTTAAATTTTATTTTAAAGTATAATTTGATATTTCGGAACAGCCGAATATAGCTCTTTTACTTGTTTGTCCTATTTTTGATCTATATCTAGTTTATCAAGTCATGAATATAGACGTTATGGATTTCTAATGATAGACATTTCCAAGGTCGTATATTTTTTAACCGAATTTTTTTTACCAAAAAAAAAAATATTTTTATTATAAAATTTTTTTTTCAACCATATTTTTTTCCACAAATAAAATTTTAAAAAAACACACATCACCACTAAGTTTTTAACGTGCAAAAATTCTCCTAACTCCCACCTTAAAGTATACCAATCTGCAAAGGATCACTTTCTGAGTCGAACCCTTTTAATCGAACTACTTATACATATATTGAATTTGGTAAGAATCGGTCCATTATATCTCCTAGTCCCCATACAACTGCCATATCTAAAACGGTTGCTCTCATAAATATTTTAATTTATACATATACAAACCAAATTCGCTCTACCAAAAGTAGTACCAATCCATAGTGGTTTCCATAGGCCAAACATTTATTTATGTTTTTTTAAGCTTTATTCCACTAAATTTATTGACAACACTCTTAAATGTATGAATCTAACAAATTTTGTTGTCTTTTTTTGCGAGATTTAATATTTGTGTCCGCTGAAAGTGGAGGTATGTTTATATTGCATATATTGTGGTTGCATAGTCATAAAAGAAAACGTAAGTTTATATAAACAATTATTCGCGATATTGTGGCAGAAGTCTCCAAAAAACCTACAAACATTTAATTTTAACTCATTTTCTACCAAATTAAATAAAACAAGTAAGAGATCTGTATTCGGCTGTGCCGAATCTTATATATCCTTCACCAAATTAAACTTTAAAATAAAAATTTTAACTATTTTGAGGTAAACAAAATTAAAAATTTTTTTCTCAAAATTTTTTTCCAATTTTTCTTTTTAAATTTTTAGAAGTTTTGTTTAAAATTTTTATTAAATTTTTTTTTTAAATTTATACTGAAAAATAAAGTATAAAAAAAATTTGTTTGTGGTAAAAAAAATATTCGGGTTCCCGATTTTGACCCATTGTAGGTCCAAATTACTATAGCCTTACATACATCGTTGCAATGGACTTCGAAATATTTATCATTAGATATCCATATTGTCTATATTAATGACTTAGTAATCCATATATAGATCAAAAATAGGCCAAAAATCGAGGTTAGCCCGGTTTTTCCTTATATCTCAGCCATTTGTGGGCCGATTTTCTCGATTTTAAATAGCGATCGAGTCGGAAGAATTCTCGTATCAAGAATTGATGTATCAATTATGTTTGTAAGTTATTTGGGGGCTACGGAAAGTTGATTTCAACATACAGACGGACAGACGGACTTGGCAATATCGACGATCCAGAATATATATACTTTGTGGGGTCGCAAATGAAAAATGTAGAAATTACAAACGGAATGACAAACTTATATATACCCTTGCCACTCATGGTGAAGGGTATAAAAAGCTGAAAAAATATAAGCCCATTAAAAAATCCCTGAAGAATACTCTTTTTTACCTTTTCAAAACACACGTTTTTAAAAACTACTTTTTCACGTAGACTTTTAGTTATTTGGCCATCATCCACCTACAACTTCTTAAAACATCAAATTGTAGATTTCTTACCCCTCTTTAAATTAAAAAATATTTTGGGTTCTGCATATTTTTACATATGGATGTGATTTACGTAGTCATCCGACGAAAAATAATGAAAAATCGCATTTTGTTTTGTATTATTTATTTTTAAGAATATGAGTAAATAAAAATAAGAGCGGTGTTATATTAATTAAATAACAATAATGAGGAACATCCAATCACTTTTTATTCTCAAAAGTTGAATCCTTGCAAGAGAATGGCAGTAATGGCTGTGAAAAAGTTCAGACCCTATGTCGAAATGATGCCATTTTCGATCATAAACGATCACGCAATTCTCAAATGGTTAATGACTCTCAAAGATTTAAGCGGAAGACTTGGCAGGTGGTCTTAACAACTGCAAGCTTTCAACTTCAGAAAATATTGTAGCTGACATGCTTGCTCGTCTGCCACAACAACATGATTTGGAAAAAGTTCAAACAGAAGATTTATTGGATTTCACACATTTAATAGAACAAATTACACAAGGTAATCATAAACTACCGGATCTTAAAGTAGTAGATGGAAAAATCTTTAAACGTAGAAGTTATGAATACCCCCAAAACTATCACAAACAATAATTGAAAAAGCCCACACAACTAACGTTTCAGCTCATGGTGGAACGGCGAAAACAATAGAAAAAGTCTAGAGACTCTTTTATTGACCGAAAATTACCATTCAAATCAAGGAGAAACTGTTCAAAGAAAAAAAATATCAAGTGTGCAAAGAGATTAAGCCATCGAATATAAACTTTATGCCAGAGATAATTAAAGGTCCTTTCAGAAATTGTATATTTATTTCTTAGGAAAGTTTCCGAGATCCAACAGTGTCAATAGTTATATATTTATAGTCATGGATCATTTCTCAAAATTAATTTTTTCGTTTAAAACAAACAAATTGTCATATTTAAATACTTTATTTCAAAAATTCATAAAACAAATTTATAAACCAATTAAAGATCAAATGGCTACAGTTGTTAATATTTTTTCCTAAAAAACTTGCAAACTTTAAGATTATGGGGCATGCCAGAGCAGACAAATTTTGAAGACCCTAGCTTTTTTAGTTCTGGAGATATTGATTTTTGACCGCTTCTCCATATAAGGGATCGGTCCACAATTTCATTAATAGGCATAAATCTCGGAAATGTGTAAGTATCTAAATTAAATTCAACACAAATATGTTTCATATAGGTATACGCAAATCATCCTACCAAATTTTATAACGATCGGTCCATAATTAGTCATAGCTCCCATATAAGACCCACTTCCGAAAATCATTTTAAAACGTATAGATATCTTAAAAATGTTGGTATACCAAATAAAATTCAACACAAATACGTTGCATATACAGAAGACATGTCATGTATTCTATGGCGATCTGTCCATAATAGTCATAACTACCAAATTTGAAAAGAAAACTATTTATAATCATAAACTCGGTTTTGGGTATAAGTAATATGGTCGGACTTGAACGTCTATACTTTCTTAGTTCTTTTTATATGGAAAATTTTGAGTATAACATATTTTTTCTACAGAAATTGTCTGTATAAGAGTCTCTTTTATGAAAAATTGTCTATACAAGGTGGCGCAAAAGTAAACTTCCGATGTTTTTTGGCTGTAATTAAAAAAAAAAAAAAAATTAAAAACTTTGATTCTTCTTGTGTATTATTTTTAATTGGTCTTTTAATTTTTTTACATCAAGTCGAGAATATAATGTCATGTAAATGGCCGCCGGCACAGTTAATTGTCATTTGATGGCATTTTCCATCACTTTGGCCAAAACTTCCGGCGATATGTCCACACATTCTTGACGGATATTGTCTTTAAGAGCTGCAAGAGTCTGAGGCTTGTTGGCATAAACCCGCGACTTCAAAAAGCCCCACAAAAAGAAGTTTGGAGCGGTCAAATCAGGCGATCTTGCTGGCCAGTGAAAATCGCCAAAACGGGAGATTAGGCGCCTGGGAAATGCATCCTTCAGCATATCGGTTGTGGCACGTTCAGTATGTGCCGTTGCACCGTCCTGTTGGAACCACATGTTTTCCAATCCCAATTCATCAAGATGCGGCAAAAAGAACTCATTGTTCATTGCTCTTTAGCGCTCACCATTCAGAGTAGCCGTTTGGCCCGCGACGTCTTCGAAGAAAAAAGGTCAAGCGAAAACAGGACACCATAGAGTGACTTTGAGCGGGTGTAATGGCTCTTCGTGGGTTACACGCGGATTTTCAGTGCCCCAGAAGCGTAAATTTTGCGCTAAGATGGAAATGGGCCTCATCTCTCATTATTATTTTTGATGAAAAATCATCTTCCTCTTGATGGTGATTAAGGATGGCTTGAGCGTATGTTAGACGCGATTGGCGGTCAGCAGCTAACAGCTGATGCACAGTCTGGACTTTGTACGGAAACATCTTCAAATCTTGTACCAAAATTCGCTGTAAAGACCGTCGACTGATACCCATTTGCGTGGCACGTCGTCTGGTCGATGTCGACGGCGCTTCCATGACATCCTCGGCTACAGCAGCAATATTCTCTGCAGAACGTCTACTCCGGGGTCTGCCACGCCTGGCAGCATCTCATGTTGTGCCAGTCTCTTCGAGGTGAGCGGCTAAACGTCGCAGTGTTTCACCAGTAGGCGTTGGACGGCCAGGAAATCTGCGACGAAATTCACGTTGTGCCAAAGTCACCGACCGATTATTGGTGAAATAAATAGTCAGCAATATTCCGCGTTCTGGAGCAGTGTAGCGTAACATTGTTTATTAACGTGTATTTCGCATGTGTTTTCTACACAAATGTCAAAACAGAACTGACATTAGGGGCAATCGCAAAATTTATAGCATTTTCTGATAGCAGGATTACTTTTGCGCCACCTTGTATAACAGTCTTTTTAAAGAAAATATTCTTCATAACATTATTTTTCTATTTAAAAAATTTTGTATAACAGTTTTATTTATAGAAAATTTTTGTATAACAGTTCTGTCTATAAAACATTTTCAGTATTACTGTATATATATTCCATTGAAAATTTTCTGTATAACAGTTTTAGTGTATAACACTTTTTCTAAACAAAATGTTTTGTATAATAGAAAATGTTCTGCATGACAAGCTTTTTCTATTGAAAATTTTGTGTATAACAGTATTTTCTGCAGACAATGCAAATATGCTATTAAAATATTTAAATTTTAGTACTCTTATTATTATTTGAATACTTTACTTGCAATTGATACCAAACAAAGATTTTAAATTCCATCCCTGCTGCTGCAACGTTAACTTTTTTTAAAAGTAAAAATTAAACCAACTTTGTCCTCATTATGTTGGTACTTTTTAAGCAACTTTAATATGTATGAACAGTAAGTAGTTGGCTTTTGCTGTTGCTATTTTTTTTTTTTTTGCTATTTCTACAATAATTCATTTGTAGGTTATAATGACCGCTTTGTTGCTGCTGTTGTTGTTAAAAAAATGTTTATTTTTTTTGTTTTAAAAAATATTATTATTTTTTTATTCGAGATGATTTTATGATGCCTTGTTGCTTTTGTTTTGCCTTGTTTTTTTTTCCTGCACAGTTGTTGCTGTTTGTTATTAATATAACTTATGTTTGTTTGGTGAAAGTAATAAGCGTTAAGTAAGCTAAAACTTTAAGAAATAGTACAACACAAATTTACAACTAACAAACAAAAAAACAACAACAGCTACAGACAACATACGAACAAAAATTATACTTATTCATTCACTTCACTGACCACAAATTTAGTGGCAGTGTGTGGCTTAAACAAAAATTTAAACTGAAAAAAAAAATGAGCAACAGCACATCAGTTATTCTCATAAATATGAGTTTTTTTTTTATGTTGCTAACATGATTAGGCCCTTACAATTGTTAATCGGATAATGGAATTAATCGAATAAAGCAGATTAGTGTTGTAGTTAGGTATCAGTTATCAAGAATTTTATCCATATTTTGTCATTTCCACTTTGAAGTTATTAATAAAACTTATAATTGCATTATTTACTTTATTGAATTTTAATAACTTTAAAATTTTGTTAATTTTCAAATTCTTTAACAAATATTTGTGATCAATAAATAATTTTCATTTGAAATTATATATTTCCTTTTACATTATCTCTCCTGATTTTAGCATATGTGTTTTTGTAACAGGTCATTGAGACTCGGCTCGTTGCGGAACGAGGATCTAATTGTCGTGGGAACGAATATATATGTCAAGTACAGGGAATATAGACCCTGTACTCGATTAACATTATTTTACAAACTCTAACAAACAACTCACATTCACATATCTTTTTTTGTTTGTTTCAACTACCACAACAGTCCAAAGCAACATTTATATTAAGGCTGGCTGTCAATCTCAAACTACTAAACGTCATTTCAGCATAAACATTTTTATAAAAATTGGCATAGTAAACACAAATAACAAAGAAAAAACCCCAAAAAAAAACTGTTTTTAACAAACAATAATTGAAAGAAACACAAACCAGCTAAAGCAAAATGAATGTAATGCAAAAGTTTTGTTTAATAGTTTTATGCTCCCAATGTTTGGAGCCATGAAATAACAAAAAGGTTTAAACCAGGGAAGGAAAAGTTTATACGATCGTACTTTTTTTTCGTATTCATATCAAAAAGTAATATACTACTACCTTTCAAACAATTTTCAATATTTTATTTAAAAACCTAGACTGAGAATGATTTGCTGTTTGATTTGAGCATGTCCGATCATGTCGTGTTAAACATCATATCTTTCGTTTCACTTTGTCATATTGAAAATAACAGAGTAATGCAAAGTAGCTGAACCCATTCAGATGTTGCAGAGACGCAATGGTGGAGTAATCTTGTTTATTTTGTGTTTGGATTTTAAGAAAAGTTTAAGTATTTTCTATAGAAAATTTTATGTACAGCTGTGGTCAAAATAATAGCACCACGACATTCATATTGTTATATAATATTACGTAAAAACTGTTAAATTGATTTGTGTTATTTTTGTATAAATTTATACATAATTCAATAAACTTTAAAAAAAAACTACATAATATATAAATAGCTAAGAAATTCATCAGTCAAAATAATACCACCAATATATTGTTACGAATGTGCAATGACGATTTGAGTTTAACGGTCTGTAACGACTGCCTGCATATTAGAGGGCACGTCCATCAGTAGCATTCGGTTGTTGGCATTGTTTGTAAGTATGGCAACACTAAATGTTTGGGCTGATGGCAATGACATCGAAGGCTCTGGAATTAGAATGTACTAGTATGTCCGTTAAGAGCATTGTAGAAGATTCCCGAGAGATGGCAGTGCGTGTATAAATAATGGCAGAGGCTGCAGTCGTGAGTAGAGTTGATCATTGTCGCTGTTAGAGTTAACATCAATTGTCGTGTACATGTCTGTTTGTACATTATAAAGTTTGTGTGAGTGAATATTTAAACTGTTCTTGTTGTACATTCTAAATAAATAAAGAGTTGCTACAATTTTAAACTACAAAAACTGCTTTTTATTAGCAATCAAAAGTATCCGGTTTATTTAAAGGAAATAAACCCCGTTTTTAAAAGGTAAAAACGTAACAATATGATGGATAAAAATAAGCAAAAATTAACCGGGACAAAATTGAATTTATTTATAATAATTATGGTTTGTAACGTTCTTAACACGTTGTTATTAAAAGTAAAATGATGCTGTATTTTGTTTTCGTATTTTTTGGCAAAAAAGAGACCGCCCATCACCTACCCATAAAGATTCTAAAATTTGGGAATTTTTAATTTTTATATACATTCTTAAATGTTTTTGGTTTCCTTTTAATCTTTTTGTGACTCTTGGCTATCTATTTTTAATAAAATTCTGTTTTGTGATATCGCATCCTGTGCCACGACATTAACCATTTAGCTTGAACCCCAAATTTATATCAATTTATAATTCCAGAGATCATTTCTAAGGTCATAATTTCTTTGATTTACATATATTTGAGTATGATTTTATCAATATGATAAAATATATAATATTGAATTATTTATTCCACACATTCAGTATAATCTTCGAATGTTATTTTAAAATCTGTGTTTTATTCATCTTACGTTACATTTTGGTTGAAATTGCATTAAGAGGACATTCTACAGAAGTCTGATATAAAACTATATAATTTGTTTAATTATTTGACCAAAATGTGTTTTGGTACTCGAATGTTGAAGAATGGTAATGCGACTTTGGAAATTTTACCTTTAATAGAGGATGTTATATTGTTATTGATGAAACTTTTCCCAGATTTAAATAACTTAAATTTTGTTCTCGTAATGGCCAGCGAATAACTGCAACACTAGTCGTTACTTTTGAGCACCATACAGAGAAAATAAAGACCTGATTTTCGAAACGGTGGACCAAGAGTTATGATTAAAAGCGATAATCAATTTCGCAACCTAAAAATTTTACTTTTATTTGAATGCAATGTTTTTTAATACCATTTCTAAATATCTATAAATATTTTTATTCTGAATTCAGATAATTTATATGTTCAGAAATCATAATTATTAAAGCTAGAGCTCACATACAAAAATTTTTTGTTACTAAAAAAAAACATTTTTTTTTTTTAATTTTACTCAATTCGATATACATAAATTGAAGTTATAATTTTATGGTGATTTTTTAAAACGAAACCATAAATATTCTATATTTTTTTGACAATTTCTTACGATGGTGCTATTATTTTGACTGCACAAAATCTGAGAATTTTTCAAAAATACTGTTATAAATGATTGAATGGTGAATATTTCTTAAAGAAAACTTTACTCATACAAGACAAAGAGATTTATTAACGATCTTATATTGTTTTTAATTAAAATTACTATGGAAATATAAATATGTCCCATGTTAATTGCTTTAAGGTTCTGTGGTGCTATTATTTTGAACGGCACTGTAAAACAGTTAATTCTGTAGAAAAAAGTCTCTATAACAGGTTCTTCTATGTAAAGTTTTATGTGTAACAATTATTTCGAATGGAAATTTTTGTATAACAGATTTTGTTATCAAACATTAACTGTATAACAGTTTTTCCCGTCGAAAATTTTGTGTATAATAGTTTTTCTGTATAAAAAATTGTCTTAGTAATATTTTTTTTTTTTGAAAAAATTTTCTGTATAATGTTTTTCTATAGCAAATTATCTGCATAACTTTTTCTTGTTTTACAGCAAATTGTCTTTGTAACATTTCTTTTTTTAGCAAATTGTTTTTTTTAGAACTTTTTTTTTAGAAAATTATCTGCATAAAATTTTTTTCTTTAGAAAATTATTTGTATAACAGTTTTTTCTTTAGAAAATTTGTCTATAGTTTTTACAGTTTTACTATGTTCGTGGTAAATTTACCACGGATATAGTAAATGTACTATGCATAGTAATTTTACCACGAACATAGTAAATTTACCACGAACATAGTAAATTTACCACGAATATAGTAAATTTACCACGGATATAGTAAATCTACTATGCATAGTAAATTTACCATAGTTAAACTACTATGCATAGTAAATTTACCACGAGCATAGTAAATTAACCACGAACATAGTAAATTTACCACGAGCATGGTAAATTTACCACGAACTATGGATAGTAAATTTACCACGAGCATAGTAAATTTACCACGAACATAGTCAATTTACCACGAACATAGTCAGTTTACCACGAACATAGTAAAACTGCTATGCATAGTAATTTACCACGAACATAGTAAATTTACCACGAATATAGTAAATTTACCACGGATATAGTAAATCTACTATGCATAGTAAATTTACCACAAACATCGTAAATTTATTACGAACATGGTAAATTTACTATTCGTAGTAATTTTACCAATTCGTGGTAAATTTAACATGCTCGTGGTAAATTTACTATGTTCGTGGTGAATTTACTACGTTCGTGGTAAATTTACCATGCTCGTGGTAAATTTGCCATGCTCGTGGTAAATTTACTATGTTCGTGGTTAATTTAGTACGTTCGTGGTAAATTTACTATGCGTGGTAATTTTACTATGTTCGTGGTAAATTGACTATGTTCGTGGTAAATTTACTATGCATAGTAATTTTACTAAGTTCGTGGTAAATTTACCAAGCTCGTGGTAAATTTACTATGCTTAGTAATTTTACTATGTTCGTAGTAAATTTACTACGCATAGTAGTTTTACTATGTTCGTGGTAAATTGACTATGTTTGTGATAAATTTACTATGCATAGTAATTTTACTATGTTCGTGGTAAATTTACTATGCGTAGTAATTTTACTATGTTCGTGGTAAATTTACTATGCATAGTAATTTTACTATGTTCCTGGTAAATTTACCAAGCGTAGTAATTTTACCATGTTCGTGGTAAATTTACCATGCTCGTGGTAGATTTACTGTGCATAGTAACTCTACCACGAGTAGATTTACTATGTTCGTGGTAAATTTACTATGCATAGAAAATTTACCACGAGCCTAGTAAATTTACCACGAACATAGTCAATTTACCACGAACATAGTCAATTTACCACGAACATAGTAAAACTACTATGCATAGTAAATTTACCACGAACATAGTAAATTTATTACGAACATAGTAAATTTACCACGGATATAGTAAATCTACTATCCATAGTAAATTTACTACGAACATCGTAAATTTCTTACGAACATAGTAAATTTGACGCGAACATAGAAAAATTACTATGCATAGTAAATTTACCACGGAAATAGTAAATTTACCATGTTCGTAGTAAATTTACTATGTCCTTGGTAAATTTACTATGTTCGTGGTTAATTTACTATGCATAGTAATTTTACTATGTTCCTGGTAAATTTACCATGCATAGTAATTTGATCATGCTCGTGGTAAATTTACTATGTTCGTGGTAAATTTAACATGCTCGTGGTAAATTTACTATGTTCGTGGTTAATTTACTACGTTCGTGGTAAATTTACTATGGGTAGTAATTTTACTATGTTCGTGGTAAATTTACTATGTTCGTGTTAAATTTACTATGTTCGTGGTAAATTTACTATGCATAGTAATTTTACTATGTTCGTGGTAAATTGACTATGTTCGTAGTATATTTACTATGCATAGTAGTTTTACTATGTTCGTCGTAAATTTACTGTGCGTAGTAATTTTACTATGTTCGTGGTAAATTTACTATGCATAGTAGTTTTACTATGTTCGTGGTAAATTGACTATGTTCGTGCTAAATTTACTATGCATAGTAATTTTACTATGTTCGTGGTAAATTTACTATGCATAGTAGTATTACTATGTTCGTGGTATATAGAAAATTGTTTTTATAACAGTTTTTTCTTTAGAAAATGTTCTGTATAACAGTTTTATATAGAAAATTGTCTATACAACAGTTTTATCTTTAACAAATATTCTGTATAAAAGTTTAATCTTTATAAAATAGTCTGTATAAAATTATTTTACAGAATATGTTGTGTATAACAGTATTTGCTATCGAAAATTGTGTTTATAAAAGATTTTTTCTATAAAAAATTTTGTGTATAACAGTTCTTTTATAGAAAATTGTCTTTTTCTATAAAAAAAATTGTCTTTATATCAGCTTTTTCTATAGAAATTTGTCTGTATAACAGCTTTTCTATAGAAAATTTTCTGTACAACAGTTTTTCTATAGAAAATTGTCTGCATGCATTTTCTTTATAAAAGATTTTTCTATAAAAAGTTTTGTGTATAACAATTCTTCTACAGAAAATTGTCTTTTTCTATAAAAAAAAAATTGTCTTTATACCTGCTTTTTCTATAGAAAATTGTCTGTAAACAGTTTCTTTTTTAGCAAATATTCTTTAGAAAATTGTATGTATTTGTGTGTTCTTCATGGAAAATATAGTGTATTATAGTTTTATTGTATATCAATATTTTTTAGATAACAGTTTTTATTTCATTTCATTAAATGTTTTTTATAACAGTTTTTTCTATAGAAAATTGTCTCTTAACAAATTTTTCTAAAGAAAATTTTGTGTATAGCAGTTTTTCTATCAAACATTTTTGTATAACAGTTCGAAATTTGTTTGTATAACAATTTATACTATCGAAAATTGACCGCAAACAAGTTTAGTTTTCCATCCATGGTTTGAACAAAAAACAACTAGCTTCCTATTTAACTGAAATAGCAAAACAATGGTTGTTAAAACTCAGAAAAAAAAAATTGT
This sequence comes from Calliphora vomitoria, assembly GCA_942486065.2. Lineage (NCBI taxonomy): Eukaryota > Metazoa > Arthropoda > Insecta > Diptera > Calliphoridae > Calliphora > Calliphora vomitoria. The sequence continues at coordinate 16,831,096 of OW818031.2, read as the reverse complement.
ATTTTAACATAAGCAATGTCCGCTTTAATGTGAAGTTTCTTCATATTTCTATTATTAATTTGTTTGAACGCAATGATGATCTTTTTATTTGCAAGTAACGTTTTCTTACTTGCAATAAAAGCATAAACAGGCCACGGTTATTGGATTATATTGCAGTGGATTGAAAGAGAAATGTTGTTGCTAACAAATTGAAGCCTACAGTGACAATAATTCTGATATCCACCTGCACAATAATTCGCACAAAAATAAATAAAAACTCACTTGTTTAGACGATCGCTATTGTGGTGGAGAAAATTATCAATGACTGATTTGTCTTTTCCGATGTCAAAGTTTTTCGCAAAAAAAAATCCTACCATTAACGTTGATCTAAGTCCTTCGCGTGCAAACAACTTTTGATGAATTTTACTCTAGTCCAGTGATCGGTAAAAACTGAACCTGTAATATTAGTAAATATATGGTATTTATGATTGTGTTTTGATCTATAATCTCCAATTTAATATTCTTAAAGCGATTCGCTCACATTCGTATTGTGAACATCTGAATCAGTGGTCGGCAATCATAGCCACCAGGGGCCCAACATGATAATTTATTTACCTATAAATCACAACTAATAGCTGGTGATATTACAACTGAGAAATAAAGTGAACAACATGTAAATATAATACATGCTATCTTTATGTCAGCCATTGATCTTAATGGTTTTTTGCGATCGGTCTCCGGTGGTTATGAGTGATTATAGTAGATAAAACAACAAATCGTTTCCAGAAGTTAACTTTGCATTAGCTATTATTAGGAAATTCTTATTTTAAAAACTGTGCGTTGCTAGGTTGGTTACACTTTCTTAAATACAATATGTTTTTTTCTTAAATTTCTTAAGCATTTCTATGAGGGTGTTAGCCCGACAACACACATCCATTTGTTTCATCATTTAACCACCGTTTGTCTCTTGGTCTCTGTGTGAACTTCCTTTTTACGTCATTCAACCAATTGTCGCATTATCATTTAAACGAAAACAACAACAGAAACAATGAAAACAACGAAACAGTTGAATATTTATGACAAACCACACACACCTACACAATGATCATTATTTTTAATATACAGGGTGTGTGTGTTTGTGAGAGAGAGTGTGAATGTTGTTGCTAAAATGCAGACCATAATTTGCATACACACTTACCAGTGCACTTACACACACATGTATTAGGATGGCCCATAGAATCAATATAATTATTATGTAAATGTTTTCACTTATAAATCAAAATAAAATTGCTATTCTAAGTACCCTAAAAACTTCAGAGTGGGCCGAGATCAAATTTCTGCGATATGAACAGAATTGTTGTCTTAAGCCAACGTCTTGATAATTGAACATTTCATATAAAGTGTTAGAACATAAACCGGTTCTTACCACCTTAGGACTTTCCTGCCACCTAGGAATCTTAAAATTTGTTCAAACTCATTTAATGTGCCTTTTAAAGTCCTTTCATGTGATATTAAAATTGTTCCTTTGCAGAAATTATGAAAAATGTCAAAAAGTCCTTAAAAGGACAGAAAAAATTTTGTCCTTTTATTCAGCTTATCAAACGATAATTTTATAACAAAAACATTTAGAAATGCAATCTTAAAACAAACTAAATTTTCGAATTTGGTTGGTTTCTTTTGCATGCGGACATCCTAATATGCATACGTGTGCATGTTTATTAAAGATAAACCAACAAATAAATAAAGCTCATAAAGAAAGTTTAACAAACTTTATGAGCGTGTGCAGTAGCACACACACATACATACATTTATACACATGTAAATACTTATATTTGTATGTGATTGAGTGCCTGTGTGGACATTAGGCTGGTTTGTATGCTTATGTGCATTTCCACGGTCAAGAACGCGACATTGGAAATCTTTACAAGTTTTTTTCTTAAGTATCGTTTTAGTTTAGTTCAGAAGGCAGATTTTATCGTTGTTTCTATTATATTAAAAAGCATAGTTTAACAAAATATGGAACTTGTTTTCTACTGCATCTAAAGAAATAGAGAAATTATTTTTTAAATAAAGTTCAGCGCAAAGTATGTGTAAGATATAAATGATATTTGTTATTCCTCTGCAAAGCCTCGTGATGCCATTATTTTTGGAATATAACATGGGTGACCCGCAACCGAAATGTCCACTTGTCCATGACTCTGGCTCATAAATCAGGCTGAATTTTGTCCGATGGCATGGGTTATGTTGGCTTTCAGGGCCGCTGTGGTTTGTGTCTTATTCTCATAGAACTGCGACTTAAGAAAACCCCACAAGAAATGTGTAACAGAGTCAAATCACACGATCAAGGTGGCCAGTTCAGATCACCTCCACGTGAGATAATCATGCCATCAAATCAAGCTGTGTGAAACATAGCGCAGTCCTCTAGAAATCACATGTCGTTGGTGTCCTCATCACCCAATTTAGCCAAAAAAGATGTGTAATTATCGACCTATAGCACTCGCCGTTGACGGCCGCCTGCCAAAAATCTACACCAAATATTTTTCGGGATGCATTGGACGCTCTTGGATCTCACGTGGATTGGTATCGTCCCAAATTCAACAATTTTGTTTGTTGAAGTACCCATTCGTCCAGAAATGGGCCTCATCGCTGAAAATAGGCGCGCGAAACGTTGCCCAAAAAGAACACCAATTTTGATTTCAAAAAATATTATAATTTGCATGTGTTTCTGAACGCTATATCCATCCATGGTAATTTGGAAAAAAAAACTGAATAAATGACAGGCAATTCGACAAATGTAGCTTCAATAATATGGCTGCTATCAACTGTCAAAGTTCAGAAGTACCTATTGGAAGACACTTTAGAATTATATGGTTTCCTGTTGAAAGTTGTCATGATAAAATATTTACGTTCGTTCTTCTAACAACTTTTAGTATGATTTAGCACGCGACATATTTATTCGTATAACCCACATTAACACGGAGTCCGGTTATGACAGTTTTTATACAAAAATAATGTTAACCGACAGTATAACTATTAGTTAACACCTAACCAGACTTCGTGTTAATGCGGGTTAGTAATTTCAACAAAAAACTTTATATTTGTTATTAATTAGATCGTTATGCTTTTTATATAATAAAAAATTCAAATTCAAAGTTTTGGTTTACACGACACTATAGTTTGTTCCAACAAATTCTCATGTTCAGCAGTATTTTCAAAAGCCCTTTAAAAATTCGTGGTGCTTGCAGTGGAAACTTTAAGTTTTTTTTATATTAAAAACTCCAATATTTAAGAACCACCCTAATGGACATGTGTAAAAGAGTATTTAATATTGTTCCTTCTTTTAATTTAATCAACAAATTGTTAAAAAGGCAAAAAGTGCAAAGTAAAAGTATGTGACGACCTTTATAAGAAGAACCAATGTATATAAATTCTATTTATGAAATGTTAAGTAATAAAAAATGCCAAGAAATTATATTAAATTGTATATTTAATATTCAGCTATATGCGAGAAAATGAGCGGCGCATTTTGAAGACAATAAAACACTTAATAATTCTTAAATTAAAACCAAGACACTGTGCTACAGCGAAAAAGTAGAGTCGAAGGGACCCCGTTTTGACAAGACCACACCACTCTTCATTTATGCTAAAATGTCAAAGTTATTAGACCCAACCTGTAGCCCTGAGATATCTCAGTAGGTCATTAGGTCTAGACCCAGATACCTTACAAAGGTTGCTTAATATGTAGGTGCCCAGGAATCTGTGCCTTTCGACACTCAGTGCAGAAAATCGTTTCCTCTTTTTCCTTATCCTTACAGCTACAACAACGATTGCATACTTGCCTAGCATCCACTAACCCGTTAATACTGCCAGCATGCTTGATATAAGCCTTCTATTACTGGTTATCAGTTACATAGTTTGTTTTTTGTTAAAAGAGAGCCACATTCCCTTGGACGCTCTACACGTAGAGAAAAAATATAGTTGTGCATGTTTACAGTAACCATTTCCACATTTTTAAAAGTTTTTTAACAATATTATTGTCACAGTAACTATTTATATGGTTGTGGTAACCGCAATATGGATAATTAACGATTCACATGATTGTATCAACCATATATATGGTTACAGTAAAGATGTATATGTTTGTGAAAACCATTTTTATGATTAAGGTGTTATCATATTATGTTGCTCTTGGCTAATTGATATCATCATCTGAGAACAACATATTATGATATAAAGATTCATCATAACAATGGTTGTCACAAACATATACATCTTTACTGTAACCATATATATGATTGATACAATCATGTGAATCCTAAATTAACCATATTATGGTTACCACAAACATGAAAATAGTTACTGTGACTATAATATTGTTAACAAATTTTAAAAATTTGGAAATGGTTACTGTAAACCTTCACAACTACATTTTTTCTCTTCGTGTTCCTGTTTCTAAGTTGAGCCATCTATTCTTAGCTTTTGTAAGAAAGTGTCTGAAGATAATACTTTTAATAGTTTCTATTGAAATTGCTACTGAAACCGCACTGGAGATATCCAAAGCAGACACCATTCTGGATAACTGGTCTGCTTGTTCATTGCCATAGTAGTCTATGTTCGCAGAGACCCAAGCTAAAGTAATGTCAGATAGACGACCTAGCCTTGACAGAGCATTCTTACATTGCCTGAATAACGAAGATGAAGTTGTATATGCATTAAATGAGGCGAAAATTATACTGGTCAAGAAGTGATTGTTACTGGTACATGATATCGCGACATACTAACCGAGATCTTTCTGTCTTAATTGAATGCTGTGTAAAACAGATCCAATAGTGTAATTTAACACTATTGGATCTCTTTTGATAGAGTTATTTGAAGTGGAAGGATTATGTCAGCCAGTCTACAATCTCCCGTGGATAGAAGGAGGAAGTTCAACGTTGCATCAAAGAAATTCAGGCACGTTTATGCAAAATAGTCATGGAAAAATTCTTAACATAACTCTATCCAGTAAACTTTATGATTCAATACATAAAATTAAGAATTAAATTTTAAATTAAAGAATTTTGAAACATGATGTAAGTTCATCCATGGTGGCGATCGCTGTGCGGTACGTAGAGACGGCGCTATATATATGCCTCTATTTCTGAAATCATTGATCTGTAATGCTCGCCGTTGAAGGTGAGGTCTTATCATGATCAAAATCTTTAACCAATATTGATTTTCACAAAACAACTTGGCCACCTTAGACTGTCAACATTGAACCGCTTTTATTGGAAAATGCTTTATTAGAACTACTTCATTTTCCTAAATTAACAAATAGAGAAACCGGGACTCATATGATCCTAGTCTTCGCTCACGAAGTAGAGGAACAAATGCTACACCACCATAGTGGGAAGGGTATAATGGATTTGTGCAGATGTTTGTAACGCCCAAAATTATTAGTCTAACACCCACCTTAAAGTATACCGATCGACTTAGAATCACTTTCTGAGTCGTCTGGCTGGTTGGCTGGCTGTCCATGTAAACCTTGTGCGCAGAGTACAGGTCGCAATTTTGAAGATATTTCGATGAAATTTAGTACATATAATTTTTTCTGCCCAAGGACCCTATTGAAATTGGCTGAAATCGGTCCATTATTTCACCTAGCCCCCATACAAATGTCCTTCCGAAATTGGACTTTATCGGTCATAAATGTTTAATTTATATAGGTATCTACACAGGTTTTTCTCCAAATAAATTCTATATATACCGAATTTATGTCACCAAACTTTGTTATGATCGGTCCATAATTAGTCATAGCTCCCATATAAGACCTGCTTCCGATAATCACTTTAACGAGCATAAATCTCCTTAAAATGTTGGTATACACATAAAATGCAACATAAATAACTTTCATATAGACATTAATCACATGACCAAATTTCATGGTGATCGGTCCATAATTGTTCATAGCTCCCATATAAGGCCCACTTCCGAAAATCGCTCACGAATATAAATTTTTGAAATTTTGAAAGAAAAATGTTTTTGCTCATTTACTTAGTGTAGGGTATTATAAGGTCGGGCTTGACCGACCATACTTTCTTACTTGTTTTTCATATCACTATATTATTATTTTTTTTTTTAATTTTCAGTATATACAATTCATCATGGAAAAACTCACTCCGCATCAACGTCTCTATGAGAAAAGTTTTTCTTGAACTGCGAACAACAACGGATTTATTGAAAAATCACTTTGGTGAGTAGCTAATTTCGAGTTCCAAACCTCATGCTTCTGGATGTTTTTCTTTAATGATTTATAATTTAAAAGTCGTAATTCGCTAGAAAGAATCGTAATTCGTGGTAGCTGGTAGACCAGCGTCCACAAGTAGCGTATTCAGGACCAATATTTAAATCAAATTATCTTCAAAAGGAAACAATTTTATTATTTATTTAAAATTTATAAAAAAGACTTAAATGAATCACCCTATATATTTAAAAAAAAAAATTGTTAGCAACCGTATAAATATATTGCCAACGTAATAATTTTTACAACATCCTTTAAGCTATAGTAATCCACATGGTATTAGATCAATAAAACCAATAAAAACTAAAAATCTAATTTATTAAATTTCACTACAAACAACAAATTCATATAAAATATCATATAAAAGCTAATAAAATAAACAACAACTGAAAAGTTCAAATAGTCTATTAAAAAAAAAACGTTTGTTTTTTTTATTTTGCACAAAATAAAATAAACCTCAAAATTAGCTAAAAACTACAAACAAACGAACCGACTCATATTCCCTTTTTAGTTTAGAAAAACAAAAATAATAAACACAACAACTTCAAATAAAATAAATAAATAAATGTTAAATAAAATACAACAACGTTAGCAACAAAACTGTGTAAAAGAGTAATAATATTAACAATATTTTAGTTACAACAGCAGCAGCACAAGCAACGGCAATGGCAGGACAGCAAGCAGCAGCAGCAACAACATATTGTCTATGTGTCTAGACATAAAAAATCATAAAAATAAATTTTCAGTTTATAAAAACCAAAACGAACGCACAAACTTACAAATACATCAACATAGTTACACACACAGAAACACATACATACATTTACACATATCCCAGCAGTTCTTGCTGACTGTCCCGAACTAGTGATTTTACTTATCACTTTGGGTGAATACGATTTATATAAGAAGTTAAGAGAGTAATTACAGATGCGGTCAAAATAATAGCACCACGACTTTCATATTGTTATATAATAATATTACGTAAAAACTGTTAAATTGATTTGTGTTATTTTTGTATAAATTTATACTTAATTCAATAAACTTTCAAACATTAAAAATATTTTTGAAAATGAGATGCAAATTTTAAAGAAAAACTACATAATATATAAATAGCTAAGAAATTCATCAGTCAAAATAATAGCACCAAGATATTGTTACGACTGCCTGCAACATACATCAGGTTTATAAACACGTCCATCAGTAGAAGCTTCTACTTATCAACAATGTTAATAGCATTGTTTGTAAGTATGGCAACACTAAATGTATAAGCTGCTAACATTAACATCGAAAGCTCTAGAATTCGAACATACTAGTTTGTCCGTTAAGAGCATTGTAGAAGATTCCCGAAAGATGGCGTGTGTATGAATAGGGCAGAGGTTGCAGTCGAGAATTGAGTTAATCATAGGCGCTGTTAGAGATAACATCAACTGTCTTATACTTGTACATTATAAAGTGTGTGTGTGTGTATTTCTGCGAATTGATATACGTGTATAAAGACTTTTTAATTCTGTTGTTGTTGTACATTCTAAATAAATAAAGAATTGTTACAATTTTAAACTACTAAAACTGTTTTTATTTGCAGTCAAAAGTATCCGGTTTATTTAAAGGAAATAAACCCCGTTTTTAAAAGGTAAAAACGTAACAATATGATGGATTAAAATAAGCAAAAATTAACCGAGACAAAATTTAATTTATTAAAAATTATTATGGTTTGTAATGTTCTTAATACGTTGTTATTAAATGTAAAATGATGCTGTATTTTGTTTTCGTATATTTTAGCAAAAAAAGAGACCGCCCATCGCCTACCCATAAAGATTCTAAAATTTTTGAATTTTTGTATCGAAATATATTTTTTCTTTCCCCAAAAAAACATTCTTAAATGTTTTTGATTTCCTTTTACCCATTTTGTGACTCTTGGCCATCTATTATACCCTTCACCTTCATGAGAAGGGTATATATAAATTCTCTTGTCATAAATTTTTTTCACTAAGTTAAAATTTTTTTTTTTTTAAAAAATTGGAAAAAATTTTAAAAAACTATTTTGAAAAAAAAAAAAATTTTAAAAAAATTTTTTAAATTTTATTTTAAGGTATCATTTGGTGAAGGGTATATAAGATTCGGCACAGCCGAATATAGCTCTCTTACTTGTTTTTAATAAAATTCTGTTTTGGGATATCGCATCCTGTTCCACGACATTGACCTTTTAGCTTGAAATCAAAATTTATATCAATTTAACATTCCTGAGATCATTCCTAAGGTCATAATTTCTTTGATTTATATCTGAGTATCATTTTATCAAGCATTTGATCATATAATATTGAATTATTTATTCCACACATTCAGTATAATCTTCGAATGTTATAGTAGGAAAACCACAATCGAACTATAGTTTTAAAATCTGTGTGTTTTATTCATTTTATCTTACATTTTGGTTGAAATTGGATTCAGATGACATTCTATAGAAATCTGATATAAAACTATATAATTTGTTTAATTATTTGACCAAAAAGTATTTTGGTAATTGAATGTTGAAGAATTCATTGTTATTGGTGAAACTTTTCCAGGATTTTACTAATTTAAATTTTGTTCTCGTAATGGCTAGCGAATAACTGCAACACTAGTAGTCACTTTTGACCACCATAGAGAACATAAGGACCTGATTTTCGAAACGGTGCGCCAAGAGTGTTATGATTAAAAGCGATACTCGGTTTCGCAATGTAAAAATGTAACTTTTATTTCAACGCAATGATTTTTAATACCATTTCTAAATATCTATAAATATATTTATTCTGAATTCAGCTAATTTTTATCATAATTTTTAAAGCTAGAGCTCATATACAAAAATTTTTTGTTACTAAAAAAAAAAAATAGAATTTTTTTTTTTTAATTTTACTTAATTCAATATAAATAGATTCAAATTATAATTTTATGGCGATTTTTTAAAACGAAACTATAAATATTCTATATTTTTTTGACAATTTCTTACGATGATGCTATTATTTTGTCTGCACAAAATCTGAGTATTTTTCAAAATTACTGTTATAAGTGATTGAATGGTGAATATTTCTTAAAGAAAACTTTACTCATACAAGAAAAAGAGATTTATTAACGATTTTATATTGTATTTAATTAAAATTACTATGGAAATTAAAATATTTCCCATGTTAATTGCTTTAAGGTTCTGTGGTGCTTTTATTTTGAATAGCATTGTATTTTAAGGCGTACATATCCTAATCAGGGAGTCAATTGATTCTTTTTGATTACAATGAGACTGTCTGATAGCTGGTCCAAAGTAGTCAATGCATTGGATTCTCTTACCGGTTACATAGAGTCAGTTACCTTACTAGCTACCAAATTGGCTACTTGATCTGTACATAACTTGATATTTTAACATGTACATGTGATAATTGACCTCAAATAGTCACTTAAAAATACATCTCAAAATCAGTCCAACAAACCGATTGCTTGTAAACAAATCTTCCTCCGACAACCCTCCAATAGATTACTTCGAAAAAGTCCCGGTTCACACTGAAAGATTTGCTGCAAAACAGTTTTAAATTCTCTTTTGAAACTGCATCCGTGTCCACACACACGCAGAGAAAAAATATAGTTGCTCTCGGCTTATGGATATCATAATCTGAGAACAACATATTATGATAAAATTATTCATCATAAACATGGTTGTCACAAACATATATTTGTTTACTGTAACCATATATATGGTTGATACAATCATGTAAATCGTAAATTAACCATATTATTGTTACCACAATCATATATATAGTTACTGTGACTATAATATTGTTAAAAATATTGAAATGGTTACAGTAAACATGCACAACTATATTTTTTTTCTGCGTGCAGTGAAGTTTTTGCTTTTCAGTTTTCAGTAAACATGCACAACTATATTTTTTTTCTGCGTGCAGTGAAGTTTTTGCTTTTCAGTTTTTCATGTACATGAAACAAAGTACAATTTTCCATTCCTCTTTACCCTTTCATCGACTATCTCAAATGTTTTGCAGCAAATATTTCACATTTGTCCAGTACAAAATAAACGTTTAAAAAGTGACTACACTCTAGATTACTTAGAGACACTTAAGTGACAATTGTCTTTACGCTTGATTACCTGGGAGGTATAAAGTAAATAATTGACTTCTCTCTGCACTACAAAGTCTATAAAGTCTACATGCGTATCCAATATATCAAAATATTTAAATTAGAGTCAGCCAAGTGATCACACATTTTTGACAATTACTGTCTATAATTGATACAATGACTACTTGCTTAACTGCTGGGTTATATGATAGAAAGACACCGATACTGTTACAAATGCCTGCTGTTGTACATATTACAAATTCGATTATGAGATAAAAATAAAATGTAACGAAAAAAAAAACAAGTGGTTGGAACTGATAAACGTTTTATAACAAATTCAATAATATTTATATCAAATACCAAACATACATACATACTCACACACTCATATGTGTATGTGTGTGTGTGTATCTATGTTAAACTGTTAGTTATTTTGGTTTTAACATTAAAGCTTAGGATGGTACCCACAAAAAACAATAATGCTGAAAAAAAATAACGGAAAAAATATAAAAACTAATCGAAACTATTCGCGCATGAATAAATGTTATACAAAATTTTTAAAAATAACAAGTAAGAGTGTTATATTCGCAAGTGCCGAATCTTGTATACCCACCTTGAAAGAGTGACAATAAAATATTTTTCTGACATAGGGTTTAAATGGGGGATAGGGTCAATTATGTACCGATCCCAACAAAACTTGATTGCTAGATTTGGAATCATATGAAACTTGTTTATATCCAATTTCATCACGATATTAATTACTATAAGACAATTATGAATGTTCAAGTCATTTTCTGAGGTTGACTAGGGCCCGATTTTCGCCACACTTTACAGTTTAATTTCAGAGTATGTACTTACAAATAATTTATGAACAATTTTAATCAACATATTTATGACTGCTCAAACTGTATTCCGGGGGGACATTTGTATGGGAGCTAGGTGAAATCATGAACCGATATTGCCCATTTTCATTACCAAACAAACCTTGTGGAAAATTTCAGCCAGCTAGCTACTTTCGTTTGGACCCTATCGTGTTTTCAACAGACTGATAGACGGACGTACATAGCTAGATCGTCTTAGAATCTTATAAGGACCCAGAATATATATTTTTTTTGGTTCCACGAACACTATTACGATATGTTACAAACGGTATAACAAAATCAATATGTCCCCTCCATCTTGTATGATGGTGTGTATAAAAAAGGAGTAAAATATTGCAAATAAAATAGTAGTGGTAAGTTTTAAAAACCACAACAACATATTGCTTTAGTAAACATATTGTTGCAATTGTTTTGCAATTGAGCGGAGTGCAAATACATTATAAATATATAAATAAATTTGAAAATGTAAAGAAGGGACACAGTAACAAACTGAAACAAATGAAATCTATTACATTTAGCATGTGTCAATACATATTAAGCTTATACTTAAATAGAAAGTTCAAATTAAATAAATTGCATGTACAATTAGGCTATTATTTCCTACATTGTACCCTTCAAGGTACAAAGAATTATCATATTGCCTGTCTTATCTTAGGCAAGAAACCTTCTAATCTATTTTTTGGGAACTTTCCAATTAATACCCAATAAGCATTTTTGCTGAAATTCAAGTAGAAAACAAGTGTAATTCCAGCCTTGAGTCCAGTGCCAAGCTATTGAATTATAGTTGTATTACAATTTATATCAATACCATTCCATTAAAAATCCATGAAAATATTCAAATCCATGAAATTTTAGACATTTAATGCTGCAAATTAAGTTACGACTGTCTTTACACTGTCTCGCTACATTCTTTCTTATAAGATTTTCTGAAACTACTTTACGACAGTCGCAATATTATAACCATACGTTTTTAGAATACTGGGTGAATATCGATTTAATGCGATTAAGTGTTTCTGTTCCATAATATATAATTATTATTTTTTTTGTAAAAAAAAATTTCTTCGGGACTATACTAGGGTGATCGGCCCAATTCTTAATAACCGGTTTGTTTGGTTATGTCGGTTTCGGTTTTTTTTGAAAAGCTCACATTTCGAATATCGAAGAAACCGGGTTTTTCTCCTCGAATAGCCAGTTTTTCTAAAAGTGTGTTTTTATGGGTTTTAGTGTATTAAAAACTTTGAAAAAATATTCATAATCCAAAAAATTTAAAACAAATACTCCAACAATTTTAGAAGACTTTTCATATTTAGACAAATGTCTCAAGCGATCTGGAAAGCTTGAAAAATTACTCAATGCTTTGTTAGCTATATGTCCTACAAGTACACTGAGTGAAAGATCATTTTCAATGTCTAGCTTTATAAAAACATAAACGAAAATCTATTAACTCCATAGCAAACTGTGATTTTGTCCTAAGAGATTATTTTAAAAGAAGTAATCAACATTAGAATCAAAAAGTATTTAAGCGTTTGCTTTAATAACTATTAGGATGACCCGGTGGTTCAGAATTTCGACCACTTTAAAAATGCTTTTTACCACTTTTATGGAAAGATTTTTAAAACAATTTTTTATATTGTGCATATCTAGAGAAAATAGCCTTTTAAACCATATATGTTTCATCAATATTGGTGGACAATAACATACTTTAAAGTGTAGCAAAAAAAAACGTGTGGCCCATTTATATCGTTGCACTAATACAGAAGGGCCCTAACTCGTGTTTTTTTAAGTCGAAATGTTTTGGCTAAATATATGAGCGGGCCATTTATCGAAATAAACGAAAATCTGGGCTTACACAAAAAACTCGATTTAGGGCCTTTCTATCGCCCATGTTCTGTAAAACGCAGCGTTTTCAAATCGCTTACGGTTTGAAAAACGCATTTCACCATGTTCTGAAAACCACGAGATTTGCTATTCGTTTCAGTATACACTAGCGGTTGGAAAACGCCAAATTTCTAGCGTTTTCGTTGGTTAGAACACCTGTTTGCGTTATATAATCCGGAAAGAGAACTTAATGTTAAAGCGTGTAAAGTAAAATTTGGCTCACTAAAGCTCACTAAATTATTTAATTTTACTAAAATATCAATCTTGCATGCAATATATGAAAAAACGTGCAAAGGTTTCAAAGATGGTAAGGTTTGTATTAGATATTGGTGAAAACCTTATGACGTAAAGATTGATGTTTTAGTAAAATTAACTAATTTTATAAATTTGTGGGACCTCATTTACCTTAAAAACTAAAAAAAAATCATAATATGGTGATTTTCCATGAAGAAAAATATAAAATTTTAAGGACTGAGATCGTACAATTCTTAACACACGTTTTTCATTAAAACTTTTAACCCAAGTATTATTTGATATTTTCTTTGATCAAATTATCTTTGTAAAGCATGTCAGTTTTTATCTGATTAAAATGAGTGACCAGAAAAAAGTGTGTACTAAAAATATTAAATATTTTCAACAACACCCAACTTGGTCCTACAAAAAGTTGGCCAAACAATCAAAGGTCTGCTATCAAACTGTTTCCAATGTTATTAAACAGTACCGGGAGAACTTTTCCGTGGATATAAAACCTGGTCCAGGTAGAAGGAATCGTCCGCATGATGTTTCTAAAGTCAAACAAATAGAAAGCAGAGTTCCCAACACATCCGGTAGGAAAGCAGTCCGGTTAGGTCAGTACTCGTACTATTTGGTACGAAAAGTTAAAGCCAATGAAGGTTTAAAAGCACACAAGGCTCAAAAAGTTCCTAACAGGAACTCTGCTAAAAATTTAGAGGCCAAAGGCAGAGCACGGAAATTGAAGACAAATTGTATACAAAAAATATATCTGCTGCATAATGGATGACGAAATGTACGTATGGAAAATTTTTCGCAGCTTCTGGGTAAATTTTTCTATGATGCAGATGCTCGAGGGAATGTTGAAGAAAAGTTTAGAACCCAAAAGCAGACAAAATTTCCAAAAAAGTTCTTGGTATGGCAACCAATATGCAGTTGCGGCAAAAAGGCCAAACATTTGTTACAAAGGGCTCTTTAAATACCGAAATTTACATCAAGGAATGTTTACAAAAAAGGATGTTTCCATTCATAAGACTTCGTAATGTGTTCACTTATTTTTGATACCCGCTTTGGTATCCTGTTACTATGGTAAGCATGATCTTGAGTGGTATAAGAACAATAATGTGGTATTTGTACCAAGAGAGGCAAAACCTCCAAACTGCCTGGAGCTAAGGCCAGTGGAGAGATATTGGGATCCTTTTAAAACAGAATTGAAGAGCACAAAAAAAGTTTCCAAAAGTGTGGTAAATTTTAAATGGAGATGGACTACATGTTCGAACAAAATGACATAAAGCTCAATAAAAACTTTAATGGAAGGGTTTCCGGAAAAGGTTCATAACTTCATCACTATCGATTAGAACTATTAAAAAAATAATATTTTTTGTAAATTGTAATAAAAATTTCAATCAAATATAAAAAAAAAACCAAAACTGTAAGTTTAGTGGCTTCATTTTTATTTACATATATGTATGTTAAGAACTTTTCGATCTCAGTCCTTATTAGAAGTTTGTCATTCCGTTTGTAATTCTAGATTTTTCATTTGCCCTACAAAGTATATATATTCTGGATCGTTATAGATAGCGAAGTCGATATAGCCATATCCGTCTGTCCATCTGTATGTTGAAATCAACTTTCCGTAGCCCCCAAATAAATTAAATATATGATTCATACATCAATATATTGGGAATTCTTACGGCTCAGTTGATATTTAAAATCGAGACAATCTGTTAGTGGAAAAAAGTACATGTTTAGTCTATAGAAAAAATATAAAAAAATATATTTTTCATACTTTCACATTATATTTTTGCAAGTAACCCCCAGTAACACGAAGTCTGGTTATGTGTTAACTAATAGTTATACTGACAGTTTCCATACAAAAATAATTTTAACCGACAGTATAACTATTAGTTAACGCATAACCAGGCTTCGTGTTGAAAATACTTATAATATAGAACTAATAAAAATAATAATTCCTAACATGCTCTGAATAATGTAAAAAATAAAAATATATACCTAAAGGAATCATCATCAGTAACATTACCATTACAAACTAGTCTAAATATAACTGTAAAAAGCTATTTGGGTATATCGTTCGTTACCTTAATATAGAAAGGCTCTAAAAATGATATGATGTGTGAAGTTAAGTGGGGATTTGATGGTAACTCGGGATACAACATATACAAGCAAAAGATTAGTGATCCGATTCGCAGGACGAATTTCTTTTTATTGCATCATTAGTTGCAATAAGATTTTCGGATTGTGCAACTGCAGAGGTATTGTGGGATCCTAAATCATCTTCCACAAAACATTGCAGGCCAATTTGTTTATATTTGCAAAAAAGAAAGACCAACTTTAATTAAATCAGTTCTAAGCAGCATTTTATTGTAGACATTGTGGAACAAGTAGTAGTTCATTATTATAAACCTAAAAATCTCGTTTTTTGAGTTGTAACGTTATTGCAGCAAATATGAAAAATAATTTTAAACTAAAATTTGTATATTTTCAGCACATTATTTTTCCAGGATATAATGTCACACCTTAACATTATATCCTGGAAAAATAATGTGCTGAAAATATACAAATTTTAGTTTAAAATTATTTTTCATATTTGCTGCAATAACGTTACAACTCAAAAAACGAGATTTTTAGGTTTATAATAATGAACTACTACTTGTTCCACAATGTCTACAATAAAATGCTGCTTAGAACTGATTTAATTAAAGTTGGTCTTTCTTTTTAAATGTTGTGTATAGTTAAACATTTTACTCAATGTAAGTGAAGGAAATTTATTTTTTGCTCCTTTTTTACTTTTTTGAAAAAGGACATTTTTGAACGAAATTTTGACTAAGCAAAAATGATTAAAATTATTTCTCTACCAATTTTCAATAAGTTACAACTGTTTTTCTCTCTGTTATGGAACTTTTTTTTCAGGATATATGGGAAGGACACGAATCCTTAATACTCAACCGTTAAAATTTTATATTTTTGGCCGCTCGTTATATGAACTCAAGACACTGTGCGGCGTAAATAAAACCAAAGTAAGTCGGACCTACAATTGGTCAAAATTGGGAAAAATATTTCTTACCCCGATTTTATTTTTTCACCAAACATTTTTTTTGTTATAAAATTTTTTTCACAAATAAATTTAAAAAAATTTTTTTTATTAAAAAAAATTGAATAAATTTAAAAAAAAATGTCCTAAAATTTTTTTCGCTATAAATTAAAAAAAATATTTAACTTTTTTTCAAAGTATAATTAAGTTAAGGCTATATAAGATTCGGATATAGCTCTATTACTTCTTTTATTTAAAATGAAATCAACTTGGATTTGATTTAAACAAAAAATTAATTCGGTCTCTATAATTTCTTGTTATTGAAGACGGGGTTCGTCACTATCGAAAAATTTTATTAAGTCAAAGTGAAAAGTTGATAAGTTGTTTTGTGAAATAGGGCCCAGTAAATTTTATAAGATCCACAACAGAACCAAGTAGTTTGAATTAGTTCCGAAAACAATAACACAGTATCCAAACGAAATTTTGTCTGCTTTTGGGTCCTAAAATTTTCTTCAACATTCCCTTGAGCATCAGCAACATCAAAATTTTGACCCGGAAGTTGCGAAAAATCTGCCAGATCATACGTTTCCTCATCCATTTGCATAATGGAATATTTTTTTTATAAAATTTGCCTTCAATTTCCGTGCTCTGTTTTTTAGCAGCGTTCCTGTCAGGAACTTTTTGAGTCTTGTGTGTTTTGGAACCTGCATTGGCTTTAACTTTTCGTACCAAATAGTCCGAGTACTGACTTAACCGGGCTGCTTTCCTACCGGAGGTGTTGGGAACTCTTTTGAAAATGCTTTCTATTTTTTTGGCTTTAGAAACATCATATGGACCATTCCTTCTACCGGAACCAGGTTTTATATCAACGGACAAGTTCTCCCGGTACTGTTTAATAACATTCAAAACAGTTTGATAGCAGACCTTTGGCCAACTTTTTGTAGGACCAAGTTGGGTTTTGTTGAAAATATTTAATAATTTTAGTACGCATTTTTGTCTGGTCACTCATTTTAATCAAATTAACAACAAATGAACATTATTGACATTAAACATAATAACTGTCATGCTTTACAAAAGTAACTTGATAAAAAAAAAATAAAATAATACTTGGGTTAAAAGATTGAATGAAGAACTTGTGTTAAGAATTTTTCGATCTCAGTCCTTATAACTAGTTCTTCCACCCGAAAAACCAGCCACATAACTAGTACTGTATCAGGAATGAAAATTCTCACATTTTTCATGTTAGTACTAATACCAAAATAAACCTTTTTTTAATCCTCCCACTAGTATTAAATACAGTTAAAATTCTCTAAACCCTAAAAACAAAAATCTAAATAATACATTGTTTTAAACAAAAATATGTAAATTATTATTTACATTTTAAAACACGAACAAAATAAAACAAAAAACAAACAAAACAATACAAAAGGTTTGGTTTTTGCATAACAAACCACTTTGATTTGCACAAAAATGTTTAAACTGGAAAAAGTGGCGCATGAAAAATTGCATGTATTACATGCAACAGCAGCTCCTCTATAAACAGATTTATTAACAAACAACATTTGCCAACTGACACTTTAACTAAATGCGAGAAAAGGAGCACAGAAATGAATGGCAACAGTAACAGCAGCAACACAAGCAAAATCACACAACAACTGACATAAAACAAGTTAGAGTGCTATATTTGGCGGTGTCGAATTTAAAATACTCTTCAATTTAATATACTTACATAATTAAAAGCCAATAAAGAATTGTGAAAATTTAATTAAAATTTTGGGATTTTGAAGTGATCTTACTGGTTTTTACTTATAACTGAGCAATTTATGACCAGATTTGGCTAATTTTTTAGACATCTTCTCTAGAATTTAAAAATTTTGAAACATTTTTATCCTGCCTCAGCCATTTATGGACCGATTTTCCCTATATTTTCAGGACCATACCCCATATATTGCTGTATCATTCATGTTCGCTCCGCTATCTATAAGAATCCAGAATATATATATATCGGAAATGAAAATTGTAGAAATTACAAATGGAATGACAAAGTTTTATACCACTTTACCTCTCATGATATAAAAACAATAAAACTACTATAAACTAAAATGAAATTGCCAATATACACAAAGCTAAAATCCAAACAAATTCAAATAAAAAGCTGGGAAAAGAAAAGAGAAAATCCAAAAGAGAGGTAAAACACTCACTGCTTGTTTTTAAAGCCTGTAAACGACATTAAAATGAAGGAAGAAGGAAAAAATAAAACTTAAATAAACTTGTTTTTTACTTTTTCAAAACAAACTGCCACCGACGACAACATCAGCACCATCACACGGGTACGACAACGAGTGCGAGTACTCATATAGAAAATCATTGTCCTCCACCAACATCATCAAAGACGATAATGATGATGATGATAATGATAAATATCATGATGATCATAAACATTGTCGTCATCATCAAATAATAACTACAGCAATAACAACAACAAACTTTAGCAATTGGTGCTGCAGCAGGAACAACACACTATCAAAACAAAGCAATAACAACCAGCAACAACCAGCAACAACATCACCATGAAAAGCATACAAGTATTTATGCCACACAGTGCAGTATAGAAAAGTAGGAAGGAGTAGTAGTCAGTCGTCGTATGCATCATCATTATTATCATCATCATCATGCCATTAAACACTAATACAACCATTTCATAGTATATTTTCAGAATTTATACAACCAGTACTCGTACTCGTACTCTTTAACAAATACAAAATTTAAGGCATGAGTGTTGCATGCAACACTAGTTTATGTGTGTATGTGTGTGCACACCATTATAAGTAAATGCACTTTCAATATACATGTAGATGGCGCTTTTAATGTTTCCTTTTTGGCGCGCATTTTACCAGGCTCACCAACCACACAGTTTCATTGCAAAATATTTCGTTTATTTTTTTTTCCATTCGTTTACTTTTTTTTGTATTTGCTGTGTGACAAATGTTTGTAGAATGTACATTATGGGTAAAATAGTATAACATTACCTTAACCATTTTATACTCAAACCAACAGTCATACAAACAGACAGACAGACAGTCATACAGTCAGATATAATATACAAATATACATACATACAGAGGCTTGCCTTCAACCAACTAACTTCATAGACATACCAATGCTGCTAGAATCCCATTCAGTATCATAAAAGGTTCGGTAGTGTTTGCACTATCACAGAATTTCTAGTGTGTACCGGTAGGAAATACATACTATTTGCCATATTCTGTATTTCCTTAAGCTCTAAAGCAGTGGTCGGCATATAGAGAACATAGATTATAATAACATATTATGCACTTTCTTCTTTTGTTGTGATATTAATAGCTATAAGGACTGAAATCGAATAATTCTTAACACACGTTTTTCATTAAAGCTTTTAACCCAAGTATTATTTTTTGTTATATTTGTAAAGCATGTCAATTATGTTCATTTGTTGTTAATCTGATTAGAATGAGTGACCAGAAAAAAGTGCGCACTAAAATTATTAAATATTTTCAACAAAACCCAACTTGGTCCTACAAAAAGTTGGCTAAACAATCAAAAGTCTGCCATCAAACTTTTTCGAATGTTACTCAACAGTTCCGGTACTTGTCCGTTGATATAATACCTGGTTCAGGTAGATGGAATGGTTCACATAATGTTTATTAAGCCAAAAGAATAGAAAGCATTTTCAAAAGAGCTCCCAACACATCCGGTAGGAAAGCAGCCAGGTTAGCTCAGTACTCGGACTATTTGGTACGAAAAGTTAAAGCCAATGCCAGGTTCAAAAAAATACAAGGCTCAAAAAGTTCCTAACAGGAACCCCGATAAAAATTTAGAGGCCAAAAACAGAGTACGGAAATTGAAGTAAAATTTTATAAAAAAAAAATATTCTTGCTGCATAATGGATGACGAAACGTATGTTCTGGCAGATTTTTCGCAGCTTCCGGGTAAAAATTTTGATGTTGCTGATGCTCGAGGGTATGTTGAAGAAACGTTTAGGACCCTAAAGCAGACAAAATTTCCCAAAAAGTTCTTGGCATGGCAAGCAATATACAGTTGCGGCAAAAAAGCCAAACATTTGTTACAAAGGGCTCTATAAATACCGAAATGTACTTCAAGGAATGTTTACAAAAAAGGATGCTTCCATTCATAAGACTTATTAGAGTGTCCACTTATTTTTGGCCTGATTTGGCAGCCTGTCACTATGGTAGAAAGGTCTTGAGTGGTACAAGAACAATAATGTGGTATTTGTGCTAAGAGAGGCAAATTCTCCAAACTGCCTGGAACTGAGTTCAGTGGATAGATATTGGGCTCTTGTTAAAAGAGAATTGAAGAGCACAAAAAAGGTGTCCAAAAGTGTGGTAAATTTTAACAGAGATGGACAACCTGTTCGAACAATGTGACATAAATCACTATAAAAACCATAATGGAAGGTTTTCCGAAAAAGGTTCAAAATTTCATCACTAGTTATTAGAACTATAAAAATATTTTTTTTGGAAATTTTAATAATAATTTCAATCAAATAAAAAGAAAAATCAAAACTGTAAGTTTAGTGGTTTCATTTTTATTAACATATATGTATGTTAAGAATTTTCCGATCTCAGTCCTTATATTGTATATTTCTTATTTGATAAGTTTTATAAAATTCCTTCATATTCGTATAATTTAAAGGTAAATAACCGACCATGTTCGGTCCACTGTTCCAAAGGTACATTTACTTTGTTAAACTTTTCGAAGAAACAACAGTGATCACTAGTAGGTCGATAAATATAAGTCTTAATATCACAGATCATTATTATTAGAAAACATTCGTAAACTGGACAATCCTACACATCAATGCCCTACGATCATCCGAGAAAATTATTCATAAATGCCGCTAGTAAAATTTGGAAATCAAAGGAAGCCTGAAAGGTTTAGAAAGCTAATTTTAAAATAGATAAAACTCGTAATGAGAAACTTAGAATACAAAACGGCAATACACCTGCACAGACTAACATGTCAAACATAATGTTATAAACGACAAACGACAATTGGTTTCCCAATTAGCATCCAAGACTTACAGAAACCCTGACCTCTAACGAGCAACGAAACAGCATGGCATGGACAACTACCGCACTCTCATCTCAACCTGCTGTGCATGTCTATGTCCCCCAACATATTTAACGAGACGATGTAAAAACTGGCTATCCGGTGTCGCCGAAAACGAAGACAAAATCTGGAGAACAAGAAAAGATATAATAAAATTATATCTTTCAAGCTCCTCAAATTCAACGTAAACTTAAGCGCTCGAAGAGCTAAAAGAAGGAAGGAATATCTGTATATGAAATAAATGAAAGTTGAAAGAATGCAAGAAATGCAGAGCTACAACACACCTTATTAAGGCAAACAAAGTAACTGTGATGTGCTTTAAGCCATTTGCAATAAACAAAAGAGTTCCGGCCTACAAGGTCCTGCATCGAACACATCAATATTCTTCCAATAATAGTCCAACAATCGATAGAATGACAATATTCTCTTTATATAATTTTCATGCACACTCCAAAAACTTTGCGGTTCCGGCCGACGAAGTCATGCATCGGTCATATCAACAGCCTGAGAATAATAGTGGAATAGTCGATAAAATGGTGTTCATCACTTTATATAATTTTCATAGATTTTGAACATTTCAATGTAACTGAAATTCTGAAATACGCATACCCATTATATCGTGTATATTTTTGTCGAAATATAAGATAATTATATGGCTGCAATGTTTGAATATGGTTTCGCCTCGACTGGCTCTTACAGTGCCTAATCTGGATGACGAAGTTTTCATTATTTGAGCAGAAAATCAGGTTGTATTTCGTCAGTAACGTGTCAATAACGCTTCCAATTACGGAATTGTTTTTGGTTAATCGGCGTAGACATGCGTCCTTACATATTCCCAGAAAAAATTACTATGACGAAGGTGCACGCAGAAAAAAAAATATAGTTGTACATTGTTACAGTAACCATTTCAACATTTGTGCATGGTTACTGTAACCATTTCAAAATTTTTAACAATATTATAGTCACAGTAACATATAAATGGTTGTCACAAACATATATATGTCTACTGTAACCATATATATGGTTGATACAATCATGTGAATCGTAAAATAAATATATTATTGTTACCACAATCATATATATAGTTACTGTGACTATAATATTGTTAAAAATTTTGAAATGGTTACAGTGTGGCTACATGTGGAGATCCGGATCAAGAAACATAACATGCAGTTGAAAGAGTGGGCTTAAAGACTAGTAGCGATATTTGCGGATGACTGTTAGAAGAGGACAAAATCTGTAAATAAAATTTAAATTTCAAACTGGCTACTAAGGGACAGTGAAATGACAATTGATCTGGCGATATATTATTTGTAGTGATTAAATTACTATGTATTCTCATTAATTAAATAAAAACTAAAATACATTTATTGTATTATAAAAACGATAACATCAGCTACAATTTGCTTTAATTACAGAGGACACATATGATGAAAAAAATTCCCTTGCCAAAAGTTTACAAAATTGAAACATTGAACAGCAGCATAGAAGATTATACGTCATTCTATTTTTAATATATTTGAGATATTATTATTTACATCGTTACCTAAAATTCAAAACAACGTAACATCATTTAAATTATTTTCAAAGTGATGCCCAAAAAACCAAAATTAAAATTATCTGTGAACTAATTTAATTCTTCATATTAATTCTTTAAGCATTATGACAAACACATTTCCGAATTAACCCTCTTATTCCAATTCCTAAAAAAATGGCTAAAAAGGTTGGTAACAATTTTTTTATGGTAAATTTGGGCATCTGATTTCAAAAACAACATTTAAAAAATGTTTTACCGTCAGGTGGAAAAACTAAATGATTGCCTTAAGGCACCCTTGAGTTAGTTAGTCTAGTTTTATCATATTTTATTGAAAAGAACTTATCTAATTGTTCATCAGTCAAATCAGACGTCATTTCATAAAATTTAATGTAAAAAATTGCAAATCAAAACAAAGAAAACCAAACAACATTTTGCTGTATGAGGATAAAACTGAAGCAGCAAAACTAGTCTGCAACGCCCAAGAGTGCCTGAAGGCACTCATAAATTAATCACGTTTCTAAAGAGTAGCTTACATCTTTCTACATAAATCTTGGCTCTAATATAAAAAAGAAAGATATATTTGCAATTGGGAAACTTTAAAACACTTTAATCAACGTTTGATAACATAACATGGACTTCTCAATTTGTTTGGTTGTTAATGCACTTAGTTTGTTAAAAGTGTAGTAAATAAGAAATAAGAGAGCTTTCAAGGCTTATTCAAATATTTAAGTACGTTTTTTAGAAACTGTTACAAGAGTTTTTAAATGAAAAATCAGTTATATTTACATTTGTTGGTATTTTTGCGATGAGTGCCTTGAGGTATGCTTAAGCCTTAGACGGTTAAGATTTTACTTTTTGTTATACGTTTATGCTGTTGTTTGTAACGACCAAAAATATTAGTCCAACAGCCAACTTAAACTCCTCAAGAAATAGAACGTTTTTTTTTCATAAATCTCTGATTTCTATAGGTATGCATATAAATTTATCCACAAATAAGTTTTATATAAAAGGAAATCACATTTAAAATTGGTTTGCGGATCAATCCATAAATGGACATAGCCCCTATATACTCTTTTTAGAATGTTGGCATCCAAATTATATTTAACAAAAGTAAGTTTCATATAGAAAGAAAATACGCGACAAAATTTCATGGCGATAGGTCCATAACAGGTCATTGCTCCCATATAGAACCCACTTCCACAAAATCTGGAAAAATATTTTTTAACCCGAATTTTTTTTCACAAAAAACTTTTTTTGTCATAAAATAAAAAAAAAAAAATTTTAAATGTTGGAAAAAAACTTTTAAAAAATAATTTCAAAAAAAAAAAAATTAAAATTTTTTATGGACCTTGTCGCCCAAAAATTTATTAAAAAAAAAATTTATCATAACAATCTGATTATCTTCAAAAAAAAAAAAAAAAAATGTTTTTAATTTGCTTGCATAATATTTAATTCCACAATCGATTTAAACATTTCCTATTGGTCTCAAAATTTTTACCAGAACCATCTCTATTCAACATGACATGGATAATGGTTTAACTAGAGAGGATTGGGTTATATGTACTAAGTACATCTGTGTATGTACGAGTACGAAGGTGAATATGTACACATTTATGTACAGAATATGTAGGTATATATGTATAAAGGTATGTTCTATATTTATAACGTTTGCAAAATGTATGTATGATTTGGATTTGTATTTATACATACTACATAAATACAAACATATGTATATCTGAATGTGCAGTAGTTATGGTCTTATGGGAATGCATTTTTGTTATGGTTCTGTTTTATTTTATTTTTTATTTTTTTTTAATTTTTCATTTTATTTTTTAGTTTTGTGTTAAAAAAATAAAGAAAGAAATCACAATATTATGGGGATTTTATGCCACTATGAATATATACAAACATAAATATATACAAATGTACAAATATACATACAACCAAATGAAAAAAGGTAAGTAAATGTATTTGTATTAACAGTGGGTGATAAAAATCAATTAGTGGTGATTAGATGGTGATCATTCAAAATTGAAACCACTGAGCCATGTGAGATGTTTATGGCTTCCACAATCTCTCGATTTTTTAATCTCCGATCGCCCAACACCATATGGTGAATTTGTTCAATTGTTTCGGGTGAAGAGATCTCAACTATGCGTCCAAAATGTTCGGCATCTTCCATGCTTGTGCAGCCACAACGAAATTTAGTACACCACTTTTTACCATTGAAATTTATGGTGCAGAATTGATATAGTATTTATCAAGCTTACTTGGTTTGACTGACGGTTTTTTCCCCAAAAATGAATGCTTAATGAGCAGACGAAATTCCTTTTCTCCTCAAGTCGCGCGATAGTCTTCTATCAATGGCTTTCAAACACAAATTAAATGACGCAGCTTGTTCAAATTTTGACTCCTGACCTGCGTTCTGCCTGTTGACAGGAGCAGTATTGCTCCTCACGGACTTATCGTATTTGCAATAGCTGTAGCGGTTCAGAAAAAATTTACTTGAACAAACCAATACAAGGAAAGATTTGAAATCAGTTACAATATTATCAGCTTTTTTTAAGCATTAAATTCAAAAGCACTAATTTAAATCTAACTAAAGAAGTAACACTTATACCACCCACTGTAATATCAATGCTCAACCTGACTGTTAGTCTGTGTCAACGAGCACAATACTCTTCTACTACAGTAAATTCAAAGTCTAGTAGTGCACAAGCAACAAAAGCTAAAACAAGACACATAAAACAACAACAACTAAAAAGAAAGAAAGAAAGAAAAAGGTTCTGAAAAACTCTTATTTAAAGGCATTCATGTCAGGTCGTCTAACTTACAGTACGAGTACATTTAAACTCACACAAACACAGAAGGACAATTGCATTAACATATATATATGTAGATTAGGGTGGCCCAAAAATTCTTCCCAAAGCTACGTATACACGGTTGTCAGATTTTACAATGTTGTCAGATCTGACAATGTGCTCGCAATGTACTGCCAATGAAATATTATTAGCAAAAGGTAAATTGTCAGTCTAGACGATTGTAAGAAAACCTTACAATTTCATTGTCAGACAATTGTCAAAAAATAAATTTATCTGCCAACAAAAATTGTCAGTTCACACGGTTGCTTCACTTTCGTTTATTTTAAATACATATGCACAGTGTGGTCAATAGAAATAATTTATCTGACAATGATGCCATTGTCATCCATTTTTCATCGATGGAAAACCGATTTTCTTTTATTGCACTCAAACATCCTTTTGGATGGTCTTTCAAGGTCTCTCGGCTTCAATTCGTTTGGTACCCAATTTCTCTGCTTCTGGATGAATCTTGCTGCTCGCAAACGTTTTGAAATTGCTTATTGAATAGCTTCCAGTGATTTTGCAAGCTCTTGTTGAGTTGGACAACAATCTTCATGGAGTAATGGCTCCAATTCTTGGTCTTCAAACTTTTATGGACGATATTTCTCTTACATGTCAAAACCATCATTTTTGAACCACACAAACCATATCTCGCACGTTGAAACCAATGGAACACATTCACCATATGCTTTGGTGAGCAATCGGTGTGCTTCAGCGCACATTTTTGCAAAACTTTCCGCATATGACGCTTTGTTGGCACAAAATTTGACATTTTCGAAGCAACAAAAACTTAGTTATTTACCCTATAATGTTCAATAACTAAGTGAGAATGAATGACAGATATGTACCTTTTAAAATGACACATAAGTTATTAAAAACCAAAGCCGCGTTCAAGAGATACGCCATCTGCTGTAAATCCCGCATTTTTAAGTCATACAACACATTATTTGAAATAACTTAATTTTTTATTAACAAAAGTTCGAATATTTCTGAACTAACCCGATAACTTAAGATACAGCTTTGAGAGGTCTTTAACCTCTTAAATGATACCAACATTTCATATGTTTCCTTTGCGATAACTATGAAGAACTCATAAAAACCTTCAAAAAGGACTATTTTATCCTTTGATCCATCTCACCAAATACACAAAAATTTCATAAATGGAAACAAAATTATCTTTGATAATAGTTGGGAACATCGACTCCTTATATTTCCTCCATGCAAACGGGGCTAGGCTAATCTAATGTATAATACACAAGTAAATACTTGTATGTATGTAAGTATCTGGATAAAGGAATAGAAGAAAGTTTAAATATTATAAAATTGTAAACATTTTTCTTGAGCGGAAGAAGAACAAATTTAA
Organism: Calliphora vomitoria; assembly: GCA_942486065.2. NCBI lineage: Eukaryota > Metazoa > Arthropoda > Insecta > Diptera > Calliphoridae > Calliphora > Calliphora vomitoria. Next base: position 16,803,830 of record OW818031.2, on the reverse strand, counting down.
TGAAATTGAAGCTAGCACGACCCTAAAATAGGAAAATTGAATCCAAAGGGGTACTCAATATTTAAGGATTTTTCAAAAATTGTTTTACAGCTAATATTAAACATATATGAATATAACATCAATACATTTGCAACACATCGCATATCTATTAAATTATCATAGAATTTACAACTGATTTAAACACCGATAATAAATCCATTCCTATACAAATCCATAATTTGTTAGGAGCAATTTTAAAACTATGTTTCACATATTTGAATAATTGTGGTAGTAATGTTGCTTCACATATTTAGACCCATTTGAATATTGTATTATTGCTTACATCAGTGTGTTTTAATCTCAGCTTTATGATCACAGACAGCAGAATACTATTTGGTTCCTGCTATACTTTATCTAGTATTGACAAATTTAGCGTTTTTCAATAACAAAAATTCGCATTTTTCATTCAACGCTTTAAAATAAAACGCAGCCTTTCACTTTTGAAGACATTTTATATAATTCCGTCGAAATGGCAAAGTTTTATCTTATGATTTTAACACAAAGTGTTCAATGGCAAAGCTAATCCACAAATGAGGGCAATTAAGATAATTGTTCTTTAAAAATCTAGACGAGAGATATGATTTTATTCATCTATGTCAGAGATGCCCAAAGCTAAAACTGTATTTGTGTTGGTGAGCGAAAGAGAGCTCCATTGAAAGAAAATTTTAGTGAACTAAATAAAAGATGTCAATATTTTAAATGCTTTATTTGTTAACAATAATCAAGTCAACAATATTAATCAAATTGTCTGGCGACATATTATAATAGCTCATTAATTGAGAGTTCGATATTAATAATTTTCGACAAATTTGAAAATATTTAAAATGTGTAAAATATATATATATTTTTTTTGCTTATTTAATTATGTTGTTTTGATTAAAATCATTTCAAATCTAAAAAAAATAGTTAACAGAAGTAAATTGAGGTGAAAAACTAGACAACACTTCAGTGATATTTTAAAGTTCTAAATATATTAAACAATCCAAATATTTCTTTCAGTGATCATGAACAAAAATTTAAAAAAATTAAAAAATAGTTATATACCCGCTTAGCATGTTCATTCGTCGCTGTCTCAGTGAGTACTAAACCAAAGAGAATAAGAATAAGTGTGTGGTTAGCTTACACAATTGTGCTATGAAATGGGCACCAATGATCTATGTCCTCTACTTATTAAGGCTGTCAAAGTTGTGACTTGTTTATATATACTCGAAACTTCAATAAGATAAGTTGGTAGCAATCAATTCTGGAGAATTTTCTTTTAAATGTAAGTTATCAAAACGAAAATAATGGCGACTGTGAGGCTATCAGATTTCACGATAATCATATTTCCAATTGGGTGTTCATTTATTTTTTTAAACTAAAAATTTTCTGATCATTTTAGCTTTGAAAAATTATTTAATATTTTTTTTTTGATTAGATTTGTAGTTCTGATTTTTGAATCATTTGAAAATTTTCATTAGATTTTAACATATAAAAATTCCGAAGAATTTTGAATTTTATTTTGTGGGAAATTTTATTTGGAGGCTAGTATCAGGAATTTTGTGCCTGGAAGGATACATCCTTTTTGTCTTCAATTTATTTCCTTAATTCAAAAAGAAGATTTTTGATATTGATATTACAAGGACCTGGACATCGTTTAAATTTGAGGCCAAAATTTCAATCATTTAAAGTGGAAAATTTAAAATTCATTGTTTGAACGGAGTGTTACCCACCATAAGCTCTAGACGAATATTAAGAAACCCATATTTTCAAATTCTACGTAACATTTGGCAAAATTTATATATTTCATCAAGAAAAATTAAATCTTCATCTCAATAATTACATCTGGCCTAATCCATTACACTAACGTTCATCAAAAGGAGAAACACAATTATAAAAACTGATCTATTTTAGTCATCTGGCTGATCAAATATCAATATATTAATTTCAAAACTTCTGGTATCATCGAAAAGAAAACCTAATCTCTTGGAAACTAGCAATTTTTTTTGTATTCAATCTACCTTAAATCATCATCTCATTTTCATTATTAATTTCTTCATTTATTTTGGTTAATTTTTTTTTTGGTTTGTTGTTAGTTTTGTTTTAATTTTCTTATTTTTTTTTATGTTATTAACAGTTTTGAGATTTCTGTTAAACTTTTGAATAACATGTTAATTTAATGTTAAACTTTATTAACATATTCATTTATACACAACAACATTGAGTGAATATTTAAATTATAATATTTTACATTAAACAACTCAAGATTCCAAGAGACAACAGGCCTGTAAGTCTTCGTGGGATGTAAAAATTGGTGAGTTACTTATAATTTTTTTTTAATAAATTCTCACTCTACAAACACAAAAACACTTTCAAAATTTTCAAAAGTTACTAATATTTTTAATATGTTAAAGTATGTTAAGAACATAACTTGAATTTATGTTAGTAACATGTTTACCAAATATTAACATAATAACTCATTTGATAATATCAAAATTCCTTTTTCTATTATAATTAACATAAATTGGATTTTGTGTTATTAACATTTTAAAAATAGAGTTTAACATTTTTGTTTAATATTATTAATTAATTTTGATAGCATAATTTACTTTTCTGTTATCTTCTTTGGTTATATTGAATGTTAATAACATAAATATTTGTATCTAACATAAAATAATCTAGTAAAACAAAAACAAAACAATTACTTTAGTAATTTCAATAATAGTAACATAAATAAGAATTATTATTTATTTTAAATTTGTTTGACCTTTCATAATTTGATTTAAATTGACCATTAAACTTTTATATAACTAATGTTCGTTAAATTTAATACTGTTATTTTTGAAAATGTAATAAAATTCATAGATTGCAATATGAATTGCTAAATTTGTTGATTCTTTTCATATCATGAAAAGTTAAGGTAATTTATAGGTAGTTCATTATAGGGCTATCTGAGAATTGTAAACATAGATAGCAAGGTCGGGTGGGTAAAGATATATAAGGGGATTCAAGATCGATTCCTCTACAAGTAAGCTTCCTCATAATTATTTTACGTTAATTTGTTTTCGGTTTGTTTTTTTTTATTTTTTTTGGTCGATTTGGTATGACAAATAGCTACCTAATTTTAAATGATTGTGTAGTAAACATTACTAATTCGAAAGGGATAAGAAACACCCCCATTTTCCATGAGCACGGCCGGTATGTTAGGTAGCACCGTCCCTTGAGAGTTAGGGCCTTTACGGGTTTCGTTCGTTACATAAATTTAAAATGGCGCCCAACGTGGGGCATCAGCAAGTATATTCGAACAAGCAATTGTTTATATTTTATTCTCATAACTACACCATAACTTATGCTGATGCTTTCACAAATAATATATTAATTTTCCGTGTTATCGACTACTTTTTATTTATTTTTTTTTGTTTGTCTCATGTATTCATTACAGGATTTGTTATTTTTTTTATTTAGGGAAATTTTCTACCGAATGATTACTAAGATAATTCTTTTAAAGTGTCAAATTTTGTTGAGATTTTTAATTTTTAATAATTTTGGAATTTTACTCGCAGAATTTGATAGTTTAGACTATTATGATTTCTTTTAAGTTTCAAAATTATCACTTTGAGTTGATGTGTAATTGAGATTTTTGATTTTGGATTAATTTTGACTTCATACTCTTACACTAGATTCATTGTATTTCCTTTCTAGAATTGAGATTTTTAGTTAATCTATACCTAATTTTAAATGATTGTGTAGTAAACATTACTAATTCGAAAGGGATAAGAAACACCCCCATTTTCCATGAGCACGGCCGGTATGTAATTGTTTTGTGAGGCTATCAGATTTCACGATAATCATATTTCCAATTGGGTGTTCATTTATTTTTTTAAACTAAAAATTTTCTGATCATTTTAGCTTTGAAAAATTATTTAATATTTTTTTTTTGATTAGATTTGTAGTTCTGATTTTTGAATCATTTGAAAATTTTCATTAGATTTTAACATATAAAAATTCCGAAGAATTTTGAATTTTATTTTGTGGGAAATTTTATTTGGAGGCTAGTATCAGGAATTTTGTGCCTGGAAGGATACATCCTTTTTGTCTTCAATTTATTTCCTTAATTCAAAAAGAAGATTTTTGATATTGATATTACAAGGACCTGGACATCGTTTAAATTTGAGGCCAAAATTTCAATCATTTAAAGTGGAAAATTTAAAATTCATTGTTTGAACGGAGTGTTACCCACCATAAGCTCTAGACGAATATTAAGAAACCCATATTTTCAAATTCTACGTAACATTTGGCAAAATTTATATATTTCATCAAGAAAAATTAAATCTTCATCTCAATAATTACATCTGGCCTAATCCATTACACTAACGTTCATCAAAAGGAGAAACACAATTATAAAAACTGATCTATTTTAGTCATCTGGCTGATCAAATATCAATATATTAATTTCAAAACTTCTGGTATCATCGAAAAGAAAACCTAATCTCTTGGAAACTAGCAATTTTTTTTGTATTCAATCTACCTTAAATCATCATCTCATTTTCATTATTAATTTCTTCATTTATTTTGGTTAATTTTTTTTTTGGTTTGTTGTTAGTTTTGTTTTAATTTTCTTATTTTTTTTTATGTTATTAACAGTTTTGAGATTTCTGTTAAACTTTTGAATAACATGTTAATTTAATGTTAAACTTTATTAACATATTCATTTATACACAACAACATTGAGTGAATATTTAAATTATAATATTTTACATTAAACAACTCAAGATTCCAAGAGACAACAGGCCTGTAAGTCTTCGTGGGATGTAAAAATTGGTGAGTTACTTATAATTTTTTTTTAATAAATTCTCACTCTACAAACACAAAAACACTTTCAAAATTTTCAAAAGTTACTAATATTTTTAATATGTTAAAGTATGTTAAGAACATAACTTGAATTTATGTTAGTAACATGTTTACCAAATATTAACATAATAACTCATTTGATAATATCAAAATTCCTTTTTCTATTATAATTAACATAAATTGGATTTTGTGTTATTAACATTTTAAAAATAGAGTTTAACATTTTTGTTTAATATTATTAATTAATTTTGATAGCATAATTTACTTTTCTGTTATCTTCTTTGGTTATATTGAATGTTAATAACATAAATATTTGTATCTAACATAAAATAATCTAGTAAAACAAAAACAAAACAATTACTTTAGTAATTTCAATAATAGTAACATAAATAAGAATTATTATTTATTTTAAATTTGTTTGACCTTTCATAATTTGATTTAAATTGACCATTAAACTTTTATATAACTAATGTTCGTTAAATTTAATACTGTTATTTTTGAAAATGTAATAAAATTCATAGATTGCAATATGAATTGCTAAATTTGTTGATTCTTTTCATATCATGAAAAGTTAAGGTAATTTATAGGTAGTTCATTATAGGGCTATCTGAGAATTGTAAACATAGATAGCAAGGTCGGGTGGGTAAAGATATATAAGGGGATTCAAGATCGATTCCTCTACAAGTAAGCTTCCTCATAATTATTTTACGTTAATTTGTTTTCGGTTTGTTTTTTTTTATTTTTTTTGGTCGATTTGGTATGACAAATAGCTACCTAATTTTAAATGATTGTGTAGTAAACATTACTAATTCGAAAGGGATAAGAAACACCCCCATTTTCCATGAGCACGGCCGGTATGTTAGGTAGCACCGTCCCTTGAGAGTTAGGGCCTTTACGGGTTTCGTTCGTTACACGACCGAAAAACGTTTCCAAATATATCCGTTAAAGCAAATAGGACCCTACTTTAAACAAAGGATATCATTTGGAAACAATATTTCTATCGCATTTGGAGTTCCTCTAAAAATTTACGATTTGTACAAGTTCTCTCAAATCCAACTATCCTAACTCAACAATTTAATAAGTAAAGTAAGTCTGCGTAATAAGTGAACATTAATTCATCTGTAATATGCATGTTAGGTACATGATCGTGGAACATTGTGACACCAATAACATCTTTTAATTCATACGAATCTAACCTAGATTTCTAAAAGAACCATATAATTATAAAGTGGTCAGCTGAAGTAAACTTGTCTTCATTCACATTTCAATTATATAGGTATCGGTAAGCCCTGAAGCAACTCTGTCCACTCAACAATTGTATAATATAAAACTGTATTCCATATAATCAAGTCCTGATACCCGATCAGAGTATAAGTCCACCTTCCCTTATCAGCCACTTATTTATACACAAATCCAATTCATTTGTTGCCGTAACAGTCCGCATAAGAAGAGAATCTCAAAAAATCAGACATATGGGAGATGCCTATAGAATTATACTCCCTAAATCAGCAGTAAGTAACTTCCTGTGAAGATACTTTGGACCTATTGTATTTGGCACAATCCGGAATAACGGTGTTCATGTTGTTCATGCCATAGTACTTGCATATGTACCGCAAATGTTCCTCGAATGATAGACGTGTATCAATCACGACACCAACGATTTTTATTTTCATACAACACGAACATTTTTTTAGCATAACTGTCGCTCAGCTAGTGTCTATACAATTGATCCCAATAAATATCTAACGATCTGACTCTATTGCCTCACACACACGCAGAGGAAATATATAGTTGTACATGTTTTCCATAAAATATTTACAAGTTTTTTAACAACATTATGGTCATTGTAATTGTTTGTATGATTGCGGTAACCATAATATCCACTCACATGATTGTAGTAATCATATTATGATTGTAGTGTTGTTCTCTGTACTTTGAGAGCAACATATTGTAATATAATGATTCATCATGAACATGATTGCTATAAACTACAATCATGTGAATTGTAACTTAAACATATTATAGTTGCCGCAATCATAGAAATAATTACAGTGTTAAAACACTTGAAATGGAAAAATGCTGAAATGACTATGGTAAACATGTGTTCTGGGTGCAGTAATGTCATAGTACTCCATCGTACCTCCCATTCCACAATAGTGAACCAATCACTGATCCTTGAGGCATACCACCCATGCTTTTTTATATTCTAGTACAGTATCAGTTTCATGTATCAATTCAGTAATTCCAAAATAGTCCTGTATAATTTGTACTTGGTATCTTAGAATATTCAATCAAGTTAATGAATTTACTACTTATATGTTCCCAATTTGCTGTGTTAAAAGCATTCTTAACGTACAGGTTTACAAATACACAATACTCCTTCTTGCCATTTTTCGGCCTCTCTACTTCAAGAGCCTGTGCATCATTTTATATCACAACATTAACATTCTTTGTTAGTAATTTTTATGAGAGAGAACTCAAGGATTATTTTCGATCTCGTCACATATATCAATGAAGTACTTCCGCGACCTCCTGCTGATTACCATCTTAAGGGGTTTATAAATGTCGCTAAAAAGCTGCTTAATCATAACTTCTAACAGTTGTAAAACTTTATTCAATCATCTCAATTGTCCCATTTATAATTTGTTCTGACTGAATACCTAAAGCAAATGAATTTGGATTTAATTCAAAACAAGTAAGAGCGCTATATTCGGTGCCGAATCTTATACCCTTCACCAAATTATACTTTAAAATAAAAATTTTAAATATTTTTAGGTTAACAAAATAAATTTTTTTTCAAAATTTAAAAACAAACGAAAAAACTTTTTTTTTTTCAAAATTTTAAAATTTTTTTTTTTAATTTATTAGTGAAAAAAAATTTTTGACAAAAAAAGAATTAACGATATATTGATGTATGAATCAAGTTCGTAAGTTATTTGGGGTCTTCAGAAAATTGATTTCAACAGACAGACTGACAGACAGAAATCCAGATCCAGAATATACATACTTTATAGGGTCGAAAAATTATATTGTTGAGATTACAAACGGAATGACAAACTATATATATACCCTTCTCACGAAGGTAAAGGGTATAAAAATACCAATTTTACATATGGGACGAAACGTAAAATTTCGATAAAAAAAACTAATTTTTGAACCTTTACTCTACTGATTTCGATAAAATGTTTTTCATGTACATTCCAGATTTAAAGTTCTCCAGAATTTGGAAATTCGAATTAGTTTGGTTTTTATATAAGTTAAAAGTTCATATATTTCAAATTAATGTGTGCGAAATATCTAAACTAAAACAGTTAGTAACTGTAGTCAGATTTTATGATTTTTAATCTTATATTAAAGCTAATGCGTAGATTTTATAGCATAAACAAATTCCAAAAAGCCATTATTAATTTTTCAAATATTTTATTTTAAGCCATTGCACCAATTTAAAACATTTATAAAATTCAGCACGGGGCCATGGGGGCTTTCGATAAACTATTCTAAAGTTATATTTAACTTATTGAATTTGCAGAATTTTAAACTATTCTTATATAAAAATTGAACTTTCAACATAAATAGAAATAAAACCCTAGAAAAATTAAATATCTTGTTGTGTTTTATGACAATCCTCAAGGAGTAATGCATCCAATTCTTGGTCTTCAAACTTTTGAACCAAACAAACCATCTCTCGCACGTGGAAACCGATGGAACACATTCACCATAAGCTTTGGTAAGCAATCGATGTGCTTCTGCGACACTTTCCTTTTTAATTAAAGAAGTAAGAACAACTTCGTTGCTATAAAATTCTACATTTTCGAAGCAAAAAAACAGTTTTCTTGTCTACACTATAATGTTCAATAACTAAGTGAAAATAAATGACAGATAGGTGCCCTTCAAAACGACATATAAGTGACAAAAACAAAAACCTCGTTCAAAAGATACGCCATCTATTGTAAATCCCGCATTTTTAAGTGATACACCCAATATATAGCCATACAGAACTTGTGTTCCAAATTTCAACAAATTTGGTAGGGGTAAGCTACGATACGAAAAATTTAGTTTCCTCCCATATATATAAAACGTCTTTAGCCATTAAGTTGCGTGTTTTTCAAAAATATTAAATGCCATTCGTAATTCCTTTTCACATGCAAATATTTATTGTAAGCAATACAAATAAACCTGCATCTAAATAAAGAGAAAAATGAGAAAGGTTCGTCCAATAGTTTTACTACTCTAAGTTAGTCTTGGGTGAATCAGTATCAAAAAGGAACGAGAGTTACAAAGAATTTATTTGTTTACGAGTATCTGAAAGTTCAAGAGCGTTTCTAAAACCTATAGAAAACTTAGTCAATTTCATATATTCCATTGTTTAAATGTTAAGTTGTACTTTCCGAGACCAAATACAGGTTTTAAAAGCTCTTAATATTCAAATTTAATTCGTTTAACTGCTTAATTAGTTGTTTTCTAGTAATCTATTGCTGAAAGTAGCCAAAAATCAATTATAAACATTGTAAAAAGCAATATTGCCAATCTTTAAAGTGCTCCCAAAAAGAAAAAAACAAAAAAAAAAAACAGAATAGTACAAAAGGTTCCTTTATTTTAACGTTGGCCACACAACTGTCAAGCAATAAACAAAACTGACAACCATGCAACAATCCAACATGGAGCACAAATTAAAGATACAAATAGAAAAAGGAGCCACAACACACAATTGACAACCAACCAACTAAATAAACAAAACAAAATTGCTGGGCTCTAAACGAAACGAAAGAAGAAAATAAAAGTGCGGGAATAATAATGACAACTTTAGGGTAAAATATATTGAAATGCATTTTACCAGAATTGTAAACGAAAATATCCAATGGAAGAGCTAACCCCACAGTAAAATCATTTTGAAATCATACAAACACAACAACTACGGCAACAGCAGCAGCTACAACAGCAACAACTCTAAACAAAGTAGACAACTGTAGACATTTTAGAGTTGGTTAGGAAAAAAAAAATAAATAAAAGAAATGGAATTGGAAAAAGAACCTTTATTTAGCAAAAATCTAAAACCAAAGTGCAAAAAAATCTACCCAACAAGGACAAATATAATCCACCACTATGTAAAGGCAATCAAAAAATGGAAACAAAAAGAAAAGCAACAAAAAAAAAAAAAAACAAAAAAGCATTTCATAGAAGTTAAGAGAAAAAAGGCAACAAAATATTGCAATGTAATGGTTTAAAAAGCTATATACAGCCAAAGCTAGACATTAGTGGCATGATGTTTATAACAACAACAACAACAATGCAACAAAATTCTATTTTACCTTTCTACTCGTACCTTTAACTAGAACACAGCACACAATGCCAGCAAAAATAATCGAAAAGAAAGAACATTTTTATGGAACGATAAAGCAGGGTATTAAAGGACTTTATAGTTGCTCAGAAATAAAGAAAAACATAGTTTTATAAAAATGCATAAATGAATTCACTCTTTTTGCCACATGCCCCAGTGATGTCTGCTTTATACTTTGTAAGGCTAAAATGCATACAAACAAATAAACAAAGCTACACGTGCAACCAACATACAATTCACATACACCAAACACCACCAACATCACCCAGTTACTAAGTATATTGAGGATGAAATGCGTATCCTTGACACAACCTGTAAACTGCTACATACACACAGGCCCCCACACATTCATATGCGCTCACACACACACTCACACATACATAAAGTCACAGTAATTTTAGTATGTTTTGAGTCAATATTTCTTTTACAATATTTTTTTTTTTTTTTGCTTTTTGGGTGTTGTTTTGAGTTTATGTCTTTTTACTGGTTGCACTTTTATAAATTGTTGCACATTCCTCTTTTTTCGTTTTTTTTTTTTTTTTTTGTTTTTAGTTTTTGTTGTTCAACTAAACAAGCATCTAAATACACTCATATGTACACATTCGTATTGAAAACGAGCACACAGTGCACAGTGGAGGAAGTTCGCCAAAAAAAATAGTGCAAATAAATGTGTAATTTTTAAACGAATATATCGATGTTAATTATACTTCCCATTGCTGTAGACAAGGTACAGTTTAAGTAATTTTGACTGAATATCGGGACGGAGGAGTAACAAGGCCCTAAAGTGGGGTATATGCAGAATTTATAACGATCCCAATTTTCTGCTTTTGATCCGAGCCGAATGATACGGAAGCTAATAGTAAAGGTATATACAAACCTAGATTCGCCTATATGTTATCTCTTATATCGGCGAATATCTATCATTTTATTGGGTCAATGACTAAAAAATGCGGGATTTTTTAAAATGTTTAGCTTTGAAACATTTATACAATATAAATTTATTTAAAGTTGGCCATGACCTGTTCCCATCTTTCGTGCATCATTTCGATTCCGAGTCAAAGAACAGCTCAGCTTTTGAGGCCAAGAACGAATCAACCCAATATCGGATACTCTGTTCCAAAGTGAAGGCTTCTTTTTGCATCGATCGAAAAAACAGGCAAAACTTCCCAACCACTTCATACTAAATAGTTTTTAACAGGGACGATCGTTGTCACGATGTCATATTACGGTTTCATGTTCGCTTCAAACGAATATGTTGCGTTCGGTAGAGGTTCTCTGTGATGGTCTGGCCAGATTTTGCTGTTTTGCCAGGCTTCACATACGCTCTCCTACGCTTCTGGTTATTGTAATAGATCCATTTTTCATTTCAAGTAATGATTCGGTGCAAAAATGATTTTCGTTTGTAGCTTTCAAAAGCTTAATTTGCTGTTTGAGTACTTCCCAATGATTTTGCAAGCTCTTGTTGAGTTTTACAACAATCTTCATGGAATAAAGCCTCCAATTCTTGGTCTTCAATTTACCATAAGCTTCGGTGAGCAATCGGTGTGCTTCAGCGGCACTTTTTTCAAATTAATGAAGTTAAGCAAAACTTCACGCATATGACTATTCGTTGGTACAAAATTCGACATTTTCGAAGCAAAAAAAACTTTGTTGTTTACACTAAAAAATGACAGATACGTAGCTTTTCAAAATAACATATAAGTATATTAAAAACAAAAACCGCGTTCAAAAGAAAAATACTTTTAATATCAATAATTGAGTTTAAAACAAGTAAGAGAGCTATATTCGGCTGTGCCGAATCTTATATACCCTTCACCAAAATATACTTTTTTTCAAAATTAAAAAAAATTTTTTTTTTTTCAAAATTGTTTTTCTAAATTTGAAAAATAATAATTTTTTTTCAAAATTGTTTTCAAAAAAAATTTTGTTTTTCGAAATAGTTTTTTTTTAATTTTAATTTTTTTTTTAATTTTTATTTTTTTTTTAATTTTTTTTTTTTTTCATATTGTCTATATTAATGACTTAGTAATCCAGATATAGATCAAAAATCTATGTTGGCCCAGTTTTTTCCTTATATCTCAGCCATTTGTTGGCCGATTTTCTCGATTTTAAATAGCAACCGAGCCGGAAGAATTCCCGATATATTGATGTATAATCAAGTTTTTAAGTTATTTGGGGTCTTCAGAAAAATGATTTCAACAGTCAGACAGACATGGCTTAATCGACTCCGCTGTATATAAGGATCGAGAAAATATATACCTCATAGGGTTGGAAAATTATAGTGTGGAAATTACAAACGGAATGACAAACTTATGAAGGGTATAAAAATCTAAAAATTTTTAAATACAAAGCAAGCTCGGTATTCGTGTCTACCCATTACGGGACGGTCCGGTTACCGCGACGTTCTATAATCACGACAGTTTACGAAAAACAGGTTCTGTTTTTTAAATTTCCTTACAATGTTTATAACAAAAAAAGGTAATCCCCGTCTTTTGGTACATTAACCTTTTTGGATGATTTTGATCTTCAATTTTGCAGTTTATTCGTGTCATTTGTTGTGTAAATACATCTCTTAATATGGAAAAAGTTCAACATATTTTAAAGCCAACAAAATTAAAGATTTTAAAAAAAATTTTAAAGTGGAGATTCCATAAATACAATTTGCGTGAAATACAAGTTTATCGCATTATAAAGCAAGAAAATTCAATAAAAAAAGTTCACACGTACAACAGAAAGTGGCCCTGGCAAACGTTGCACCTTAAAGAAAGCTGAGTACCCAAGAATGGAAAAAATGCTTTATAAGTGGTTTCTAAAACAAAGAGAAAAATATGTTCCAATATCAGCAGCAATTTTACGAACAAAAGCCAGTAATTTGTTTTCAAAAATTTATCAAACCAATTCAGGTTTTAATGCCAGTGAAGGATGGTTGAAGAAATTTCAGCGTCGACATGGAATTAGATTTTTAAAAATGATGGGCAAAAAATTGTCTTTGAAACGTCAACTTATTGATACATTTGTGTGAGAGTTTAAGGATTATGTTGATGAGCATGGGTTGACTCTTCACCAAATCTACAATGCCGACGAATATGGTTATTATAGGATGCTTCCAAATCACACTCTTGTCACATGTAATGAGAAAACATAGCCCTGAAGAACAATATTTAAAGAACGAAAAACTTTTTTGCCCTGTTCAAATGCGAATGGCACAGACAACTTGAAATTGTTGGTTGTTGGAAAATCGAAAAACCCACCCTACAACTCCAGTAATAACGCCTGGATGACATCATTTATATTGAAGGACTGGTTCCATCACGAATTTGTTACCCACGTAAGTTAATTTTCACCAATTAGTAAAAGTAAGTTGTTCATAAGTAAACATATTTTAGATCCGAGAATTTCTGTCTTCTAAAGGTCTGCTGCAAAAAGCAGTTTTGCATTTAGATAACGCGACGTGTCACCCAGTTAAGGAACTAAAAAGTGATGGCGGTTTAATTATAGCAATAAATCTTCCACCCAATTCCAATGCGCTTATTCAAACGTTATCAACATGGTCAAATTCAATTATAAAAAACAACTGCTCATCCACTTGCTTGGCGAGAAGGGAACACATTTTGAGCTCAAACTAAAAACCTTCAATCTCAAAAATGCAGTTCAGATTCTAGCTACGTCCTGGAATAAAATATCAGTGTCCAATATCCGAAAATCCTGGAACGCCTTGCTCGAATTCGGTACTGAATGGAGTGAAAAGGATAACATGCCCTTATATTTTTAACAAAATATAATTTAGGAAGAAAACGAAGATCTTTTTCAACTAGTGGTACACTTGTAGCTCAAATAGGTACGGAACAACTTTTCACGAATGCTGAAGTGGACGATTGTATAATATCGATAAACATATGCATACAATGGGCTTTGGAAAATTATAAGCCGGCAACAGCACTATATGAACTACGTGATTCAGCTGTTATTTTAAAAAATAATTTGCGAAAAAACCAACTCAAAATCTCCAATTTCTTTAAAAATGGTAAACAAAATTAATTTTTTTTTCAAAATTGTTTTTCAAAATTTTAATTTTTTTTTTTCAAATTGTTTTTCAAAATTTTAGAAAAAAAAATTTTTTTTCCAAATTGTTTAATTTTTTTTTTCGAAATTGTTTTTTTTAATTTTTTAAAAAAAAATTTAAATTTACTAGTGAAAATAAAAATTTAAAAAGAAATTGGGTTAAAAAATATTCGGGTTAAAAAATAATTTTCCCAATTTTGACCCATTGTAGGTCCAAATTACTATAGCCTTATATAAATCGTTGCAATGGACTTTGAAATATCTATCATTAGATATCCATATTGTCCATATTAATGACTTAGTAATCCAGATATAGATAAAAAATAGGCCAAAAATCGAGGTTGTCCCGGGTTTTTCCTTATGTCATTTGTGGTCCGATTTTCTCGATTCGAAAAAGCGACCGACCCGGAAGAATTTTCGATATCTTGATGTATCAATTATGTTTGTAAGTTCTTTGGGGGCTACGGAAAGTTGATTTCAACATACAGACGGACATGGCTATATCGACTTCGCTATATATAACGATCCAGAATATACTTTGTGGGGTCGCAAATGAAAAATGTAGAAATAACAAACGAAATGACAAAATTATATATACCCTTGCCACTACAGTACCTATAGTCAGCTTCCACAGTAACTAGCGGGTTAAAGTCTTTATGAATTTTTTAAATTAATTTATTGTCTTATTAAAACCGAATTATTCGTTTAGAAATTTCATATTTATTTTCTGTTTTTTTTTTCGAAATTCACCCATTGTGCAGTGTGTACTTTGTATGTGTCGTGTAGCTGCTTCACATGAGTGCGACCGACCGACCACCTTTTTGTATCCACATATTTTTAGAGATTTTAGATTGTGTGTTTAGATGGAAATTGTTATTAAGTCTGCCTTAAACGAGAAATAAAAAAAAGAGAGGAATATCCTTAGTAATGTGGGTACGTATGTGATTTACCACAATATTGGTAAATTACAAAATGTTGTAAGTAACTTGTATAGTTTACTTGGTGGCAAGTATGTACATATGTATGTACGTATGTTTGTTGCAATATTTAAACAACATTGATTTAAATTTGTGTTAAATTTAAGTTGATAATATTTAAAGACAAATTTATGTTTGTATATGGCAAGACCTTTCTACAGACAAATAATCTACAATGAAATGAAAATAATTTTAAAGCAATATCAAAAAAATTTTCATTCCTTCGATCTATATTTAACAAATCAGAATGCTGTATTCGGTTGGTTCGAATCTTTCATTTGATATACAATGGAAGCGTTTTTGGAAAACTATATTCCGTAATTTCAGTTTATAAAAACATAAAGATTAAAACAAACAGTAAATGTAAGAAAACTAAGCATCATCGCTATTTAAATTTTGATTCAACCATTTTATTAAACAATTCAACCATTTTATTAAACAATTTTAATGCAGGATTGAAGCAAACCCGCAAGGCGAATTAAAAAGGCAGTCATATAACATCAGCTAATCCTTAATCATTATTGGTCAAACTTTATTTATAATAATATCTTTTTTTGGATTTTAACAACTCAAATGCTTTAAGTGCAAGCATTGCAAACTTATTTGAAAAACTGAAATTTACAAAAACCCATTAAAATTTTCATTTAATGCATTTAATTAGAATCTTGTTGACAATTCTTCTACACTTGAACAACAATTTAACAGCAAGAGAGTTTAAGAAAATCCAAAAAATTATGGTCTGCCCAATCGCTAGACCTCATTCCCATAGACAATATTTGGGAAATTGTAGGTCGCAAAACATCCACTTAAAATTATATCACGAAAAATCTTTCCAAGGGAACGAGTGATTCTTTAATTAGTTCAACGCATTGTTGCAATGAATCAATAAACTAAATTCAGCAGTGCCGAATTATTTATTAGCGAAACAAAATTTTAGGCAAAAAACTTTTTTTTAATTTTTTTTATTTAAAACAAATTAAATTTATTAGTGAAAAAAATGTAATAACAAAAAAATTTTTTTTGGTGAAAAAAAAAATTTGGGGTAAAAAATATTTTTCCCGATTTTGACCCATTGTAGGCTTACTTTGGTCTTATATCTATTATTGGATATCCATATTGTCTATATTAATGACTTAGTAATCCAGATATAGATCAAAAATAGATAAAAAATCGAGGTTGTCCTGGTTTTTCCCATTTGAGGGCCGATTGTCACGATTTTACCGGGGAGAATTCGTGATATATTGATGTATGATTCATGTACGTAAGTTATTTGGGACTACAGAAAGTTGATTTCAACCTACAGACGGACATGGCTATATCGACTTCGCTATATATAACGATCCAGAATTTATATACTTTGTGGGGTCGAAAATGAAAAATGTTGAAATTACAAATTACAACCATTGCCATATATGGTGAAGGGTATAATAAATTTAATTGAAAATAGTATCAGGAATATCAAACGCTTTGACTTCTTGACCATTGCAACAAAAGTTGGACTACTTTTGTTGCAATGGCTATACCTGGGCTATACCTGGAATGCTTTTCACTTCTTTGTTTTAGTTATATAACAAGAAATTCTTTTAAATCTGATCAGAGGACATACGATATATGTTTACACCATTTATGTGGTGATATGCCTATTTAAATGATTTAGTTTATTTATGTAAGAAAAAATTATTTAAAAATGTTTAAGTTTCAAACTTAAGATGTTTATTTTTTTATTTTAATTGCATAAAAAATCTCTGTTTGCACTAAATATTTGATAAGCTTTCTGCATGTACCTTCAACGCACTGATAACAAATGTTGCTTTTCAATGTCGCACGGTACATCGAAATATGTGATAATGCAAAGCAAAAACTTAAATTTAGTTGCAATCGCATAGTTTCTTATGCATTCTTTTTTGACCTCAAAAAGATTTCAGATATCCAAAGTCTATTCATAATATCTCTCTCTTTAAGAACCTGTATCAAAACAAAATTCAAATATTCAAATGAGAAATGTTGCCCTTGAGCGACTTTGCATTCGAATATCTCGAAATGGGTTATGAATAAATGTAAAATTTCTTTACATTCTTTAAATATCTAGTTCGGTGGACCCTTCGGTGTAAATGTCCATATGAATATTAATGAAATGCTAAAAATAATCCAAAAAATTACTTTGTAATTTTTTGGATTATGACTTATTGATTAAATACTTGGAAAAATGTCCGCATACTCATTTACAAGGAATGTGAATAGCTAAAAACTAAAATTGGTAGCACCAATATATTTTTATACACTTCACCATGAGTGGCAAGGGTATATATAAGTTTGTCATTCGGTTTGTAATTTCCACATTTTTCATTTGCGACCCCACAAAGTATATGGGGCATTTCATGTCAAGTGAACCAACTTTTGAAGTCGATGTTATCCGATTGTGATGAAATCACCATGGTTAGTTAGTTCGATTGGATAGTAATTCAGACAAAATTTTTCAACAAGATCGGTCGAGAACTTTCTGAGTTAGAGGGGGTCAAAATTTTGACCAAGCAGGTGTTTTTTCTCATCCATGTAACATATTACCTATTGCTCTTAGCAAAATGTGTCCCAAATAGTTTAGATAGGCTTAGGTGCATTCTTTTAAGAGGTTGTTGGTCGCTTAGTATGATGCGAGTGGGATATCTATCAAAATAAATATTTTGTAACTCAAGACATACAATTTTTGACTTTTTTTTTATTTTTTATTTTTTTTTTTTGCTCAAGAGAAAGCTTAGGTATTTTTCTTTTAGAGCTTTTTGGTCTCTTAGTGGAATGCGAGTGGGATATATATTAAAATAAATGTCTTGTAACTCAAGACATAAAATTTTAGTTTAAAACATTTATTTTGATATATATGCCACACGCATCTCACTTAGATACCAAAAAGCTCTTAAGTTTAAAAAAGGGTCCATTTTAAAAAAAAAGTTCGATTTTGCAAAACAAAAAAAGTCAAAAATAGTATGACTTGAGTTACAAAACATTTATTTTGATAGATATTCCACTCGTATCCCAATAAGCGACCAAAAACGTCTTAAAAGGATCGACACAAAACTCGATTTTAGACAATTTTTTTATCTATATCTGGATTACTGAGTCATTAATATAGACAATATGAATATCCAATAATAGATATTTCAAAGATCTTTGCAACGGCGTATATAAGGCCAAAGTATGACGGAAAAACAGTTGGTCAAAATCAGAAAAATAATTTTTACCCGAAGCATAATTAGACTTATCCCAAATTCTTACTTCGTATTAATACCGTTGTTAAAATCCGTAGTTAGCCGACCCAGAGCCGAAGCATTTATCTAGTCGGATTGTAGTCATTAGCTAGTCATAGCCAATAAGTTGTAGTTATCCGATGAGAGCTGATGATTTAATCTCTTAGGATTGTATCTATAAACAATATTTACGAATAATTAGTCGTTAGCCGATCGAATGCCGAAGCATTTATCTCGTCGGATTGTACTCATTAGCTAGTCATAGCCAATAAGTTGTAGTTAGCTGATGAGAGCTGAAGAATTTATCTCTTCGGATTGCATCCATTAGGTGTATTTACGAATAATTAGTCGTAGCCGCAGCATTTATCTCGTCGAATCCTTTATTAGAAGCTTCGCCCATTAACAAAGATATTCCAAAGATCCAAGACAGCTCTGTGGTAAAGATTTCAAAGGAAGCAGTCCTTTGAAGAACCTGGACAGACTAAGCATACCCCGGATGGAAACAAAAACTGCATCACAAAGTCATATTTTGAAAATTTTACAGGAGACCACAAAAACATGTTAAAGATCACAAATGCTTCTATATCTGTATTAAAAATTAAACATATCCCGAATATTTTATATAACTCTAATATAATTTTTTTATGTCGATTACGACTTGGTGTTATCTTCAGTTGTTGCACTTGTAATCTATGAGGTAAGATTACAAGTGTAACAACTGAAGATAACGGCATATTAAAATAAAAATATGTCTAATTTTCCTGACTAACAAAGATGGTCGAAATATTCAACTAAATAAATAAAATGAATCCACAAAAACAGTTTTAATTTATCTATATTATCCTAGGTCACCACGTGGCAATATTTATTGCTGCAATTGTCAAATTTGATTGCGTCAATGAAATTTGCGAGTGTAGACGGCAAATTGTCATATGTAGCAATCCATTGCGCAATGATTGCTAAACAGATTGCTTGAGCAATTATTGCTAAGCAATAAGCTGTCAGTTCAGTTGTCATTAATGTAAAATTTCTTCTTTCTATGATTCATTGTGATTACTGCATACACATTTAATTTATTTAAGTACAAAAAGTAAAAAAAACAAAGAAATTAGTGGAAAAAATCCTTCACACTAAATTTAAGCAAAATACCCATCAGTTTTTCATACAACTTCTCGCATTGAAAATTTTGTATTTGTGACGAACGTTTTCTTCACCTAAAGCAGTGTTGCCCACACACATACTACAACAGTTTCGTTTGTGTTTGTTAGGCAGCGGAGAGCAAAATTCATCACAATATTTTAAGTCGTACACTGAAAAGCTTAAAGTAAGATTACCTAAATATGCATGGCAAATCTCATAATGTCTTTTTATAAAAAATAAAGATTTACGACATAAAGTACGATAACACACAATACATTGTGCTTCGCCATCCATATTTTCTATAAAAAAAAAATCATACTCCCAATTCTCATCAAACATTTTGCTGTGTGTATTTGCAAAAAAATATAAGAGCATTCAAAAAAGTTGCGTAACAAGATCTTGCTTCAACAAGTGCTAAACAGCGACTGATTTGATTTTGTTCTCTGAGATGAAAACAAAGCAACAAACACATGATCATTATAAGAAACCACACAAGTAAGCTTATAGTGTATGTGTGTCAACGTAACGTTGGCAGAATTGCTTTAGGTCCTAAAGCAATCAGCAATCGTTCTGCTGTTGTTCTGCCTACGTTTTTTCTTATACTTAGCAATAAAAATTGTTACGTGGAGACCTAGGGTTAAAAACAAAAGACCTCACTCACGTCACATGAAATCTTCCTTTGTAAATGATTTTTAATTAGGAAATCCGTCAAAATATTTCTTAAAACTTAGATTTCATGAAAAGAAAACCAATAACCAATAACCTCAATAACTGCACTTGTTGAGATTAATATTGGTTTTTTGAGAAAAGTTTATATTAACTTTTCTGTATAGGTACAAAAGGTGAATTCTTAGTGTTAAGTGTAGATTATAACGAAACTTCACACGAAAGCAACAACAAAAGTAACACATTTGAAGCCAAAAAATCACATTGCAACCTGACCAAGGGAACCTTGCGTATCGGACTGTGGACTTTTTGCCAAGGTTTGAACTACTAAAATTTTATCACTTAACTACACTTAGTGTTGTTTTTAACTTTTCTACCTCGGAAACTACATTAGATAGGACTTATTTGAATTCACCTATAGATAGAGGAAACAAATCTGATTCCAATAGTATACAAAACGTATTGAAAAAAAAATGTGACTTGGTGTAGTTTATTTTAATTGAAAATTTAACAACTGCTAAGTTAAGTTAATGATCATAAAACTAAATTTAAGAACTTTTGGAACTTAAAAATTAATAAAATAAGTTCTATTCTATTAAATTTTGAAGAATTTAAATACCTATAAGTATGTTGTTACAAATTTGGAACGAGTTAGAAGTTCATAAAATTCCAAAACAAAACTAGATTGCATACACATATGTTTTTAATTAGGTTACAAATTAATTCGTCCCGACTGTTAAGTATATTGGACAATAATTTTTTTTAAGTTTATAGGTGCCTAATTAAATAAAACACAAACAAAGTAGGTACTAAAAATATTACTAGAGTACAAATTTATAAAACTCACCTTCAAAATTGTCTCTATGTTGCATAAATACATACATATATGTATGTAAGTAAATAACCATTTTGTCATAAGTATTTTTAAATGCTCGACCCGATAACCGTTTTATTTATTTATTTTACAACACTACACTTACAACAATAATAATAGAAAAAATCACACTTTTTCTCACACTTCCACAACCTCTCACATTACAAAACTTTTTTTTCTTTTGCATTTCCTTGCCATCTCTTTTTTAGATTTATGATTGAATTTAATACAAATTACATACAGCAAAACAATAACAAACATTCCTTCTTTTTAAGAAAAACACAATATAAAGAGAGGAAGAGATTTTTTCTTAGTGAAGCTCTATTCCCCTTTGCACCCACTTCACACAAATTTTATAATAAATTGCATTACTACAACAAAAACTTCATTGTTATACATTGAAACATACACACAAAGTTTGAATGCACTTGTAAAACAATAACAAACACCTAACGGTGCTCACATTCCATTACATTAAAGAGAGGGAGTGTGCAAAAGGGAAACAAGAACTACACATTTGCCTACAAACATGAATACATACATATTTGGTAATTGACTTTTAGGCTTTTTTTTTTAATAAAATACACTTTTTTAATAACTTATTATTTATTGATAGCATTTTTTTTAATAACTTTATTTATTTAACAACACTTTAGAGCTTTTACTGCATTTAAATAACAATTTTTAAAGAATACTAATTAGTTAACGAACGACGTAGTAGGCAGATTGATGTTTATTAATGACTATTCAAGGGAGAACTAAATTAAATTGATTGATTGTTTATGGATAGGGTTGCCAAAGCTTGTTTAGGTGGCAAAGTAAAGGTGAAGCTTAGAAATAGTAATAAGGCTTTTGAGAAATGTTTAATGGAATGGTTTATTTTGAAATAAACTTGGGAATAAAATAAAAACTACTTAATACGATTTTAATATTTAAGGACTTATCAAAAATGTTTGTTTTGATAGTGATACATAGTTTGATAGTAAGTCAAAATTTGTTTGAAATTAAAGAAAATCTAAAAAATTTTGTTTAATATTTAAATATTTGTAAATGAATATTTTAATACTGTCATCAACTAGCAGAGACCTGCGCCGACTAAATTTAACGGCGGCGGCTCAAAGCCGACAAAATAATAATTACTCAAATTGTGAAAAAATGAAATTTTTAAAAAATTTTGTGAAATTATAAGCAACTTTAATAAAAACGGCAGCTAATTTCAAAGCGATTTACGCCTCAAAAAAAAACCGGCGGTGGCGGCTTTTAAAATTTATAGGCGACTGGGCTCAGACGGTTTACAGCCGTTCGCGAAGGTCTCTGGCAACTAGGTACACAAATTTAGTATATAAAAGAGTAACGTTACTGACTGACTGACTGATTCATCATCGCACAGCCCAAACGACTGCAGCTAGAATCATGAAATTTTAACTGTGGGTTTCTCCCTCCCCAAAACGATCCGATAAGAAGGGATTTTTGGAATTTCGAACGTTAAGAGGGTAAATTCGGTAACCTTATATCTTCAAAACTAATAAAGATACAAAAAAACTTAATATTGCATGTTCCTCCATTTAAAAAATAAGCTGATAGGTGTTTCGTGCTTTTACGAAATTCAAACCTTTTTGGGGAGAAAACGGGTAAAAACTCTTTGGTACTTTTTTTGGCACCCTATGTATCTTTTAAACTAATAAACATAGAAACAAATTTTAAATCGTATTCTTTACTTATCAAAAAATATAAGTTTGGTACTTTTTGGATATTCGAACCCTTAAGTGATAAAAATTGTGTTTATTTTTGGTACTTTTTCATAAAATATGTTTTTTTTTTATAATTTGACATAGAGATACGAATATTTTATTATGAGCTCCCACAACGATACAGAAATTTATTTGAATATAATTTTACCACCGTAATGGGGATAAAAAAGGTACCAAAAAGGGGATAAAATCGGGAAAATACATTTTATTTGAAATTATTAAGCCAATTTTGCTAATTTATTTAACATTGGATTGATACAAAAATTAACTAACAGGTTGTTATTTGGAACCCGAGTGCCAAGGTTTATATTGGGCCAAATCCGGGTAAACAGTTTGGAACTTTTATTAAAACATATCTTTTCAGATTTTAATCGTTTGAGACATGTCTTTATCATAATCAATTTTGGCAAAATGGAATATTTTTAAATTTCAAACTTGATGGGTGTTCAGGGAGGAAAAGGGAAATTGGTACTTTTCTCCTAATGGTACTTTTTTAATATTTTACATTATTTCACTTAACGACGTTAAAGTTAGTTGATATGTATCTGAGTGAAGTTAGTGTTAGGAATAGGGGATCATATTTAGGTACCAAAATGTGAGAACTGAATTATAGGTACTTTTTTATTGTTCTAATGGGACTTTTTGAATTTTCTATAACAATGGACTTAGAAACATGAAATTAAGCATATATGGTCCTAAGTGAGTGAGAAATCTAGGGGGAGACTTTTTGGTACTTTTTCTTTATTGGAATGGTACCTTTTGTAATTTCTTCAATAATGAACCTAGAAACATGAAATAAAGGTTATATGGACCCGAGTGAATAGGAAATCACAAGTGTGGGCTTTTTGGTACTTTTTCTATATTCTAATGGTACTTGTTGAAATTTTTATAACAATGGAGTTAGGAACATGAAATTAAGCATATATGGTCCTAAGTGAGTGGGAACTCTAGGGGGAGACTTTTGTACTTTTTCTTTATGCGAATGGTACTTTTTGTAATTTCTTCACCAATAAACTTAGAAACATGAAATAAAGCTTTTACATGGGCCGATGCTACTTTTTCTACATTGTAATGGTACTTTTTCAATTTTCTATAACAATGGACTTAGAAATATGAAATTAAGCGTATATGGTCCTAAGTGAGTGAAAATTCAAGCGGATACTTCATGGTAATTTTTCTTTATTCTAATGGTACTTTTATTAATTTCTTCACCAATAAACCTAGAAACATGAAATAAAGCTTAAATGGGCCCGAGTTGGTGGGAATCCACAAGTGGCTGCTTTTTGGTACTTTTTTATTCTTCTAATGGTACTTTTTGAATTTTCTATAACAATGGAATTAGAAACATGAAATTAAGCATACATGGTCCTAAGTCAGTGAGAATTCTAGGGGGAGACTTTTTGGTACTTTTTCCTTATTCGATTGGTACTTTTTGTAATTTCTTCACCAATGAACCTAGAAACATGAAATAAATGTTATATGGACCCGAGTGAGTGGGAATTCACAAATGGGAGACTTATGGTACTTTTTCTTTATTCTAATGGTACTTTTTGAATTTTCTATAATAATGGACGTAGAAACACGAAATAAAGCATATATGATCATAAGTGAGAGAGAATTGAAGGTGGGGAAAATATGGTACTTTTTCTTTATTCTAAAGGTACTTTTCAAATGTTTTATAAAAATGGACCTAGAAACTTGAAATTGAGCATATATGGTCCTAAGTGAGTGAAAATTCTAGGGGATGACTTTTTGGTACTTTTTCTTTATTCGAGTGGTACTTTTTGTAATGAATTAATAAACATGAAACTAGAGACATGTTATCCTGAATTAGTATTAATTCACAAACGGAGACTTAATAGTACTATTTATTTCATTCAATTGGGGTGGCGAAGCGCACCGGGTCAGCTAGTTTAGTATAAAATTCTACTTTTAACGATTTAAACAAAATTTTAGAAATTAAAGAAAACCTTAAACTTGTCTATATATATAAAAATGAAATAGTCCATGTATGTAATGTCATCACGTGAGAACGGCTAGAGCGATTTGGATGATTTTCGATTTTAAATTTTCAGGAGATGGTCTGGTTTTTTGGAGAAACTTCAAGAACTAACATTAGTAAATAGCTACCAAGCGAAGCCGGGGCGGGGCGATCAGCTAGTTTTTAATAAATTTTAAGTTAAACTATTGAGGAAATGATTCGAAATTCCATTTGTTTATTTATTTTATAATAGTTGAGAGCTAAAGTTAAGAAGGGTTTCAAATTCATAGGTATTTATTTAACTATTCAGGAGCTTATGTAAACTTCACAGAATTATTTTATCGATTGCAACAAAGTCAGCATAAAATTTCGGTATAGGTATATTTTATTTTCGATTTTCAGAATTTTAAACTAAATTAAACAAAAGGAATTTGTTAAAGATTTTTGTTCATAAAATTATAGTTTTGCATGTCAGTACATATGTACATTCGTGTGATCGAATATAGCCACTACTTGTATTTCGTTTTAAAATCTGAAAACAAAACGTTGATTCTTGGAAAATTCACCATAATTATATCAAGAAAGCAAAAAAAAAAAAAAAGTAAAATATAAAAATCCATATAAAACAGGGAAAGAACCTTTAAAGAGAACAACAACAACAGACAGTCAGCAACTACAAAGAAACAACTTTATCCAGGAATAAAACAACAACAAACTAATAAAACGGTCGAACAACAAACAAATTATGTACGAAGTAGTAAAACAAAATCGAAGAAAAATTAAGCAAAAATACTTACTTACTTATCCAACAACCCATCCGTCGTCCACAATTCAAAATTGAAGTTAAAAACCTACAAAAACAAATCAAGGAATATCATTTTTTTTTTTTATTATTATATTTTAACTTTTGTTTTTATTTTTTACTAAAACAAAGAAATGAAAAAACAATTTATTGTGAGCTAATTTAAGCGAGGACGACACCTCAACAACGACAACACACAACAGCAACGCAACATCAGTGGCAGCGCATTAGCGCTGCAAATGCATGCAAGTCATATTTACAGTCAAGGAATGAAGAACAGACGGAAAACCAACAACCAAAACAGTGCTAAATCAATGTGTCTTTGTGTCTGGCGGCATAATGCGAGGAGACTGAGACAGACATACTACGTATAAGCTACATATATGTATAAAGTACAGTGGGTTCAAGGCCATAATAAGGAGAAGCAATGAACATTTTTGATCTAAAAAAAATGTAAACTGAAAAAGTACAATTTGAAGATAGAAATTCCTTTAAAACCCGTGCGCTAAATTTTACAACATTCTGCAGAAAACAATTTTGCTAAAAATGTTTGTAAAGAAAATATCCATTTTCGCTACTTCTTACATTACGACTTATAAATAAATCCCTTCGGAAATATCTGTAACTTTGGAGAATAAAAAACAATACCCCAGGTTTTATAAATGACCAATAATTTTACGTCAAAGATTATATTTGTTTGGTGAAAAATTGAAGGGTTTTATTCAAAGTAAGGACTGAGATCGAAAAAACCTTAACACATGTTTCTTATTAAAACTTTCAGCCCAAGTATTTTTTTTTTTTTTTTGTCAAGTTACCTTTGTGAAGCATGACAGTTATTATTTTTAATTTTCATTTGTTGTTATTCCGATGAAAATGAGTGATGAGAAAAAAGTGCGTACTAAAATTATTAAATACTAGCTTGACCCGGAGCGCTTCGCTACCCCTGTCGTAGTCTATGTTGGAAATTTCAATAAAATCGTTTCGGCCGTTTAGTATATTAAGAACTAAAGGTTTTAATTGCAAATAACTTTTAAACTGCCTTACCAATTTTTACATTATTAGTCTCATAGTAATCCTAAAAATCCTTTTACTATGAACTACCATATGTACTCAATACAGTTTTGTTATGGATTTCTCACTGTTATAAAGTTCAGAATACGGGTATAAATATGAAATATCGTTTGTGCCAAATTTATTTTAATTCAATACATTAGTTTTTTCTTTGATATATTTTAATCTATATCCATATAAATATATAAATGTCTTTGTAAGTTTGTTTGTTTATTTGTTTGATTGTTTGTTTGTTTGTTTGTTTGTTTGAGCATCACGCCTAAACGGCTGAACCGATTTTATTGAAATTTGGAACGTAGATAGATCCTTACTTGGAAGCGTCAATAGGCTATAAATTTGTTTAATACTTGGACCAGGAAGGGGAAAACGGGTAAAATTGGTACCTTTAGTTTTTAAACAATAATTACTAAACGACTGAACCGATTTTTACATCGACAGGGGTAGCGAAGCGCACCGGGTCAAGCTAGTAAATATATAAATGTCTTTGTAAGTTTGTTTGTTTATTTGTTTGTTTGTTTGTTTGTTTGTTTGAGCATCACGCCTAAACGGCTGAACCGATTTTATTGAAATTTGGAACGTATATAGATCCTTGTTCAATACTTGGACCAGAAAGGGATAAAAAGGGGGAAAACGGGTAAAATTGGTACCTTTAGTTTTTAAACAATAATTACTAAACGGCTGCAACGATTTTTACATCTACAGGGGTAGCGAAGCGCACCGGGTCAAGCTAGTATATATATATTAACGAAAAAAAATAGTTTTTATTGTTGAATTTTGTATTTTTTTACGTTTAACTAAAATCCCGAAATCTCGAAATCACGAAAAATCCCGGGATGCCGAAAAATCCCGGGATTCCGGGATTTACATTTCTAAAATCCCGAATCCCGGGATTTGTAAAACCCAGTCCCGTTTGGCATCCCTAGCTATGACGATGTTTTCATCAGCACTGATTAGTCAGCACTGACGATGTTTACATCAGCACTGATTAATCAGCTATGACGATGTTTTCATCAGCACTGACGATATTTACATCAGTGCTGATTAATCAGCTATGACGATGTTTTCATCAGCACTGACGATGTTTTCATCAGCACTAATTAGTCAGCACTGATTAATCAGCACTGACGATGTTTTCATCAGCACTGACGATGTTTTCATCAGCACTGATTAGTCAGCATTGACGTTGTTTTCATCAGCACTGACGATGTTTTCATCAGTACTGACGATGTTTTCATCAGCACTGACGATATTTACATCAGCACTGACGATGTTTTCATCAGCACTGACGATGTTTTCATCAGTACTGACGATGTTTTCATCAGCACTGACGATATTTACATCAGCACTGATTAGTCAGCACTGACGATGTTTTCATCAGCACTGACGATGTTTTCATCAGCACTGATTAGTCAGCACTGACGATATTTACATCAGCACTGATTAATCAGCTATGACGATGTTTTCATCAGCACTGATTAGTCAGCACTGACGATGTTTTCATCAGCACTGACGATATTTACATCAGTGCTGATTAACAGCTATGACGATGTTTTCATCAGCACTGATTAGTCAGCACTGACGATATTTACATCAGTGCTGATTAATCAGCTATGACGATGTTTGCATCAGCACTGACGATATTTACATCAGCACTTATTAATCAGCTATGACGATGTTTTCATCAGCACTGACGATGTTTTTATCAGCACTGACGATGTTTTCATCAGCACTGACGATGTTTTCATCAGCAATGACGATGTTTTCATCAGCACTGACAATGTTTTCATCAGCACTGATTAGTCAGCACTGACGATGTTTTCATCAGCACTGACGATATTTACATCAGCACTGATTAATCAGCTATGACGATGTTTTCATCAGCACTGATAGTCAGCACTGACGTTGTTTTCATCAGCACTGACGATGTTTTCATCAGCACTGACGATGTTTTCATCAGCACTGACAATGTTTTCATTAGCACTGATTAGTCAGCACTGACGATTAATCAGCACTGACGATGTTTTCGTCAGCACTGACGATATTTTCATCAGCACTGACGATGTTTAAATCAGCACTGACGATGTTTTCATCAGCACTGACGATGTTTTCATCAGCACTGACGATGTTTAAATCAGCACTGACGATGTTTTCATCAGCACTGACGATGTTTACATCAGCACTGACATTGTTTTCATCAGCACTGACGATGTTTTCATCAGCAATGACGATGTTTTCATCAGCACTGACAATGTTTTCATCAGCACTGACGTTGTTTTCATCAGCACTGACGATGTTTTCATCAGCACTGACAATGTTTTCATCAGCACTGATTAGTCAGCACTGACGATTAATCAGCACTGACGATGTTTTCGTCAGCACTGACGATATTTTCATCAGCACTGACGATGTTTAACTCAGCACTGACGATGTTTTCATCAGCACTGACGATGTTTAAATCAGCACTGACGATGTTTTCATCAGCACTGACGATGTTTACATCAGCACTGACATTGTTTTCATCAGCACTGACGATGTTTTCATCAGCACTGACGATGTTTAAATCAGCACTGACGATGTTTTCATTAGCACTGACATTGTTTTCATCAGCACTGACGATGTTTAAATCAGCACTGACGATGTTTAAATCAGCACTGACGATGTTTACATCAGCACTGACATTGTTTTCATCAGCACTGACGATGTTTTCATCAGCACTGACGATGTTTAAATCAGCACTGACGATGTTTTCATCAGCACTGACAATGTTTTCATCAGTATTGACGATGTTTTCATCAGCACTGACGATGTTTTCATCAGTACTGACGATGTTTTCATCAGCACTGACAATGTTTTCATCAGCACTGACGATATTTACATCAGCACTGATTAGTCAGCACTGACGATGTTTTCATCAGCACTGACGATATTTACATCAGTGCTGATTAATCAGCTATGACGATGTTTTCATCAGCACTGATTAGTCAGCACTGACGATATTTACATCAGCACTAATTAGTCAGCACTGACGATATTTTCATCAGCACTGACGATATTTACATCAGTGCTGATTAATCAGCTATGACGTTGTTTTCATCAGTCCTGGTTAGTCAGCTCTGACGATATTTACATCAGTGCTGATTAATCAGCTCTGACGATGTTTTCATCAGCACTGATTAGTCAGCACTGACGATATTTACATCAGTGCTGATTAATCACCTATGACGATGTTTTCATCAGCACTGATTGGTCACCACTGACGATATTTACATCAGCACTGATCAGTAATCATTCACTGCAGCATCGAATAATAATTAAGTGTATTATTACATACTCAATCATGCAAGTTGTTGTGACAATCATATATATGATTGTTTTAACCATATATATTATTGCGGCACTCTACTTGTACCATCACTCTGTTAAAGATTAATTATATTATTGCTATTTTTTAAAATACTATTTTAATAGTATTTTACCAATTTTACCCGTTTTCCCCCTGTTTAACCCCTGCTTACCCCTTTCTGGTCCAAGTATTGAAAAAAGTTATATCCTATTGACGCTTCCAAGTAAGGATCTATCTACGTTCCAAATTTCAATAAAATCGATTCAGCCGTTTAGGCGTGATGCTCAAACAAACAAACAAACAAATAAACAAACAAACTTACAAAGACATTTATATATTTATATAGATAGATGGCAAAATAGTAACTTTTCTGCATTAATGCATTTAAGGTTACTTCGTCTATCTGAATAAAGTTGGCCAGCAGCAGTAAATAGTTGCTCACTAGAAACGTTCGTTGACGGCGCTGATAGATATTTCCTGGCTGCAATCTAATGTTTGCAAATGAACAGGAGTTCCAATATTCATATATATTTTTTGACATGGTTGTATTTTTAGTATTGTTAATGACAGTACACATAGTTGTATTTTTTCGTATTTGTAATCACATTAATCATAGTTCTATTTTTTGGTGATTTAAAATAAATTAAATAAAAAGTTCCGTGTTCGGCAAAATTTTGACCGAACGCCGAACTTTGACCGAATGTCACTTTTTACCGTACACCGAACCCGTACCAGAACGTTCGGTCGGACTCTAATAAAAACCTTAATCGAAGGTTTCCCGCAAAAGGTTTATATATTCATCACTATTGATTAGAAGTATCAAAATAATATTATTTTTAAGTTGTAATAATAATATCAATAAAATAAAAAATAAATACTGTAGGTTAAGATTTTTTTTATCTCAGTCCTTAAAATGTTTATTGTATAACCTAATGAAATTATCAAGTGTTATACAACAGGGTAAAGCATATGAAATTACGCTTATTTTGATGTTTATACTGAAATCGTATTGAACACGTAGCTACAGCAGAGTTAATAGGTTTAAGCATTTTTAAATAAAATTGCAAATTGATGGAATTGAGAATAACGGAGATAACCATTTCTGTCAATTTATATGAGAGATATAACATATTGTTACGTTTTTACCTTTTAAAAACGGGGTTTATTTCCTTTAAATAAACCGGATACTTTTGATTGCAAATAAAAAGCAGTTTTAGTAGTTTAAAATTGTAACAACTACAGTCGAACTTCCCTATAATGAATCTTGACGGGACCAGAAAATCACTTCATTATACAGAAATTATATTTTTCCCCCACTTTTTATTTAAAATAAAATTAGTCATATTAGTTTGGGTTACACTTTTACAATTTTCTTCCACATCAAAACCTTGTAATACCAAATAACAAAACCATTATATAAAAATTATATTTTTTTCCATTTTTATTTAAAATAATCAGGTATTTTAGTTTGGATTACACTCTTACATTTCTCTTCCTCAACAAAACCTTCTAATACATTAAGAGATTTAAATACATTAGTCGGCACGTTACTCCTCATCTCCACAAAAGTACTATTTGCTACAATACCATGCCGTTTTTTGAATTTGTCTAACCATCCTGTGCTAGCTTCAAAATCTTCGTGGCCCTATGCATCAGCAACTCTTTGGCTTTTTGCTTTATTAATGGCCCAGATATAGGAAGATTCCTATCATGTATGGCAGTTACCCATTTGAGCATTGCTTCATCAATATCCTCAAAAAGGCAGGTTCGAAGCCTTTTGCATTAAGTGCTCAATTGCTCGTCTTCTACATTTTTTAGAATCACAGCCTTGTTTTTTAAAATATTTGATATTTGAGAATTCCAAACTGCCTAGCCACATATTTTTTTTTAATCCTTCTTCAACTTTATTAATAATTAATAATTTTTTTTAGAGAAATGCTACTTCGCTGCGTCATTTCCGATCACTGAACGCCGGCAACTGATGTCAAAATTGTTATTAATGTGGCTTTCTTCTTTTTTTTTTTTTGTTCTTATTTTCCTCTTTTGGGAATACCCTCATTATATGTGGCATCTTTCTTGATACACAGAGTTATTAGCATGCGTAACAGAAAATTGTTTGAAAAATTCATTATATGGAGACAAAAACGCATGTGAATCAAATATTACACCTGCAAAATTGCTTCATTGTATAGAAAACTTCATTGTATGGAAATTCATTATAAGGAGATCAAAAACAATGAAATTGGAACGGAAAAAGTTGTGTGTTTGAAATCAATTCATAATAGGGAGAGCTTCATTGCAAAGAAGTTCACTATAGAGAAGTTCGACTGTATTTATTTAGAATGTACAACAACAACAGTTCAAATTGTCACTCAGTGTCGTTATACACGTTTATCAATTCGCAGAAATGCACTCACACTTTATAATCTACAAACTTAAATGTACAAGACAGTTGATGTTAACTCTAACAGCGCCTATGATCAACTCCACTCACGACTGACACCTCTGCCACTATTTATACACACGCCATCTATCATGAATCTTCTACAATGATCTCAAAGGGGAAACTAGTACATTCGAAATCTAGAGCTTTCGATGTTAATGTGAGCAGCTTAAACATTTAGTGTTGCCATGCCTACAAACAATGCTAATAACCGCATGCTACTGGACGTGTTTATAAACATGATGAATGCTGCAGGCAGTCGTTACAGACTGTTAAATTCAAATCGCTATTGCAAATTCGTAACAATATTAATCAGAGTATCCAAAACTGAAAAGAGGTCAACCGGTTTTTTCATCTTTGTAAAACGGACCGGTTTCGGTTTTACAAAATATACTTAAAAATATTTTGATAACATTTTTAAAAATATTCATTTATTTTTTAGAAAATTTCTGTATTTGACAAATTTTGGAATTTAGTACACAATTCTGAACATATGTATATTAGGGTGACAGCCGATTTTTTTTTTTAGATTTCAAAGAGTGCCGGGTGGAATATTGTGACACTAGGTCTAAAAGATAAGTACTGAAAATTTGAGCCAAATCGGACAACGATTTCGAGACGCGCATCGAGGTCAAAGGTCAGATATATGCAAAATTTTACTATTTATATGAAATAAATTTGTAAAACTCGTTAACTTTCTGCATTATGTTACATAAATATGAAGATTTATTTATATTAATGAAAATTACACTCAAAAAAATATTTTTCAGATTAAACCTATATCTGCTTTGGGTCAAATTGACCCACAAACTGTATTATCGTTAAAATTCGGAAGAAAAGCAAATTTTTAAGTTTTTGTAAAAATTTTGCTACTACATAATTATTTTTAAATCGGATGCAAAATAGTCGAAATGTGTACGTAATTGTCGTTCTAATGAGAGATAAAAGACATAAATTGGTTAAAAAATTTTAAAGTTATTAAAAATTCCTCAGACCATTGAACAAGTAATGTAGGAACAGAATTAACATATTTTAAGAAATATTAAAATAAAAGCTAATGTGTACTTAAAATATATCCGTATTTACATTCGTATATGTTTTTGTCTTTGTAGAATACCGTTAACCTCTTCGCAGGGATGGATAACATTTTTTTTGTTTTTAACGGCAATTTCGAATCTCCATTTTCAAATTTTTAAAAATTTTGTTAAACAAATTTCAGAATTTTTTGATCATCACATTGGGATTTATTGAGATCATAATAGAGAATATAAATATGAAAAAGTTATGTCAATACCTCTTATAGTTTTTCCCTACCTACGATTTAAATTTTGTGATTTTCGGTAAAAAATATTTTTTTGGCCATATTTTGGCGAATGAGATCAATTTTCTTACTGTTACGAATTTTAAGTAAAACCTATACAGAATCTTATAATTCAGATAACGGAGATAATTGTTTCATTTTTGCAAATCCGACCGGTTTCGGTTTTTTGACAAACCGGTTCTAACGAAATAACTTGTAAATCTAATTTGAACATTTTACTTAAAAATATTTTGATAACATTTTTTTTTTAAAATATTCATTTATTTTTTTGTAATTTTCTGCATTTGACAAATTTTAGAATGTAGTACACAATTCTTAACATAAATTTTAAATTTTAATTACGTAAATTAGAAATCAAATTAATGAAATTAAATGAATTTCATTGTTCTGGTAATACTGTGTGTTAAAATCTATTTAATTTTTAATTATGTATACCTATAACACTTTTTGCCTTACCAAAATTGTCTATAAATTTAAATTGGTATTTTTCATATCAAATAAAAATTATTATAAAACCGGTTAACCGGTTTCTAGAATGACAAAACCGAAGCCGGTTTTTTTATAAAACACTATTTTCGGTTAAACCGGAATCCAGTTTTTTGGACACTCTTATATTAATTTAAACTAATTACTTTATATAATTACATGTCTATTAAAATTTAAAAATAAAGCATTAAACCTACCTCTCATATTTGTATCATTTGGTCCAGCTAACCATATATTGACGCCATGGCAAACATTTTGAGGAATGGTACCTTCAAACAAAGTAAACTTTAATTTTAGTTGGGAACATCTACACCTTATTTTTGCTCCATCCTTTAGTACAATGCATATATGGACTCGAAAGTATTTCCTCGCTGTAAAATTCCTTTTTCATTCTCATGTAAAAATAGTCAAAAATTTAATTGCCAGGCCCACTGTACCCAAATGAAGAGTTGTACAGATAAACAAAACAACACCCTGACAACACAAAAACTCTGCTTGAAAAAACTAAAAATTAAGTTTTTGTTCTTGTTGTTGTTGCTGTTGTTGTTGCGAATAAGAAGTATGTATCAGAAAAAACAAAATGAGCAATTGACTAAACTCAACGACGACTTGATGGTTGTCATGAATGTGACCACAAAAACCCAAACAAACAACAACAGCAACAATAACTACAGGCAAAAGTGCGCAATGAAAAAAAATCATAATACAAGCAAGAGTTAAGCACGACCGCCCATGAAAAATACAGCAATATTGCAACAACTCAACAACGCATAATAAAGAATGAATAAAATAAGCTGCTGAAGGAAACCAAACTAAATCAGAGGAATATTATTGCCAGCATTTTTAAAGAGACATTTTAAGCAACAACCTTAAACACAAAATAGACAACAAACAGACACTTACAAAAACAAAGTGAAGCAACCAGCCAGCCAGCCAGGCCGGACCGGGCGCAGCCAAAGCAACCAATAAACCCGTAAAGCAGCCAACCAAACGACAAACCAACCAACTACACTAGACACACACATGCAGCAGCAGTCGAACAATAAAGCATACAGATAGACAGACGGACAGACGGATGGATGGTCAAACACACATATGGTCACATAAACTTAAAACACAGTTCATAACTTCGTTTTTGTTTTTTTTTTTTTTTGGTTCTGGTTGGAGTTTTTGTCTTAAACGTTTAACACACTGTTTCTGTGGATGAGCAAGGGTGGCGGGAGCAGTGTAAATAAACATTTTAAGGAAGCATGAACACAGCAACCAAACCGTAAAAACAGTCAATAAAGTGACGACAACAATAAAGCGATAAACTCTGCCAAAATATGTATAAGCACAAAAAACCAGCAACAACAACAACTACAATGAAATTTTCATTGACAACAACAAAACAGCGCAAAATTATTGCTGAATAACAAATTAAAATGAAACCATTTAAAACAGGCTACAACAACACAACAGTCTTAATATTAAATCAACAAATTTACAAAAACAACATAATCATCATTAACATCCTCGTCATTATCTTTATAATCCCTTTTTTGCACGCGCACTTTATTCCTTCTGCTCACTCTCTTCTGCTCTCACTAACACACAGTTATAATCAAGGCTACCAGAGTGATTTTTTTGTTATCCCTTAATCTTTCAAGAAAATGGGCTATTAGTAAATTAGATGCTACTTAAATTGAAGCAAAAATTGGAGAATGAAATTATCCACGATCCAGGATTAAGTATAAAATTGCGGACAGAAAGAATTCAATATTGAAGCTAAAATTGCGGACAGAAAGGATCCAAGTTTGAAGCTAAAATTGCGGACAGAAAGGATCCAAGTTTGAAGCTAAAATTGAGAAATGAAAAGATGCAGGATTGAAGCTAAAATTGGAGAATGAAAATATCCACGATTAAAGCGAAAACTGGAAAATGAAATGATTCAGGATTGGATATAAAATTGCGGACTGAAAGGATCCGAGATTGAAGCTAAAATTGGGTAATGAAAAGATCTACAATTAAAGCTAAACTAGGAGAATGACAATATTTACGATTGAAAATAAAATTGGGGGAATGAAAAGATCCAAAACTGAAGCTAAAATTACGAAACGAAAACATCCATGATTGAAGCTTAAATTGGAAAATGAAAAGATCCAGGATTGAAGCTAAAATAGGAGAATTAAAATATCCAAGACTAGCTGACCCGGTGAAATAAATAGTACTATTAAGTCTACGTTTGTGAATTAATACTAATTCAGGATAACATGTCTCTAGTTTCATGTTTATTAATTCATTACAAAAAGTACCATTCGAATAAAGAAAAAGTACCAAAAAGTCACCCCGTAGAATTCTCACTCACTTAGGACCATATATGCTTAATTTCATGTTACTAAGTCCATTGTTATAGAAATTTCAAAAGGTACCATTCGAATAAGGAAAAAGTACCAAAAAGTCTCACCTTAGAATTCAAAGTCATTTAGGACCATATATGCTTAATTTCAAGTTTCTAGGTCCATTTTTATAAAACATTTGAAAAGTACCCTTAGAATAAAGAAAAAGTACCATATTGTCCCCACCTTCAATTCTCTCTCACTTATGACCATATATGCTTTATTTCGTGTTTCTACGTCCATTGTTATAGAAAATTCAAAAAGTACCATTAGGAGAATAAAAAAGTACCAAAAAGCAGCCACTTGTGGATTCCCACCGACTCGGGCCCATGTAAGCTTTTTTCATGTTTCTTGGTTCATTGGTGAAGAAATTAATAAAAGTACCATTAGAATAAAGAAAAAGTACCATGAAGTATCCGCTTGAATTTTCACTCACTTATATACGCTTAATTTCATATTTCTAGGCCCATTATTATAGAAACTTCAAAAAGTACCATTATAATATAGAAAAAGTACCAAAAAGCAGCCACTTGTGGATTCCCACCCACTCGGCCCATGTAAAAGCTTTATTTCATATTTCTAAGTTTATTGGTGAAGAAATTACAAAAAGTACCATTCGAATAAAGAAAAAGTACCAAAAAGTCTCCCCCTAGAGTTCCCACTCACTTAGTACCATATATGCTTAATTTCATGTTCCTAATTCCATTGTTATAGAAATTTCAAAAAGTACCATTCGAATAAAGAAAAAGTACCAAAAAGTCTCCCCCTAGAGTTCCCACTCACTTAGTACCATATATGCTTAATTTCATGTTCCTAATTCCATTGTTATAGAAATTTCAAAAAGTACCATTCCAATAAAGAAAAAGTACCAAAAAGTCTCCCCATAGAATTCTCACTCACTTAGGACCATATATGCTTAATTTCATGTTTCTAAGTCCATTGTTATAGAAAATTCAAAAAGTACCATTAGAACAATAAAAAAGTACCTATAATTCAGTTCTCACATTTTGGTACCTAAATATTATCCCATATTCCTAACACTAACTTCACTCAGATACATATCAGCTAACTTTAATGTGAAATAATGTAAAACATTGAAAAAGTACCATTAGGAGAAAAGTACCAATTACCCTTTTCCTCCTTGAACACCCCTCAAGTTTGAAATTTAAATATATTCCATTTTGCCAAAATTGTTTAAACTAAAGACATGTCTCAAACGATTAAAATCTGAAAAAATATGTTTTAATAAAAGTACCAAACTGTTTACCCGGTTTTGGCCCAATATAAACCTTGGTACTCGAGTTCCAAATAACAACCCGCTAGTTAATTTTTGTATCAATCCAATGTTAAATAAATTATCAAAATTGGCTTAATAATTTCAAATAAAATGTATTTTCCCGATTTTATCCCCTTTTTGGTACCTTTTTTATCCCCATTACGGTGGTAAAATTATATTCAACTAAAATTCTGTATCGTGGGAGCTCATAATAAAATGTTCGTATCTCTATGTCAAATTATAAAACAAACATATTTTATAAAAAAGTACCAAAAATTAACACAATTTTTATCCCTTAAGAGTTCGAATTTCCAAAAAGTACCAAACTTATGTTTTTTATTTTTTGATAAAAAAAGAATACCATTTAAAATTTGTTTCTATGTTTATTAGTTTAAGAGATACATATGGTGCCAAAAAAGTACCAAAATAGAGTTTTTATCCGTTTTCTCCCCTAAAATGTTCGAATTTCGAAAAAGTACGAAACACCTGTCAGCTTATTTTTTAAATGGAGTAACATGCAATTTTAA
The DNA here is from genome assembly GCA_942486065.2 of Calliphora vomitoria. Lineage (NCBI taxonomy): Eukaryota > Metazoa > Arthropoda > Insecta > Diptera > Calliphoridae > Calliphora > Calliphora vomitoria. The sequence goes on along the minus strand of OW818031.2, from coordinate 16,765,283 downwards.
GTTTTTTTGTATCTAGTTTTGAAGATATAAGGTTAACGAGTTTACTCGTTTTTACCCTCTAAACGTTCGAATTTTGAAAAAGTACCAGATACCTGTCAGCTTATTTTTTAAATGGAGTAACATGATATTGTAAGTTTTTTTGTATCTTTATTAGTTTTGAAGATATAAGGTTACCGAATTTACCCTTTTTTACCCCCTAAACGTTCGAATTTCCAAAAATCCCTTCTTATCGGATAGTTTTGGGGAGAGAGGAACCCACAGTTAAAATTTCATGATTCTAGCTTCAGACGTTTGGGCTGTGCGATGATGAATCAGTCAGTCAGTCAGTCAGTCAGTCAGTAACGTTACTCTTTTATATATTAAAGCTAAAATTAGTGAATGAAAACATAAGGGATTTCAGCTAAATTTGGATAAAGAAAAGATCCATGATAGACTCTAAAATTGGAGAATGAAACTATCCAAGATTGAAGCCAAAATTGGAGATTGAAAAGATCCACTATTTAACTAAAATTGGAGAATGGAAATATTCACGATTGAAGCTAAAATTGGAGTAGAAAAAGATTCATAAATAAATAAAAAATTGGAGAATGAAAAGCTCTACGACAGAAGCTAATAATTGAAGAATTAAAAGATCTACGATTAAAGCAAAAATTGGAGCAGGGAAATGGCACGATTAAAGCTGAAATTGGAGAATGAAAATATACACGATTGAAACTAAAATTGAGGAATAAAAAGATCAACCATGAAAGCTAAAATTGGAGAATGAAAAATAATCCGCGATTGAAGCGGATATAAAGTAAATTTTTGAGAATTAAAATATCCATGATTGAAGCTAAAATTGGAGTATATATTGGATACACGATTGAAACAGCCTACTCAAAAAATGTCGCCAACCTTCTTGTCTTAAGAGCGAGCTATATGCAAGGTTAAAAATGACGGGCAATCTTATTTATTTAAATGCTATTTTCTTTAACACCAATATTGAAGCAATATTGAATATTTTGTAGTATTTTATTAGACAGCAGCAACTTAGTTTTTAAATAACAATCTGTATTTATGTTTATAAAAGTAATTCAACGTCATCATCATTATCACCATCGTCGTCTTGGTTGCCGCCGTTGCCGTCATCGCCAACGTCTCCGTTTTAGCTGTTATTGGAATATTGTTTAAACACTGCAATGTCATCTCTAACCCCTCCTGTTCCCCACCAATCATCCTTTATGGATTTGTTACTTTATCATGACTGCTTCGCTTAACTCTTCTTGTTTTTTTTTTTTTTTAATGCGAATAAAAAGATCTTTGCCACCACAACAGTGCAACACAGGCGAAAAAACGCAGCACATGATAACAGCAGCAGCAGCAGCATTAACAACAAAAACAAGGCAAAAAATCAATTGAGCGATCAAGTGTCTTGAGGCGAAACAGAAGGTGGAATAAATAAAACAATAATGATGATAATGAAGTTAAAGTGAATTTTTGATGAACGTTCGTTATTTTTATTCAAAGTTTTTATACCTACCCTTCACCATGAGTAGCAGGGGTATATATAGGTTTTTCATACCGTTTGTTATTTGTACATTTTTCATTTGTGACCCCATAAAATATATATGTATGTAATGTCCCGGTTCAGTTGCTATTTAAAATCGAGAAAATCGGCCGAGATATATGCAAGAAAAACCACGACTACCTAGATTTTTAACTTATTTTTTTATCAATATCTAAGTCATTAATATAGACAATATAGATATCTAATGATAGCTATTTCAAGGACCTTTCCAACGACTATCCATAGTAATTCGGAGCTACGATGAAAATATATATTTTCTCAGCCAAAAAATTTTTAGAAAAAAAAAATATTTTCATTCTTTATCTTAAAGTATACTTTAATGAATGGTATATAAGATTCGGCACAGCCGAATACAGCTCTCTTGTTTTTTTTTTTTGCCCCAACTTTTTTTTTTTTTTGCTTTGATTTCAGTTTTGGTGTGTCTTCTTCCTCATATTGTTGTCAATGGGGGGATCATTTTTTGCTTAATTTTTTTTTTTTTTTTAACAGTCTGGAGTGTGCAGCTGTAGTTTTGTTGCTGCTGCTGTTGTCGTCGTTCTTTGTTGCTGTTATTAATTTTTTTATTCTGTATTTTTGCTCAATAAAGAGTTTCGCAAGAGGAATGCTTACAAAGAATGTGGCGGACATTTTAAAATGCTTGTTTAAATGTATTCAAAAAGATTTGTTTACTTTTTCATCTGCCTAATAAGCACTGACATGTCATTAATGTTATTAATAGTTATTTGTTAAACAAATTTGTTATGATTTGCAGCGACATGACAGGACGTGATTTTTGTAGATTGTTTTTTTTTTCTTTCTAAATTTAACTTCTTTAAATGATCAGTGACTTGTATTTAAGGGAGGTATATATGTACATATGTATGTAAATATCTAAGTGCATATGTTATATATTTAATATAAACGAATAGGTATATAATTAACTGAAGTTGGAAAAAATGTTCACATCACTAAATAATTATACATTAACTAGTATGTAAATAGTTACGTCAATTAATATAATTAATTATAATAACAACCACTACACGTTTCTATATAATTAAAAACTAATCCAGTTTCCTAAAATTACTTAAATAATATAAAATACCCTACAACAGGAATGTAGAGAATAACGTTTTTTCAGTTCACGTTTAGTTTTGATTTAAATAAATCTGTTCTATTTCAGTTCTAGTTCAGTTCTAGTTCAGTTCTAGTTCAGTTCTAGTTCAGTTCTAGTTCAGTTCTAGTTCTAGTTCAGTTCTAGTTCAGTTATAGTTCAGATCTAGTTCAGATCTAGTTCAGTTCTAGTTCAGTTCTAGTTCAGTTCTACATTAGTTCTATTTCAGTTCTAGTTCAGTTCTAGTTCAGTTCTAATTCAGTTCGAATTCAGTTCTAATTCAGTTCTAGTTCAGTTCTAGTTCAGTTCTAGTGCAGTTCTAGTTCAGTTCTAGTTCAGTTCTAGTTCAGTTCTAGTTCAGTTCTAGTGCAGTTCTAGTTCAGTTCTAGTTCAGTTCTAGTTTTGTTCTAGTTCTGTTCTAGTTCTGTTCTAGTTCTGTTCTAGTTCTGTTCTAGTTCTGTTCTAGTTCTGTTCTAGTTCTGTTCTAGTTCTGTTCTAGTTCTGTTCTAGTTCTGTTCTAGTTCTGTTCTAGTTCTGTTCTAGTTCTGTTCTAGTTCTGTTCTAGTTCTGTTCTAGTTCTGTTCTAGTTCTGTTCTGTTCTAGTTCTGTTCTAGTTCTGTTCTAGTTCTGTTCTAGTTCTGTTCTAGTTCTGTTCTAGTTCTGTTCTAGTTCTGTTCTAGTTCTGTTCTAGTTCAGTTCTAGTTCAGTTCTAGTTCAGTTCTAGTTCAGTTCTAGTTCAGTTCTAGTTCAGTTCTAGTTCAGTTCTAGTTCAGTTCTAGTTCAGTTCTAGTTCAGTTCTAGTTCAGTTCTAGTTCAGTTCTAGTTCAGTTCTAGTTCAGTTCTAGTTCAGTTCTAGTTCAGTTCTAGTTCAGTTCTAGTTCAGTTCTAGTTCAGTTCTAGTTCAGTTCTAGTTCAGTTCTAGTTCAGTTCTAGTTCAGTTCTAGTTCAGTTCTAGTTCAGTTCTAGTTCAGTTCTAGTTCAGTTCTAGTTCAGTTCTAGTTCAGTTCTAGTTCAGTTCTAGTTCAGTTCTAGTTCAGTTCTAGTTCAGTTCTAGTTCAGTTCTAGTTCAGTTCTAGTTCAGTTCTAGTTCAGTTCTAGTTCAGTTCTAGTTCAGTTCTAGTTCAGTTCTAGTTCAGTTCTAGTTCAGTTCTAGTTCAGTTCTAGTTCAGTTCTAGTTCAGTTCTAGTTCAGTTCTAGTTCAGTTCTAGTTCAGTTCTAGTTCAGTTCTAGTTCAGTTCTAGTTCAGTTCTAGTTCAGTTCTAGTTCAGTTCTAGTTCAGTTCTAGTTCAGTTCTAGTTCAGTTCTAGTTCAGTTCTAGTTCAGTTCTAGTTCAGTTCTAGTTCAGTTCTAGTTCAGTTCTAGTTCAGTTCTAGTTCAGTTCTAGTTCAGTTCTAGTTCAGTTCTAGTTCAGTTCTAGTTCAGTTCTAGTTCAGTTCTAGTTCAGTTCTAGCTCAGTTTGTTGTCAAGGCAAAGTTGACTGAACAAAAACACTAACAATTTAGTCATAACGAGGCAATAATACTAATAAATGGAGACTAATAATTTATGATCTTGACAACCATTTTGACGTTTATCATGAAAAAAAAAAAAATGTATCAGGTATAGACATTGATTAATATTTAACACTATCCAGAATATCAAAACATAAAATATACCAGACATGCAAAATATCTGTAACAAGATTTAATCATTAGTATAAAACAGTAAAAACATAACAATGTTCGTTATTCATATTACAATTTCACAATCGATAGGAAGCATTTCATGCTACCAAATGTTCAATATATTACAAACGTTTGCATTTTTAACCTGTGTGGTAGGTAGATAGCAGAATTTACATTAATTAGAACAATATTTTACATAATATTTCATATATTCCTACATTCAAGAGTGCCATCACCTTTGCCTACAAATATGAACTACAGTTCAACGATGAGGATATATTATTACCATGTCCGGAATATCCGAATAACTTTGTAGATAACATAATAAAAATGCCTGAAAATATAACATTTCTGACAGATATGTCTACTTACATTGGTGGTGACTTTACGATTATTTTCGATTTTGACCCATTACAAAAATATAAGGTAAAAATAAAAATAAAAATTTTCTTAATTTAATTTTTACTTAGTGCTCTTTATATTTTACAGGGAAGCGTTGAATTTTACAAGCGTAACCGTGGTAATTGGCAAAAAACGATTTACACCATACAGCGTGAAGATTTTTGTAAAAGTTTCTTTAATCCCTCCGAAATGTGGGCCTCTTTTATTAAGGATGTGCCTGGACAACTGCGTAAATGTCCTTTTAAGAAGGGGGTATGTACTGTGAGATTTTTATTTACCTCAAGCAATAAGTGTTTGTATTGTGGCCGAGAAATACTTATCGCATTATATTATTTTATTTGTTTCTTTTTCAGCAAGTATATCCTGTTAACTTAACAATGGACCAATCATTTGAAATGCCTTCTGGGTCTTTGGAAGGTGAATATTGGGCCCATTTTGAGGGAGGCGATAGTTCAAATTTGAATGAATTTTGCTGTGCAAATGCTTACTTTAATATATACCGAGTTTAGCTATGCTTTATAAAAAGAATTAGATAAATATTTTGTAAAAAAAATTTTACCATCGACTGTTGCACAGTGGTTTAAAAACGTTTTTTTTTATTTTTTGGAAATAATTCGGTATGTCGGGAACTATTAGAGATATTACTACAAAATCTGACATAGCTGGAGCTGTGGTGTTTTTGAGTTCATTTATGTTTGTTCTGCTACCTAGCGCCAATCGGGTCTCAAATTTTTAAAAAATCTCCAAAAATACATTTACGACCCGAGTGAGCTGACATGTGTAGGTTATCTCTATTAATTGAAGAGATATTCAGGTTTATTGATTTACTTTTTTTAAATTTTGCTCGACCTTTTTATGGTTTTGTAGATTTGGAGGGCTTATTGAGGGTGGAAATTTATCTTTAAAATGTATTGTATATCTTCTCAAGGACTATTTATATTCAAAATTTCAGCTCATTCGGATAGTGAACGTATTTTTGGCGATATTTTTTTAAATTTTAGACCAGATGTGACCAAATTTGAGTGGCTATGAACTGGCCCCCATTGGCGATAGGAAGCTGAGCAAAGGTAAACCAACTCGAAAACAGCTCCAACCATGTGATAACGAATTATTTCCACAAAAAACGTTTCTAAACCACTGTGTGTTTTCCAATTACATAGCGAATTAATTTCTGCATTAAAATTTTATCAATCCCTTTTATACCAAATGGTATTTTTGATATTATCAACATCTACTACACATATATTTCGTACCAAATTCAAGGAATTTTAAAGGCTTTTATCCATTAGTAATAAATATATTTCTAAACAAGTCAATATATTTGATGACAATTAAATTTTTTAAGTGTCTTTCATTCTACTATGAATTTATTATAATAAATCTTGAAAACTGAACTAGAATTAGAACTAGACTTAGAACTGAACTAGAACAGAACTAGAACAGAACTAGAACAGAACTAGAACAGAACTAGAACAGAACTAGAACAGAACTAGAACAGAACTAGAACAGAACTAGAACAGAACTAGAACAGAACTAGAACAGAACTAGAACAGAACTAGAACAGAACTAGAACAGAACTAGAACAGAACTAGAACAGAACTAGAACAGAACTAGAACAGAACAGAACTAGAACAGAACTAGAACAGAACTAGAACAGAACTAGAACAGAACTAGAACAGAACTAGAACAGAACTAGAACAGAACTAGAACAGAACTAGAACAGAACTAGAACAGAACTAGAACAGAACTAGAACAGAACTAGAACAGAACTAGAACAGAACTAGAACAGAACTAGAACAGAACTAGAACAGAACTAGAACAGAACTAGAACAGAACTAGAACAGAACTAGAACAGAACTAGAACAGAACTAGAACAGAACTAGAACAGAACTAGAACAGAACTAGAACAGAACTAGAACAGAACTAGAACAGAACTAGAACAGAACTAGAACAGAACTAGAACAGAACTAGAACAGAACTAGAACAGAACTAGAACAGAACTAGAACAGAACTAGAACAGAACTAGAACAGAACTAGAACAGAACTAGAACAGAACTAGAACAGAACTAGAACAGAACTAGAACAGAACTAGAACAGAACTAGAACAGAACTAGAACAGAACTAGAACAGAACTAGAACAGAACTAGAACAGAACTAGAACAGAACTAGAACAGAACTAGAACAGAACTAGAACAGAACTAGAACAGAACTAGAACAGAACTAGAACAGAACTAGAACAGAACTAGAACAGAACTAGAACAGAACTAGAACAGAACTAGAACAGAACTAGAACAGAACTAGAACAGAACTAGAACAGAACTAGAACAGAACTAGAACAGAACTAGAACAGAACTAGAACAGAACTAGAACAGAACTAGAACAGAACTAGAACAGAACTAGAACAGAACTAGAACAGAACTAGAACAGAACTAGAACAGAACTAGAACAGAACTAGAACAGAACTAGAACAGAACTAGAACAGAACTAGAACAGAACTAGAACAGAACTAGAACAGAACTAGAACAGAACTAGAACAGAACTAGAACAGAACTAGAACAGAACTAGAACAGAACTAGAACAGAACTAGAACAGAACTAGAACAGAACTAGAACAGAACTAGAACAGAACTAGAACAGAACTAGAACTAAAACTGAACTTGAACTCAACCATTACAACACATCAAAACCAATACCAAAGCTTTACTTTGACGCTGTGCAATTGTTTTTGTCTGACCGACAAATTGCAGCATTACGAATTTCGTAATGGTTTTTGAAAATAATTACCTGGGATTATAATAATCCCGTTTAAGATTTCAATAAAGTTACATTAACATTTTGATCGTAGCAAAAAGCTGTATAATAGTATTCATTGCATTTTTGTCTGCACCAGGTATCTGTGCAGGTATTAACACAGTTTGTACTTCAGGAGTAGTTTACCTTCATCACGGTCATTTTTTCTTTATATAATTTTTTATTTTCGTTTGTTCTTCCAGTTGTGTCTAAAACAAGATCTAGTAAAAGTGAGTTTATTGCTGGTTTGTATGAACAAGATCCAACATATAGTTGAATGAAATGAAAACATACCAAAATAATAAGTAAGATTTAGGAAACTTAATTCAAAAACTTACAAATGGTGGTAGTAATTTGGCATTTTTATTTATTTTAATAGGTTTATTTAAAGAAAATGTCTTGCCCTTTTCTATTTCATCTGGCGCTCTCAAAAGTTACAAGCACCAAAACTATTGCTTTCTGCACTGGTCGTATAATCTCTAGTCTGTTTATTCCAATAAACTACTGCCATGACAGTGACCAGTATACAACCACACGACTACTGCTGCCTTGCGAGTACTATGACAATCACAATTATTTACGTAAATTAACGCGGGCGTTAAAATTTCAATTTTTCACTCAATAATTTAAGACTAAAAACGAAAAAATAAATAAAATGCTAAATATAAAACAAATAAACAAAACAAGTAAACAAAAAAGATCCACTGCAAATATACGTATTTAGTGACAAAAAATAAAATAATATCATTTTGTATTTAGTCAGATTGTGTGTTTGGCAAATCCTATAAAAGGTTTAAGCTCACTGCGACCAACAGACAGACACCTAAACGTCAAGTATACGAGTTTGAGAATTAAAAAGTTCTAGCACGTACTATGGTTTATTCATTTCTTCATTAATAATTTTTTTTTTTTTTTATAAATTCATTATTTTTAGGTTTTTGTATCTTTCAAAACTGCAGCAAAAAGTATAAATAAAAATGCTGACATAAATCCACCGGCAGGTAAGTAATAGATGAAATCATTGATGCATGAGAACACAATATACTCTTAAAAATCCGGCATTTACAATAGATGGCAAATCTTTTGAATAAATTAGGTGGTTCTCTTCTAGTTCTAGTTCTGTTCTAGTTCTGTTCTAGTTCTGTTCTAGTTCTGTTCTAGTTCTGTTCTAGTTCTGTTCTAGTTCTGTTCTAGTTCTGTTCTAGTTCTGTTCTAGTTCTGTTCTAGTTCTGTTCTAGTTCTGTTCTAGTTCTGTTCTAGTTCTGTTCTAGTTCTGTTCTAGTTCTGTTCTAGTTCTGTTCTAGTTCTGTTCTAGTTCTGTTCTAGTTCTGTTCTAGTTCTGTTCTAGTTCTGTTCTAGTTCTGTTCTAGTTCTGTTCTAGTTCTGTTCTAGTTCTGTTCTAGTTCTGTTCTAGTTCTGTTCTAGTTCTGTTCTAGTTCTAGTTCTGTTCTAGTTCTGTTCTAGTTCTGTTCTAGTTCTGTTCTAGTTCTAGTTCTGTTCTGTTCTGTTCTAGTTCTGTTCTAGTTCTGTTCTAGTTCTGTTCTAGTTCTGTTCTAGTTCTGTTCTAGTTCTGTTCTAGTTCTGTTCTAGTTCTGTTCTAGTTCTGTTCTAGTTCTGTTCTATTTCTGTTCTAGTTCTGTTCTAGTTCTGTTCTAGTTCTGTTCTAGTTCTGTTCTAGTTCTGTTCTAGTTCTGTTCTAGTTCCGTTCTAGTTCTGTTCTAGTTCTGTTCTAGTTCTGTTCTAGTTCTGTTCTAGTTCTGTTCTAGTTCTGTTCTAGTTCTGTTCTAGTTCTGTTCTAGTTCTGTTCTAGTTCTGTTCTAGTTCTGTTCTAGTTCTGTTCTAGTTCTGTTCTAGTTCTGTTCTAGTTCTGTTCTAGTTCTGTTCTAGTTCTGTTCTAGTTCTGTTCTAGTTCTGTTCTAGTTCTGTTCTAGTTCTGTTCTAGTTCTGTTCTAGTTCTGTTCTAGTTCTGTTCTAGTTCTGTTCTAGTTCTGTTCTAGTTCTGTTCTAGTTCAGTTCTAGTTCAGTTCTAGTTCTGTTCTAGTTCTGTTCTAGTTCAGTTCTAGTTCTGTTCTAGTTCTGTTCTAGTTCTGTTCTAGTTCTGTTCTAGTTCTGTTCTAGTTCTGTTCTAGTTCTGTTCTAGTTCTGTTCTAGTTCTGTTCTAGTTCTGTTCTAGTTCTGTTCTAGTTCTAGTTCTAGTTCTGTTCTAGTTCTGTTCTAGTTCTAGTTCTAGTTCTAGTTCTAGTTCTGTTCTAGTTCTGTTCTAGTTCTGTTCTAGTTCTGTTCTAGTTCTGTTCTAGTTCTGTTCTAGTTCTGTTCTAGTTCTTTTCTAGTTCTGTTCTAGTTCTGTTCTAGTTCTGTTCTAGTTCTGTTCTAGTTCTGTTCTAGTTCTGTTCTAGTTCTGTTCTAGTTCTGTTCTAGTTCTGTTCTAGTTCTGTTTTAGTTCTGTTCTAGTTCTGTTCTAGTTCTGTTCTAGTTCTGTTCTAGTTCTGTTCTAGTTCTGTTCTAGTTCTGTTCTAGTTCTGTTCTAGTTCTGTTCTAGTTCTGTTCTAGTTCTGTTCTAGTTCTGTTCTAGTTCTGTTCTAGTTCTGTTCTAGTTCTGTTCTAGTTCTGTTCTAGTTCTGTTCTAGTTCTGTTCTAGTTCTGTTCTAGTTCTGTTCTAGTTCTGTTCTAGTTCTGTTCTAGTTCTGTTCTAGTTCTGTTCTAGTTCTGTTCTAGTTCTGTTCTAGTTCTGTTCTAGTTCTGTTCTAGTTCTGTTCTAGTTCTGTTCTAGTTCTGTTCTAGTTCTGTTCTAGTTCTGTTCTAGTTCTGTTCTAGTTCTGTTCTAGTTCTGTTTTAGTTCTGTTCTAGTTCTGTTCTAGTTCTGTTCTAGTTCTGTTCTAGTTCTAGTTCTAGTTCTGTTCTAGTTCTGTTCTAGTTCTAGTTCTAGTTCTAGTTCTAGTTCTGTTCTAGTTCTGTTCTAGTTCTGTTCTAGTTCTGTTCTAGTTCTGTTCTAGTTCTGTTCTAGTTCTGTTCTAGTTCTTTTCTAGTTCTGTTCTAGTTCTGTTCTAGTTCTGTTCTAGTTCTGTTCTAGTTCTGTTCTAGTTCTGTTCTAGTTCTGTTCTAGTTCTGTTCTAGTTCTGTTCTAGTTCTGTTTTAGTTCTGTTCTAGTTCTGTTCTAGTTCTGTTCTAGTTCTGTTCTAGTTCTGTTCTAGTTCTGTTCTAGTTCTGTTCTAGTTCTGTTCTAGTTCTGTTCTAGTTCTGTTCTAGTTCTGTTCTAGTTCTGTTCTAGTTCTGTTCTAGTTCTGTTCTAGTTCTGTTCTAGTTCTGTTCTAGTTCTGTTCTAGTTCTGTTCTAGTTCTGTTCTAGTTCTGTTCTAGTTCTGTTCTAGTTCTGTTCTAGTTCTGTTCTAGTTCTGTTCTAGTTCTGTTCTAGTTCTGTTCTAGTTCTGTTCTAGTTCTGTTCTAGTTCTGTTCTAGTTCTGTTCTAGTTCTGTTTTAGTTCTGTTCTAGTTCTGTTCTAGTTCTGTTCTAGTTCTGTTCTAGTTCTGTTCTAGTTCTGTTCTAGTTCTGTTCTAGTTCTGTTCTAGTTCTGTTCTAGTTCTGTTCTAGTTCTGTTCTAGTTCTGTTCTAGTTCTGTTCTAGTTCTGTTCTAGTTCTGTTCTAGTTCTGTTCTAGTTCTGTTCTAGTTCTGTTCTAGTTCTGTTCTAGTTCTGTTCTAGTTCTGTTCTAGTTCTGTTCTAGTTCTGTTCTAGTTCTGTTCTAGTTCTGTTCTAGTTCTGTTCTAGTTCTGTTCTAGTTCTGTTCTAGTTCTGTTCTAGTTCTGTTCTAGTTCTGTTCTAGTTCTGTTCTAGTTCTGTTCTAGTTCTGTTCTAGTTCTGTTCTAGTTCTCTTCTAGTTCTGTTCTAGTTCTGTTCTAGTTCTGTTCTAGTTCTGTTCTAGTTCTGTTCTAGTTCTGTTCTAGTTCTGTTCTAGTTCTATTCTAGTTCTGTTCTAGTTCTGTTCTAGTTCTATTCTAGTTCTGTTCTAGTTCTGTTCTAGTTCTGTTCTAGTTCTGTTCTAGTTCTGTTCTAGTTCTGTTTTAGTTCTGTTCTAGTTCTAGTTCTGTGATTTCATTCTTTATCATCCATATTGAAGAATACACACTTTTAAGTCTCTTCCATTTAGTCAAAAGTATGTACAGAGATAAATCGTTCAGTACAGCAAACAGTACGTTTGCGACGACGCACAGCGGCAATGACAGTAAGAATATGTTGGCTTTAAAAGTGTCCTTGAAATAATTGTAAATTATGCATCATTGAATGGAATTTGTTTTTATCGTTAATGTTGCTGGATCTGGTTGTTGTTGTGGATGTTTGTTGTCGTTGATGTTGTACTTTTTGGATTCATATCCACTGGTTATGAATGTACGAGTAGTTAAGACGTGTGTGTTGGAATTGTCACCGATTTTTGTATTTTTCCTTCATTTTGCTAATCATTGTATTTATGTCGTAATGAGTGGGTGTTTGACAACAAATTTATAAATTAAATATTAAGAAAATAAATATAAAAAAAAAAAATTAAATAAATGAGGACAACAATTTAAGACCTTGGGAGGATTGAAAATCGCAAAAGTGGAAAATTAGAGCGACCCTAATGTACATATATCACTTACCGATCAGAAAGTAACGATAAAGCCAGGGCATTATATAGTAAGTTTATTTTGAATATATAATAAATTAGCTTGGAACTTTACAGAAGAATTTTTTAATTTTACAGACCATTTCCACTTGAATATTATTAAAATTTCTTTAAAAATAGTGGAAAATTATAGAGCATCCCAAAAAATTCTTTATGCTATTTTAACAATTAAGGTTAAATAAAACGATTAAAAATATATTTTTCATGCATTTCCTAAACTATTATGTACGAGTATATACCTCTTAATCAAATAAAATAATTTTGCCAAAAACAAAAAGACGCACATAATTTAATTCTCTAGAAAAGAAAAAAAAAAATTAAATAAAATTTAAAAATTAAATAAATTTTTATTTACTAACTGAGAATATGTCAGTATGTACGGTGAGAGTGTGTAGAAAATTGTTCGACTATTTAGGTCTTTATTAAAAATAATGTTGCAAATAATAGAAACATTTTGCTGATGTTGCTTCCACACAAAAGACGAACAAAAAAAAAGAAAAAAAAGCAAAACAATTTAAAAATGAAAACCTCCTCGAAAATAAATTTATTATTATTTAAGATGCCAAAACAATTTTATTGCGCTGTGTGCATTTTTATTTATTTTCCTACAAAGATTTATACACCCCAAATCAAATCAAAATAGCAGCTCATTTGGTGGTCCGTCGAGAAGGCATTTACATACTTATTTAGATGTTGAATTAAAATTATAGCATTTTGTTGTCTATTCATAATTCAAAATAAAGTAGAATTTGGTTTAATACGATGCCACTGCCACTACTACTGCTGCTGCAACGATCACACTGCTACTATCTGCCTCGTATACTACCTCTACTTAGTCTGGCATATTTCGATTGTACGGTTACATTATTTCTTGTGATCACAATGTTGATGATCATCAAGAAAATTTCAAAAATGAAAATGCGTCAATTTTTCAAATGCAAAATTACTCGCTAAATAATTTGCTTAAATTTAGATTTAGATACATTTATCTAACAAACAGACCCACATACATAGAAACACCAAATACAAACACATGTTACATACGTTGATTGTTTAAATTGAAAATATGTACCTTCATTTAGACGGAAAATATTTTTATAAAGTTTTTCTTGTTATAGTTTAGATGGAATTTGCAGCAATGAGAAATGAAATCAAGCAGACAAATTTTGAACACTTGAGATTTTAATAAGGTGTTCGTTTGCGCTAAAACGAAATGCCGAAAGTACCCTATGATGGAAAAATGACAATAAATTTCAGTTCTTGTTCAGTTCTATGGAATCGGCATTAAGTTCTCTGAGTGAATGGAGTATATCGAGTGGACTTAGTGTGAACCTCTAAAAAACGGAATTGGTTCTCTTCACTACGAGGTATGAGATCGATGACTTCAGACCACCTAGACTGAATGGAATCAGTCTTGAGATCAGGGATAATGCAAAGTATTTTGGCATCATTCTAGATTAGAGATTGTCCTGGAATACGAATATTCAGAACAGGGTAAATAAGGCCTTTGTGGCCATCTACTCCTGCAAAAAAGCAATTGGTAATAACTGGGGTATTATGCCGAAAGGTATCAATTGGATCTTCAAAGCAGTCGTTAACTTCTTCTATGGAGTATTGGTGTGGTGACAGACCTTGGATAATGCTACTCACCGGAAGGACGTTGAACGAGTTCTAAGGACTATCGCGATACTGATTACATGCGCTATAAGGTCTACTTCCTTTAAGGCACTTTTTACTATTCTAAACTGATTACCAGTGGATGGTGATACAAATGGCTCTCAACTCTGCTGTGAGACTAAATGCTGGCTGTTCGTGGTCTGGTAAGGACCTTGGACACTCTAGGATACTGAATTACTATGGGCACATACACGGTAATATCGATTACTGCATCGCAAAACCTTTTTTCGATAGGCATTTCCATATTATGATCCCGAATAGGGATTTATGGCAACGCGGACTCTTCCCCCCTGCTGATGGCATACGGATATATACTGATGGCTCTAACAGGGGTAATAGGGTCGGAGGAGGTTTCTATATTGAAAACTTTGGAATAAAATCCTACTTCAGGCTACCTAACTTTTGTACTGTTCTTCAGGCGGAAATTACTGCCATTAAATGAGCATCCAACTGGCTGAGGTATTATCGAATATCTGGTGATATATGTATATTTACTGACAGTAAGGCTGCCGTTATCGGAATAGTGGGTGTCTTCACGACATTTAGGTTAACCGAGGAATACCGGGTATCCCTAAATGCGATAGCGAGACATTCTAGGATAACGCTTATATGGGTCCCTGGACACGATGGAAATCAGGGTAATTGTATAACAGATGATCTGGTCAAAAGGGGTACGATGATGAGTGAGGAGGCGATCGACCCCTTTTCTGGTATTTCCCTTGTTAAATGAAAGATGGCTGTTCAGCAGAAACTATGTGAGAATACACAAAACAGGTCGACTAATGAAACTTCCCGTGCTACAGCGAGGTCGACTTGGCCCGTATATGATGCCAGCAGGACGAATCTAATTATAGAGTACCGTCGTAAGCAAATAAGGCTAATTGTCACCTTTATTACAGTACACAGTTTAATCTGGACACATGCTAGAAGAATGGGCATACGGTGCAATTATTACTGTAGAAGCTGCCAATATCCGGCTCTGACAAACCTGAGGGTTTGCCATCTGTCATGAATCTGAGACGAATCTATTCCTTCATCCGGGAATCTGTTTGATTTAATTTGGACTCAACGGAAGTACTGTAAATACGCTGATGTCTACCCCTTGGGTATCACAATGGGATCAGATCTGAATGGACCCAAGTGAGCTGCTTGAGGAGCGGCTGCCCATGGAACCTAACCTAACCTTGATGGCGTCTCTATGAACTTCGTTCAATTTAGTTCTGTCCTAGTTCAGTTCCAGTTCAGTTCTAGTTCAGTTCTAGTTCAGTTCTAGTTCAGTTCTAGTTCAGTTCTAGTTCAGTTCTAGTTCAGTTCTAGTTCAGTTCTAGTTCAGTTCTAGTTCAGTTCTAGTTCAGTTCTAGTTCAGTTCTAGTTCAGTTCTAGTTCAGTTCTAGTTCAGTTCTAGTTCAGTTCTAGTTCAGTTCTAGTTCAGTTCTAGTTCAGTTCTAGTTCAGTTCTAGTTCAGTTCTAGTTCAGTTCTAGTTCAGTTCTAGTTCAGTTCTAGTTCAGTTCTAGTTCAGTTCTAGTTCAGTTCTAGTTCAGTTCTAGTTCAGTTCTAGTTCAGTTCTAGTTCAGTTCTAGTTCAGTTCTAGTTCAGTTCTAGTTCAGTTCTAGTTCAATTCTAGTTCAGTTCTAGTTCAGTTCTAGTTCAGTTCTAGTTCAGTTCTAGTTCAGTTCTAGTTCAGTTCTAGTTCAGTTCTAGTTCAGTTCTAGTTCAGTTCTAGTTCAGTTCTAGTTCAGTTCTAGTTCAGTTCTAGTTCAGTTCTAGTTCAGTTCTAGTTCAGTTCTAGTTCAGTTCTAGTTCAGTTCTAGTTCAGTTCTAGTTCAGTTCTAGTTCAGTTCTAGTTCAGTTCTAGTTCAGTTCTAGTTCAGTTCTAGTTCAGTTCTAGTTCAGTTCTAGTTCAGTTCTAGTTCAGTTCTAGTTCAGTTCTAGTTCAGTTCTAGTTCAGTTCTAGTTCAGTTCTAGTTCAGTTCTAGTTCAGTTCTAGTTCAGTTCTAGTTCAGTTCTAGTTCAGTTCTAGTTCAGTTCTAGTTCAGTTCTAGTTCAGTTCTAGTTCAGTTCTAGTTCAGTTCTAGTTCAGTTCTAGTTCAGTTCTAGTTCAGTTCTAGTTCAGTTCTAGTTCAGTTCTAGTTCAGTTCTAGTTCAATTCTAGTTCAGTTCTAGTTCAGTTCTAGTTCAGTTCTAGTTCAGTTCTAGTTCAGTTCTAGTTCAGTTCTAGTTCAGTTCTAGTTCAGTTCTAGTTCAGTTCTAGTTCAGTTCTAGTTCAGTTCTAGTTCAGTTCTAGTTCAGTTCTAGTTCAGTTCTAGTTCAGTTCTAGTTCAGTTCTAGTTCAGTTCTAGTTCAGTTCTAGTTCAGTTCTAGTTCAGTTCTAGTTCAGTTCTAGTTCAGTTCTAGTTCAGTTCTAGTTCAGTTCTAGTTCAGTTCTAGTTCAGTTCTAGTTCAGTTCTAGTTCAGTTCTAGTTCAGTTCTAGTTCAGTTCTAGTTCAGTTCTAGTTCAGTTCTAGTTCAGTTCTAGTTCAGTTCTAGTTCAGTTCTAGTTCAGTTCTAGTTCAGTTCTAGTTCAGTTCTAGTTCAGTTCTAGTTCAGTTCTAGTTCAGTTCTAGTTCAGTTCTAGTTCAGTTCTAGTTCAGTTCTAGTTCAGTTCTAGTTCAGTTCTAGTTCAGTTCTAGTTCAGTTCTAGTTCAGTTCTAGTTCAGTTCTAGTTCAGTTCTAGTTCAGTTCTAGTTCAGTTCTAGTTCAGTTCTAGTTCAGTTCTAGTTCAGTTCTAGTTCAGTTCTAGTTCAGTTCTAGTTCAATTCTAGTTCAGTTCTAGTTCAGTTCTAGTTCAGTTCTAGTTCAGTTCTAGTTCAGTTCTAGTTCAGTTCTAGTTCAGTTCTAGTTCAGTTCTAGTTCAGTTCTAGTTCAGTTCTAGTTCAGTTCTAGTTCAGTTCTAGTTCAGTTCTAGTTCAGTTCTAGTTCAGTTCTAGTTCAGTTCTAGTTCAGTTCTAGTTCAGTTCTAGTTCAGTTCTAGTTCAGTTCTAGTTCAGTTCTAGTTCAGTTCTAGTTCAGTTCTAGTTCAGTTCTAGTTCAGTTCTAGTTCAGTTCTAGTTCAGTTCTAGTTCAGTTCTAGTTCAGTTCTAGTTCAGTTCTAGTTCAGTTCTAGTTCAGTTCTAGTTCAGTTCTAGTTCAGTTCTAGTTCAGTTCTAGTTCAGTTCTAGTTCAGTTCTAGTTCAGTTCTAGTTCAGTTCTAGTTCAGTTCTAGTTCAGTTCTAGTTCAGTGCTAGTTCAGAGCTAGTTCAGAGCTAGTTCAGTTCTAGTTCAGTTCTAGTTCAGTTCTAGTTCTAGTTCTAGTTCAGTTCTAGTTCAGTTCTAGTTCAGTTCTAGTTCAGTTCTAGTTCAGTTCTAGTTCAGTTCTAGTTCAGTTCTAGTTCAGTTCTAGTTCAGTTCTAGTTCAGTTCTAGTTCAGTTCTAGTTCAGTTCTAGTTCAGTTCTAGTTCAGTTCTAGTTCAGTTCTAGTTCAGTTCTAGTTCAGTTCTAGTTCAGTTCTAGTTCAGTTCTAGTTCAGTTCTAGTTCAGTTCTAGTTCAGTTCTAGTTCAGTTCTAGTTCAGTTCTAGTTCAGTTCTAGTTCAGTTCTAGTTCAGTTCTAGTTCAGTTCTAGTTCAGTTCTAGTTCAGTTCTAGTTCAGTTCTAGTTCAGTTCTAGTTCAGTTCTAGTTCAGTTCTAGTTCAGTTCTAGTTCAGTTCTAGTTCAGTTCTAGTTCAGTTCTAGTTCAGTTCTAGTTCAGTTCTAGTTCAGTTCTAGTTCAGTTCTAGTTCAGTTCTAGTTCAGTTCTAGTTCAGTTCTAGTTCAGTTCTAGTTCAGTTCTAGTTCAGTTCTAGTTCAGTTCTAGTTCAGTTCTAGTTCAGTTCTAGTTCAGTTCTAGTTCAGTTCTAGTTCAGTTCTAGTTCAGTTCTAGTTCAGTTCTAGTTCAGTTCTAGTTCAGTTCTAGTTCAGTTCTAGTTCAGTTCTAGTTCAGCTCTAGTTCAGTTTTCAAGTAGTTCTGAATTAAAAAATACTCGATTTGTGAGTGAACATCATTTTGATTGGTTTTTAATTTAGTGTACTCTTACAATCTACTTTGCCTATTAGACATTCCTCTTTTAAAA
Organism: Calliphora vomitoria; assembly: GCA_942486065.2. Classification (NCBI taxonomy): domain Eukaryota; kingdom Metazoa; phylum Arthropoda; class Insecta; order Diptera; family Calliphoridae; genus Calliphora; species Calliphora vomitoria. The sequence continues at coordinate 16,747,310 of OW818031.2, read as the reverse complement.
TAAAATAAACTACAAAGAAAATAAGTATGAACGAGGGAAAACATTGAGGTAATTTAGAGGAAAAATTATCTCAAATAAAGATCCAATATAAAATTGTAGCATTTACAAGCTAATCAAAATATTTTTCACTTATTTTTTGTTTTCCTCAAAAAATTTTGAATTGAATAAATTAAATGTGGATCCAAATAATGAACACGATGATCATTATTGAATAGAGAATTTTGTTGATCATGTGAAATTGGGTGCCTAATGGGTGCTGGTAACGATGAGGATTGTTGTTGGTGGTTGGTTGTAGTTGTGGTGGCGGCGGCGGAGCAGGTGGTAATGGTCAACGTCTACGTTGTGTTGGAAATCACAAATTGTGGCTAAATACATGAAAACTAAATAAAAAAAACAAAATTATCGAAATAAGTTGAACATTAAACAGATATTTTGTTTTCGAAATACTCTATAGAATTGTGTGTATCGTATAAATAATGCGAGTATAACAAACAATATTGTAGTTATTTATAGCAACATTTACCTAAATATTCCAATTTTTGTTTGAGCAAAAAAAAAATACAAATAAATAAATAAAACAAATAAAAACGAATAATTTGATGCCAGAAATGTTTTTCTAACTATTTGAAGATGCTGATGATGATGAAGAAGAACGATCGGTAAAAGAAAAAAAAAACTAATTTTGGAATGCGGTAATAAATTAATGATTGACTACAAAATAAACTAAAAACCAACTCTTTGCAAATATTTGTTTAAATTAATTAAACATTTATTTTTAGATTTCTAGGTTTGTTTCTCTGTTGATTTTCGAATTAACTTAACAACAAATTGATAATTTCATAATTATGAACGTGTTAACTGACTTATTTGTCATTTAATGAGCGTTTTAATGGTGGTTTCGTCTCAATCGCTTTTTAATAGTTGTTTAGATTTGTTTGGACACGAGATAATAAAACAACAAAAACGCAAACGCAACAGCACACCAACAAAACATGGCTTACAAATGTCAACCAACTACTTATTTAAGTGTTAAAATAAACACGACACGCACTGGGCAAGCGTACAGTGGGAGACAAAAGAAAACGTGGATAATAGAAGATTTACTTAGTTGTATGGTAAATTATAAATGGGCTTGTAGGCTCAATTATAAGAATATATGAAATAAATAAGTCCCTTTTACTAAGTCAAATATAAGTAAAGCAGACTTTAAGATTTTGAACATTACCGGGTAATGTTAAAAGTAATCAGCAATAGTCAGCAATTTTACAATATAACAGCAAAGTTCTACCTTACAAAAATATTCATATTGAAACTTTATTTTGCACTTCATTGTGACTCTGTATGGTTTATTTTTATTGATTTTAAAATGATGTTTTTATGATCACCAGCACCACCATGGTGGCATTTCTGTTTTAAGCTTATTTTTATGATTGTTTTAAAAAATTATGTCTGGTATTAGTTGTTTATGTATTTATTGTACTCCATGTCGACATAAATATGTTTTGTTTGAGATTAAGTTTTTTTTCCCCCAATATTTATTATTAGCAAATTAAAAAACATTTTTTTTTTATTACGCCTTTTTTATGTTAAAATAATGCAAAGCCAATATCATCAATAAGATTGTCATAAACTATGAGATGAAATATAAATTATAGATTTATGCCATCGTACAAGTTATAAAACAAACTAGTTGATGTGTTTATAACTGAAGTTAGTAGTTATTGGCTGAGCTAAATCGCATCGCATGGTCTCACCTTTGAAATATTATTTATGATGGAAATATAACAACAACTTTTGCCATGAATATGGATGAAATTGAGGTCTTGGGAGTGCAAAAATAAAACAAATTGTTTATGAAAATCAATTTTAATGTTGTCTAAGACTTTATTTAAAGTGATTGTTATGCGAAAATAAGAAGTTGTTAACGAAAACTTGTTAATGGAATTTTATTACTCATGAACATACTTTTTAATGACTAGTTTACACCGTTTGCATTACTAAGGGGTAGTTTAGTAATGTCTAACATAAAATCTGTTGTATAAGTAATTGCTTATTGGATATCTGTAACCAAAACCAAGTAAGAGTGCTATCCCTTAACCTTTGTTGTGAATGCATTAATTGCAAGAAAACTTTTAAAAATTGTACATTTAATTGCTGACGAACATATTATATTGTAGAAGTTACAAACGAAATGACACTCTTATATATACCCTTCTCACGAAGTTGAAGGGTATAAAAACAACAACCCCAAACGAAACGAAACACCAAAAAACAAAACCAAAATACGCAAAGCAATGAAACCAACACACATCCAAACATACGTTTTGTTGCTTTTTTGTCAAAGCATGCAATAAATAGTAATTTTTTGATGAAATTTTCAGAGGTTGTCTCGGATTTTTGCTCATATCTCCGTTATTTACTGATTTTAAATAGGAAACTTCTCGAAAGGATGTTTGACAGAATTATTGAAGATTTGGATCCCGAAGATATCTGGGGTCTTCAGAAAATTGATTTCAACAGACAGACAGACATACATACGGACATGGCTCAATCAACTCCGCTATCTATAAGGATCCAGAATATATATGCCTTATAGAGTCGGAAAATTATATTGTGGAAATTACAATCTGAATGACAAACTTATGAATACGAATTCATTGCTTTAAATCAGTCCACTGTAGCACAAAAAATGTATATGCCAGACTCTTTTTAATAAAAAAAACAGTTTTCTGAATTCCGTTTGCTGCCGAATAAATTTTAGAAAAGTTATACAAAATCGGTGACTTGTCACAGCTGTATAGGAGATGCCGTTCCCATATTTCTGTTGCTGTTGTAGCAGCTAAAAATATCTAATTTTCTTATTTGGAGGGTCTGCATTGAGGTCAAGACCAAAGAGTTGTGCTACTTCTACCACGTTGGTCCATTAATTCATTTGACGAAGATAAGAAGGGTTTTCCAGGCATTTAATTATAGGGCGTGCGTGACATGAGGACCCTGACCACAAGCTGGGCACCAAGCTTTTTGCTATTTCCCTACCTCAACTGTGCCTCGTGTCTGCTATAGGTGTGTAAGACATTGAAGCGGTATACCGAGGTTGCAGAATTGATGGCGCCATTATGAATGTCGTTAAAGGCTGTCGTATTCTTCAATATAATGGACCCTGCAAATGTTTCACTATATTCTGCCAAGATACGTGAAGGCCCTTCCAGACATGTCTTGGAGAAGACTCCAGACGTAAGATGTTGACGTCGGATGACTTTCCTGACAAACATGACCTTATCCTATGGATGCTGCAAATATCTCCGTATGGTCTACTCGAATACATGAAGGTCCTTCCAGAGCTGCCTTAGAATAGACGCCAACTGTATGATGTATAAAACAAGTATATTCGGTTGTGCCGAATCTTATATACCCTTCACTAAATTATACTTTAAAATTTTTAATATGTTTAGTTAAACAAAAAAAAATTTTTTTTCAAAATTTTTTTAAAAAAAATTTATTTTTCAATATTGTTTTTTTTAATTTTTTCCAAATTTTTTCTTTTAATTTTAAAAAATTTTTTTGATATAATAAATTTTGGGTAAAAAAATATTTTTCACGAAAAAATTGTTATTCAAAAAAAATTTTTTTTTTTTTAATTTTTTTTTTTAATTTTAAAAAAATTACATTTTAAAAAATTTGTTTGATATAATAGATTTCGTGTAAAAAATATTTTTCCCGATTTTGACCCATTGTAGGTCCAAATTACTACAGCCTTATATACATCGTTGTAATGGACTTTCAAATATCCATATTGTATTTATGACTTAGTAATCCATATATAGATCAAAAATAGGTCAAAAATCGAGGTTGTCCCGGTTTTTTCCCTATGTGGGCCGATTTTCTAGATTTTAAATAGCAACCGATATAGTGATGTATCAACTATGTTTGTAAGTTATTTGGGTGCTACGGAAAGTTGATTTCAACATACAGACGGACAGTCGGACATGGCTATTATCGACTTCGCTATCTATAACGATCCATGATTTGTAGGGTCGCAATTGAAAAATATAGAAATTACAAACGGATTGGAAAACGTATATATACCTTTGCCACTCATGGTGAAGGATATAACTAGACTGACACATCTGATGAAATTCCAGGAGGAACTGCTATGCTGCATGATATTATCATCCATGACTGGAAGATCCTTAGATGATGTACCGAGGTAGTTTGTATTCAACATTTGACAGTCCTTAAGACAGCTTCTTGGAAGCTACGAATATGTATCCACTGGATACCACTCAATGAAGCTGATCACACTGAAGCAGCATAATTGCCCACTGAGCGATCAATCGTCGATAGGTATCTTATAAATATTCTTAATTCATACTCCAAATTCTGACGTTTAGCATTTTGAAAATTTTATTTCTACTGCGCAATTTGTGAGTTATTGAGTATGTATCCACTGGATACCATTCAACGAATTTGATCACACTGAAGCAGCATAATTAACCACTGACCGATCAATCGTTGATAGGTATCTTACAAACATTCTTAATTCATACTCCAAGTGCTGACGGCCAGCATTTTGAAAACCTCATTTCTACTGCGCAATTTGATATTTTGATTGAAGTGACATGAGTTGAGGAGGTACAAAGGCTTTCAAAGGTGATCGCTAAAATTATCGCAATTTGGAACACATGAAAAAGTTAAGATTTACCTCTTTCGTCCAATTGGTGAAGAGTGTTGTGCCAATTGATGCCATCACTATGAATGTTGCTCAAAGCTGCCGAATACAATTTTAAATCCAATGCATCCTCCAAATATACATGAAAATACTTTCAGACATGGCTTGGGAAACACACCAACTTTATGATGTTAAAACTAAGATGACTCCTCTAATGACATTCTAGCATAAGCTGCTTTGTAAACTTGACCTTATTTTCCAAGACTGGGAGAAGCTTAATTTCTTCTTACAGATGATGTTCCGAGGAAATTTTTATGTTCTTAAGACAGGGTTATGGCAGCTTCGAATATTTCTCCACTAAATATCACTCAAAGAAGCTGACCACACTGGAGCAGCGTAATTGAACACTGACCGATCAATAGTCATTAGGAAGGGTTCTTACTCCATGCTCCAAGTAACTTGAGCTTGGAAGGTAAAGAACCTGTCAAAGGTGACCTCTAAAATTTTGGGAATTTGCAACCCACAAGAGACAGAAACCCTCCAAGTAGTGAAGAGTGTTGGCAAGATTCGCTGGTGAAAGTTGAAGGTTACAATTTCTTTCAACATACAACATTCGGATAAAACCTCACCCGAAAAGATTGCACCATAAGCAATGTATTCCTCATGGCTACATTTTGGACTCTTTCTCTCTATCTTGACATTGCTGCTAGTGCCAAGAGTCTAACGTTCCAACATTAAGGTATTTTTGAAAGCTGAAACGCGATCTTCTCGCCTATGAGAAGGCTAGGAAGGTGCGTTGCTGTCGGAAGAAATTGACGAATCCACCTACTGCAACCAGAATGCCACAACATGGAACAGACATCGCAATAGCGAACAACTGCACAATCTGGCCAAAATGTTTCATCGTCTTTAAATAAATGAAATCATGGTCTGAGAGGTTTAAACATACAAAGGCTATTTTTGGAAGCTGAAACGCGATTCTCTAGTCTATGAGAAGACTGAAAGGTTCGTTGCTGTCGGAATAAATGGACGAATCCACCTACTGCAACCTGAATGCCACAACATGGAACAGACATCGCAATAGCGAACAACTGCACAATCTGGGCAAAATTCTTTCATCGTTTTTAAATAAAAGAAAGCATGGCCTCAGACGTTTAACCGTACAAAGTACTCGAAACAGAGGAAGTTCCGCGAAACTGTCTCCGCAGCAACCGTTTGCTTTATTCCTATTTGATTACTAATCCTAGTGCATCACAATGTCATCCGAAATACCAACCCTAATGACTTACAGAGAGCCCAGCGTTTTATTGGCTATTCATGGAGCACCATGGGAGAGATCTTGTGAAAAAAAGCAGTTCCAGTATGCTGATTGTCACACACAAACAATTGCCACTTCAGAGGGCTGTGATCTTGAGTGATCATTAATATCTTAACCTAAGATTTTTTAACTCTATCATTTAAGGTAGTATTACTAAGAAACGTTTGTCATAATTCAATATTTTAAACAATTTAAATACACAAACAATTTATTCACACCCAGACATGCGGCATAAAATAGAGTAGTTTTTAAATTATCAACAAACAATCAAAATTTAAAATTAATCATACGTCATGTGAAACCCATAATTTACAACACAACAAATGAAAATTTATAATAAATAAATAAAAAAACAAACTAAAACACTTACCATTAAAACCCCTTTTACACAGGCACTTACTCACAAAAAAAACTGAAATCACAAAACAACGAAATTAAGATCTTAATCTTAACAAAACTCATGAAATAAAAAACAAAACAGTATAAAAGTATATATCGACATTCATATACAGACATATACGACTAAGTATTTATAACTGAATACAAAAATTATTGTAATTATATAAAATTATTAACAATTTACCTCAAATCTACACTGCAATATATACACACTTATTTTATATTATAAAAGCATATAAATGCTTATAAAATATATATATATATATATATATATATAAGTATGTATAAATTTACACATAAACAAAGTGATCCATAAACAACAATGAAAATCAGAAAATTCAACCAGACAAACGATATTTTTAGTTGGTCAAAATAACAAATTGGCAACAATAAAACAACAGCAATAACAACAACAGCAACGACAACATCTACAACAGAAACGAACAGAAAAAACGATCATATGAATTAAATAAATAAATAATAATTTCAAGCAATAAAAGTGCAACAACGTGTGCAAAGTACACACACTGTAACCGACCACCACTAACCATACTAGGTGTATGAATTATTGGTATATTAAACAGTGCTACAGTTACTCACATAAGTGAACATACATATTTTCAATACAATTAGATATTAAAACATATATATACTATGAAACCATTTAGACATTATGAAAATGCAAAACATTGCACAAAGTAAATATTAAAGTTACTAAGCGTTCATATCTGAAACGGAATTTCATTCATGAGTTTTAATGTGATTTTGTAAGTAACGAGACGCTTCTTGAGGGTTTTCATGAATGCTTAGAATAGCAGTATCATTAGCAAATGTCGATGTATGAGTGCGATTGTTAGTTGGCATATCAGATGAATATATCAAATATAAAAAGAGTCCCAGGATACTGCCTTGGGGAACTGCAGCTTTAATGGGTTGGAGACTACTCCAACTCCTTCTTTAACCTTAAATGTTCAACCAGTTAAATAGCTTCCCAATAGCCTATGTGTGTTTGCGGATAAATTTTGACTCAGTTTGTATATTAAACCATGATGACATACTTTATCAAACGCTTGAGAAATGTCGATAAAGAGAGCGGAACAATATTTATTTTCCTCAAGTCTATGGGTTAGTTCGATAGTACTTTGTTTGCTATTAAATCCAAATTAATGATTCGGAATACAATTGTTTTCAATTAACATCGGGTACAACTTGTTCATATCAAATAGCTTTGATATATTAGACAATAGGCTGATTGGTCTGTATGATTCTATTTTTGTCTGATCTTTTCCGGCTTAGGTATCATGGTAACCAATGAAACCTTTCATTCTGGAGGATAATATTCAAGGCGTAATGTAGCATTAAAAATAAAAAGAATTATTTTTATTGCTATCCGGGGTAGCTTCATAAGCATCGTGTTACTGATTTTGTCAATACCAGGTGCTTTCTTGGAGTTTAAATCATCAATAGCCTCTTCGATCCCTCGAATCTCAAAACGTAGAAGTACGGCTGCTCTAAAATGGGGTACAACAGATAGCAACTCCTCCCCACAGATTCCCTTTTTCAGTATCATTTCTTGCCCAATCGCCACTTGAATTTCGCAAGGGGGGCTTACATACGACAGGTCTTTTAAGGCTTTTTGTGGCTAGCCATAATGAGTAATCCGATTGCAGGGTTGCGTCCAGGCTTTCTAGATATTTATTCAATGATTCCATTTTTTGAAATTCCAAGAGCTTTCTAAGTCTTTTTATACAAACTTTAAGCTTCGATTTGAGTTGGGGGGATCTGTGCAATTGCCACTCTCTTCGAACTCTTCTTTTTTCATTCAAGAGCCGTTCGACATCTGCAGAATAAATTCTATTATATTTGGGTAGCATGTTGAGCAGCCAGTTTGAGATTTTAATCGAAATTGATAAGAGAGTGATCTATGTTTTCTGGTGTTGTTAGCGGTATGTTAGTTTCTAAAGTGGAGCAATATTATACGGGATTGTTGCTCCTCATTGCATGGTTGTGTGGCGGAATATTCCGAACCATGGTTCTGCCAATCTATTTAAGATTCAAGTCATGCTTGAGCAACAACACATACTTATGCAGCAGCAACAAAAACCATCAACACATAACTGAGATAATCCGATTCATATAGTAAAATAGAGTCGTGTTAACTGCAAAAACTAGCCAACAAGACCAGTTTAAACAATGTTCTCCTCATTCCATGATTTTGTGGCGGTATATTCCGAACCATGGTTCTGTGAAAAACCTTAATGTAAATCAATGTAAGATTCAAGTCATGCTTGAGCAACAACACATACTTATGCAGCAGCAACTACAGCCATCAACCCATAATTGAGATAATCCGATACATACAGCAAAATAGTAACGTGGTAGCTGCAAAAACTAGCCAATAACTCCCGTTTCAACAACGTTCACCGAAAATACCCCACCAGAGGCAACAAAGGAGGCACCGCATTCGTCATCCAAATACGGCACAGTATTGAACACTTTCTCTCGTTATTGACACTAGAGCCCGCCAAAGGTATGAGGTATTGGCTACATTCCGTTAACGAACAGCTCTCCAACAAGATAAATTCTAGACATAAGGAGTTTTTTATAGGAGGACATATGATATACTAGCCTGATTTTTATAATATCTACATTCCGCTCTAACAGTCTACAATTCCAACTAAGCACTTTTGTGGATGGTCACAAGCAATACTCTAGCCTGAATGAAGACCAGAGAGCAGCTTTGTTGACGGAATACATTGACGAATCCGCCTAACTGCGCTATCTTAACAAACATCGCAATAGCAAGATCCGGTTTGATCAACTGCAACCTGGCTAGCAGTTGTTTCTCTAGCTCTAATCGACCTAACGATTTCATCGTCTTTTAACTCCGTAATTACATTAACCGGCTTTAGAGTATTAACCGACCGCATCTTCAATGATCTTTCAATACCCTTCAATGTACGTGAAACAGAGAGGAAGTTTGCTGAAAGTGTTACCGCAGCAGCTGCTCTCTTTATTCCTACTTGTTGGCAATTCGTATTGGGTACTTCCCAGCAGATGTACTGGGTCTCGCAGACTACCGTGATGACAACCGAAGTACCAACCCTTACGTACCAAAACCACATAGCTTAATCGTTTTGGTCTCTTTCGAACCCAACAAAGAAGGAATAGAATCGAGATTAGGTTTATAGAAGTAGTGGGACTCACAGACTATCGTGATGAAAACCCAAGTACCAACACTGACGAATCAAAACCGCATAGCTTAATACATTTGGTCTCTTTCGAACCTAACAAAGAAGGAATAGAATAGAATTCAGGAGTATTTATTGAGCACTCTTCCAACCTTCTAATCGCATATATACTAGACCTTCACATACCAACTGAACTTACAAACCCAGCAAAATAGACTGCCACTACGGTGTATCGTTCTTTTAATATATTGATTAGCGGGGTGTTGACTAACTGGCAACGGTTTTTAAGCTTTCAATGAAGAGCCTGGTTATACGAAATGCTACAAATTGTCAAATTTATCCCTCTTGTCACATGTCTAGGCTCTCCTTTTCTCCTAGTTGACCCGTAACTTAACAGCAAGACCAATGGCATTCAAGTCTTACAGAGCTTGAACCATTAGAGGTTCTGTGAAGGGTCAGTCTTTATGCCGATAGATTTATTGAAAAACTTCATCTAATAGCAAATCGTAATCAACATGAATTCCTTAAACTGTATAATACAACATTAACCGCCATTTGCATTCAGATCTTTCGGAGCATGAACTATTAGATGACCTGTTAAAGGATGAACCTTGTGGCGCTAGATTTGTCGATAGACTTCACCTAACAGCAACTCGCCATCAGCATGGATTCTTTAAACTGTACCATACAACTTTATCCAACATCAGATCTTCCAGAGCATGAACCATCAGATGCACTGTTAAATAACGGTCCTTGTGGCATTAGATTAGTCGAAAGACTTTGACACTATTTGCCACTCACCAATTATACAGGATATCCTACATTTCACAAGCCTTAACAACGTAAAGAGATTGATAGTGAGTTAACAAAAAGACAGACAGTTGCTTGTAAAGCTAATATATGAAAGATCTCAACCCCCAGAGCTAGACAAGGAAATACTCAATCCTTTGAATCTACTACCTCTAAAATCTGCGTTCCTTCACAAGGAATGAAATTGATTTCATGTGCGGAGGACTGGACCTTAGCCAGCTTCTTTACCTCCACAGCTCATACCATTGGAGTCACAAAGAAATTTTGAAGTAGATACAAGGTATTTAAAGTCGTCCGAACTTTTGTCACGACTATCTATAACACGGCTAGAGGTCAATTATGTTGCTCCAGTATGGTCACCTTCACTAAGGGATTCCTATTATTTTAAGGGTCTGATTCAGAAATACGAAAGGAAAACAATTTTAAAATGTTTGTATGAAAAACACTCAAAAATTATTTAAAAACTGAGTGCTTTTCATACAAAAATTTTAAAATTGTTTCCCTTTCGTGTTTCTGTACTGCAGCAGCGTAATTGTTTCTGAATAAGGAATTAAGCCTGACGCAGTCTTAAACACTGCCTCAGGTTTCGAAATTGTTTCTGAATAAGGCATAAGTCTGACGCTATCTTAAAGACTGTCACAGGCTGCATGCAAATTACTTCAGAACACCATTTACATGAGGAAACTAAGGCCTGTTTTAGAACATAATATCATGATGACACATTAGTTTCTCCTGGCATTTCGTCGGAAGAGTGATCATAACTACAACATCATAAAATTGGAGTCGAGCATGTTAGAAAGGATCTCCGTAAGAACGATGAAAACTTACATAGGTATGTTCATGATAGATTGGGCGCAGAGAAGAGCCGAAGAAAACTAGTGTAGTTATGTCACAACTACGGTTAAGATGGAGCAGCAAGCTTAATGCCAGGTCTTCTTTAGACAGTGTCGATCCCAATTTAAGACCAGCTTGTGAGCATGGTCCTCATTTCACTCCCCCCATATACTTAACTGCTCATCTAACCCTACTTCATTTCATCCAATTGATTCATGGACTAAAGTCATTGTCTTTGACCGTCAAGCAGGACTCTTGGATTTAGCTGTGACAACAACAACAACAATGACCGTACGTTTACTTTTTTGTCCCACTGCACCCAAACGTATAAAGTACATGTGATTGTTTGCTACTGCCAAAGGCTGCTGCTGGTAAAATGTGTTAAATATTATTTTAAAATGGTTGATACTTTTTTCTTATTGCAATTTCAGATTTTATTTAATTTTTTTTTTTTTTTTGTTATTTAATTTGGTTTGGGGTAATACTGCTTGCTGTTGTTGTTGTTTTTGTTATTGTTATTATTGTAATATTATTATTATTATTTTGCTGTTGATGATGGTGGTTTTGTGTTTTTTTGAATAAAAATATTTTTGTTGTTGTATTTAGTGGCACAATTTGCCGCCTGCAATCCGCTGTACAGTTGTGTGCAGTAGTTGCCATTTAGCAGCAGCAGCGTCGTTGTCGTCATCATCATCGTCGTGGTGACGATGATGGCGATGGCGGTAACGGTGGCAAGTGCCAAAACAATTTGGCGCATTTTATAAAATAAAAATGAAATTTATCATTTTTAATCATGATTTCAATTAGATCTTTAAGGAATGCCACAAATACGTATATATGTATAACTGCAACATAAATGTGAGTGTGGCAGTTTAAATGTCTGTCTCAATCTGTCTGTTTCTGTGTCCGTCCCTGTGCTTATATACCTTTTGTACATAGGTTGCCTAAGTATACATATGTATATAAAACACAAAAATAAAATACTTTATAAACATTTCAGTTGGTTGCAACTGATTTAACCAGAGAGGTGGTATGATTTTAATGCTACTGCTTCATGCCACAATCAAAAGTATATACATATGTACATTAGGGTGGCCCCGTTTGTATGGAGAAAAAATAAGGTATCGATGTTTCCGCCTAAAATGAAAATTTGATTCATTCTAAGACTACCTTTTGAAATTTTTTCGTCCTTGAGTCAATATTTGGCGAGCTGGATCAAAGGATAAAAAGGTCCTTTTTTGAGGTTTTTTACATTTTCTCCATATTTCTTCCAAAGGAAGTATATGTAAGTTTGATATCATATAAAAGGTCTTTAAAAGACGCATTCAATAGGTTATTAGAATCTTAAAAAAAAAAAATTAAAATTCAAAAACTTTAAAAACTTTAAAAATTTTCGACAAAATTTTAGTTTTTTTTTAATTTTTTCATAGAATTTATTCAAATAAATATATGAAATTCTTGATCATAAACATAATGTAATTTCACCGAAATGGTGAAAGCTTATAAAATTTGAGTTATTTTGATGCCCATTACATATACTAAGAATTGAGTATACAGAGATTGTCAGATAGGGATGAAATTAGATTTAAACAAATTTGAATAAACATTGAACTGGACTGAATTTTAAAAAACGAGAAAAACCGTTTCGGTGAAATTACATTATGTTTATGATCAAGAAATTTCATCTATATATTTGAATAAATTCTATGAACAAATTAAAAAAAAACTAAAATTTTGTCGAAAATTTTTAAAATTTTTAAATAAAATTTTTTTTTTTTTAAATTTTTAATAACCAATTGAATGCGTCTCTCAAAGACCTTTCACATGATACCAAATTTACATATACTTCCTTTGGAAGAAATATGGAGAAAATGTAAAAAACCTCAAAAAAGGACCTTTTTATCCTTTGATCCAGCTCGCCAAATATTGATCTCAGGACGAAAAAATTTCAAAACGTAGTCTTAAAATGAATCAAATTTTAATTTTAGTCGGGAACATCCGCAACTTTAATTTTGGGGCCACCCTAATGTACATATGTTTCATATAAATAATTTTTTAATATAAAAATTTTGTCTATGTGGTAACTGCTGCCGTATGTTCCGTTTGATGATGTAATTTCATATAGATACTTATAAATTACATTGAATTGTATCTTTGTTTTTTTAGATTTTGTGTGTTTTTTTTCATATCACATTTGATCGATTGCTAATACATATGAAATTGTGCCATAGACAAAAAACAATGTTAAGTATTAAACTGCTGGATAAAATTCTTGCAAAATATGATTTAAAATTGGTTAACTGTTTTCAAAACAATGAATTGCAGTGGTTAATATTTTTAAGTATCTGCAAAATCATATATAAATTTCTTAGTTACAAAAAACAACGTTTCACTAAAGAACAATAAGTAGTAGTAACTACTGAACTAAGTGAAAAATGTCGTAAGGCCAAATTCGTAAATAATTTAGCGTATGAGTAATATTGATCAGTCATAATAAGTATACTCAACAAATAAAGATTTTTAATTTTTTAAAAGTATGAAAATGGTTAAATTTTGTAGGTATCATTAAAATCATGTATACAGGTCTTATTTATTTAAGTTTAAAACCAAAACAGCAACTTTTAAACTGTATGTAAAATTTCGTAAGATTACATTTATAAATAAACTAGATTGACCCGGTGCGCTTCGCTACCCCTGTCGATGTAAAAATCGGTTCAGCAGTTTAGTAATTATTGTTTAAAAACTAAAGGTACCAATTTTACCCGTTTTTCCCACTTTTTATCCCTTTCTGGTCCAAGTATTGAAAAAATTTATAGCCTATTGACGCTTCCAAGTAAGGATCTATCTACGTTCCAAATTTCAATAAAATCGGTTCAGCCGTTTAGGCGTGATGCTCAAACAAACAAACAAACAAACAAACAAACAAACTTACAAAGACATTTATATATTTATATAGATATAGATCAGCGTATGAGTAATATTGATCAAACATATCAGCTGTACTCGACAATAATAAGGGGGGTTCGATGTTGACAGACTTGCCATTTGCCCACTCGCTATATGGGAGGGAATGACTGTGAGATGGGTCGGACATCTGTTATCATATACATACATCTCAATGACAACAAATTCAACAATTATAAAAGTAGTAAGAAAGTATATTCGGTAAAGGGCGACTATACTTATAAACAGTTTCCTTTTACAATTTATATGGGAGCTATGCGCCAAATTTTGTCGAACTATTTTTGAAATTGCGGCGCGTATTTTGATTACAAAGTTTCATGGACTGACGGACGGAATAAACATCGCATATGGATGGTACCCATAAAAGCCGTAGTTTTAAAATATAATATTTTCTTATTGATGAGTTATTATAAGCACATAAAAACACGGCATTTTAGAAAAAAACGTTAAAAGTGGGAAAAAATACCTTTGTTCACAATTTATGCTGTAACTTTAGAATGGAAAGCGATAAATTATTGAATAAAATTGGAAATTAAAGGATACTTAATGTGTTATTAAAAAATTCAAATTATAAATTGATTGTATGTATTTATATTAGTATAAATTTAATTTAAAATCCAAAATTTGTTTTTCACAAATTTTGATAAAGGTAAAATTTTATTTAAAAAAGTCACAAAAGGGAATATTATAAAGTTTTTAGTAATGAATAATCATAAATAAAAAGCTTTTTTAAAAAAAAAAAAAATTGAAAAAACATGATCCACAATTTTCGCCGTAACTTTGAAATCAAAATCCATTTAAAGAATAAGTTAATAATATGCATTCCTATTAGTATACATAAATTTGTATCCAGTTTTAGCTTTCACTAATTTCAGTAAAAAATTAATCTGAAAAAAAATTAAAACTTTTTAATAAAAAATATATTAAAATATTTGTATTATGCTGCATTTTAAATTCATCACAAAAATTTCCCAATTATCATCATTATCTTCATCATCATTATTATAATCTTCTTCATCATTATCATCATCACTATCTTCATCATTGTTATTATCAGCAGCTTTATCACCATCTTCATTCCCATCATCTTTATCATAATTTTCATTAGAAATATCTGGCAAAATTAACATTAATTCCGAAGCTGATAAATTAAATTCTATTCTGCTCATGCTAGATATAAATGGGTCAGAACTTAGCAAAAACCTATTGAAAATTTCTTCATTGGAGAAAGTGACTGAATCACTCACGCACTTATCCCTAAAAAAACCAAATGCATCAACAAAAACAATAAAATACCAAAAATAAGAAAGAGTGCTATATTCGGCTATGCCGAATATAGCATTAATTGTCCACTTTCAGCGTATAGCATCCTAAATATATCAAGAAAACGTTTAAAAATTTTACATTTAATTGCTGACCAACAGATTATATTGTAGAAGTTACAAACGAATTGACAATCTTATATATACCGTTCTCACGAAGGTGAAGGTTATAAAAACAACAACACCAAACGAAACGAAACACCAAAAAAAAAAATAAGCAAAGCAATGAAACCAGCACACATCCAAACATACGTTTTGTTGCTTTTTTGTAAAAGCATGCAATAAATTGTCTTTTTTTATTAAATTTTCAGAGGTTGTCTCCGATTTTTGCTCATATCTCCGTTATTTATCGAAGGATTTTGCTGATTTTAAATAGGAAACTCCTCGAAAGCATGTCTGACCGAATTATTGAAGATTTGGATCCCGAAGATATCTGGGGTCTTCAGAAAATTGATTTCAACAGACAGACAGACGGACGGACATGGCTAAATCGACTCCGCTATCTATCAGAATATATATACTTCATAGGGTCGGAAAATTATATTGTGGAAATTACAAACGGAATGACAAACTTATATATACCCTTCTTACGAAGGTGAGGGGTATAATAAAGAGAATGACAATATTAAAACACAAAAACTCATCTACTGGTCTTGTTAAATAAATGACAACCAGAGTCTTTACACAAAAATTAAAATAAAAAAGGGCCGGGCATTGTCTGGACTTTTTTCGTAAATATAAACTGATATGCTATACTATTCTAAAATCCATAAAACTTATTCCAACTTTTACTAACTTAATACTTGTGGCCCATTAAATGCGGAAATTATCCCAAAAATATATACACATAATTTTTATAAAAAAAACATTTTACTATATACTTTATTACCTGATGTTGAAGGTTCCATTATAAAAGATTTAATACTAACAATAATCGCTCGAATTGTAAAAATTTCAAATTTTTTCACTTTTTTTTAAAAACAGCAATAATTTGCTAACTCTGACCGCTCACTGAAAAGAAAGTAAATAACTTAGTTGATTTTTACAGCTAGTGATGTATTATAAAAACCTTATTTCTAAATTTAAATTAATCGCCACTTTTATACCATTTGAAGCCAACGTGCATCGCTCAATCGATTCAGAAAGTGATCCTATGCAGATTGGTATACTTGAATAAGGGTGTTAAGACAATATGTTTTGCAAGTTACAAACTTCATCAATAACCCAATATAGTGAGTTAGTGCTGATGTCAACATTGTTTATAAGTAGAAGTTTCTACTGATGTTACAAACATCAGCACTAACTCGCTATGGTGGGGAGGGTATATTGGGTTATTGATGATATTTGTAACTTGCAAAAAATATTGTTTTAACACCCTTATTCAAGTATACGAATCTGCACAGGATCACTACTTATAAACAATGTTGACATTGTTTATAAGTGTGACAATATTAACCGTGAAGCAGCTTTAAAAGCTTTAGGTGATCACTGTGCAGCATCCTAGATTTTTCGTTAGATAATTCTTGAAACTGCTAGAAGATGGCACTGTGTATATAAATAGTAACAACCAGTTGTAAGCACTATTTAAGTTGACATCAACCGTATTACCAATGTGTTTTTAACGTGTGTAATATAAGTGTGTGTAATAAAAAACTGTTCAAACTGATGTTGTGTAGATTTTAGTAAATAAAGAGTTGCTATAATTTTAAAAATACTTGGCCCTTTTAATTGCTATTTAAAAGAAGCCGTAAGAGTGTTACGAGGCTGGGTTAAAAAGTCAGTGCCTTTTTGAATATAACACAGGTTATAGGATACAAAATCAATTTATTTTTCAACATAGTCTCCTTTGAGTTTAATGCTCTTTCTCTAACGTTTCTCCAATTTGTTTATCCCTTAAAGTAAGTATTATTTATGAGATGATTTCATCGTTGGAGTCAAATCTCTTTCCGCCTAGATATTTCTTTTGGTTTGGAAAATCCAGAAATTAGGGCGGAAAAGGGAGAATTTCGTAGCATAATTCATTGATTTTTGCCATGGAAACTGCATATGTGGGGTACACCTAATTGTGAGCAAACCATCTTGCGGAAAGCCACTTGAAACCGCTGAGCCATGTGAGATGCCTAGCTTCCACAATCTCTCGCAATTTCAATATCCGATCGGCCTACACCATATCGTGATTTTTTTCAATAGTTTCGAGGGTAGATACCACAATTGGGCATCCAGAACGTTTGGCGTCTTCCGTGCTTGTACGGCCACAAAGAAATTCAGTAAACCACTGTTTACCATTGAAATTGAAGGTACAGAGTTCCCATAGGTTCCATGGGCAGCCGCTCCTCCATCAGCTCACCCATTGTGATACCCAAGGGGTAGTCATCAGGGTATTTATAGTACTTCCGTTGACTCCAAATTAAACCAACCAGATTCCCGGATGAAGGAATAGATTCGTCTCAGATTCATCATTGATAGCTCGTTCAAACATGATAGGAATAGAAATCCGAGGATGCGTTCCCTCAGGTTTTTCAGAGCCGGACATTGGAAAAGGTGATTCACAGTCTCTTCCTCGTCTTCATTATGGCAGCTTCTACAGTAATCTATGTACCGTAGGCCCATTCTTCTAGCATATGTCCTGTAGTAAAGAGGACAATTAGCCTTATTTGCTCACGACGATATTCTATAAGTAGATTTGTCCTGCTGGCATCATATACGGGCCAAATCGACCTCGCTGTAGCACGGGAAAGTTCATTAGTCCACCTGTTTTGTGCATTCTCATATAAGTAGTTTCTGCTGAACAGCCATCTTGCATTATACAAGGGAAATACCAGAAAAGGGGTCGATCGCCTCCTCACTCATCATTGCACCCCTTTTGGCCAGATCATCTGCTATACAATTACCCTGATTTCCATTGTGTCCAGGCAACCATATAAGCGTTATCCTAGAATGTTTCGCTATCTCATTTAGGGATATCCGGCATTCCTCGGTTAACCTAGATGTCGTGAAGACACCCGCTATTCCGATAATGGCAGCCTTGCTGTCAGTAAATATACATATATCACCAGATGTTCGATAATACCTCAGCTAGTTGCATGCAAGTTTAATGGCAGTAATTTCCGCCTGAAGAACAGTACAGAAGTCAGGTAGCCTAAAGTAGGATTTTATCCCAAAGTTTTCAATATAGAAACCTCCACCGACCCTATTACTCCTATTAGAGCCATCAGTGTATATCCATATGACATCAGCAGGGGGGAATAGTCCGTGTTGCCATGAATCCCTATTCGGGATCATAATATGGAAATGCCTATCGAAAAAAGGTTTTGCGAAGCAGTAATCGACATTATCATGTATGTGTTCATAGTAATTCAGTATTCTAGAGTTTCCAAAGTCCTTACCAGACCACGAACAACCAACATTTAGTCCCACAGCAAAGTTGAGAGCCATTTGTATCACCATCAAATCCAGTGGTAACCAGTTTAGAATAGTAAAAAGTGACTTAGAGGAAGTAGACCTTGTAGCGCCTGTAATCAGTATCGCGATAGTCCTTAGAACTCGTTCAACGGCCTTCCGGTGAGTAGCATTATTCAAGGCCTGGCACCACAACAATACTCCATAGAACAAGATGGGTTTAACGACTGCTTTGAAGATCCAATTGATACCTTCCCATAGTATTTATCACTCAGCTTTGAGTGATCGATTTTTTCCAATTTCTCCATAAGTCTCGAGGTAGTCTGCTATCAATGCCAGTCAAATACAAACTAAATGACTCAGCTTGTTCAAATTTTTACAGGCGTCAACTGACAGATAAATAAGCATTTTACCGAATTAGTGATCTTTAACTGTGATCACTCATTATTTTAAACACAAAGTCGATCATTACTTAAGAAATCTTAATATCGTTAATAACTTTGTAAATTTAGTGCCAAGAACGAACGCCCCACAATATTTCACTTCAAATAGTAGACCAGAAAATAATTTAATTAAATTCACATTTCAGACTATGTATGTATTTAAAAATAAATATTTCATCAAATGTTTTGCTGAACGTCTATAGTAATTTATAGAAGAAACGTAGCTATAATTCATTAGTTGTAATTAAAAACAAAAAATGCACAGAAAAAAATTATTTGCTAAAAATAAATAATTTCATTTAAATGACAACAACAACAACAACAAATTGCCTAGCACTATCAACACAATAATAAAAAAATACCACACCCTCAGTTTAATAATGACACAAAAGTAAAATAGAGGAAAAACAAATAGCAACTGGGTATTAAAAAATATATATATGTAAGTAAAGAGATGATTATTAAAGTCATAGGCGAATTGAAAAAGACGCTTCTTTAACATTTTGAACAAAATCTATGCAATTGTCCAGTACTTTATGTTAACAGTGTTATTCTAGGACAACAGCCACGCCCTTCTCAAAAGTAGGCTGGATAATATAATAACCCCAGTTGTTAATATGAATTCTATGTGAATTTGAAAAAGATTTCCGAAAAATTTAGCCTTAAATGGACGAAGGACCATTCAACATTCTTTAGGTTACATATTTCTTATTAAACCTTCAGTGCCTGCAATTTAAGCCTACTGACAGCCATCTAAATAAAGCTGCCAGTAATACTGAAATTCATACATAGCGCTAAATATTTATATAAAGAGGATCTACATTTAACTACACATACATATTTACTTAGTATAAGAAAAATCTGTATTATGTATTTAAATACATGTTGGCAAAATCTTGTCATACATCATGCAACGCCTGAACGAATGTGTGCGTACCCAGTTCATTATGGGCTCACGGATAATTTTGCATTTAGTAAGCTGAACAAAAATGCATAAACAAAAACTTATTGTACTTAAAATTTTGAACGTACATACGTACGTACGTCTGTCTACCAGTCGATTTTAAATGAGAAATACCTTTGGCAGGCTGTTAAAAGAATCACATGTTTAAACAGAAGTTTTTATGAAATAAAATATAACCTTCGCGAGTAGGGTATATATAAGTTCGACATTCCGTTTGTAATTTCCACAATATAATTTTCCGACCCTATAAAGTATATATATTCAGGATCCATATAGATAGCGGAGTCGATTTAGCCATGTCCGTCTGTCTGTCTGTTGAAATCAATTTTCTGAAGACGCCAGATATCTTCGGGATCCAAATCTTCAATAATTCTGTCAGATATTTTTTCGTGAAGTTTCCTATTTAAAATCACCAAAATCCGTCCATAAATAACGGAGATATGAGCAAAAATCCGAGACATCCTCTATTTTTGGCCTATTTTCGATCTATATTTCTATTAAGTCATAAATATAGACAATATGGATATCTAATGATAGATATTTCAAAGTCCATTGCAACGATGTATATAAGGCTATAGTAAGTTGGACATACAATGGGTCAAAATCGGGAAAAATATTTTTTAATCCGAATTTTTTTTTTCACAAAAAACATTTTTTTGTTATAAATTTTTTTCACTAATAAATTAAAAAAAAAATAAATAAATATTTAAAAAAAATATATATTTTTTTTTAAAAATTGGAATTTTTAAACAGAATTTTTTTTCACAAAAAACATTTTTTTGTTATAAATTTTTTTCATTAATAAATTAAAAAAAATAAATATTTTAAAAAAAATATTTTTTTTTTTTTTGAAATTGGAAAAAAAATTTAAAATTATAATTTTGAAAAAAAAAAAAATTTAAATATAAAAAAACAATTTTTTTTTAAAGTATAATTTGGTAAATTGTATATAAGATTTGGCACTGCCGAATATAGCTCTCTTACTTGTTATTTTGAAACATTTGTACAATATTGTTACGACTGCCTGCAACATTCATCATGTTTATGAACACGTCCATCAGTAGAAGCTTCTACTTATCAACAATGTTGATAGCATGCGGTTATTAGCATTGCTTATAAGTATGGCAACACTAAATGTTTAAGTTGCTAACATTGACATCGAAAGCTATAGAGCATTGTAGAAGATTCACGTTAGATGGCGCGTGTATAAATAATGGCAGAGGTTGCAGAAGTGAGTTGAGTTTATCATAGGCGCTGTTAGAATTGACATCAACTGTCTTGTACATTTAAGTTTGTACATTATAAAGTGTGAGTGCATTTCTGCGAATTGATAAACGTGTATAAAGACACTGAGTGACTATTTAAACTGTTGTTGTTGTAGATTTTAAATAAATAAAGAGTTGTTACAATTTTAAACTACTAAACCTTTTATTTGCAATCAAAAGTATCCGGTTTATTTAAAGGAAATAAACCAATGTTTTAAAAAGGTTAAAACGTAACAATATAAATCTATTCAAAGTATTGGTCATAATTAGCTATGATCTTTTCCCTTCTTTCCGGCAACATATGGATTTCGAGCCAAAAGAATTGCTTATCTGTTGAGGACGAGAACGAATCAAGCTAATATTGGACACTCTGTTCCAAAGTGAAGCGTATTCGACAGAGAGCGTTCTGCAAAGATCGAAGCAAATAGTAGCGGATGAGGCAGAAATTCTCAACCACTTCATTATAAATAGTTTTTAACAGGTATTGCAGCATGTGACCGAACGTTGTCATGTTGAAATATTACGGATCCATGTCTGGCGTTTTTCGGCCAATGCTCGCTTCAAACGAATCAGTTGAGGTTTCCTTGTTGGTCTGGCCAGATTTCAGCTGCTCATAATAGATAGTACCCTTTTTCTCCCACCAAATACAGAGAATTACCTTAACGCCATGGATATATAGCTATTAAGATTTGGCATCTAAACTTAAATGCATCGAAACAGAGGACATAAAAGATGGTATGAAAATAAACGTAAACACGAGCAAAGTAATGCGCTGCAATACACTACACCAACAAGTTTCATATAGGCAACATTGAACTAGAAGAAGTCTTGTCATTTCGCTACCTTGGCAGCATCTTAACAAACACAGCTGGTTCCAGCCAAGATGTAGCATGCCGAATCTCAAAGGCCAACCAAGCATTCGATACCCTTCGGTCAGTGTGGTAATCTTGTGCCATATCCCAGAACACCAAGTTTGGTATCTTTAACTCTTGTGTCAAAGCTGTGCTCCTCTATGCATGAGGGACGTGGAATACGACAGTACACGATGTAAACTCCCTACAAGTGTTTGTTAATCGATGTCTCCGAAGAATATTAAAAATTCTCTGGCCTATTATCATATGTAATACGGAACTCTGGAGACATACAAATCTGCGGTCAGTCCATATTGATTAGTTGCACAGCAAATGGCGCTGGATTGGTCACACGCAGCGCAGGCCTTCAGATGACACAGCTAAAATTGTCATTGACTGGAACCCACAGGATAGGACACGAAGAGTTGGCAGACCGTTACACACATGGCGTCACCAACTCAATATCAGCCGTAGTGATCGAAGCTGGAGAGAAGTTAAACAACTATCCTCAAACCGAATCAAATGGAATAGATTCGTTGTGACCCTTTGTTCCTAATAGTAACCACAGGACATAATATATGAATACTTGGTTTTGGTATCGATTCGGCTGGTTAGCGGGGCTTTACATAAGATCTCTTACGCTTCGGATATTGTAATGGATACATTTTTCCATTATCGTCTTTCAAAGTCTCTCGGCTTCAATTCGTATGGTACCCAATTTCCCTGCATTTGGATTAATCCTGCTGCTCGAAACGTTTCGAAATTGCTGTGTGAATAGCTCCCAATGATATTGCAGGCTTATTTTGAGTTTGACAACTATTTTCATGGAGTAATGCCTACAATTCTTGGTCTTCAAACTTTTTTTGGCTGGCCTGGGCGATCTTTGTATTCCGTTTCCAAATCACCACTTCTGAACCGCACAAACTATCTCTCGCACATTGAATCCGATGGAACACATTCACCATAAGCTTTACAGAGCAATCGGTGTGCTTCAGCGGCACATTTTTCAAATTAATTTAATAATTCGACATTTTCCAAGCAAAAAAAAACCTTGTTGTTTACATTACAATGTTCAATAACTAAGTGAGAATAAATGACAGATAAGTACCTCTCAAAAAAGTAAATACTTTCTTTTAAAACTCTGCTAATTTCAATCAACTTTAAAAAGAAAGAAACACACATTTATAGACAGTAGATGTATGGCAAATGAAAATAGAGTTTTTCTTTCGTATTTATCTATTCAAACTAAACCAAACCATACCATACATTAATTCATATGGCCGTCCGTCCCTCAGTCTGTCTGTCTGCCTGTCATCTATCTGTGTGAGTAAAAGCTAAAGAAGCAGAAGAAGATGATGATAAAGAGATGCAACATCCATATACAACAAACTATTTTGCACTTTGCCAGATACTTAACATAAAAATTATTTACAAATTCATGCTGTTTGCCTGATGCCAAAGCAAATTGCCATACATATTAAACAGCAAAAACAACAACTAAGAAAAACAGCAAAAAAAAAAGTCAAGAAATCAACATTCACATAAATGATCTAAAACTATAAAGCAGAAGATTCTACTCTAAAGATGAAACCGAACAAGATGAAGATGATACTGCTTGCTACATGTGCATTTTCTTTTAGAGTTTCAACTGCTGCTGTTGCTGCTGCTGCTGCTACATTAAATATTTTGTGTAAATTTTGTTGTTTTGTGTTTTTTCTGAAAACTTCTTCAATACAAGACATTATAAATAACTTTTTAAATACAAAATTTACATGTGTAGATGTAAGTGTGTGTGTATGTAAATAATTTGTAGTTGCATG
The DNA here is from genome assembly GCA_942486065.2 of Calliphora vomitoria. Taxonomy (NCBI): domain Eukaryota; kingdom Metazoa; phylum Arthropoda; class Insecta; order Diptera; family Calliphoridae; genus Calliphora; species Calliphora vomitoria. The sequence continues at coordinate 16,723,061 of OW818031.2, read as the reverse complement.
TTTGTATGTATGTGTTTAGTTGCAGTTATTTATGAAACTTATAGGCCTTATGTTATTCTTCATACCAATTGCATTTTGCTGTGATTGTTTTATTTCAACTTAAATGCTTAAATAAATGTAATTTTTACACTCAAAGTGTGAATTTCGTTAGAAATTCTGGACTAATGATGTTAGATTAAGTAAAAACATAGACTTTTCTTTAAAAACATGAGTGCTTATGGATAGAGCTTCTTTTTTATAGCCTTCACCATGAGTGGCAAGGGTATATATAAGTTTGTAATTTCTACATTTTTCATTTGCGACCCCACAAAGTATATATATTCTGGATCGTTATAGATAGCGAAGTCGATATAGCCATGTCCGTCTGTATGTTGAAATCAACTTTTCGTAGCCCCCAAAAAACTTACAAACATAATTGATACATCAATATATCGAGAATTCTTCCGGCTCGGTAGCTATTTAAAATCGAGAAAATCGGCCCACAAATGACTGAGATATAAGGAAAAAACCGGGACAACCTCGATTTTTGGCCTATTTTTGATCTATATCTGGATTACTAAGACATTAATATAGACAATATGGATATCCAATAATAGATATTTCAAAGTCCATTGCAACGATTTACATTAGGCTATAGTTATTTGGACCTACAATGGGACAAAATTGGGAAAATTGTTTTTTAACCCGAATATTTTTGTCATACATTTTTTTTCACTAGTAAATTTAAAAAAAAAATTAAAAAAAAATTAAAAAAAAAAATTTGAAAAAAATTAAAAAAAAAAATTTTGAAAAAAAATTTTTGATAATTTTGAAAAAAAATTTATTGGTTTTTAAATTTTGAAAAAAAAAATTAATATTGTTTTTCTAAAAATATTGAAAAATTTTATTTTAAAGTAAAATTTGGTGAAGGGTATATAAGATTCGGCACAGCCAAATATAGCTCTCTTACTTGTTTTCTTTTAAATTTTAAGTAAAATTATAAATTTTGTTAGACCTTTCTCCACGTAATTAATGATAACTCAAATAGGCTTAGCCCGATATTATTAAAATAAACTTAATTTTGTGATAATGAGCGAATTTATTTAATTGTGAATAAATTCGAAAATAATCTATAGATTTTTATAGTCGATATCTCATTAAGTTCCTAGTACATGTAGCTTTACGATAAAGCAATAAATCTGAACAAATTCTGCCGTTTTCGGATTTTCATGATTTTTTTATAACAAAAAAAAAATTGCTATTTTCACGTCAAAAATATATTTTTTGCTTCAGTTTGTTATTATAACTCCGAAACTACTGAGCTGATTGAAAAGCAATATATATGTGAAAATTTGTACATATTATTGAGAAAATGTTTTCAAAATTCAATCAATCGAAAGTAGAACATTAATTACTTAATTTTATGTATATCAAACAAACAACTAAAATGTTGTGAATATGAACAAATTCACTTAATTGTAAATAAATTCGAAAATAGTCTATAGATTTTAATAGTCGATATCTCATTTTGTTTCTATAACATATGGCTTTACGATAAGGTAATAAATCTGAAATTTTTTACCGTTTTCGATTTTTCATGATTTTTTTAAAACAAAAAATTTTTTTTATTTTCACGTAAAAATATATTTTCTGCTTCAGTTTGTTATTATAACTCCGAAACTACTGAGCCGAATGAAACGCAATATAAATGCGAAAATTTGTTGAAAAAAATGTTGAAAAAAATTTTAAAAAATTTAAAAAAAAAATGTTGAAAAAAATTACAAAAAAATAATTTCAAAAAGAAAAATTTAAAACAATTTTGAAAAAAAAGCTTTTTTTTAAATTTTAAAAAACAATTTAAAAAAAATTTTTTTTTTAAATTTTAAAAAACAATTTAAAAAAAAAAAATTCAATTTTGTTTACCTAAAAATATTAAAAATTTTTATTTTTAAGTATAATTTGGTGAAGGGTAAATAAGATTCGGCACAACCGAATATAGCTCTCTTACTTGTTTATATCTAAAAATTTAATTTTGTTCAGAAGTATGAGTGATCACAGATCCAGCTTCTTTTCTGGATTAAATACTTGTTTACAAAGTTATTAACCATTTAAGGCTTTTTGAGTTTTTCATATGAAATAACGATTTTTGGTCAATAACATGCATGAGCACAGATAGAGCTCCTTTTCTCAATTAAACACAAAGACATAACAATTTAAGAAATTTAAATTTTTGGTCAATGACATGTGTAATCACAAAGCGAGCAGCTTTTCTCAATTAAATGATTTAAGAATTTTAGTTTTTTTCATTTAAAATATCGATTTTTTGTCAATCACAGAACGATATGCTTTTCTCAATTAAGCGCTTATTTACAACATTTGGAGGGAGTTAAGATTTTTAAAGTTTTTATTAGTGAATACAGAAGAGAATCTTTCCTCAATTAAACGTTTACTTACAATGTTGAGGATTTAGACTATACAGATGGTATATGTCACACTTTTTCAGATATGCAAGCAAAACTGACGCAAGTGCAAGAAGTGGCAAGCTACGTCGTCTTGAAGATAAACATAAAAAACGAAATCGATACAATCGCATACAAGACCAAGTCGTCCAAGAAGTTGACTCATTTTGCTACTTACTTGGGTAGTATACTAGACAAATCAGGTGGTTCCACATCAACAAAAAAACAATCGGACATCTGAAACCAGTGTGGAACTCTAAAAGCGTATCAAGAAAAAACAAAAACCAAACAACTCTAACGTAAAGTCAACCTTTACTTAGTGGATGTCAGTCATGGAATGCTGTAAAACCTGACTTCCAATCAATTCAAACCTTTATGAATAACTGTCTACGCATATATTGCCGAAGCATCAACCAATCCACCTTGAAATTGGGAAGAGAAAATGGGGAAGGATATGCCACACTTTCAGGAAACCTACTGAAGATATTGCAAGTCAGACCATTGCAGCAGACTTATGGAAACAGAGATCTCCACAATAAATTTAAACAAATAATTTAAAATTTCTTGAGTTTTTCATAGACCGAAACTACAGCATGAGTGATTGCAGATAGAGCTCCTTTTCTCGTCTTAAATTATTTAAAAAGCTATCAACGATTTTAGATATTTTGACACTGAATGATTTAAGATTTTTCGTAGTTTTTGGTCAAAACTACAACTGATCCACACTGGGCCAGAGATCCCATTTTTTGGCCATAATTAAAGCAGTGGATGTATGAAATAAATAAATATCAGATATAAGGTTTTCGGCGACGCTGATTACGATTCTGTAAAAAAAAGTAAAAATTCAAAATGGCGGACCAAAAATGGCGGACAAAAATTTTAAAAATTCAATTAATTAAATTTTTATTGAACACGTTTTGTAGACCTATGGTCACTGATTACAAATATGAAGTCAGATTTTGAAAATTGAATAAACTGAATCCAAAATGGCGGATCAAACATAAGAAAAAATTTAATATTTCTTTTCTTAGCAGTATTTAAAATGAAGATATTATGAAATCATTAGCTTATGTATTACAGGCATAAAACTATTCCATACCTTAATTAAATTTTAAATACTTGAAATATTAAAAATGGCGGATCAAATATGGCGGTCATCAATTTTTATTTAATGTTATTATATATAACTATTACTGAAAATATATAATTAAGATAACTTGATAATTATGAATCTTAATTCTTATTGCTAAAAACTAAATATGAGAATCCAATATCCAATATTAGTAATATGAAAATTATTCAGCCAAGTATGTTTTCTAATTAAGTGGTAGTAAATTAATTTTTTTTTTTGTTTTTTATCAGAAAAGTAATAATTAATAATATTAAAAAGTAATATACATATAGTAAGTAAAAATGCGAAATAATATTAATAACAATAAATAAAAATAATAAAAAAAATTATAGAAATTCATTAGGGAAATTAATTTTTAATAAATTAATCCTTTTCGTTCATAAGTTCCAAGTTACTTAATCCGTTAAATTGTTCTAGTAGATCCCAATCATTCTCTTCATTTTCTATAAAATTATTTGCTTTTGAAATTTCGAGTATAGCTAGTAGATTAATGACAGCTTCGGGGAGTGGTAAATGTTTGTTTCGGCCTATTAAAAAACGTAAACTTTCCGTAGATATTTTGGGATCGGATGTATCCATGGCTTTATAAAAAATATCTTCCATCGTAGCTTTACGTGAACATCCCCTGCTATGAAACTCCCTAAAGTTTTTATAATGCTTATTCCTTGCTTCAGACGCTTCTTCGGCAAGCATACCAACTGGTAATACACTATTTTCAATAATTGATGAACTGTGAATAAGTATTTTATGGAGTGTTGCTGGCATTATATACCAATCGTATTTTTCGATATATATTTTATAGGTTTCGTCGCACAAAAGTTCATTTGTCATTTTTTTAAATGGGAGACTAATATCTGCCAATTTTATCATCAAAATGTTATATTACTAAAAATTAATTTTAATTTTTTCATTAAATTTTTACATGGTAAAAATATGCTAAGTTTCAACGACTATTTTTATATTATCGCCAATAACTCTTAAGTTTATGAACGGTCGCAGACGGTCGCAAAATTATTGACAGAGAACATATCAATGCGTCGATTGGTGCTATAACCATTAAAATATCCTCTGGCACTGCTTGGCACTAGGTTTTGAAACTTAAAGTTTTTGGAAAAAAATCATATTTATAAGGTTTAAATAACAAATTTTTAATAATTATCTTCAAATTACTTATAATTTTCATTTTTATTTTAAGCACCAGTTCCATCTGTTTAATTAACTATCATTTCATGTAAATATTTTTAACTCATGTGAATATTATATAATATTTTTGAAATATAAATTATATTCACAAAAATATGAAAATTTGACTTTGGCCTCATGTCATTTGTAAACGGTGACCTACAATGATACAAAATTTTACTGGTGTAAAGCTCAAAGTCCCCAAACTTGAAATATATAACCTTTTTTCTTCTCTACCTGAAATGGACTTTTTGCCAAAAAATGGGATCTCTGGCCCAGTGTGTGATCATAGATCAAGCTAATTTTCTCCATTAAACATTTTTTCATGTGAACTAGCGATTTTTTACAAATATCTTATATAATCACAGATCAAGCTTCTTTTCTCAAATAAATGGTTATTAAAAAAATTATTAACGATTTAAAAATTTTTGGAATTTTTTATATAAAATATGGATTTTTGGTCAATAACATTAGAGATCGCAGATCGAGCTCCTTTTCTCAATTAAGTGCTTATTTAAGAATATATGCAGCAATTCTATTTTACTGGAGTCCATAGAGTACGGAAAAACTTATAGTTTTCTCGATCACTACATTTTTAAAGTTACGTCTTCAAATTCTCATAAATATGTCTTTTAGAATCGAGTTTAAAATTGTTTTTTTTTTCGTTTGGAAAATGGTTGAGTTACGGTACTTTAAATTCAGGATGCTTCTTAAACAAAGACAAATTTATGATTTTTGAAGCTTTAACATTAAGAATATCGTTATTTCACTACATTTGCTAAAAAAAAATTTTATGGACTCCAACAAAACAGAATTGCTATATGAGAACCCCTGTATATTTTTCCTGTAGCATCGCGTAATTTTCAATTGCTGATAGTGAAATGAAGAAGACACAACAAAATCAAAAAAATTATAGAGGCTTTTTAAACCTATCTACAATTTTGATGTATTGTGGTTTCAGTAGCACAAATATGGTCCAAATTTTAAATAGAAAGGTTTTTTTTTTAAATATTTAAGTAAAATTGTGAATTTTTTTTAGACATTTCTACACATAATTAATGATAACTCAAAAACGGTTAGTCCGTTATTATTAAAATAAACTTTGAAAAATTGAAATTTACATAACCTTTAATCCGTGTATATACTGTGTTTGAATCGGCTCAGTAGTTTCGGAGTTAAAATAACAAATTGAAGCAAAAAATATATTTTTTTCATGAAAATAGCTAATTTTTTTTCTTTTAAAAAAATTATGAAAAATAGAAAACAGCAGAAATTGTTCAGGTTTATTACTTTATCGCAAAGCCGCAATAATAAAAACAAAATGAGATATCCATCATAAAAAGCGATGGATTATTTTAGAATTTATGCACAATTAAGTGAATTTGCTCATTTTCACGAAATTTTAGGTTTTTGTGTGATATACATAAAATTGAGTAATTAGTGTTCTACTTTCGATTATTTAAATTTTGAAAATATTTTCCCCATGCTATGTACAAATTTTCACATATATATTGCTTTTCAGTCGGCTCAGTAGTTTCGGAGTTATAATATCAAATTGAAGCAAAAAATATATTTTTGTCATGAAAATAGCTAATATTTTTTCTTTTAAAAAAATCATTAAAAATCGAAAACGGCAGGAATTGTTCAGGTTAATTACTTTATCGCAAATCCACATGTAATAAGAACAAAATGAGATATCGATCAAAAAAATCGATTGATTATTTTAGAATTTATCCACAATTAATTAAATTTGCTCATATTTACAAAATGTTAGGTTTTTGTTTGATATACATAAAATTTTGTAGTTAGTGTTCTTCTTTCGATAGATTGAATTTTAAAAACATTTTCCCTATGCTATGTACAAATTTTCACATATATATTGCTTTTCAGTCGGCTCAGTAGTTTCGGAGTTATAATAATAAATTGAAGAAAAAAATATATTTTTTTCATGAAAATAACTATTTTTTTTTGCTTTAAAAAAATCATTAAAAATCGAAGACGGCAGAAATTGTTCAGGTTTATTACTTTATTGTAAAGCCACATGTAATAGGAACAAAATGAGGAATCAATCATATAAATCTACTGATTACTTTCGAATTTATTCTCAATTAAGTGAATTTGCTCATATTCACAAAATTTTAGGTTTTTTTTTGATATACATAAAATTGAGTAATTAATGTTCTACTTTCGGTTGTTTAAATTTTGAAAACATTTTCTCTATGATATGTACACATTTTCACATATATATAGTGTTTCAATCGGCTCAGTTGTTTCGGAGTTATAATAACAAATTGAAGCAAAAAATATATTTTTTACGTGAAAATAGCAATTTCTTTTGTTTTAAAAAAATTACGAAAAATAGAAAACGGCAGAAATTGTTCAGGTATTTTAATTTATCGCAAAGCCGCAAATAATAACAACAAAATGAGATATTCAGCGTTTATTTTAATAATATCGGGCTAAACCTTTTTGAGTTATCATTAATTATATGGAGAAAGGTCTAACAAAATTTATAATTTTACTTAAAATTTAAAAGGAAACAAGTAAGAGAGCTATATTCAGCTGTGCCGAATCTTATATACCCTTCACCAAATTTTACTTCAAAATAAAATTTTTCAATATTTTTAGGTAAATAAAATTAATTTTTTTTTTTCAAAATTTAAAAAACAATAATTTTTTTTTCAAAATTGTTATCAACAAATTTTTTTAAAAATTTTTCTTAATTTTTTTAAAATTTTTTTTTAACTTTTTTCAAAATTTTTTTGAAAAATTTTTTTTTTTTAATTTTTTTTTTTTGAAATTTACTAGTGAAAAAAAATTATGACAAAAAAATTTGTTTATTAAAAAAAAAATTTGGCTTAAATATATTTTTCCCGATTTTGACCCATTGTAGGTCCAAATTACTATAGCCTTACATAGATCGTTGCAATGTACTTTGAAATATCTATCATTAGATATCCATATTGTCTATATTTATGACTTAGTAATCCAGATATAGATAAAAAATATGCCAAAAATCGAGGTTGGCCCGGTTGTTTCCTTATATCTCAGTCATTTGTGGGCCGATTTTCTCGATTTTAAATAGCAACCGAGCCGGAAGAATTCCCGATATATTGATGAACGAAACAAGTTTGTAAGTTAATTGTGGTCTTCAGAAAATTGATTTCAACAGACAGACAGACGGACATGGTTTAATCGGCTCCGCTATCTATAAGATAGAAAATATTTCTTATTGTTTATCGACGACAAACAATTTTATTTTTATTAAAAATTACGAAAATATGCAGTTTAAAGAATTGTAATATACAACAAAATATACATTATCAATTAAATATTTAAAAATATGTGATTGGGATTGGGAGTTTTTAAATCGGATTAAAATTCCGCCATTAGTAATCACTGATCACATATGAGGCAACTTTTCTCAATTTTTTATTTACAAAATTAAAAACCAGTAACGATTTTTTGAATTGGACAATTGATGTAATTTTATTTGCGAGTGTATTCATATCTATCTAAATACAAGTACATATAAATATATAGTTTTCATTCTTCTATTTTAGATTGTGATTATAATAATGATGTTGCACTGTTTTGTATGCTATTTAAATAATTCTTTGTCTATTCAATCTCTATATGCCTGGACGTCTGTCCACAAACATTTCTCTGCCTGCCTTAGTGGCTGGCTGGCTGTCTGTCTGTTTGTCTTTCTCTCTTAGTATTTGCAGTGATTTAGTAGGTATGTAATAATTTTAGTCATAGTACTTGTACTATCACTAGTTTAAACATGGCCCCCATAATTCCCCTCAAAATTGTTTTAAATACACACAGAGAGAGCAAAACAATTTTAAATTGTGGTGGCAACATGTAGTCAACCAAGCAACAACTAACCCAACAAACAGGCCGATAGTCAAATATTATACACATATTCTATCTATCTATCTACATACATTCGTACATGTTGCAAGCAGGCAATTGTTGTTAATGTATGTATTTAAGCTAATTTTCAACGCATTGTTGACAAAACTGTCAACAAATGTTAAAAAAACAAAAAACACACAACAAAACAAATACAAGGCAAAAAAACCAACTCAAAACTACATAAGTAGATAGTGTGTAAGTTTGTTTTTGATTTTATGTTGCACACATGTGTTTGTGTGTTTTTGCGTATGTGCAACATTTGCAAGAAGTATAAATAATTTACAAATGTTACGGCAGATTTATCAATTTCAAAACATTCAACATAAAAATAAACGAACGAAAGCAAAATATAATTATTTTTAAATAATTGTGTTGAAAATGTAATAAATATGGAAATTAAATTAAATTTAAATTTAAATTGATAAGGTTTTTTGGAAGAACTTAAAGCTTGAAATTAATAAGGGAATTATGAGTGATCACAGATTGTGTACATTTTCTCCATTAAACGGTTATTTAAAGATATATTAACGATTTTAAGTATCGTCGCAATGTGGTTTTGGTTTCACTGTTCTATCGATACTAAAATGGAATGTGTTCTGATAAAATTAAGGAACATGTTCCCCATACCCGTAGTTCTTACGAAATATCGAGCTTGGTTTTTCGCTTGTTTAAGAAGTTATGAATTATTTAAGATTTTTTTTAGTTTTTGGTAAAAATGTTTAATAATCATAGATCGAGCTCCTTTTCTCAATTAAACACTTATTTGAGAAGTTATTAACCATTGACTATATTTTGAGTTTTTCATGTAAAATATCGATTTTTGGTCAATAACGCTAGCGATCACAGATGAAGCTCCTTTTCCCTATTTAACGATTATTTGAGAAGTTATTAACGATTGACTATATTTTGAGTTTTTGGTGTAAAATATCGATTTTTGGGCAATAACACTAGTGATCACAGATGAAGCTCCTTTTACCTATTTAACGCTTAATAACAAAATTATTAACGATTTAAATTTTTTTTTAATTTTTCATATAAAATATCGATTTTTTATCAATACATGAGTGAAATATGAATGATCAGAAAATCGACTTACTTTTCCCAATTAAATGCTTTTTTGAATAGTTATGAGAGATTCAAGATTTTTTGAGTTTTTGGTAAAAATTTTTAATGATCACAGATTGAGCTTCTTTTCTCAATTCAATACTTATTTACAAAGTTATTAACTATTGAACATATTTTGAGATTTCCATATAAAATATAAATTTTTTCCTCATTAAACAATTTTTTAAAGCAGTTATTAACGATTCAAGATTTTATTTTTCATAGAAAATAACGATTTTTGGCCAATAACAGTGAGTGATCACTGATTTAACTATTACTTACAAAGTTATGAACGATTTAGGATCTTTCAGTTTTTTGGAAAAAAATATGATCAAAGATTTTTTTTAGTTTTTGGTAAAAATGTTTAATAATCATAGATCGAGATCCTTTTCTCAATTAAACACTTATTTGAAAACTTAGTAACGATTGACTATATTTTGAGTTTTTCATATAAAATATCGATTTTTGGTCAATAACACTAGTGATCACAGATGAACGCTTATTAACGAGGTTTTTAACGATTTAAGATGTTTGGTCGAGCTTCTTATCTCCATTAAACATTTATTTATAAAACTTTATAAATCAAAAAATCAAAAGATTTTTTGAATTTTTCATAGAAAGTATAGATTTTTGATCAATATTATGTGTCAAAAACTGATCGAGCTACGTTTTCGTTTTTTGATAAAAATTTTGAATAATCATACATCGAGCTGCCTTTCTCAATTAAACACTTATTTACAAAGTTATTAACGATAGACGATATTTTGAGTTTTTCGTGTAAAATATTGTTTTTTTGGTAAATAACATTAGTGATCACAGATCGAGCTCCTATTAAGCGCTTATTTACAAACTGATTAATGATTAAAGATTCATCGAGTTTTTTATATAAAATATCGATTTTTGGTCAATCAAGCTAATTTTCTCAATTAAATACTTATTTAAAAAGTTATGAATGATTTAAGATTTTGTAAGTTTTTGATAAAAATGTGATCATTTACGAAACGCTTATTTTCACAGTTAATTTTAGATATATTGATTTTTTCTTTTATAATATCGATTTTTAGTTAGCTCATTTCCTCTTTTAAAGACTTATTTACAAAGTTATTAACAATTTAAGATTTTTTTTTTTAACTTTTCAGCAATTTGAATTATATCGAGTATAAAATTTGACAGCTCAAATTTAATAAAAACCACTGTAAATGTTCTTAACACTTGTTGTACTTGTATTGCAGTTAAATACAAACAATAGCAAGAGCAATAACAATAACAAAAGCAACCTTAACCAATAAAATTAGTTTCCTCAAAACCTCAATATGTCAATCAGTTTTTATTTAATTTATTTAATTTTTGTTGCAAGATTTTTCTATGGTTTTAATTGTCTTATGTGTGTGTGAGTGTGCATTGACTTTTAGCCACTTGATAAAGTGTAACCAAAAATCAATGGAACAAAGTATGAATTTAGACCAGTGGTCGTCATAAAGAGAGCATGAGTTAAAATAACATGTCTTTTGTAATCCAGCAGTTAAGCAAGTAGTCAATGTATCCCTTATAAGGAGTGAGATCGTAAAATTCTTAACACATGTTTTTCATTAAAACTTTTAACCCAAGTGTTATTTGATTTTTTTTTTTTTTATCAAGTTACCTTTGTAAAGTATGTCAGTTATTATGTTTATTGTCAATTACATTAATTTTTTGTTAATCTGATTAAAATGGGTGACGAGAAAAAAGTGCCTACTAAATTATAAAATATTTTCAACAAACCCCAACTTGGTCCTACAAAAAGTTGACCAAACAATCAAAGGGCTGCGGTCAAACTGATTCCAATGTCATTTAATAGCATAGGGAGATCTTGTTCGTTGATGGAAAACCTGGTTCAAGTAGAAGGAATGGTCCACATGATGTTTCTAAATCCAAAAAAATAGAAAGCATTTTCAAAAGAACTCCCAACGCATCCGGTAGGAAAGCAGCCCGGTTAGTTCAGTGCTCGGACTAATTGGTACGAAAAGTTAAAGCTAATGCAGGTTTAAAAGCATACAAGGCTCAAAAAGTTCCTGACAGGAGCTCTGCTAGAAATTTAGAGGCCAACGACGAGCACGGAAATTGAAGTCAAGTTTTATAAAAAAATTCTCTTTTTCGCAACTTTCTGGTCAAAAATTGTATGTTGCTGATGCTCGAGGGATGTTGAAGAAAAGTTTAGGACCCAAAAGCAGACTAAATTTCCCAAAAAGTTCATGGTATGGCAAGCAATATGCAGTTGCGGCAAAAGAAGCCAATCATTTGTTACAACGGTCTCTATAAATACCGAAATTTACATCAAGGAATGTTTACAAAAAAGGCTGCTTCCATTCATAAGACTTCATAATGTGTCCACTTATTTTGTGAGTGGCAGAAAGCACTATAAAAACCTTAATGGAAGTGTTTCCGGAAAAGGTTCGAAAATTCATCACTAGTGATTAGATCTATGAAAATAATTTCTGTTTGTAAATTGTAAGAACAATTTCAATCAAATAGAACCTAAACTCTAGGTTTTGTGGTTTCATTTTTATTAACATTTATGTATGTTAAGAATTTTTTGATCTCAGTCCTTACTTATCTGTGGTCATTTGACGCGTATGCGCTCTTTATAGTGCAGAGAAAAGTCAGTTGGTTAGTTTATACAACCCATGTAATCTAGTGTGAAGATAAGTGTCACTTAAGTGTCTCTAAGTTATCTAGAGTGTAGTCACTTTAAACGTTTTTGTGAGTAACTCGTACAAACTGGTTTTATACAAATTCTCATACAGATTATTGTCCTTAAGTATACTTACATCCCATTTAACCTAGCTTGAATTCTCAATTTATTGTCTCAAAGTAGACTGTAGTCACTTTAATCGTTTATTTTGTACTGCACTTTAAAAAGTATTTATTTTACCCCAGAAGTAATTTATTTGAAAGTTGTCGCAGGAAGATTTGCTTATAGGCAATCGGTTATTGGACTGTCTATGAGCTGCATTTTTAACTGACTATTTGAGGTCAATTAGCACCCATATATGTTAAAATAACTAGTTATGTAGCTGATCAAACAACCAGTTATGTAGCTAGTAAGGTAAGTGTCTCTATGTAACCGTTTTGATAATCCAATGAGTTGACTACTTTGGACCAGCTATCAGACAGTTTCATTGTAATTCAAAAAGGTCAATTGCCGCTTTTGCTTGATTTTATACTAGCGTACTTGTATAACATTTGTTTGTCATTTTTGAAATCTTGTTTCAATTACTATCTATCGCCCTGTATAACTAAATTACTACTATTCATTTCAATTGTGTGTTTTTGTGCTTATGAGCACAGTATGATGCAATTTTCATTTAATACCTTCTTGTTCTTTTAAATTAAACAAAACAACAACAAAAAAAAAAAAGTAAAAGAAAAAACTAAATAAATAAATACTTAATACCTTTTTATGTGTTTTTTGTTCTTAACTATATAAACAAAGAAATCTTTTATTATTTGTTTATTTGCTTGATTTTTTTTTTGTTGCCTTCTTATTTAACTTATTGCCAGAATTGCAGATTTTTTTTTTATTTTATTTTTTGCCTTTAAAGCTTGTTTTCTGCCACTTGTTTATCAGGGGTTTTGAAATCTTGTTGGTAGAGAAGTAGAAAAAAAAGTGTTTAAATTTCATTGTTGTAGATAATCGAGCAAACAGAGAGACAGACAGACGTACGAGTATTTATTTTGTTGTTTATTATTTCTATAACAATTTACTATTATTTCAATAACACTTCTTTTTTGTATATTATTTTCATATGTTGTAATTGCTTTTTGTTGAACTTTAAACAATTATGATGATTGTAGCTGGAATAAAAGTTCAAAAAAATTGCCATTAAGAAAAGAAGTTCATTGAACTGATTTTCAGTTGTGTTGTGGTAGGTTCGAAACTTTGTTATACCCAGCAGTTCTAGGAGACTGTCCCACACTAGTGATTTTACCTATCATTTATATTGACAACTACTTTCATAAGTAACTAGCTACGTGAACAGACTCATAGCTGCTCCAAAGTAGTCAACGCATTGGATTCACATACCGGTTACATAGAGTTAGTTACCTTACTAGCTACATAACTGGTTACTTGATCTGGTACATAACTAGCTATTTTAACTGTTATTAGCTATTTTAACAAGTACGGGTGCTAATTGATCTCAAACAGTTAGTTACAAAGACATCTCATAGACAGTCCAATAACCGATTGCTTGTAAACAAACCTTCCTCCGACAACTCTCCAGTAGATTACTTTTGGTGGGTAAAATAACTACTTTCTAAAGTACAGTACAAAATTAAAGTTTACAATTGGCTACATGTTACGTAACATGGGAGGTAAGTATACTTAAGCAAAAATAAAATAAACTGTATGAGAATTATCCCAGCAGTTCTACGAGACAGTACCGAATTAGTGATTTTACCCATCATTTAGGGTGGGAACCAGTTACTTCAATAGCTACGTGACTAGTTATTTTAACACGTGCATGTAAGTAGGGGGTCAATTGACCCTTTCTAACTACAATGAGACTGTCTAATAGCTGGTCCAAAGTAGTCAAAGCATTGGACTCACATTCTGGTTAAATAACGTCAGTTACCTTACTAGCTACCTAAATGGTAACTTAATCAGCTACGTAACTAGTTATATTAACATGTACGGGTGCTAATTGGTCTCAAATAGTCAGCTAAAAAGACATATTAGTACAATAAACGATAGCTTGTAAACAAACCTTTCTTCGACAACTCTCCAATGGATTGCTTCTGGTGGGTAAAATAACTACTTTCTAAAGTGCGGTACAAAATAAACGTTTAAAGTGACTTCACTATAGGTTACTAAGAGACACTAAAGTGACTATTGACTTCATGCTATATTACATGGAATATCAGTATATTTAAGCAAAAATAAAAATTAACTGTATGATAATTATATCAAGACAATTTGTAAAAAAACAGTTTGTACGAATTACTCACAAAACGTTTAAAGTGTATACACTCCAGATTACTTAGAGACACTTAAGTGACAATTGTCTTCACGCTAGATTACCTGGGATGTATAAAGTAACCAATTGTCTCTACACTACAAAGAGAACATACATACGTGTCAAATGACCAAAGTGTATAAATTGGAGTCAGCCAAGTGATAAAACATTTGTGACTATTACTGTCTATAAGGTATACATTGACTACTTGCTTAACTGCTGGGATATCAACACAATTTGTAAAAACCAGTTTGTACGAATTACTCACATCACCTTTAAAGTGGCTACACTCTAGATTACTTAGAGACACTTAAGTGACAATTGACTTCACGTTAGATTACCTGGGATGTATAAAGTAATCAATTGACTTTTCTCTGCACAAATGACCCAAAAACCAAGTGATCAGAAATTAGTGACAACTACTGCCTATAAGCGATACATTGACTACTTGCTCAACTGCTGGGTTGTAAACAAAATAAAATACATTGTACAGAATTTTGATACAATAGTAAGTAAATATAGCAATTTTGAGTACAATAGCTTAAATTACAAGTTATTTTTATGGATTTCTAAATTATTTTTAAATTTTAGATTAAAAGAGCAGTTAACTTGTTTACTTAATCGAACAAATTAATTATGAAACTCAAATCTTAATATCCCAGTCTAAATCTCCTTTCAAATATAAAAAAATTCCCCTTTTATATTAATTTTCTATCAAACCATTTAAAACAGCAATTAAATACTAAATTTGGCAATTATCATAAATCCATAATCAGTAAATTATTAACAAAGTCACAACAATACTGAGCGAAACTAAGAAACTTAACATTTGGCTATAATCCTTTTTGGTTTGAAAATCGTAAAATATTTCTGCAAAAAAATAACATTATGAATCAAAGAAAATGAAACCCCCTACTCTATCAACATGATACGCCTCATTGGACAGTTGAAACGCCAACTCACAACTACAGGCTCAAGTACTTTTATGAATAAATTTAAAATTTAAGCAAAACTCACATGCATATGAAACAGGGATGCGAAATGAAATTTTAAAATTGTACCAAAGAAATTGCAAAATAGTACCTTTAAAGTGAAACAAAAAAAATAATAATTTAGTATTAATAATTTCAATATTAGAAATTCAAATATCGATAAGTTTCGTTTAAACTACGAAGATTTCAGTTGACTGTTTAAAAATCAGTTTAAACTTTAAATTCTTTAGAGTGTCTGAAACCAGCTTATTTAAAAGATACGATTTTTCATCCGGAATTAACTAATGCACACATAGATTGTCTGAATATATATCAGTTGTTCAAATCAGATGAAATATCAGATGGTTTAAAAGGAAGCATAATAAAAGTTTATTACGAAAACTTGGTGCAATACTACAGTAAACTCCGGATTAACACATCGCAATTGTCAAGATTTCTTTATTCTTGTTTGAAGACCAAGAATTGTAGGCATTACACCATGAAGATTGTTGTCAAGCTCAACAAGCGCTTGCAAAATCACTGGAAGCTACTCAATCAGCAATTTCAAAACGTTTGCAAAAGCAGGGAAATTGGATACCATACGAATTGAAAGACGATTTTGCATGTCTGAAATGTTAGATGAACGCTATAAAAGAAAATCATTTTTGCACCGAATCATTACTTGCGATGAAAAATGGATCCATTACAATTACTCGAAGCGAAAGAGATCGTATGTGAAGGCCTGCCAACCAGCCGAATCGACACCAAAGCCAAATATCCATAACGCTAAGGTAATGCTCTGTATTTGGTGGGAGCAAAAGGGTTCTATCTACTATGAGCTGCTGAAATCTGACCAGAACTTCACAGGGAAACTGTATCGAATGCAAATGATTCGTTTGAAGCGAGCATTTGCCAAAAAACGCTCAAAAGGCCGCATGGATAGATATGCAACCGTAATATTCCATCATGACAGCGATCGGCAACATGTTGCAATACCTGTTAAAAACTATTTAGAATAAAGTGGTTGGAAAGTTTTGCCGCTTTACAGTCCAGACCGTGCGCCGTCCGAAATACTACTTCTTTCTATTTATGCAGAACGTTATCTCTGGGATACGCTTCACTATATAACAGAGTATCCGATATTAGCTTGATTCGTTCTTATCCTCAAAAGATTAGCAGTTCTTTTGGCTCGGAATCCATATGTTGCCAGAAAGATGTCATAGCTAAAATGGAATCCCGCAATATTTGTTCAAGAATTATATCAACAATATTTGTTTTAATATTATTACGATTTTGCAATAGCGATTTGAATTTAACGGTCTGTAATGACTGCCTGCAGCATTCATCTAAGGAAGGCAGCAGGCGCGTAAATTACCCACTACCAGCTCGGGGAGGTAGTGACGAAAAAAAGAGAAAAAAATGGAATTAAAATTCCAAGAATTTCAAGAATCTTCTAAAGTAAGCAACGAGAAGCTTCTAGCTGAAGTTCGGGAAATTTTTAAAGTAAACAACGAGAAGCTGTTAGCTGAAGTTAAAGAAACTTCCAAAGTAAACAATGATAAACATCTAGTTGAATTTCAAGAGACTTCTAAAGTCAATAACGAGAAACTTCTAGACGACAACGAGAAACTTCGTGCTGAGGTTAAAGCTGAAGTAAAAAAAAACAATTAAACACTTAGCTGAAATGGAAGCGAATCAACAAGCACTTCAAGAACCACCTTTAAAAAGAGCTAGCACTAAGGGAGAGGATTTGGTATGGGCCCATGAGGAAGAGGAGGATTGTATAGACAATGGTTTGTTGGTGTTGGAACCGGCGAATGTGTAAAGTGGCCATGTAAAGATAGAGGCTTTCGTTGATCAGTGCAAGGATGAAATGGTTCCTGTTGGAGTGCTTGGCCTTTCCCGAGGTGAAAAGGTAATCAGGCCGGGTTCCAGGTTGGGTGAATGTGCTTCAGCAGAGGCAGTGAAAAATTGTGAGGAAGATACTGCCAATGAGTTTGCCAAGGAAGTGCATCGTTCGGAGACGAATTGGAATGACCGATGACCGGGTGAAAGTCAGATATAGCCCACAACGTAATAAAGGTTTGTTTTCCAAACTACAGAATCATGGGAAAGGACCACATAGGTTGGTTAAGAAGTTGGATGACATGGTATATAGAATACGGAAATGTGGAAGACCGATATCAAGAATTAAGGTTGAACATCTGAAACGACTAGCTGACCAATGGAGAGGTGAGTCTGTGCCTATTCAGGACGAACAGGCTTAAGTGGGGGACAGTGTTACGATTTTGCAATAGTGATTTGAATTTAACGGTCTGTAAAGACTGCCTGCAGCATTCATCATGTTTATTAACACGTCCATCAGTAGAAGCTTCTACTTATCAACAATGTTAATAGCATGCGGTTATTAGCATTGTTTATAAGTATGGCAACACTAAATCTTTAGACATTAACATCGAAAGCTTTAGAATTCGAATGTACTAGTTTGTCCGTTGAGAACATTGTAGAAGATTCACGATAGATGGCGTGTGTATAAATAGTGTCAGAGGTGGCAGTCGTGAGTTGAGTTGATCATTGTCGCTGTTAGAGTTAACATCAACTTTCGTGTACATGTGAGTTTGTACATTATAAAGTGTGTGTGCATTTCTGCGAATTGACAAACGTGTATAAAGACACGGAGTGAATATTTGAACTGTTGTTGGTGTACATTTAAATAAATAAAGAGTTGTTACAAATTTTAAACTACTAAAACTGCTTTTATTTGCAATCACAAGTATCCGGTTTATTTAAAAGAAATAAACCCCGTTTTTAAAAGGTAAAAACGTAACAATATATTTTGTTTATATTGGGTCTTTAATTTAAATGAAATGTTTGTAAAGTGTGTATTTTTCATTTTAGCGCTAATCAAACTCTCTCAAACTTTGTAATATCCATTTGGTTAAAGCAAATAGTAATCTTCAAATACCTTTTAGCCCTGAGTAACAAAACGTAGAATATAATAAATATGAGAATCTTTAGAGATAAAGGTTATGGTTATTTATTACAGAATCTAAAAAAATGGAGATTGCAGCCTTTGTTTCTATTGCGTTCATATGAGTGGCTGTCACTGCAATATCTTATTAGAGGTTAAATTTTGAAATATCTGTTTTATAAATATTGAAGTTTCGAAGGACCATATGCTTAATGACGCTTATTTGCATTTAAAGGAAGCCAAGAAGAAGGAACACAGGAGCGGCCACTAGTTTCTACCGAATGTGTGGCCGCAGTTTGGTAGACTAATTTGACAACATCCCCAAAACCAGACCTCGCGACTTAAATATCGCCCAACTGAACCAGTAAATTAGTACATAGGTCTATGAAGTTAAGTAGCTTGACATTTTTAAGAATTCAAACAGGAATAAACAAGTTGTGGACCACATTCAGGTCATCCACACAACAAAGATGGTTGATAGATTGTACCAATATTGGCCGCACTACCATTTCCGGCATTAAGCATGGTGTGAATGATTTTGAGCACACAGAGATATGCATAAAGTCGCAACTAGACTTGTGCTTAATAGTTCAATTCACTGACCGCTCATTTTAGTTCATAGTTAACAAATAGTTCATTTTTTAACTATGAACTAAGGTAGCTCTCCTAGTTCAATCGCTCTTTTTGACTTCGGAACTACCTATTTGTGGAATAACAAGAAGCGAGTGATTACTTGATAAATAATAGTATAAATATTTAAAAAATTCTTATAATAAAATATTAAAATTGTCGGTTAAGATACTAGAGCTAAAATACTCATTGGGTTTTTAACAACGGATACACTGTGACCCTTATTACTTCAACACTCTGTCTGGAATCGTATGAAAAGAAGCTGTATAAACAACGAAAACACGCATTTAGTTCAGAGCGTACATATGGATCATTTAGTTCATAGTTCAATACTGAACTAAGTGATCAAATAATTTGAACTAGTTCATTTAATTCAAATAATTGAATCGTTCAATAGAACTAATTCATTCATGAACTACTCAAGTCTAATCGCAACCATTCATTATCTTATAATATATGGTTCTATGTACTTTCCAATGTACCTTCCAAACACCATTTTCATCCCTGCCATGCAACAAAGAACAACAATATCAGCAGCCAACAACAACTGCAAATAAACTATTAAGATCTCTAATGTTTAACAACAGGCGCATGCTTAACCCGTTGCTACAAGCTCTTAGAGTCTGAGGCAGACAAACACAAGGAGGTGCCAAGTTTGTGTCGCATTAACGGTAATTAATATGCGCATGAATAAAAAATAAAACGAGAGAAACAACAGTAACAACAACATCCAATCACTGCAACAAAAAGAGGGCGTAACTGTAAAACACTTATCAAATCAACGTATGTGTACGGAGAAGTATGATTTACATTTTAAATTTGTTGCTTTTAGACAACAACAGCAACAACAACAATAAAACAACAGTGGCAACAACATCTAAGCTGAATTGGTGCTGTGTACTAACTGACGACTGCATTTGATCTTTATTATGAATAATTTCACATGAATTACGGCGCTTTTTGAGAACAACTACTTTGGAAAACTAGTTGGATATTAATTTTGTCAGTTATGACCATTTTAAGTTGTTCATACGACTAAATTTAACCATTTCATTTAAGATTGCTTGTAATCGTATGTGTTAACTAATGCTGCTACTGCACTGTCTGATTTTTATCTATTCAATGTGTAATTAATTACAGAAAACTTAATAAATTAATTGTGGTCTAGGGGAGTTTCTATTTGGTCTCAAAACTATTCATATTCATATGGTTATAAATAATTATTAATGGCCGTATAGAGTGTGCTAGACCAACCCATGAGATGTAATGGCGGGGGTGATGCAGTGGCAAATACAGTGGACAGGTGGTGTATAAATAATTAATTGTTTAAATAAAACGGAACAATCTTTAAGAATTTGGTACAAGATATTTAGAATAAAATAAGTATTAAATGTTTTATGACAAGGTCAGTAACTGACCTATCATCACGCAAGGATCTTTCAACTGAACCAGTCGTTATGTTTGTCAATGAGTCCAACAGATATCGTTTCATATGAGAAATTTTCTCTATTCTAGTAAATATTCAAATTGTATACTTTTTTACAGATAATTTTCTCAGTTTATTTGAAATTTATATGGGCAAAAACACAAATTTGTTGAAATTTGAGTAAATTTTGTTAACGAGTTTTTTTTTCTTAGCTCATCAGTATGAAATGATCTATTGTTAATCTATATGGGGCATTTCATGTCAAATGAACCAACTTTAGAAATCGATGTCTTCCCATTTGGATGAAGACATCGATTTCTTTTCAGGAAAAAAAGGTCCCATTTTGAAAAAAAAGTCAAAAAAGTTTTTAATTTTGGGAAAAAAATTACAACATTTTTTTATTTTAAAATTTTTTTTTCCGAAAGATTGAAGAAATAGATATCTAAACTATTTGGAACACATTTTGCTAAGAACAATAGGTAATAAGTTACATGGATGAGAAGAAACACCTGCTTGGCTAAAATGTCAATTTTGACCCCTCTAACTCAGAAAGTTCTCGACCGTCTAGTTGAAAAATTGTGTCTGAGTTACTATCCAAAAACTAACCATGGTGCAAATTTCATCCCAATCGGAAGACATCGATTTCAAAAGTTGGTTCACTTCAATTTTCGGTCTGTGGACGGAATGGCGTCATCATACTCTGAAGTGAATGATTTAGTGTAAGCGAAGAAAGGAATACATTCCAACACATGTCCGGTACTATTAAAGTTCTTTTATATTATCAATCGATGGTAAACAAGAAATTTTCATACGAAATCAATTTAAAAAAAAAAAATATTTTGAATAACTCTCCGCATACGTCTAAATCCGCAGAAACGGGAAGAGAACGAAAATCACGGCTATTTTTTATTTTTTTACTTGGACCAGCATTCAGGGGATGACCCCTACTCATGCAATGCATTGTGTTGGAACTAGGAAAATAGGTTATAGGAAGGAGGATAGAGGGAGTAGTGTTTGTGGATATTTGAATTGAATTTTCCTACATTGAAAGGGACAGGAAATACTTCGACAGGAAGCTTATTCCACATACGGACGATACGGCTAAAAAACTAATTTTCTCTGTAGTGTGTTGTGCGATCCACTGACCAATCGACCACGAATGGATGAGCCCCCGGTGATGAACGCGTATTTCGTAAGAAACTACGGGTTTCGGTAACGAGTTCCCTAATTTCATCAGAACACATTCCATTATAGTATCGATAGAACAGTGAAACACAACCCACATTGCGACGATGCTCCAGAGAATCAATAGAGCTGGATACCCTACTGTCACCGATAAGAACCTTCGCCCTCTCCTGTACGCGGTCAAGTAACTCCAAAAGAGACTTCGAAGCACCGGCCCATACATGAGAGTTGTATTCCAATTTGGGTCGGATATAAGTGGTGTAAATAGTAAGGAGATCAGATGAAGTGAAGTATTTCTAACACCGTCTTAGAAAACCGAGGCACTTGAATGCTTCTTTCGACACTTGAAAAATGTGTTTCGTCCAGCGAACATCACACTAAACTTTCATGCCTAGAACATCGAGAGCATCTGATTCCTTAATATTTACACCACCCATAGAAACAGTTGAAGCAACATGATCTGTCGTGCGTTTATCTGTTAACATACAACATTGAGTCTTACGTGCATTAAAATCGACTCGGTTCACATAACCCCATTCAGAGATGGTCACAAGATCTTGGTTAAGTGTATCATTCATGTTGTGCCTCATTGCCCCAATCTCCGAAAGGCTTGGCCTATAGTTGAATGAATATGAATGGCAAATGTTGCTGTCATCTGCAAAAGAATATATAGGGTTGGAAGTTTGACTTAGAAGGTCATTTAGAAAAATAAGGAATAGAGTAGGAGAAAGAACGGTGTCTTGCGGTACCCCTGAATTAATCTTGAACTCATTTGATGAGATCCCGTCTACAACAACTCGTATAGTTTTGAAGTTCCCTAAGGAATCCCCGGGAATGTGCTGTTCGAACGGCAAAGTAATTCTGCCACCAGTTATTGAGCCACCTGAGTTGCTTCTAAGTTACATTTCCGGCGCCATTCCTATTTCCAGGCACTTCTTTCAAAATATCCAAAAGTGCAACTCATGCTTTCAAATGACATCGGCATCATGACCACCTTTAAAGTTCAAGGCCAAATGTACCACAGAATTGGATCATTGCTCCCGCTTCCCAATGATGATGCGAAGTTTCTTCAAATTTATTTCACTGGAAATGAAGTTACAAAAGCCGAACGCTATCAATGAACGTGTGCATTTGCTGCAATACCCTTCTGCCGAAACATTCTTAAAACAATTGTTGGACATTGGAAGTGGAAAAATTCCAATTTATCCCGCCACAAATTAGATTTCGTTCCCGAACTTCTGCCAAATGCAGATGAATATTTAAGCCGTTGTTGGCAAGGTATTCCCAAGTCTTACAGTTGGTTGTATTCAATAATTCGGATTGGCTAAGGGAACATGCAATTTTGTCAAGCTCAATAAGCGAATACAATTGAAACTGCCTGGCGAAACAATAAAATACAAATCGATTGACATATTAATGAACGAAGAACAAGCCGTGGATTTTCCTACTGCCACCACATGTATTAACATTGAAAGTTGGATCACCGAATTTGTCCGACACTGTATATTAAAATCGAGATCGAGATGCAATATAAAACAGATGTTTTCTAAGGGGCCAGCAACGCAGGCCGGGTTCAGCTAGTAAATTATATACTCGTACGAGTATTAAACGAAGCATAACACAATGCAACATTTTTGAAGTCATCGAGTGCAAATTCCTTCGCGTGTGGAATTTCTCATAGCACTTACGGAAACTAGTTTTAGCAGCTGTTCGGATTATATGGCCTCATGTATATTTTGCTTAAAACTTGAGTTTTTTCCGAAGAACATGCAATTTTTCTCACCGCTTTATCTAGGAAACTAATTGGAATTTAGTTTTTCTGTTGGAATTTTTGTTATAAAAATGAATAGAAGAAAAGCTTGAGAAACTATAACTAATATAGATAAAGACCTTGATTTCTGAAATTTTCCAATTTTGTTGATAGTATTGAGTTTTTTTTAATTTTTTAGCCTTTATTATGAAACATTATTGGCCATTGTTTGCTATGGCCTTTTCCAATCTTTCTGGCAACATATGAATTCCGAGCCTAAAGAACTGTTCATCTTTTGATGCCAAGAACGAATTAAGCCAATATACTTTCCTCCAAAATGAAGCTAACCCAGATAGAGCATTATGCATGGATCGAAACAAATAGTAGTCCCACGGAGCACGGTCTGAACTATAAGGCGGATTAAGCAAAACTTCCCAACCACTTCATTCTCAATACTTTTTAACAGGTATTGCAACATGTGACCGATCGTTGTCAGGATGGAATATTACGGTTTTATGTCTGTCCGCATATTCAGGGCGTCTTTCGGCCAATGCTCGTTTCAAACGAATCAGTTGCATTCGGTACAGGTTGCCTGTGATGGTTTGACTAGATTTCAGCAGCTCAAAATAGATAGAATTTTTTTGGTCTCACCAAATAGAGAGCATTACCTTAGCGCCATTTATATTTGGCTTTGGAATCGATTCGGCTGGTTGTTCAGGCTTCACGTACGATCTCTTATGCTTCGGTTTATCATAATGGATGCAGTTTTCATCGCAAGTAATGACTCGGTGCTAATATTATGTTATTTCATAGCGTTCAAGCATCATTTCATACGTGCAAAATCGTCTTTCAAGGTCTATCGGCTTCAATTCGTATGATACCCAATTTCCCTGCTTTTATAAGTTTTATAACAATCTTGATGGAGTAATGTCTCTAAATCTTGGACTTCAAACATTTTGGCTGGCCTGGGAGATCTTTGTCTTCTGTGAACCGAACAAACCATCTCTCGCACGTTGAAACCGATGGAACACATTCGCCATTAGCTTTGGTGAGCAATCGCTGTGCTTCTTTTTCCAATTAAAGAAGTAAAGCAAAACTTCCCTAATATGACGCTATGTTGGTACAAAATTGTATATTTTCGAACCAAAAAAAAAATTTGTTTTTTAGACTATTGTAAACAATATTGTTCAATAACTAAGTGAGAATAAACGACAGATATGTACCCTTCAAAATAACATAGAAGTTATTAAGAACAAAAACCCCATTCATAAGATACACCATCTATTGTAAATCCTCATTTTTATACCCTTCACCTTCGTGAGAAGGTTATATATAAGTTTGTTATTCCGTTTGTAATTTTCACAATATAATTTTCCGACCCTATAAAGTATATATATTCTGGATCCTTATAGATAGCGAAGTCGATTAAGTCATGTCCGTCTGTCTGTCTGTTGAAATCAATTTTCTAAAGAGCCCAGATATCTTCGGGATCCAAGTCTTCAATAATTCTGTCAGATATGCTTTCGAGAAGTTTCCTATTTAAAATCAGCAAAATCATTCCATTAATAACGGAGCTATGAGCAAAAATCCGAGACAACCTTTGAAAATTTCATCAAAAAAATACAATTTATTGCATGCTTTGACAAAAAAGCAACAAAACGTATGTTTCGATGTGTGTTGGTTTCATTGCTTTGCGTATTTTGTTTTGGTTTTTTTGGTGTTCCGTTTCGTTTGGCGTTGTTGTTTTTATACCCTTCACACGAATGATTGATTGTCATTTCTTTTGTAACTTCTACAATATAATCTGTTCGTCAGCAATTAAATGTAACATTTTTAAACGTTTTCTTGATATATTTATGATGCTATACATTGAAAGTGGGCAATTAATGCATCCACAACAAAGGTGAAGTGTATATAATATACGGCATAGCTGAATATACCACTCTTACTTGTTAATTCATACACTCAATTAAAAATAATGAACAATTTAGGTAGGTTTCATAGATTTTAAAAGAAAACTGTTTTTGCCCATATATATTTTTTTTTTTTTCCTAAAAAAAACAAATAATAACAATTAATAACCCATAATTTTCCTCTTATTAGTTTCATTCAACAAAACATAAAAATATAATTTACGATTTATTAATTTTCATTATTATAATTAAACAAAGCACAGCGAAGAGAGGAAAAAAAGGGTATTTAATTTGACTTTAATACAAATGCTAATTCATATTTAATGCTCATTTACACGCTTAATGTGTCACACTCAACAATTTAAGATCTTTTTAACGCCCAACCAAAGAAATTAAGTCTAAAAAAAAACACACACACACACACGATCACTTTTTTACACTTTTATATTTATTAGACACAGTCAGTAGCCTTTTAGCATTTCAGAAAAGAAAAAAAAAAAACACCAAAAAATCGTTTAGTTTCAGGCCAACTGAAAAAAAATGTTATCGAGAGAACACCCAAACGACGGCAACAGCAGACTCATAAATTTCAAATGCTTTGTAGCAGAACAAAAGCAAAAACAAACATTAGAAATACAACAAATGTCTGACAGACAGACAGACGGACAAAACTACAGAAACAGCAACAGCAATATTTAAGCTGCTCAAGTCAAAAATATAAAGAATGATGACAAAGAACAAATTAACAAATTAATAAATTTGAATCTTGCTTTTTTTTCTAAGTTTTGTTTTCAATTTTATAATTTGAATTTAAACGCAAATTTATAGATGATTTAAGCTAACACCGTTTTTTCCAAGATAAAGGAGAAAAATGAGGGAGCCCAGACGTTGAAATACATATTAATTATTGCTTTTGTTTTTTTTTCTCGAAATACAAAGTATGAAATATTTAAGATTGAAATTTCAATTAAGTTTTTAAGTTGACAATAGAGTTATGTTTTTAATGCAGTGAGAGGTACTATGATCTACAAGATCCTTTTGATTTACTCAATGGCAAGAGGATTTACTGCGGCCAACGATCATAGCAACCCAATTATCGCTCAACTTACTCAGAATATCATTAGTTAGGTCAGTAAAACTAAGCGCAAGCTAAATGTAGGCTACATGATTTGAAACTTAAGATCAAGAGAAGGTAAGTTTTAATCGCTCGCTCTATACCGGATTGTCGAATGCAGCAGAAGAGCTTGACAAACTTCCCAATAGCAACCCATGAATCGCTAAACTGAATCAGAAAATAAATATTGGTCCACCGTCAGACCCCTTTCCAGCATAACGAATAAGCATGATAGTAATTCGACATTAACGTTTCAATCAATAACGCAAAGTCTCCTAAGACTATAAGCCCTAACAAAATAAGAAGAAACCTGATGCACCCGGTATTAAGTTTATACATACCTGATCACTCAAAGAAAGATCGAATCATTCCACGGCATAAATTAGGAAAGTTCGCGAGATTCATAAAGTCCGATCTCTCTGCTAATATCTGTTGCTAGATCATTTTATGCTCCCCTCTCTGGCACAATATTAACTAGCGCTAAACACTGGTATGGATATAGCAAAAATGACAGCAATCGACATTTAATCGTACAGGGTTTACTTCAGCAGAATCCATGTAAATGTGATAGGGATCATGCATAAACATGATCATGAATAACAACTTAGCTTAAAATGAGATTTACTCAAAGTACTCTCATGAAACAGGTTGAAATCAATGTGGTTGAAATCAATGTGTACTCAACAGTACTGAAATAATGAAGTTATTCTAGAAAGTTCTAGAATTTATATTCGCCTTAATACCCCCAAATCCTGTTACTACACCCTGTACCACTATCTTTTAATCCCATTTACTTTGTTTCAGTTTATTAATATTATTATTAAATACTACTACATATTTGCAGTTTTCTGTCTAAATATGGAATTTATTTATTTTTATCGCTTCACTTAAATACAAATTTTTTTTTTTTTTTTTTCTTCATTATTTATTTAGCAAAAAAGAGAAATGCCGACAATGTTCTAATGCTCTCGGACATTAAACATGATTTCTACTAACTCTTTTTGTTGTTTTTTTTTTTTTTTTGTTACAGGTGATTAAAATTGTTTGATTTATGACCGTATAAACTTTAAGTTGTAGATTTTAAAAGATTATTTTATATATTTTTGTTTGTTTGTAAGTTGTCTTGCAAAAAGATGCTTGAAATGAGGAAAAAGATAGATGTAGATGGTTATATATTGCAAAAAGGCGGTTTGTTAATTAATTGAACACATGTTTAAGTAGAGATTGTTGCAAGAAACAAAAAAAAAAAAATAATAATAATAAAATAATAATAACTAATAATAAAATGAAACTGTAATAGAGTTAATTATTGAAGAGTTGGTAACAAGGAAGTGTTTGAGAATGATTGAAGTGTAAAGACTTTGAGGTTATGGTTTAGAGTGAAGGAGAGGGTATTTAAGGGATCGTATGGGTACTTTTTAAAACATAATTTTTATGAAAATAAATGTAGTTTGGAACAGTTATATTCAGTAATACAAATTTTTATTAAAAAAAATTTTAAACTCAAGCCATACGAGTCTTTGGAGCGAAAAAATGCTAATATAGTATTTTGTATACTCTTTACCATGAGTGACAAGGGTACATATGTTTGTCATTCCGTTTGTAATTTCTACATTTTTCATTTGCGACCCCACAAAGTATGTATATTCTGCATCGTTTTAGATAGCGAAGTCGATATAGCCATGTCCGTCTGTATGTTGAAATAAACTATCCGTATGCTCCAAATAACTTACATGCATGATTCATACTTCAATATATAGGGAATTCTTCCGGCTCGATTGCTATTTAAAATCGACACAATCGGCCCACATATGGCTAAGATATAAGGAAAAAATCAGGACATCCTCGATTTTTTACTTATTTTTGATCTATATCTGGATTACTAAGACATTCATATAGACAATATGGATATCCAATAATAGATATTTCAAAGACCTTTGCAACTGCGTATATAACGTCAAAGTAAGTCGGACCTTAAATTGGTCAAAATCGGGAAAAATATTTTTTACCCAAAATTTTTTTTCACCACAAAAAATGTTTTTGTTATAGAATTTTTTTTCACACATAAATTAAACAATTTTTTTTTTTATTTAAATTAAAAAAAAAAAAAATATTTAAAAATAAATTTTAAAAAAATTTTTTGCCCTAAAAAAAAAAAAAATAAAAAATGTTTTTAAATTTTGTTACCCAAAAACATGTAACATTTTGCTGAAGGTTATATAAGATTCGGCCGAATATAGCTCTATTACTTGTTCTTGCTTTAAAATTTAAAATAAAATTAAAAAGTACCATTTAAGTGGTACTTTTTAATTTTTTTTTTATTGTGCCGTGTACATAAAATTTTAGCATATATGTTCTTTGCTGAAGTAAGAAAATGGTTAAGATACTGTTTCTTAGCTCTTAAGGTACTTTTAGCTTTTTGATTCCAGTTAAAAAAAAGTAACATTATTCTCATGTTATTCTAAGTAAACAACTATATCAAACAGTTTTTTTCATGAGCAAGCGCAGAAAGATTGGAATAATTTAAGCCCTACTTGCCCCTAGTTAAGTAGACTTTAGTCCTTAATTTCTTCAAGGAATTTCCCAGTTTACCTATTTTAGAAAAGGTACTAAAATGGTAGAAAAAGTACTAAAATGGATAAACTGCAAAATTTCATTTTATTTTAAATTAATGGCCCAATTAGAGTATCCAAAACCAAAACCGAAAACCGGTCAACCGGTTTTTTCATCATTGTAAAACCGACCGGTTTCGGTTTTCTTTAACTTTTCGGTTTTTTAACAAACCGGTTTTTTTTAAGACGGTTAACCGGTTTTAACGAAATACTTTGTAAAGTTATTTAAACATATTGCTAAAAAAAAATTTTAAAAATATTCATTTATTTTTTAGAAAATTTCTGCATTTGACCGGTTAACCGGATTTTAGAATCTCAAAACCGAAACCGGTTTTTTTATAAAACACTGTTTTCGGTTAAACCGGAAACCGGTTTTTTTAATTTGCCGGTTTTTTGGACACTCTAGGCCCAATATAATTGAAATTGTTTATATGAGGTTCCCTTCCAAAAAACTTGTTAATATTGGCGAGTCAAAAAGTTTTTTTTTTAAAAAATAAAGATATTTACTGAATAGTTTGGCATAGGCTAACAACATATAAGAAAATTATTGAAAATTTCCTTTCTTTTCAGAAACGCAATACTTGGGTAATATGTGAATAAAGGTACTTTTTCTTCCATCTGATGGTAGTTTTTGATTTGTCTAGCCTAGAAACATAAAAGTTACTAGAAATCAACAGAGAGGAACTGAATGGTACTTTTTATGTTTCAGGTACTATTTGTTGTTTAATCTAGTTACCCTTATAACGTAAAGGGATTTCAAAGGTACTTTTAGTTTCTTTTCAAAGTTTATTTTGTATAGTTAGCAAGTCTGTGAATTTGAAACAAAAAATTACAAATGGAAACCTAAATGTACTTTTCCTATCTCCTGATGGTACTTTTTGTTCATCTGTATCAATGAAGCTAGAAATATAAATTTTTCATATATGTTCTTAATGACTGAGTTATGAAACCAGCAAAGTCACACTTAGTGGTACTTTTTTTCTTTTTAAAGTACTTTTTGATTTTTCCCCTACTATTGAGTTTATTAAATACATAATTACTATGAAAAGCTAGCAAGTTTATATATTCATAAGAGACGTAAGTATGGAAAAGTACTATTTTCTTCTAATAAAACAAACATAAATTTAAAAATAAACACTGGAAATTAACAAAAAATCTAGTTATGTGATAACTTATACTTATCCTGTCGGTTAAAATAATGTTTGTATGAAAAATGTCAGTTTAACTTTAAGTTAAAACATAACTTTACATTACGATAATGGAGATTAGTGTTAGAAAGGAATTTTAAAAACTCTTTCGAAAGCCAGACGTAAGAAATAAAACGAGATTTGTTTTTTCCCCTTTTTTTCTAATCCAATGAGCTAAGAAACTCAATAAGTTTCAACATATTTTTTTGGGAGAATAATGAACCGACTAAGGGAGAAATAAATTTAATTTCTTTCATCAAATGGTACTTTTTGATTCTGCTAACCTGGAGGCAAAAGTTAGCGCGTACGTACGTGTTTTTTTTCCAGGCATCAGCAAAGTTGAACTTAATAGTACTTTTCGTTTTAGGTACTTTTTGCTTTTTTAAATCTTATTACGCAAAAACGTTACAAGAACACACATACTTATATGGATTTGAAATGTACCTTTTGTTTCATTTGTAGGTTCCTTTGGATTATTCTAAACCAGCAACAACATAGCGCGTATGATCCTAGATTTGAAAAAAAATCATTAGGAGGAGCTTAAAGGTACTTTTTCCTTATCCCGATGGTACTTTTTGATTCAACTCTACCAATGAAGCTAGAAAAAAACCATTTGGCATATATGTTGGTAATAAAGTATAAATTCAGATTTATTGGTACTTTTTCTTTAAAAAGTACTTTTTGGATTTCCTAAGTTAATAAACGTATAAGCAAGCAGATATGTATGTATGTTCCTAGGAGATGTAAATGTGGAAAAGAACTTTCTTCTTCGGATGGTGCTTTTTGTATTTTTAGATACAATGAACGTGAAATTTTTAATAAAGTCTCATTATTTTTCTTTCTTTTAATGCTACTTTTAGGTTATTTTAAGTTAATGTGGCAAAATTCAGCTTTAAATTACATTTTCTTCTAGTGTTATAATCTTTCACCATAAACAGGAATTTAAAAAAATCAACTCAGACGACTGTTTAGAGGGAAAAACGGGAACATATAAACTTTTTCTTGCTGTCCAATCCAATGAGCTAAGAACTAAGAAACGCAACATTTGGCTGTTATGTTTTTAATAGAATAATAAACCCACAAAGAGGAACATAAAGGTACTTTTTATTTTATCTAATCGAGCATTTTAATGCTTCTAACCTGAAAACAAAAGTTGGTATTGCTAGAAATCAAACTTAATTATACATTTTATTTCCAGGTACTTTTTGTTTTTTAATCTAATTACCTTAATAATCTGACATTGGGCTTTCAAAGGTACTTTTTGGTGCCTTTGAAGTTTGGTTTTAATATATTTTTTTTAACATATCAACAAGGATATAGGGATATATAGAAAAAGTACCACTAATGCCGATTATTTCAACACATAGATATTTAGGGTGCTGAAAGTACCTTAAAGTCGGAATTTTCCTTTTTAATTCAAGTCTTTAGGAGAAAAGGTACCTATAGATATCCCTTATATATGTATATATCCCTGGATTTGAAAAAGAAAATCACATAGGGATATCTAAAGGTACCTTTTCTCCTGATGACTTGAATTAAAAAGGAATATTCCGACTTTAAGGTACTTTCAGTTTCTTCTAATGGTACTCTTTGAAAGTGTGACTAATGCCCGTAATTTCAACAAATAGGCATCTGTCAGTGATGAGTTACTTATGGAGTAAAAATATTTAGTAATTTTTACCCGTAGATATTGATTTGAAACAATTTTAAGTTACGGTTTAGGTAAATTTATCAGCTGGGTATTTTACACCCTCAATATATATTTGTTGAAATTATGGGCATTAGTGGCACTTTGTCTTTCTTCAAGTATTACTTTCAGATTTTTGTAAATTAATGAACGTATTAATATTGCTTGGTATTAATATTCCTAGAATTAGGGAATGAGAGCCTGAAAGTACGTTTGAATATCCTACACCATGAGTGGCAAGGGTATATATAAGTTTGTCATTCCGTTTGAAATTTCTACACTTTTTATTTGAATCGTTATAGATAGCGCAGTCGATATAGCCATGTCCGTCTGTCCTTCTGTATGTTGAAATCAATTTTGTGTAGCCCCCAAATATCTTACATACATGATTCACACGTCAATATATGGGGAATTCTTCCGGTTGGGTTGCTATTTAAAATCGAATGCCTGAGATATAAGGAAAAAACCAGGACAACCTCGATTTTTGGCCTATTTTTATCTATATCTGCATTAGTAAGTCATATAGACAATATGGATATCTAATGATTGATATTTCAAAGTCCTTTGCAACAATGTATATAAGGCTATAATAAGTTGGACCTTTAATAGATCAAAATCGGGAAAAATATTTTTTAACCCGAATTTTTTTTCACCAAAAAAAATTTTGTTCATTAAGAAAATAAAAAAAAAAAATTTAAAATAAAAAAATGATTTGAAAAAAACTTTTTAAAATAAAAAAGAATTTCGAAAAAAAAAAAATTATGTTAAAATATAATTTGTTAACCTTCGAAATGGAGCTTGCAATATTAAATTTTAGTCATATTCAAAAGAATGATGTTTAGATACACAAACTATGGAAAAGGTACAATTATTTATATTTCTTTTAATGGTACTTTTAGATTAAGCTAAAGTAATGTATGGGGTCAACAATTGAGCAGAGAGAGACCTAAAGGTACTTTTCATACTTATTGTTTGTTGACCAAGTAATAGCTTTAAAGCTCAGTATTAATATATGTTAAAAGATATTTGAGATTAGAACAGTTGTCTACAGACAGTGTATTATAAACATTTTTAACAAATTGCTGCCAAAAACATATTAAAATAAAACTATAAATAAAATTTACAAATTAAATGGAAAATTTCCATTTATAACATGTATAAAACAGTAGTGTTTAATACACATACATGATAATCAAACATTTTTTGTTTTAATTTAAAACAGTGTTTTTTTTTTTTTGTCTTGTGTACATGAAAGATTTCAATCAATTAATTTTGAAAGACAACAAATGTTGTCTAATTTGCCATCATCATTTATATTAACAGTAGTTTTCATAGATCAATGACCATTTCTTACAAAAATAACAAAAACTTAAATATTAAACATAAAATATATAAAAAAAAGATCCGCATCACATCTAACGCAAACAACATAACCAAATGAAATAGATACAAAATTTAAATAATTTAAGATCGATGACCTAAAACACGGGAACACATAAAATGCCAAATAAATATATAAATAACTAAATAAAATAAAAAAAAAAAAACTAAAGAACAAGTACAACTTCTCTTCGCACAACAGTTAAAAATTGATTTTGAAATTTTTTGAAATTTGCAAAAATAAAAAAAAAATGAAGATCAATCGACGTAATAGATATTTTAAAAAAAGAAGAAAAAACTTATAAAAATATCAAAACAAAAGTTATAAATAAATTGATCAGCAACCCAACAAAACTCCAAATAAAAAGAGTAGCAAACAGATAAACCATAAGACGAAACACAAACAAAAAAACACCGCAAAATCCAGCTAAATATCGGCAAATACCTATTCTAAACTGACACCTATTTGCCAAAAACAAAAAGAGCTTAAAGACAGCTACAATAAAAAAAAATAAAAAAAAAGCAATAAAACAACAGCAACCGACAACAAACCATAAACATAAACAACACATTACGACTTTCAATACAATAGAAAACGTTAGAATATCATCAATAGTTTACTTTACGAGCTACGACGTACTACTTTACTATTTGCTATTTACTACTACTCACTGAAATTCATACATACTTACATACATACATTCATAGTTACCAGAAGTGTATCTGGAATATTTCATCTATAAACTGAACGTCTGTTTAAATTTTGGTTAGATACAATGAGCCGAGCTGAGCTGAGCCATATATATGTTTGTGTCGTTGTGATTTCTTTGCTGACATGACTTTGATGAATTGATTTGAGGTTGTCATGATTTCTTTAATAAGAATGAAACAAGAATTCAAGACAAAGTTGAAAAGAAGTTTAACATGTCGTTCTATTATAAAATGAAACCAAAAAATAAATAAATAATAAAAAAGATACATGGAATACATCTATAGAAATTTAATTTACACATACTCTAACACGTTCTTTTTTTTGGGGGGGTTTTTGTTTTGGAAAGGCTATTCAATGTGTGGGTTATAAAAATTTCATCACCTTTGTTAGGGTAAACAAGACGAAAGTTTAAATTTTATTTGTTATATGGCAAGAACAACCAAAAATACACAAATTTTAAAATAGGATCTAGGCTCTCAAAGATTGTCTGCTGCAACCAACTGAAAGTCTTTCGCTAGGAAAGAATTATTGGCAACAGTAGAACTGTTACAACAACTTCTACAATATGGTTACGATTTGCAAAAGCAATTTGAATTCAACGGTCTGTAGCGACTGCCTGCAGCATTCATCATGTTTATAAACACGTCTATCAGTAGAAGTTTCTACTTATCAACAATGTTGATACATGCGGTTATTAGTATAGCAACACTGCATGTTTGAGCTGCTAACGTTGACATCGAAAGCTCTGGAATTCGAACATACGAGTTTTGCTTGTTAAAAGCATTGTAGGAGATTCCCGAAAAATTGCGTGTGTATAAATAGTAGCAGAGGTTACAGTCGTGAGTTGATTTTATCATAGGCGCTGTTAGAATTAACATCAACTGTCTTATACATTTGAGTTTCTACATTATAAAGTGTGTGTGCATTTCTGCGAATTGATAAACGTATATAAAGACACTGAGTGACTATTTGAACTGTTGTTGTTCTACATTTTAAATAAATAAAGAGTTGTTACAAATTTTAAACTACTAAAACTGTTTTTATTTGCAATCAAAAGTAACCGATTTATTTAAAGGAAATAAACCAACGTTTTAAAAAGGTTAAAACAAATATGTCGTTATTTAATATAACTAAAACTGATTACAAGTAATGACTTACATACCTCATTCATTGTTAGGTCTCTTAGAAGAAAAAACAGAATGTTCTCTTACAAATGATTAGCAAGTAAGCAGTTATATCTATAACAAGTAATAAATAAGTCATTATACGACTACTTCCAAGTAATGCAGACGGTATGTAGTAGTTATGATGTAATTTCAAATCACTATCAAGATTTTACAGGGATACTTATGCACTTTAAGGCAGACTTTAACCCTCTAACCCGCAAACTTTAAAAAGCTAAAAAAAAGTTGTCGAATAATTTGTTTTAGGGTAATTATGACCCAATAAACTCAGAATAGCCATCAGAAACTAATTTGCAAATTAAATTTAGCAACCAGGTGAAAAAAGGAGAAGAGTGCCTCAGGGCATTGTTGCCAATTTAGGTGTAAAAAACAATAAGATGTAAGCATTTTATTGAAAAACTAATGAAAATGAAACAAAAAGTAAGAAGATATATTTTACTTTCTACGATTATACTCATAAAAACAATTTTTGTCATTTGAGAAGCATAAATGAAGATTGCATTTTGAGCAAACACACTTGGTCAATTCACAAGGTCTCCTATCATGTCATAATCTCCTAATATTTCACGACTCGGTTTAACTGACTCTTAGGCGTTCGACGCAGGTCTCTGCTGGTTGGTTACGATAACACATTAAACATAGCATACAGAATAGTAAGTATTATTTCAGAACATATTTAGCTTGAAAGCCAATAACAACATTTTTAAACCGTTGTGAAATATTAGGACATTATTATATTAAAGGAGACCTTGTGAATTGACCAACTGTGTTTCCGACTTTTTGCATAATTTGCACCATCTTTTTTGCCTAACCAGATTGGATAGTGGTCGATATTGTCATAACGGATGTCATTAACTGGAACTTTTGAACTTGCTGGCTGTGGATCTTCCTGTGGAGTACCAACTGATCATCAGTCAAAGCGGATAATTTAATCCGTCTGGGGTTTCTATCTGCCATTCCTACAATTTTTTTTATACAACAAAAAAGTAAAAGCACGCCGATAAAATTAGCCGCAACAGTGCCCTGAGGCACTCCTTACTTTTTGCGTTCTAAACACACTTTTTGTTACTTGTTTATCATTTAAAAATTCATAGACTGAAAGAAGAATATCTTTCCTTAAAAAAAAAAATATTTCGAATAGATCGGGCGACTAAAAGTTAATAAAACTTTGATTTTAAAAAAAAAATCACACACAATATTTCACGCGCTAAAATTATGACATCACTCACAAATTAGCTGACAGAACAAAAACTAAAAGTCAGAATGCATTTCGACCTTCGAGGGAAATGTTAACAAATCTGTAACTTAAGTCAGAAAATTGGTGTTTTTGTAATGCATGCCTTGAGGCACTCTTGCGGGTTAGAGTGTTAAGGTTGTTTTTCTTTCTGCTAATGAAACATTTTAAAACTGAAACTTAGTAGTAGACATTTTTTTTCTCCATATAGTACTTTCTTACTTTTGTAAATTACTGAACGCATTAATATTAAACTAAGAACATGTATTCCTTAGAGACCCAGGAATTAGAGAAAAAAACTGAAAATTATTATTTTTTTAAATGGTATTTTTTTTTGGAAATTTGACTCACATAATTTTGAATGAACTATAAGTTCACAAAATATAGAAAAAGTACCATTATTTCTCTCGCTTACACTTTCATATTTCTCCAAAGAATTCTGGCAAAATATTTTGGTGTACGAATTGATTGCTCTACAATACTCTATTAAAACGATAAAGGGGATAAAGCCAACTAATTGAAAATATCCTCTGTGTTCGTTAAAGTCTTTCAGAGCCACTTTCCTAATACAGGGCAATCACAACGTACGTTGTGATCTCAGAGGTCTCATTGTGTATTTCACAAAATCTGCTTATTTTCGACTAAACATTGCCCAAAGAAAATGTATGGTGTTCGAGTTACTGTTAGTACCCGAAGGTCGCACTTTTCGAGCGTTAACAGTTTCTGAAATTTACCTTTGGACAGAGTAATTAAACATTCAACCAAATAACAAATGCTCCCATGCCTCAAGAGCAGTATTTAATAAAAATCGTCACAACTAAAACTCATGTACTACATATTTATAGGGAAACAAACAATTCCTATTTCACCGCCTCTGCATTCGCGCCTGCTCGTATATTACAAAGCAATAATACTGAATACAAATATCTAAATAATAATAATAATATAATATTGTTACGTTTTAACCTTTTTAAAACGTTGGTTTATTTCCTTTAAATAAACCGGATACTTTTGATTGCAAATAAAATCTACAACAACAAAAGTTCAAATAATCACTCAGTGTCTTTATACACATTTATCAATTCACAGAAATGCACATACACTTTATAATGTACAAACTCAAATGTACACGACAGTTGATATTAACTCTAACAGCGCGAATGATCAACTCAACTCACGACTGCAACCTCTGCCACTATTTATACACACGCTATCTTTCGGGAATTTTCTACAATGCTCTTAACGGATAAACTAGTGTGTTCGAATTCTAGAGCTTTCGATGTCAATGTTAGCAGCTTAAACATTTAGTGTTGACATACTTATAAACTATTGCTATAAATTGCTATTTTACCGAGCCTTTGAATGAAGCTAAAGAATTAGATGTTGGGAATGGATTTATGGAATGAATTCCGAATTAAAATATTAGTTAATTATCAACTGATTTTTAGTTTCTCAGCGGATTTAGATAGAAGAAACTTAGTATCACTTTCCAGGAATTTCTACTTCATTCTTATTTGTATCACTGAATTATCAACAACAAATTGATTGTAAATTTCAATTGTACGTTGAGAAATTATGTATTTTACATGTAAAAATCTTACATCATTTTCTCTACTCTTTCGCCAAAAATCCGTCTTCAGCTTTCATTGTAATGTATTAAAAAAAACAGTTTTTTGCCACTACTGAAAATTTTTAAATTTTGAATTTAGTCCCTTTAAAGAAACCAGTGCGATATGCTGAATTTCTATTTATTCGGATTTGATTCGAGTAAATTAATCGGTACGGTTTATTATTTCTTTGGTTTTATTAAAGTTTTTATTTTATTTTCTAAAATTTATTCGAATAATCGAACAAATTTTTCTATTTTTTATTCGATTTTTTTTTTTTTTTCATAAAAAATATTAGTTATATTTAATTGAGGTCAGTTTTATAAAAAATTGTTTGTTTTTATTTTCTATATTACGCTACTCACTTGTGTAGCATCTTTACGGAAAATTAACAATTAATATTAAAAACAATTGGTCAATTCACAGGGTCATATTGTCATAATGTCCTAATATATTACGATACGGCGGCTCGTTTTAACCGACTCTTAGGCATTCGGCGTTGGTCTCTGCTGGTTCGTTACGATAACACAATAAACATAGCATAGAAAGTAGTATTATTTTGGGACATTTTTTGCTAGAAAGAAAAGGTTTAAACAAATTAAATTAATAAAAAAGTCGAAAAATTAGACTAAACTTTTTTTATAACAAATTTTATTCGATATTTTCAATAATAGCTTTAATTATTCGTCTTTTATTCGCATAAATTAGTTGGTTCGATCGAATAGTCGAAGTATTATTAAAAAATTAAGATTTTGTCACAAATAAAATTTCTGATGTTTTTTAAAGAATTTTCGAACAAATATTTTTGAATAGTCGAATACATTTTTCAGGTTTTTATTCGAATACTTTCCATAAAAACTTTTATTCGGTTACGTATTTTTTAAATTAAGTTTTATGTGGTGAAAAATTCCAAACATTTTCAATAATCGATTAAAATATTCGACTTATATACAAGTTAATGAATCGGTTTTGTTTATTTATATATTCTTAATTTGTTCGAAATTCTCCAAAATTTATTGGTATCGTAAAATTTAAAAATTAAAAAAAAAATTCTTAAATATACTACACAATGGAGTAGCTAAATATTGGAATAGAAATAAATATATAAAGATTTTTATTAAAGAGACCTTAAGCATAAATAAATATAATTTTTAAGTGAAATCGAAAGTTATCGGTTTTATATTCGATCTAGAATTAAATTCTTTATCGATTAATCAAAATATTGCATTGGATTTCATAAGTCAAATATATCTTTTCTGTCGTTTTCAAAACCGATTCCGACAATGATTGGATTCTATGGCAACCCCGAATAACTATCTAAAAAATGTTGGATTATGCTAAATTACTTAATTGAAAAAATTCAAAACTGTCTCTCAAAATTTTCAATAATTATAATCGTTTAATTATTCTCCAGTTATTCGGTTAAATTAATAATTTTGGTTTAATTATTTCTTTGGTAGTTGTATTACAAAGTTAAGCGTTTGTCGAATTTTATTCGAATAATCGAAAAATTATTCGATTTTTTATTTGAATATTTTTCATAAAAAATTTTATTCGCTTATATTATTGGATTCCATATTCTGTTGAATTAATTTTTATTTCTTATAAAACAAAATATAAACATTATCTCTTAAAACTAAAATAATCGTTTAAATTAATTAGTTTTATTCGAGTAAATTAATTGGTTAAAAAGTTAAGATTGTAGGGGAAAAGTAATTCCTGAATTTTTTAGAAATTGTCTAAAATTTATTCAAATAATTGAAAAAATTATTTATTCGGTTTTTTATTCAGAAAGTTTTTATACAAAATTTTATTTGCTTTTATAATTCGTTTACATATTTGTTTGAATTTTAATTTTATTTTTTAATTTTAAAATTTTTTTTTAAATTTATTTGTGAATTCAAAAATTTGTAGTAATCCCAAATCGATTTATTATTATTCAGGCTAATATATTGGTCATTCATCAGTCGCGCTTATATATGGACGCATGAACAGCTAATTGTATGGCGGATGGATTAACGCAATACAATTGAGTTTGATGTAAGTTTGAAAACCAAAGATGTGGATTTATAACATTTTGTTTTCCAACCGTCATGTTTTCTTTCAACGGTCAGTCTTTGTTGATTCAATGAGAACTTAATGTTAAAATCAATTTATTTACAGAAATGTTCATATAAGAATTTACTTATGACAGCACTGGAATTTACTTATGACAGCCAATATTGAAAAATGAAAGTAGATCCAAAGCTACACGTAGGAAAGAAATTTAAAACATTATTGGTGTTACCAATGCACTCCTAATACAAAACTAACGGTATCTCCTCAACCATTTTATTTTTTATTTGTTGACCTGTGTAATTCAAACCACAATCTGTGAATACCTACATGTTTAGCTTTAGTTTCTTGTGTATTGACACTTTAGCTACCTTTTTTATGGCTGTTTTATTATTATTATTTGTTTCTTTAATAATTTGCATACATTTTCGATGTTTTGTTAAATTTGCAAAAAATTTGTCTTTTTCGACTTCTTGTCAAATGTTATTCACATTTGGTCACTCAAAAAAAAATAATATAAAAATTACAATAAATATTTATGTTCTTGATTTTTATTAGAAAAACGTGAAATATTGTCTTTGGTTTTTTTTTTTTGTTATTTTCGCTTGAAGCCAAGATGTTTATAAAATAAATGAGAATATTATTTATGGTTTTTATTTAAATTGTGTTAATTTCAGCTTTTGTTTAGCTTTTCGTTATTTTTAGAGGCAAATTTAAGATTTATTTATCAAACGTGAATGAATCTCGAGAAAATGAAAACAAAAAAAAAAAAAAAAAAAAACTTTCACAAGAAATGTGGTACAGAATTAATAAGTATTTATGGAGAATCTATAAAAGAGTTTAAAGAAGAAGTGATACAAAATATGTGAATTAGAAAAGGGGGATTAAAAAAATCCTTAACTGTACTTTACGATTGAAGTTTTGTTTCCAAAATGTATAAAACTTATTTATAAATACAAAACTAATTCATTAAAGATATGTTGCAAGTTCTTTAAAGTTAACCCAACATTACAACAATTAATAATATTCTCATATATGTTGATTTTTGTTTGTAAAAAATTCAATTTCAAGGTGTTACATAAATTTTGACATTTGAATACCAACTCTCATCCTCTTCTCAAATATATTGAACTTAGTGTAGTGGTACTGTAGTCGTATTGAGCAGTATATATGAACATAAATTACGTTCTAGTTTTCTTTCATTAAAATTCATTCAATTTTAAAATGCTTAAAATTTGAAAATATTCAACAACAAATTTGTTTATTACAAAATTTATTTGTATAGAGCAAAAGAGAAGATAAATTTCATTATTTTTCTTTTTAGACTTTTTAATATTTTCCGCTTTCAATATATAAAATATTTATTTCGTTATATTTTTTTTTTTAATTGTAAACAAAACAATTTAATTTAAAATCTCAAATCATTTGATAATAATAATAATAATTTCCTTATTTGTTTTATTTTCTTTCAGTGAGTGACTGACTGACAGTCAGTTGCTCATTAATTAATGACGTAAATTAATAATAAACATAAAATGCTAATAAATGGTAGAGAAAATTCTGTATAATTTTTTATTTTATCTGTTAGAAATGATGAGAAAAATTATTTAAATTAATAAAGCAAACAATTTGTGTTGGTTTTGAATCTTGGTAGCACTTATGCAATGAGAATTATATACTAAAAAGTTGTTGTTATATTCAATGAAGTTGAGGGTTTCTATGGGGCCTTAAAATTTTTTTAAAATTTTCTAATATTTCTTAAGTTGATTTGAAAACAACAATAAACAAATTAACTTTCATTTATACTATTTAATGCCCGCAGAATTAGCATCTAATGAACGTTTCATCTGTAAAATTTTTGATTCAAGCTAGTTCAAATGAATTGAGGAAAAACGTCGATTGCTGGATTGCAAATAATGATTCTATAAATATGATTCCAAAACTATGCAGCAGCTGATTGTATGTATGTTACTTTCAGATCGACTCCAGACACTATTTCAGAAAGGCAAAAAGTGGAATTTTCTCTTCTGTAATTATAAAAAGAAAACTTTTAAACTAACCGAATAAAGTAATATATATTAATATTCAAGTCATAAATAAAAAAAACTTTATTTCAGTCTATAACTTTAACATTTGATTAGACTAATTGAAATTTAAAAATCAATATTCGAATAAAAAACCGAATAATTTATTCGATTAACCGAATAAATTAATCGATTAATAATTAGTTCGAAATAAAAAAATTTATATAAAAAATATTCGAATAAATTTTTTTTAAATTGTATTAAGTTATCTAAAATTTAGTATGAAAAATAATCGAATAAAAATCCGAATAATTTATTCGATAAACCGAATAAAATAATCGACTAATATTTTAGTCCTAAATAACAATTTCCACAGTATAAATTTAAAATTTTATTATTTTTTTATTATTACATATTAATATTCAAGTCATAAATAAAAAAAACTTTATTCCAGTCTATAATTTTAACATTTGATTAGATTAATTGAAATTTAAAAATAAATATTCGAATAAAAACCGAATAATTTATTCGATTAACCGAATAAATTAATCGATTAATAAATAGTTTCAAACAAAAAATTTTGTATAAAAAAATATTCGAATAAATTTTTTTTTTTAAATTTTATTAAGTTATCTAAAATTTTGGAATAAAAAACAAATAATCGAATAAAAAAACACATAATTTATTCGATAAACCTTATAATCATAGTAATCTTATAATATTTAAGTCCTAAATAACAATTTCCACAGTATAAATTTAAAATTTTATTAAATTCTTTAAAATTTTGTATAAAAAAATATTCGAATAAAATTTTTTTTTTAAATTTTATTAAGTTATCTAAAATTTTATATGAAAAATAATCGAATAAAAACCATATAATTTATTCAACAAACCGAATAAAGTAATTTTCTAATATTTAAGTCTTAAATAACAATTTCCACAGTATAAATTTAAAATTTATTAAATTATTTAAAATTTTGTATAAAAAAAATATTCGAATAAATTTTTTTTTTTTTTTAATTTTATTAAGTAATCTAAAATTTTTTATTAAAAATAATCGAATAAAAAACCGAATACGTTATTCGATTAACCGAATAAAGTAATCGATTAATAATTAGTTCCAAATAAAAAATTCCACTCTATATATTGACCATTTTATTAGGTTATTAGATTTAATTTTCTTTATGAGAAATATTTCAATAAAAGCCGAATAATTTTTTTCGATTTTTCGAAAAATCCTAAATTTTTAATAAAACTACAGAATATATCACCAAACCCATTTATCATGAAGTCTGATTATATGTTAACTAATAGTTATACTGTCGGTTAAAATTATTTTTGAATGAAACCTGTACCCCGTTTCTGTAACTATTTGTGAGAAGTTCTCACATCGAGAAGTATGAAACAAAAAATTCCATCGTTTCTCGATTTGGGAGAAAAAAGTGTTTCTGTAACTTAAAGTGAGAAGAGCCAGCACTAATTACATTTTTATTGGAAATTTCCAATCAAGCTGTCAAAAACATAAAGAAGAAAATAAAAATAAACAAATCAATTTATATTTACAAAAAAAAAATTACACAGTAAAAATATAATTTTTTTAAAAAATAAATAATTTAATAGTGATCAGAAATGTATACTAATTTATTAATAGAGACACAGCAACATGATCGTAGAAATATGTTGGGAATTTATCGCCAAAAATTAAGGAATACAACTGATCCATTTACTATTCCGGAGCAACGTTTTAAAGACCTCTATAGGTTAAGCAAGGAAAATAATTAACATTAATTTAAGTTTTAATTAAAAATAAAATCTTATCTTTTCTTTATTTTTTGTATTCATATTATATTTGTTGAAAAAATTTGTTTTCGCACCGTTTTTCAATGTGAGTTATTTTGACAGTTCATGTGAGAAACTTTTCACAAAATTTTCTTACAGAAACACTTTGACTCACAAATTTCCAATAAGTTACGTCAAAAAACTTAA
This sequence comes from Calliphora vomitoria, assembly GCA_942486065.2. Taxonomy (NCBI): domain Eukaryota; kingdom Metazoa; phylum Arthropoda; class Insecta; order Diptera; family Calliphoridae; genus Calliphora; species Calliphora vomitoria. The sequence goes on along the minus strand of OW818031.2, from coordinate 16,678,662 downwards.
ATGACAGATAGTTCTCACAAAATGAAATTACAGAAACACTTACATGTGAGATATGAAATCGTGTTTCAATTCACGTTGTTTTTTATTCAATTTCACTGTTTCATGCGAGAAATTTCTCGATGCGAGAGTTACAGAAACGAGGTACTGTTAATATAACTATGTATTAGTTAACACACACATTACCAGATTTTGTGCAAACCAAATTCATTTATTCGGTTAAAAGCAGAATAATTTTTATTGAAAAAATAAAAAAAAATTAACATAACTTGTTATCCTTAAAAAAAGTGAATAAAATTTTTTATGAACAAATATTCGAATAAAAAACCGAATAATTTTTTCGATTATTCGAATAAATTTTGGAAAATTTCTAAAAAAAAATCAGAAATTATATATCTGAAGAAATCTTAAAATATTAATAAAACTACCGAATAAATGAATATCCATTGATCGAACTATTATTGAAAAATTTTAAAGATAATGTTTGCAAGAAATCGATGTACAGTGGTCATATCTACCCACTGTAAAAATATTACATAATTTTCTCTACTCTTTCGCCAAAAAATACAGCTGTAGCCGTCTTCAACTTTCATTGTATGTATTAAAAAAAAACAGTTTTTTACCTCTACTAAAAATTTTTAAATTATGAATTGACTCTCTTTAGAGGAACAAGTGCGATATGTAAATATATAATTTAAGCGAATAAAATTTTTTATAAAAACTTTCTGAATAAAAAACCGAATCATTTTTTCGATTATTCGAATAAATTTTAGACAATTTCTAAAAAAATTCCGGAATTGCTTTTCCGATACAATCTTAACTTTTTAATCGGTTCGGTTTAATTATTTGAATAATTAAACCGAACCAATTAATTTACTTGAATAAAAACCAAATAAATAAACCGATTATTTAAGTCTTGAGAGATAATGTTTATATTTTTTTTTATAAGAAAAAACAATGAATTCAACAGAATATGGAATGCAATAATATAAGCGAATAACATTTTTTATGATAAATATTCAAATGAAAAACCGAATAATTTTTTCGATTATTCGAATAAAATTTGGAAAATTTCTTATAAAATTGCGTTTCCGACAAACGCTTAACTATGTAATACATCAATCAAAGAAATAAATAAACCAAACCGATTAATTTAACTGAATAACAGTATAAGAATTAAATGATTATAATGGTCATAATAATTATTTAACATTTTGAGAGACAATGTCGGATTTTTTCAGTTAATAAGAAATAAAAAGTAATTCAACATAGTCCAATATTTATTAGATAGTTATTGTATTTTATTTGATATTTATTTAAGCATAAGGTCTCCTTAATAAAAATCTTTATATTTTTATTTCAATATTTCGCTACATCCAACATCTTTAAGAAAATTTAGTTTATTCTTTTTTTATATAGAGAAATATTTAAACAAAAATGTAAAGATTTTTATATTAAAAAAGGCATTACGCTTAAATAAATATCAATTTAAATAATTTTTTTTTTTATAAATTTTGCGATTAATCATACATATAAATTTTAGAGAATTTCAAAAAAATTTAGAAATTGCATTTCCAACGAAATTTTAACTTATTAATAAAACTGCCGAATATAAAAAACCAAACCAATTTAAGTACTCGAATAAAAGTCGAATGATTTAAATGATTATGGAAAATGTTTAATAAAATTGTGGATGAAAAATATTCGAATAAATAACCGAATAATTTTTGAATTAATCGATTAAATTTTGGAAAGTTGCTAATAAAAAATTATTTCGATTTCAGGCAAAATCTTAAATTTTTATATTTTTATTTTTATATTCATTTACCCGAATAAACTCCGAATATTTTAATCAATTATTGAAAATGTATGGAATTTTTCACCACATAAAATATATAAAAATCCATAATCGAATAAAAGTTTTTTATGGAAAGTATTCGAATAAAAACCTGAAAAATTTATTCGACTATTCGAAATTTTTTTCTGGAAAATTCTTAAAAAAACAGAAATTTTATTTGTGACAAAATCTTAATTATTTAAAAAACCAATTAATTTACTCGAATAAAAGACGAATAATTAAAACTATTATTGAAAATTCGAATATAATTTGTTATGAAAAATGTTTAGTCTAATTTTTCGACCTTTTTATTAACTTAATTTATTTAAACCTTTCTTACGTATTGTTTTTAATATTAATTTTTAATTTTTCCTGAAAAAGCTTACAAAGGAGTAGCGAAATATAGAAAATAAAAACAAATATTATTTTATAAAACTGACCTCAAGCTCAATTAACTATAACTAATATTTTTTATGAAAAATATTCGAATAAAAAATAGAATAATTGTTCGATTATTCGAATAAATTTTAGATAATTTCTAAAATAAAAATCAGATAATTTCTTGCTAAATGTTAACATTTTAATAGAACTATCGAAATAATAGACCGTAACGATTAATTTACTCGAATCAAAACCGAATAACTTAAACGATTATTGGAAATTTTCCGAAATGTTTTGAAATTTTTAGCTGATAAGAAATATATAGAAATTCAACATATCGTACTCTGTTATGAAGAGTAGCTTATGCCAGAGAGAGCGTTACTTTAGCGCCATGGATATATGGCGTTGTTGTAGATTCGGTTGGTTGGCCGGGATTCACATACAATCTCTTACACAAGTAATGATTCGGTGCAAAAATGATTTTCTTTTATTGCGTTGAAGCAGCATTTCAGATATACAAAATCGTATTTCAAGGCCTCACAGCTTCAATTCATATGGTATCCAATTTCCCTACTTTTGGATTAATTCTGCTGCGTGCAAAAGTTTTGAAATTTGCTGATTATGTAGCTCCCAATGTTTTTACAAGCTCTTGTTGAGTTCGACAACAATCTTCATGGAGAAATGCCTCCAATTCTGGGTCATCAAACTGTTTTGGCTGGCCTGGGCGATCTTTGTCTTCCGTATTAACATCGCCACTTCTTAAACGCACAAACCATCTCTCGCACATTGAAACCGATGAAACACATTCACCATAAGCTTCGGTGCGCAATTGATGTACTTCAGCTTCACTTTATTTAAAATCAAAGAAATAAAGCAAAACTTCCCGCCTATGACGCTTTGTTGGTACAAGATTCGAATTTTAAAATTGAACAATTATATATTAATAGTTTATTCGATTATTAAAAACTCTTAGCTAATAAGAAACTAAAGTAAATTGGTCATTGACTGAAATATTTTGAGAAGTAATGTAAAGTAACTATCAAACAGAAGGTTGAAACATATTTTTATGCAGGTATTTTTTATTTTTTAACTAAAGGACACTTATTATGAGAAATCTCTGTGTGTTACTCCTCCGATAACCTACGCTTGCATGTTCATATTTATAGGAATTTATTCGTAATACACACGCTTTTAATAATAAAGTATTAATAGAAGAAGTAGCGAAAAAAAAGAGCAGGAAAAAAAAAGAAATACTTGTTTTGAAATCTATAAATGATCTACGCAAATTAAAGCGAAAATAAAATGAAATAAAAATAAAATAATATTTTTCGTTGATATTTTATTTTTCACTTATTCTCAATCTCAACACTTTTATATTTTTCTTAAATTTTATTCAATATGTAGACGAGTATGGATAATTCAGACATACGACAGAGGAGGAGTACTGGATGGATAGATGGATGGATGGATGGATGTTGTTTGTCTGTATGTCTGTCTTTTCGTTCATAAGTCTGTCTGTATGAGTTGCTGTCGTTTTTATTGTGTGACCATCAAAATTGTATGTCTGTCTGTATTTTGTATTTTTGTATGACTACAATATTCCACGTTATTGACGTATGTTCTCATACAACATACTCGTATGTATCATATCGTATCTACATATTGTATCTTTTGTATGTGTGTTTTTATTTTTCGTACTTGTTTTTTTGTTTTGGATTTTTTTTTCTTTTTATTTTTTTGTGAAGTATTTCTTAACCATATAAATACCGAAACATACATGAGTTTATATTTACGTATTTTATATGTTTAAAAAAAAATCTTTGATTCTTATATACTATAATATACTGTCGCTAAAATACTGCGTGTGTTAAAAAGTTCTTAATTTCTTGGGGTTTTTTTTATATTTTAAATATGGTTTTGGTTTCGGTTTGTCGTTATTTTTTTTTTGTTTTATTTAATTTTTTATATTTTTGGTTTTATTTTACTTAAACTGAAACAACTCTACTTTTTTCTCTTGTAGTTAAAAATACATTTTGTCACATAAGGGGTAAGAAATTTGTATTAAATTGTTTTACAAAATTATTTCTATAATAAAAAAAAAATAATAATGCAACAATTCAAAGTTTAAAATTTTAAATTTACACTTCCAAAGTTTATACAACAGTGAGCTATAGTATGTTTTTTATTATGTATGTATGTTTACATCAATTCTCATTAAAAAAAAAAAAATTCGAACTCTTTTTTGTATGTATATTTATAATCTACAGAGTGTAGAATATATCGCTTTTAAAAATATAAAAAAACGTTCAAGAAATAACCGAGAAATTGGTAAGGGATGTCATTCGAATTATCAAGGAAAAACTATATATTTTTTTATTCAAATGAATAATATTTTATAAATTAGAATAAAAAATTATTCGATCAATAATTGTCGATTGAACGAATAGCCGAATACTTCATTTCAAGTTCACTTAAAAAATCAAGTAAGAGTTCGGCTGTGCTGAATCAATATGTTGGTTGGTATAGGATTGCCGCATAATCAACATATTTATGACTGCTCTAACAGTATTCCGGGAAGACATTTGTATGTCGAGTGGGTGAAATCATGGACCGATATATTATTTGTGGGCTAGCTCCTTTCCTATCGTGTTTACAACAGACAGACAGACGCACGGACATAGCTAGATCGTCATAGAATCTTATGAGGATCCAGAACATATATAGTAATGTAGATCTGCGACAAATGTTTTGATAAGTTACAAGCGGAATGAAAAAATCAATATGGTGGGTATGAAAATGCTTTATATAAGCAAACATTTGGACAAAACTATCTCAATGAAACGTGAATAGTTAATAATTTTATTCCAAGTTTATTACATTGAAAATTTTATTAGAAACGACATTCTACATTCATTTTCCAATAGACTTCGGATTAACCAATATCAGACAAATTTGAAACCTAACTTAAAAACGAATTCATTGAGACTGCTAAACACCTAGGAAAGGTTAAAGTATCTGCATGCTTTCCCAATTAATAATAAACAATATAGATGTAATTTATAATCTATATCAGTTAAACGCCTTAAATGTTTACTGTAAACCTTATACGAATTTAAAAGATCAATCAAAAATTATTTTATAAAATATTTAATACGAGACTTTATATAATTAAAATTGTCTACTTAAATATTATTTGCATATATACACGCAGAAAAAAAATATATTTGTATATGTTTACTGTAACCATTTCAACATTTTTAACAATATTATAGTCACAGTAACTATTTATATGATTATGGTAACAATAATATGGTTAATTTACGATTCACACGATTATATCAACCATATATATGGTTACACAAGTAAACAAGTATATGTTTGTGACAACCATTTATATGATGAAGGACTTACCATATAATGTTGCTCTCGGCTTATGGATATCATTATCTGAGAACAACATATTATGATAAAAAAATTCATCAGCCACAAACATATACTTGTGTATATGGTTACAATCATGTGAATCGTAATTAATTGTTACCACAATCATATAAATAGTTGCTGTGACTATAATATTGTTAAAAATGTTGATATGGTTACAGTAAACATGTAGAACTATATTTTTTTCTGCGTATATATAACTAATTTTGTTTTGTCATTGTCAACACACGAATACTCCAAAAACTTATGAACTTTTATTCGATTAAAATAAAACGCGAATAATTCAAAACCCTTTACCAAATATTTGTTTTCATTGTTTTTTTTTTTTTTTTTTTTGATAGTTAAAATTTATTGGCGTAGTATAACGACTTACTAATTGCCAGGTTATACCACGTTACTTCAAGTAAGTCCCTAGTCGACCTATAAAGGAAGCTGGAACGATTGAAAGATAATGGTACTCCATCAGATCATACGTAGCAATTTACGATTTGAGTTAAAAATGGTACTCCACCAGTATCGATGAGATTTAATAGTCTCCACCAGGCTTCATTCAAATTAAAAGCCACATGAACCTTTATACGAAGCCTTAAATAACACACGCACCACAACGAGACGCAGAATTGTCGAAGCCAAAAAAAACGAAAACAATCCTGATTGTCCTTAAGAAATAATGACAATAACGAGTGAGTTGTTAATCAAACCAGACCTACTTTGCGACTGCTTTTGTTGTTTGTGTTTTCGAAATTTTAAATACTGAATTACATATTTAAAATATTTGACAATAAACTTTCTTAGCAAATTTTAACAAAATTATCAGAAAAATCTTAAATTCAATTTTGAATAGTGTTTAATATTTAATATCATTTAAACATAATTTCAAACATGATAAAACAATGTTTCTGAATTAACGTATAGTAAGTTATTAAATCTCTTATATAGTTTAAAAATAAGTTTTTAATTGTTTTATATTTTTTCAAACTTAATTTCGAATTTTCGAACATGAGCCAAACAATAGGTTTTTTCGAATTCTTAAACAAAATTTCATAGAAATTCAATTTTTTAAGAGTTGAACTTGTTATTAGCATAAATATCTACTTTTAATTTTTTTTTTTAAATTTAATTTTTTCTTCAAAATATTAATTCTGAATCAAAAATATACATAATTACAAATGGTCGAATTTATATTCGAACATTAGTTTTTAGGACGTTTTGTAAAAGAAAACAAAATAAATTTTATTTTTATGATTGTTAAATAAAAATAATATTTTTAAGCGTTTCAAGATTTTTCGAACTTAATTTCGAATTTTCGAACATGAGCCAAAAAATTTAATTCAATGAAATTGTAAATTTTCATTCAAAAAATGATCGAAAAGTTGTCAAATTCAAAATTCGAACATGGTTTTTATAGAAAAAATTAAAAAATAAAAAGTAAATTAAATTAGAGTTTCCAAAAAACCGAAGAATTTAAAAACCGCGGTTTCGGTTTTAAAAAATTGAAAACCGATCGCTTTCGGTTCGGTTTTATTATAATTTATTAACTATTATCTTTATTGTAAAGCTACTTTTTGAATATTTTATAAGAATAACAAATGATTCTGAATGAGTTAGAGTTCACGAAAGATGATTATAGTCTTACCTTTCTTTTGTATTTTCTATAATAATGGACAAAGAAACTTGATATTAAACATTCATGATGCTGAGTAGGAATACAAAATGTGGGTCTTTATGGTACTGTTTTAATTATAATAATACGTCTAGAATGATCTGCAATCCACATTACAATGAATTAGTATTAATTTACAAAGGGAGACTTAATAGTACTATTTCTTTATTCCAATTGAGGTGGCGAAGCGCACCATACTTTTATCGGATATTTGAAAATAACTAAGACTTTGTTACACAAATTTTCCATAATTTAGCCTGCTAAAGGTAGCTTGCTACATCATCTACATATTTTTACCGATCTGTGTTTAGAGATATTATATGAATAATTGGATGAAAAAGTTTTTTTCTCATTTCTAAATTTTGAATTTTTCTAGTGAAAATAGACTAAAAGTGAAAACCGAAGAATAATTGTCGGTTCCGGTTTCGGTTTTAGGCCTTGAAAAACCGCGGTTTCGGTTTCGGTTAAAACCGAATTGGAAACTCTAAATTAAATAATATTTTTTAAGAGCAAAAACTGTTGTGTTGCATTAAAACTAATTTTAAATAGTTTTAATGCTTTTGAACATCAATTCGAATTCTTGTGGTCAACATAAAATAAATTTTGGAAATTTTTTCCAAAAAAAATTACACATTTTAAACATTTTTAAATTTGAGTATGGTTTTTAATAATTATTGTAAAAATAAAGTAATTAACATTGCATTTTTAGAAGATAAATATGTTAATTAGATAAAATATAATTATAAAGTATCTTAATATTTTTCGAATTTGAATTCGAATTTTCGAACATGATTACTTCTAATTTTTGAACAATAATAAATTGATAAAAAAATGGTCCACTTTAATTTCGAATATGACATTTGAAGAATTTTTGAAAAATATGATAAATAAATTGTTTATTTAATTTTTTTCAAATTTAATTTGTAATAACCAAAAAGTTTGTCAAAATAAATTTTATAAATTATACATTTTGAATAAAAAAAAAATTATTTCAAAAGATCGAATTTATATTCGACGTTTTATAAAAGATAATTTTTAAGCGTTTCAACGTTTTTCGAATTTTCGAACATGAGTCAAACAATTTTATTTTTAATCACTTAAAATAAACTAAAAATAAATTATAGAAATTTTCTCAAGAAATTTAAAATTTTTAGACAAAAAATTAATTAAAAATTTTCGAAAATGAATTTTAATAAATTTTGTAAAATAAAGTAAATTAAATTCAATTTTTCAGGAGCTATAGCATAAATACCAATTTTCAACATTTAAACGTGGAAGAAATATACAAAATTTTGACAATATTTTCCAACAAATAATAAATTTTAAATCACAAATTTAAATTCGATTACGTTTTTCTTAAGAATTTTTGTTAAATAAAGTGAAATAAATGTTATTATTTAAGAGCTAAAGCCATAATTTATTATGAAATTACATTTTTAAGCTGTTTAATATTTTTCGAACTTAATTTCGAATTTTCGAACAAACTATAGAAATTTTGTCAAAAAATTTTAAATTTTCATTTACAAAACTAATTTAAAATGTCCAATATTAAATTCGAACAATAAATTCAATTTTTAAAAGTCAAAAAAAATTTAAATAAAATTTTTAGAATTATAAATTCAATCTTTAAAAGTAAAAAAAAAACCTTAAATAATATTTTTAGTCTAATTTTTCGACTAAGGAATTATTTTAAAAATAAAGTAATTGAAATGATTTTTTTAAAAGATAAATATGTATGTTAATAAGAATAACATATAACTACAAAGTATGTTAAATTTTTCGAACTTAATTTCGAATTTTCAAACATGACCAAAAAAGTGTTTGTTTTTAATTCTGGAACAAATTTTCATCAAAATATAACAAATTTTGGAAATTGCCTCAACAAATTATAAATTTTTAATCACAAAAGTGTTGAATACAAATTCGAACATGTTTTTTAAGAATTTTTAAAAATAATGTATGAAATTGTATTTTTAATTTTAACATAAAATGCAATAATTTTTATAATTTTCAATTTTTAAAGCCTTTTGAAATTTTTCGAAATTAATTTCGAATTTTCGAACATGTGCAAAAAATATGTTATTTTTTGTTGAATTAAAATTTGTATACAAATTAATTAATCTAATTTTTAAACAACAAATCAATGCCATCTATTTTTTATGTTTTATTTAAAAAAAATCAAAACAAACAAATAGCAAATTCCTTTAAAATGTCATCAACTAAACAGAAACGTCATATGCTTTAAATGAGGTCGTCGATCGTCTTTTCATTTTCTGTACATATCGGAGAGTATCTGTGTTGTGTGTGTGACTGTCAATGTGTCAAATTATTTATTTTTAAAATTTTTAACAAACACAACACAATCATTTCAATAATAATTCATTAAAGTGAAAAAATATTGTCACATCAGTCATGACACTATAACACAGCTCATACATATAGTCAAACAAAACAAATATAATCATACATTAACTTTGCTCTGTCCGTCCCACTGTCACTGAATATTCTATAGTATGGAAGAGAATTAAACAAAAATAGAGGGGATATTTTCAGCTATTTAACATACATAATCATAGATATTTTTAGTAGTTTATAGAATGAAAAAATTGTTGGAAAAAAAAATAATGTTTTACATTAAGGACACCCTATTAAATTATAAATATCTTAAATTATAGAGAATCATACATAGAGCGGAAACTAGAAAAAAAAACTTAAAAAAAGAAATTACTTAAAATAATCACATGTACGAGTAAATTAAATTCTCACCACTTGGGTTTCTGACAACTGAGTTAGGTTTTTAATAGCAGAGTTTCCGATCTATGCCTCAAACCTCAAGGAATAAGTTTCACAAAATGCTTTAGTTTCTAATAATTGTTTTACTTTGCAGGGTTGCTTGAATTATGATTATCATTTCTCTAAGTGTACACCAAACATACAATATTTTAACTAACTTATGTCCCCTTATGCCAAACTTAGGGCACATAAAACATAATTTTCATATTAAAAATAGCCAACCAAATAATTTGACTAAATTTTTTATAAGACATACAAACAGTCAACAGAAAAACCCGCAACATTTTTTTATTTTAAACTTTATTTTGTTTATACTGCTGCAAACGCTGCTACTAAGCGCATAAGCGGACGTAAGGACGGACGGACAGACAGACATCATGCTGTGTTGTCACAGCATAAATTTTAGTATTTTTTTTTTTTTTTTTAGTTTTTTCTATCTACTTGTTGTATTTGTATTGTTGTAGATTTCAAATAACAAATGACAACAACACAATAATATTTGAACATACAAAAACCGCAAAATCCTAAAAAATCTTACGTTTTGACAGCATAAACGATCATAAACCAAAAATCTAAGCAGCAGCAGAAAAGCTACAAAACAACAAAACATATTCAAAAAAAAAAAAGAGACATTTCAACAATTTGTTAAAGAATCTGTGAAATTGTTAATATACACATAATTAATAATGTCATCATTTCATTTCATGTCATTATTATTTCTCTTGTGTGGTTGATTCTTACTAAAACGAAACGTATACGAAAATAAGAAAAAAAACTAAAAATTATGATTGAAGTTTTATTTTATTTAAAATTATATCAAGAGCTAACACAATTTTATTTTAAATTTAAATAGATTTAATATATAATTTTCTATATTTTTTTGTTTGTCTAATTTGTTATTCTTTTAGAAGAGATGTCTTTTTGTTTGGTTTCTGTTTTGACCTAAATAAATCTTTTTTTAATCGTGGATGTTTAGCTGTCATTTCTTTTTCTCTTAGTGTATATTTTAGATAAAATATTTATGTCTTTTATCTAATAAATTAATTTAGAAATGTATTCAATAAATATTTGAAACATTTCAGAGATTTTTTTGCTGAATTTAATAAATGCTTAATTTAAGTTCATAATTTAAAAGTGTGTGCTTTGTTTTAAATATTTTGACAAATTGTTGGGTATTAATATTTATGTGTTTTTAAGACAATAATGATATTTTTTTATTTCTTTTATTATGGAATAAAATTGCTTTGTCATTTTTATTTAGAATTTAAGAGTTTTAAACGTAATTGCGCAAAATGATCAGCTTACTGTGAATGAATAACCATAACGAGCTTCATTAGCGAACACAAAGTACTTTAACAGATTGTGCAAAGTGAGACAACTGCATAAGAAGATTTTTCTATAGAAAACTGTCTAATCAAGACACTTTTCTATAGAAAAACTGTCTAATCAAGACATTTTTCTATAGAAAACTGTCTAACCAAGACACTTTTCCATAAAAAAAACTGTCTAATCAAGACACTTTTCTATAGAAAAACTGTCTAATCAAGACACTTTTCTATAGGAAAACTGTCTAATCAAGACACTTTTCTATAGAAAAACTGTCTAATCAAGACACTCTTCTATAGAAAACTGTCTAATGAAGACACTTTTCTATAGAAAAACTGTCTAATCAAGATACTTTTCTATAGAAAAACTGTCTAATCAAGACACTGTCTACTGAAGACACTTTTCTATAGAAAAAATGTCATCAAGACACTTTTCTACAGAAAACTGCCTAATGAAGACACTTTTCTATAGGAAAACTGTCTAGTCAAGACACTTTTCTATGAAAAACTGTCTAATCAAGACACTTTTCTATAGAAAAACTGTATAAACAAGACACTTTTCTATAGAAAAACTGTCTAAACAAGACACTTTCTCTAGAAAACTGTCTAATCAAGACACTTTTCTCTAGAAAACTGTCTAATCAAGACACTTTTCTCTAGAAACTGTCTAATCAAGACACTTTTCTATAGAAAAACTGTCACATCAAGACACTTTTCTATAGAAAAACTGTCTCATCAAGACACTTTTCTATACAAAAACTGTCTAATCAAGACACTTTTCTATAGAAAACTGTGTAATCAAGACACTTTTCAATAAAAAAACTGTCTAATCAAGACACTTTTCTATAGAAAAACTGTCTAATCAAGACACATTTCTATAGAAAACTGTCTATTCAAGACACTTTTCTATAAAAAAACTGTCTAATCAAGACACTTTTCTATAGAAAAACTGTCTAATCACGACACTTTTATATAGAAATTTGTCTAATGAAGATACTTTTCTATAGGAAAACTGTCTAATCTAGACACTTTTCTATAGAAAAACTGTCTAATCAAGACAATTTTCTATAGAAAAACTGTCTAATCAAGACACTTTTCTATAGAAAAACTGTCTAATCAAGACACCTTTCTATAGAAAAGTGTATAAACAAGACACTTTTCTATAGAAAAACTGTCTAAACAAGACACTTTCTCTAGAAAACTGTCTAATCAAGACACTTTTCTCTAGAAAACTGTCTAATCAAGACACTTTTCTCTAGAAACTGTCTAATCAAGACACTTTTCTATAGAAAAACTGTCTCATCAAGACACTTTTCTATACAAAAACTGTCTAATCAAGACACTTTTCTATAGAAAACTGTGTAATCAAGACACTTTTCAATAAAAAAAACTGTCTAATCAAGACACTTTTCTATAGAAAAACTGTCTAATCAAGACACATTTCTATAGAAAACTGTCTATTCAAGACACTTTTCTATAAAAAAACTGTCTAATCAAGACACTTTTCTATAGAAAAACTGTCTAATCACGACACTTTTATATAGAAATTTGTCTAATGAAGATACTTTTCTATAGGAAAACTGTCTAATCAAGACAATTTTCTATAGAAAAACTGTCTAATCAAGACACTTTTCTATGAAAAACTGTCTAATCAAGACACTTTTCTATAGAAAAGTGTATAAACAAGACACTTTTCTATAGAAAAACTGTCTAAACAAGACACTTTCTCTAGAAAACTGTCTAATCAAGACACTTTTCTCTAGAAAACTGTCTAATCAAGACACTTTTCTCTAGAAACTGTCTAATCAAGACACTTTTCTATAGAAAAACTGTCTCATCAAGACACTTTTCTATACAAAAACTGTCTAATCAAGACACTTTTCTATAGAAAACTGTGTAATCAAGACACTTTTCAATAAAAAAAACTGTCTAATCAAGACACTTTTCTATAGAAAAACTGTCTAATCAAGACACATTTCTATAGAAAACTGTCTATTCAAGACACTTTTCTATAAAAAAACTGTCTAATCAAGACACTTTTCTATAGAAAAACTGTCTAATCACGACACTTTTATATAGAAATTTGTCTAATGAAGATACTTTTCTATAGGAAAACTGTCTAATCTAGACACTTTTCTATAGAAAAACTGTCTAATCAAGACAATTTTCTATAGAAAAATCACGACACTTTTATATAGAAATTTGTCTAATGAAGATACTTTTCTATAGGAAAACTGTCTAATCAAGACACTTTTCTATAGAAAACTGTCTAATCAAGACACTTTTCTGTAGAAAACTGTCTAATCAAGACACTTTTCTGTAGAAAACTGTCTAATCAAGACACTTTTCTATAGAAAACTATCTAATCAAGACACTTTTCCATAGAAAAACTGTCTAATCAAGACACTTTTCTATAGAAAACTGTCTAATCAAGACACTTTTCTATAGAAAAACTGTCTCATCAAGACACTTTTCTATAGAAAACTGTCTAATCAAGACACTTTTCTATAGAAAACTGTCTAATCAAGACACTTTTCCATAGACACCTTCTATAGAAAACTGTCTAATCAAGACACTTTTCTATAGAAAACTGTCTAATCTAGACACTTTTCTGTAGAAAACTGTCTAATCAAGACACTTTTCTATAGAAAACTGTCTAATCAAGACACTTTTTCATAGATAAACTGTCTAATCAAGACACTTTTCTATAGAAAAACTGTCTCATCAAGACACTTTTCTATAGAAAAACTGTCTAATCAAGACAATTTTCTATAGAAAAACTGTCTAATCAAGACAATTTTCTATAGAAAAACTGTTTAATCAACACACTTTTCTATAGAAAAACTGTCTAATCTAGACACTTTTCTATAGAAAAACTGTCTAATCAACACACTTTTCTATAGAAAAACTGTCTAATCTGGACACTTTTCTATGGAAAAACTGTCTAGTCAAGACACTTTTCTATAGAAAAACTGAAAAGTGTCTCCATTAGATGTGTGTTTATGTGTTTTCTAAAAAGGGTATTTATCGATTTGTACAATTTTAAATTACTTCCAAAACGGCTACCAAAGGCTGAGCTAAAGTGCTGAAAGTTATAAAAAATAATTAAAAAACCTGCAAAATGGCTGAAAAAAATTTAAATGTCTGGAAACGGGGAAAAAAAACTCATCATCAATTCTTTTTTTTTTTTTGTGCTAGACACAATTAAACAACAACTAAAAAGTCTCATACAATAAATAAATGACCTTCAGAAATTTCATCATTTTCAACTAAATAACAATAATAATGTTGTTGTTATATTTAATACAATATTTCGTTGGCTTTATGTACTCGTACATATGAATGAATATAAAAGTATCTGAAGTATGTATCTAAAGCTATGTGGGTATGTTCTATATACATATATTTAAGGTCAAAAGTTCGTAGGTATTTTGTTTTCTCAGTCTTACTGGTTTTCTTGTTCAAATAAACAATTCTCAAGAACATGGGCCGGGTGGTACAAAATAAAAAAAAGTACAAAATTAAATTTTTCTAAAACGTAGTATCATGAATAAAACAAAATATGTATATACAACAAAAGAGGCAGCAACAAATAAACAATAAAATTCAACCATTTAAGGCTTTAATTTGTTACAAAAAAAAAAAAAACAAAAAAAATGAAATAGTGTGGGAATCGTATGAATATTTATATAGAAACGATAATAACAATGAAAAGAAAACAAAAATCACATATATTTTAGTAATTTTCGTGTGTTTTTGTTAGAATAGACAGACATTAATAATCTAGAATTAAGAATTTAGCGAAAACAAAACAACCAACTTGAAACAAATTAAAATGTTTGCGTGTTTTAAATTAGTTTT
Source organism: Calliphora vomitoria (assembly GCA_942486065.2). NCBI lineage: Eukaryota > Metazoa > Arthropoda > Insecta > Diptera > Calliphoridae > Calliphora > Calliphora vomitoria. The sequence goes on along the minus strand of OW818031.2, from coordinate 16,663,364 downwards.
ATTAATTTCTCAACACAAAAGCTAAAAACCGACCACTACACTAATAACAACAAACGATTTTGACTTGTTTATTTGAAATAATAAAATAACTGACTTTTGATTTCCTAAATCCAACAATAAAAAAATAACTAAATAAATATTGAACGCGACTTTATAAACTCATTCACTCAGCCAGCTCTACACACACACACAATAGAATAGAATATAATGAAATCGCATAGAAAAACAATCGTTTTACTAGTTTAGATAAAGAACTCAACAAAATAATGAAAAAAAAAAACAAATTTCAAACAATATTTAACGAACGTAATAAATGATGTGAGTTTAATGCTAATGAAGTTTTAGCATTTTTTTTTTTTTTTATTTATTTTTAATTTTATTTATACCTTTTTTTTTTGTAGACGTCAAAACACCAGACGACAGTTTCAATTAATCGAAATGACAAACTACTGTGTGCTATAAAAAAATATAAAAAATAAAACAAATCTTTCATAAACAAATCTTAGCAAGTACTATGAGTTTGTAGAAAATAAATATACAAAAAAAAAATCGTATAAAAAATAAACGGATTTGAATTTAAGTATCTAGAAATATATTTTATACAAATTATAAATATTACACGTGTAATAAAATTTAATATACTATGTACATATAAATTACATTGCACAATTTATTTAGAAATTATTCTAATATTATACAACTTAGCAAATGTTATAGCACATAATAAAACTTCTTAAAAACTAGATTAAATATTTAAAATAATATTAAATCTTTAGAAGTAGTTAGAAATATCGGAAACAAAATTTCCCTTAAAACGGAAATTTAAATTCATGTGGAAATAATATACAAATATTATTTATTAATAGAAACCTTATTTAAAAGCAAAGAAAATAAGAAATTTTTCTAAAATGGAAACTGCTTTAAAATTAAAAAAAAAAGACATTTTGAAATACAAGGGAAATTATAAAAATCATAGTAAATATCAATTTAGTGTTAGAGAATATTAAAAACTAAACAACATTTTTAAATTAGAGGTAAATTTTTTAAATAAAACCCAATTTTTATTCAAAATAAAAAACAAAAAAAAATCCAGTTCAAATTAAATTTTCTTCAAAAGGAAATTTGTAAAATTATATTTGTATTTTTAATTAATTATGAGAAATAATATTTAACCCTCATATGCACAAAAAAATTTTAAATTTATCAAAGGTTTATGAAACTAAAGGGAAATTTTAAAAATTTCTAAAATGTAAGTAAATTTCAATTTATTTTTAGAAAAATAGACTTTAAATTTATTAAAACTTAAGGAAATCCAGTTAAATAAAATAATAGGGAAATTCTGATATAAAATTTTCTCAATAGGGAAATTCTTAAATTTAAAGGAAGTTTCTAAAATTATAGTAAAAAAAAAACTTAAGGGAAATTCTTAAATATAAAGGAAATTTCTAAAATTATAGTAAATTTCAATTTATTGATAGAAAATAAGCTTAAATATTAATAAAACATAAGGAAATCCAGTTTAAATAAAATTTCCATAAAAAGAAAATTTTAAAATATAAGGGAAATTTCAAAATTTTTGCAAATTTTAAATGATCATAATTTATCATGATTAAAAATTATTAAATTTTCAAAAAATCTTGTTTAACTAAAATTTCCTTAAAAGGGAAATTTTGAAATTTAAGGGAAATTTCTAAAATTTTAATAAATTTCAATTTATTGTTATAAAATAAACTTAAAATTTAGTAAAACTTAAGGAAATCCAGTTTAAATAAAATTTCCCTAATAGGGAAATTTTGATATAAAATTTCCTCAATAGAGAAATTCTTAAATATAAGGGAAATTTTTAAAATTATAGTAAATTTCAACTTATTGCTACAAAATAATCTTAAATATTAATAAAACTTAAGGAAATCCTGTTTAAAAAAAATTCCCTAATAGGGATATTTTGATATATAAAGGAAACTTAAAAAATTTTCGTAATTTTAAAATTATCGTAACTTATCATGATTGAAAATTATTAAATCGTAGAAAAATCTTGTTTAACTAAAATTTCCTTAAAAGGGAAATTTTGAAATTTAAGGGAAATTTCTAAAATTTTAATAAATTCCAATTTGACATAAAATAAACTTAAAATTTAGTAAAACTTAAGGAAATCCAGTTTAAATAAAATTTCCATAATAGGGAAATTTTGATATAAAATTTCCTAAATAGGAAAATTCTTAAATATAAGGGAAATTTTTAAAATTATAGTAAATTTTAGTTAATTGCTTGAAAATAAGCTTAAATATGAATAAAACATAAGGAAACACTGTTTAAAAAAAATTTCCCTAATAGGGAAATTTTGATATATAATGGAAATTTTAAAATTTTTATAATTTTTAAATTTATCATGATTGAGAATTATTAAATTTTAAAAAAATCTTGTTTAACTAAAATTTTCCTTAAAGGGAAATTTTGAATATTATAGGAAATTTCCTAAATTTTATTAAATTTAAATTTATTGTTAGAAAATTAGCTTGAATATTGATAAAATTTAAGTAAATTCAGTTTAAATGAAATTTCCCTGAAAATATTAAGGAGATTTCTAAAATTATAAAAAATTTCAATTCATTGCTAGAAAATATGCTCAAATGTTAATTACACAGAAGCAAATCCAGTTTAAATAAAATTTCCTTAAAAAAGAAATTTTAAAATATAAAGGAAATTTTTGCAAGCTTTTAATGATCGTAATTTATCATGATTGAAAATTATTAAAATTTAAAAAAATCTTGTTTAACTAAAATTTCCTTAATAGGGAAATTTTGAAATTTAAGGGAAATTTCCTAAATTTTTGTAAATTTCAATTTATTGTTATAAAGTAAACTTAAAATATAGTAGAACTTAAGGAAATCCAGTTTAAATTAAATTTCCCTAATAGGGAAATTTTAATATAAAATTTCCTCAATAGAGAAATTATTAAATATAATGAAAAATTTTCAAATTATAGTAAATTCCAGTTTATTGCTAGAAAATAAGCTTATATATGAATAAAACTTAAGGAAATCCTGTTAAAAAAAAAAATTTCCCTAATAGAAACATTTTTATATATAAAGGAAATTTTAAAATTTATTAAATTTTTTAATTATCGTAATTTATCATGATTGAAAACTATTAAATTTTAAAAAATCCAGATTAATTAAAATTTCCTTTAAAGGGTAATTTTTAAATTTATGGGAAATTTCCTAAACTTTAGTAAATTTCAATTTAGTGATATAAAATAAGCTTAAAATTTAATGAAAACCAGAAAAATCATGTTTAAATAAAATTTCCCTTAAAGGGATAATTTGATATAAAAGGGAAATTTCTAAATTCCCTTTTATATATTAAATATTAATAACACATAAGAAAATCCAGTTTACACAAAATTTCCTTAAAAGGGAAATTTTAAAATATAAGGGAAATTTTAAAACTTTTGCAATTTTTTAATTATCAATATTTATTATGATTGGAAATTGATTAAATTTTAAAAAATCTTGTTTAACTAAAATTTCCCTTAAAGGGAAATATTGAAATTTAAGGAAATTTCTAAAATTATAAAAAATTTCAATATATTGTTAGAAAATAAGCATAAATATTATAAAAACTTAAATAAATCCAATTTAAATAAAATTTCCCTTAAAGGGAAATTTGTAAATATTAAGTAAATTTCTAATATTGTTGTAAATTTTTAATAATTGTAGTTTAACCTGCTTAGAAATTAATAAAACTTAATAAAATCTAGTTTAAATAAAATTTCCCTGAAAGGGAAATTTTGAAATATAAGGGAAATTTCTGTATTTAAACATACTTAAAAATTAGTAAAACTTAAAAAAAACTGTGTAAATAAAATCTCCCTTAAGGGGAAATTTTTGAATATAAGGGAAATTTATAAAATTGTAGCAAATTTAAGTATTATTATCAAAATGATTAAAATGTGTATTATCAAAATGAATAAAATGTTTAATAAAACTTAAAAAATCTAGTTCAAATAAAATTTTTCCTGAAGGGAAACTTTTAAAATAATTTAGAATTTTTACGTAAAATTTTATAAGTATATTTAGTGGTCAATGATACTAACAATTCTTTTAAATCAAAATTTTCTTAAGGGGTTTTTTAAACTATTACAAACTACTATAAAACATGTCTAAACATGATTAAAATAAATCTTTTTTATTTTAAAATTTCCTTAAAATGAAAAGAAAATTTTTAAATAATATCTAATTCTTATTTGTAAATGTTTTAAACTTATTTAAAAATTAATCAAACTAAGAAAAATCCTTTTTAAATTTATTGTACGAAAACAAAGTTATTAAAAATTATTAATAATTTCCCTCAAAGTGACATTTTTAAACGCAGAGAAATATTCGAAATAAATTATTTAAAAATAGGAATCATGGAAATATAGAATAGTACAACTAAGAATAACCATGTTTAAATAAAAATATTCGAAAAATTTAATAATTATTAGAAAATTTCCCTTTAAACATAATTTCCTTTTTAGAGCACTGTAAAATTAACTTCTCTTAACAACAATACTCTAATTTAATACCTAAAATTACTGTACATAATTACATATTTCAAAATCATTATAAATAAACTTATTCAAATCTACTTACATATTTCTACGAAATCAATACAAAACTATTTACACCAGCATTAAACAAGGAGTTAACTCCTTAATAAGTTTTTATTTTGCAGCCGGTTTAGCACCCAAGCCAAATTACTGCTCTACTTGCAGCATATACTAACTATAGCAGCAACATGATTATTACAAATAAATAATTGTAAAAGAAATTCCTCAAAACCAAAATAGAAAACTCAGTTATTTAAACACACAGCATTTCACATTTCACAAACATTTTCCCACACACCAAAAATGCTTAGTAGAGACTTACAGCTAGAAATTATTAACCCCATGGTTTCGTCTTAAATTATAACTGATTTGTAGCTATTTTTACAAAAAAAAAAAAATTATATATATATAGAGAAATAATGAATCTTGTTTATTTGTAATATTTTCCTATTTAATGTTGTGTTCAAATTCATATTAGGTTTTACAAAATAAATTATCATAAAATACTTAATATCATCATCGTCATCATCATCAAACAACGTAGCGCAAAGCATTAAGGCATATTAAAGCGATATCATAACAATATCATAACATACGATATTACAACGATACGGCATGTTTAAATATGAGAAAGAGTGAGTGAGCGTGTGTTTCTGTATTTAGTTGATAAACATGCCTATTAATCGCTAATTAAAAGATTAAACAAGTGAAAATTAATTAAATATATATTTAGTCGCTACCATAAATAAACTTATAGCCACAATTATAAATTTATTTCCCTATAGAAAACTGAAACACATGCTGGAAACCTGTTTAATTCAGTTAAAATGCCAGCAACGAAATATGTGGAGAGCATACAGATTTGTCTCTTAGTCTCTCTGTTGCTTTTTGTTAGTTTACTATCTCTCGCTTAAGTTAAAAACCGAAAAATAGCTTGTAATTGATATTGGTATAGTGATAATGAGAATATGTACACTGAAGGAAAAGAGTTGGTGAGAAATTCGTATTGCAAATTGGGACAAGGAGGTATCATGTGCATCTCTAAGCAAATACCCGGATTAAGATCAAATGGTGATGTATTAAAGGATAACTTTTTAAGAAACTAATTTCGTGTAGAAACTAAGATACATAATTAGGATCATGGAAATAAAATATTATTATGAAATATAAATTGTAGTTTTTTAAGGAGGAAGAACAAAATATTAAATAAATCGTTGGTTCATGACGTCAAAGGGGTCCTGGTAAACGGGGATCTTGGTTCATTAAGGATTCTCATTTGTGGAGAAACAAATTATTCGTGGAAAATTGAAATCCTGAAATACTTAGTATTTGAAGAAAAACATATGGATCATGGATATCTCAAATCGGTAATTAGCATTGTTTATAAGTATGGCAACACTAAATGTTTAAGCTGCTAATATTGACATCGAAAGCTCTAGAATTCGAACATACTAGTTTGTCCGTTAAGAGCATTGTAGAGTGGTTGCAGTAGTTAGTTGAGTTGTTCATAGGCGCTGTTAAAGTTAACATCAACTACCTTGTACATTTAAGTTTGTACATTATAAAGTGTGTGCATTTCTTCGAATTTATAAAAGTGTAAAAAGACACTGAGTGACTATTCGAACTGTTGTTGTTGTGCATTTTAAATAAATTAAGAGAACTACTAACTACTTATTTTCAATCAAAAGTATCCGGTTTATTTAAAGGAAATAAACCAACGTGTTAAAAAGGTTAAAACGTAACAATATTGATGATGGAAAGCTGGAATCGTGGTTCCAAAAGAAGGCTTATTTTAGAAGAAATAGATGGATGGATTATGAAAAGTTGAATCGTGATTCCTTAAGAAGACTTATTTGACAAGAAACAGATGTATTATAGAAAATTGGAATAATGGAATTTAAAAAAAACTAATTGAAGCATTTCTTAAGGAGAGCAGAAACATCACAGAAATCTGGAGAATCAAAAGACACATGGAAATTTAAGCTGCCTTATTTAACCTTACTTAAAGTATCACGGAAGTGTGAATTCGTAGATCCTTAAGAAGTTTTATTTAAACAGAAACAGAAGGATTATGGAAATCTAGATTCCTGGTTCCTTAAGAAGCCTTATTCAGAGAAACACAAACCATTATGGAAATCTGGATTAATAGTTTCATAAGAAGCCATATTTATGCAGAAACGGAAGGTTCATAGATCTTTATTCGTTGTTCCGTAAGAAGCCACATTTCAGGAGAAAAAGAAGCATTCACGGAAATCATGGATTCGTGGTTCCTTATGAAGCCTCATTTAAGAGAAACAGAAGCCATCACGGAAACCTGGATTCGTGGTTCCTGAAGAAGCCACATTTTACAAGAAATAAAGGAGACAATTTGACCAGAAACGGAAGGTTCATAGATCTTTATTCGTTGTTCCTTAAGAAGCCTCATTTCAGGAGAAGCAGAAGCCATAACGGAAATCCGAATTCGTGATTCCTGAAGAAGCCACATTTCAGGAGAAGCAGAAGCCATAACAGAAATCTGGATTCGTGGTTCCTGAAGAAGCCACATTTCAGCTGAAGCAGAAGCCATAACGGAAATCGTGGATTCGTGATTCCTGAAGAAGCCACATTTCAGGTGAAGCAAAAGCCATAACGGAAATCTGGATTCGTGGTTCCTTAAGAAGCCACATTTCAGGAGAAGCAGAAGCCATATAGGAAATTTGGATTCGTGGTTCCTGAAGAAGCCACATTTCAGGAGAAGCAGAAGCCATAACGGAAATCTGGATTCGTGGTTCCTGAAGAAGCCACATTTCAGGAGAAGCAGAAGCAATAACGGAAATCTGAATTCGTGGTTCCCGAAGAAGCTACATTTCAGGGAAGCAAAAGCCATAACGGAAATCTGGATTTGTGGTTCCTGAAGAAACCACATTTCAGGAGAAACAGAAGCCATCACGAAAACATGAATTTGTGGTTCCTGAAGAAGTCTTATTTAAGGATAAATGGAAGATTCATAGAAATCTGAATTCTTGGTTCCTGAAGGAGCCATATTAAAGCAGAAACGAAAGGCTCATAGAAATCTGTATTCGTCGTTCCCGAAGGAGCCATATTTGAGCAGAAACGGTTCATAGATATTTGTGCGTGATTCCTCAACAAGCCATATTTAAGGAGAAACGGAAGGTTCATAGAACTTTATTCGTAGTTCCTTAACTAGCCTTCTTAAAAAGAACCGGAAGGTTTATAAATCTTTATTCGTGGTTCCTTAACAAGCCTTCTTAAGAAGAAACGGAGGGTTCATAGATCTTTTTTCGTGGTTCCTTAACAAGCCTTCAGAAGGTTCATAGATCTTTATTCGTGGTTCCTTAACAAGCCTTCTTAAAAAGAAACGAAATGTTCATAGATCTTTATTCGTGGTTCCTTAACAAGCCTTCTAAAAAAGAAACGGAAGGTTCATAGATCTTTATTCGTTGTTCCTTAACTAGCCTTCTTAAAAAGAACCGGAAGATTCATAGATCTTTATTCGTGTTTCCTTAACAAGCCTTCTTAAGAAGAAACGGAAAATTCATAGATCTTTATTCGTGGGTCCTTAACAAGCCTTCTAAAAAAGAAACGGAAGGTTCATAGATCCTTATTCGTTGTTCCTTAACTAGCCTTCTTAAGAAGAAACGGAAGATTCATAGATCTTTATTCGTGGTTCCTTAACAAGACTTCTTAAGAAGAAACGGAAGATTCATAGATCTTTATTCGTAGTTCCTTAACAAGCCTTCTTAAGAATAAACTGAAGTATCATGGAAATCTGGAATCGATAATATATTAATTTGAAGAGTAAAATATGGATCATGGAAAAACGAACCATTGTTATAAAAACTTAATTTAAAAAAAAAACAGATGGATCTGGAGAAACAGGAGAAACAGGAATCGCAGCTCTTAAGGAAATCTCGTTGGAAGATAATAACAAGGATCAGATGATATTTCAATTGCAGTAGTTAAGATCTTTAAAGAACTACGATTCCTACCAATCTACGAACTACGAATCATTCCAATCCTTTAGATCCTCCTCATACTGAGATCTTTGAGAAACTATGATTCCTATTTCTATAAATTTTCAGCTTAATCTCAAATTAAGCTTCTGATAAACTGCTATTTCTACTTCTAGCGATTCTTAAGCGATGAACGACCAATCTCAAATTGAATTTTATATGAATCTACAATTCCTGTTTTAGTAATCTTTCAATCCTGTTGTTTTTTGAAGGCAAACTAATTCCTACTGTTATGAATACTTTCATTTCAGCATCTTCTTTATAAGTTTCTGTCTAAACCAGTCTCCAACATGCAGTTTTTTTATCCGATCCCTAAATATCTTTTCCTTAGTTGAATTTGAGGTGAAACGGAAAGGTTGGTGGAACTAGGAATCGAGAAACTAAAGCATTAAGTATAGTATGAGTTGTAGTATCTCAAAGATCTCTAGTTGAAGGATTAACAGAAATAACAATCAATTTGTGGTGAAAAGAAAGGATTGATAGTGGTAGGAGTCATAGTTTCTTAGGAACATCAGTCCGAAAACAGGATCATCAAGCTAAATGGGAATCCGCAACAACAGTGTATATGAAGACAAGCTGAAGAATTAATTAATAGTAGGAATCGTAGTTATTAAAATGTTTAAATTTGAGGAAAATCTAAAGAATTTGTGGAAATAGGAATCATAGTTTATTTCGGAATCTTAATTTGAGATCGTAGTTCTTAAAACTTAGTTCCTTAATTTGAGCAGAAACTTCTAGATCAAAGGTACAAATATTAATAGTACATTAAAGAATGACGTGAAACTGGCCGAATATGAGAAATAAAAATCGATATTCCTTAAGAAACTTACAGTAAGGCAAAAGAAATACATTATACAAAATATATGACGAATACGTGGTATTAGAAACATAGTTCTTATAAAAATTTAAGTTCTTTATCAACATTAATTTAGGAGCTTATGCAAATCTCATAATTTCATTTTTCTATTTTCCCAGTGTAGACATTATAACCAAAGTTGACAATCATGTTTGGTTTTGCTACATTTTTTCACTTGCAAGCATTTATGGATCTGTAAATGTTGGATGGATGGATGGATGTATGTAGTACAAAAGTATTAAACCAAAAATGATCGCGTGCAATAAAAGAAAGAAACTTAAATAAAACTAAAACCAAAACCAAAACCAGTCAGTTGACTTGGGCGAATGAATCAAGTTAAGCTGAGAGACTTGATATCCAGTTTGTAAAACATGCTGAAGACAACACAGCTGATAGACGCCCTGTGACAAAAATTTGTACACAACCATGTTATTTTCATTACACTCACAGATAGATACACTACTTTAACACATGCTCACACAATTCATTCACTCATGCCAAAAGTAAAAAAAAAAAAAAAGGAACAAAAAGAAAACAACACGCACTTTTCACATACTCATTCATTGTTTAACAAAGATCGTGCAAGTAGTCGAGGCATTGGTGTTGCTGCGGCTGTTAGTTGCTGGTGATGATGATAATTATGATGAAAACTGTCATAAATGACAAATTATAGATTAGTTTCTTTAGTTTTAGTGTAGTCTTTTTATTAAGTATTATTTCAGTATTTGCCAGTTTGTAGTCAATTAATTAACTACGCTCTTGTTATGGCTGGCAGTGTGTTGTAGTTGATTTTTGAAACATAAAAGGAATGAAACTCTTTTTATTTATATCTTTCTTTATAACACAACAAGTTTTAGCAGCAATATTGTCAACCAAAGCACCATCATTTTGTCATCATCAGGCTTGAAATTATTTGTGTTTTTTTTTTCTGTCTTTTTGCTGAAAGAGGAGTTAAAGTTACAAATGTGTGAAAATGCGGTTTTAATAGTGCAAATAGTGTAGATTGTCACTATTTCTATTGCGCATGCTTAAATGCTATTTTTCTTATTTTCTTTCTTTCTCTCTGAAAGTTATATTTAGTTTAAATTGAAACAGAAAGATACGTTACGACCACCAAACATGTGGCGAATATTTTCGCATGTAATATATCACTTTGGTATCACTATCATTTTATTATAAGGAGCTTTATGAGCATGCTACTCGCTTTAGAGCAGTAAAATGAGTTTGTTATTTTATTTGCTGCAATATTGACTCACTTACATCTTAATATCTACATACACAGTGCCATCTTCTAGAAGTCTCATGAATAATCTAACGGGAAAAAAAAACTTGAATGTTCTATTCCCACAAAGACCACCTAGAGCTTTTAAAGCTGCTTCACAGTTAATGTTGTCATACAAGGTGGCGCAAGAGTAAACTTCCGATGTTTTTTGGATGTAATTAAAAAAAAAATGAAAAACTTTGATTCTTCTTGTGGATTATTTTTATTTGGTCTTTTAATTTTTTTTACATCAAGTCGAGAATATGATGTCATGTAAATGGCCGCCGCCACAGTTGATTGTCATTTGAGCACCTTTTCATGGCATTTTCCATCACTTTGGCCAAAACTTCCGGCGATAGGTCCTCACATTCTTGACGGATATTGTCTTTAAGAGCTGCAAGAGTCTGAGGCTTGTTGACATAAACCCGCGACTTCAAAAAGCCCCACAAAAAGAAGTCTGGAGCGGTCAAATCAGGCGATCTTGCTGGCCAGTGCAAATCGCCAAAACGGGAGATTAGGCGCCCGGGAAATGCATCCTTCAGCATATCGGTTGTGGCACGTGCAGTGTGTGCCGTTGCACCGTCCTGTTGGAACCACATGTTTTCCAATCCCAATTCATCTAGTTGCGGCAAAAAGAACTCGTTGATCATTGCTCTGTAGCGCTCACCATTCACAGTAACCGTTTGGCCCGCGACGTCTTCGAAGAAAAAAGGTCCGATGACTCCTCCAGCGAATACAGCACACCATACAGCGACTTTGAGCGGGTGTAATGGCTCTTCATGGGTTACACGCGGATATTCAGTGCCCCAGAAGCGTAAATTTTGCTTATTTACGTACCCGCTGAGATGGAAATGGGCCTCATCACTCATGATTATTTTTGATGAAAAATCATTTTCCTCTTGGTGGTGATTAAGGATGGCTTGAGCGTATGTTAGACGCGATTGGCGGTCAGCAGCTAACAGCTGATGCACCGTCTGGACTTTGTACGGAAACATCTCCAAATCTTGTACCAAAATTCGGTGTAACGACCGTCGACTGATACCCATTTGCGTGGCACGTCGTCTGGTTGATGTCGACGGCGCTTCCATGACATTCTCGGCTACAGCAGCAATATTATCTGCAGAACGGCTACTCCGGGGTCTGCCACGCCTGGCAGCATCTCGTGTTGTGCCAGTCTCTTCGAGGCGAGCGGCTAAACGTTGCAGTGTTTCACCAGTAGGCGTTGGACGGCCAGGATTATTGGTCAAATAAATAGTCAGCAATATTCCGCGTTCTGGAGCAATGTAGCGTAACATTGTTTATTAACGTGTATTTCGCATGTGTTTACTTCACAAATGTCAAAACATAACTGACATTAGGGGCCAATCGCAAAATGTATAGCATTTTCTGATAGAAGGATTACTTTTGCGCCACCTTGTACTTATAAACAATGTTAATAACAGCATGCTATCAACATTGTTGATAAGTTTCTACTGATGGAAATGTTTATAAACATGATAAATTTTACAGGCCATTAAATTCAAATTAAGAATGCAATTTCTTAACCATGTTATACATGTAGCTCAAGTGTAGCTCTTCGTATATTCGTTTTAACCCAACATATCACTCCAAGTTGTGGTCACGATAAATATTAATTTGTGCGTTATATATGTGTGACAAATGTCATCGTTTCCACTTGCAGATAGTTACATTAAACACCTAAACCAGCTGCCAGTTGAAACAGTTAGTAGCAGTTTGCTATTTATTTTAGTAGCTGTATTAAAGTTTAAATTAAAAAATTTATGTTAATTGAGTGGTAACATTGTACACATTTAACATGTCTGTTAGACACTAATTATTCAAATTAAAATATTTATTTATTTATATTTCGTTTGCTCGCTCGCTCACTCGCTCTCTCTCTCTCATAAACTGCCACTGCATATTGTATAACGGGAGCAAAAGTGTGTTAATAATTGAGTTATTTTATACATATATGTATATATATTTTTTTCTTAATAAACGAGTATAAAAATATAAATTTTACTGTTGTCTGATTAACACTCAATTAATAGGAAATTAATTAAGAAACATGAAATATGATAGTGATACTTTGTGGTATTTTTTTATTTCTATATTAATTTCAGTTTTAGATTAAAAGTTGACAAAATATTCATTTAATAATGATTGACAACTTAATTGCAACATTCAATAATTTATGGATTTTGTGTTTTATGTTTTATGCTTTTTTTTTTTGTCGTAAGTTTTTCGTAAATACCAAGTTATTTTAGTAACAATTTGATGAATGAAGTAAATTACTTAATGATAGTTAGTAATTATATTGTAGCTGGTGCTGGAAATTGATGATAAAAGTGTGAAGTCTTTAACAATAGTTTTTAGAGAAACAAGTTTTGGTGTTTAAAGAATTTTAGTTTAATTAGGAAACTTAAGAAAAGTTATTCAGGGATCGGATAAAAGAAACTGCATGTTGGAGACTGGTTTAGACAAAAACTTATAAAGAAGGTGCTGAAATGAAAGTATTCCTAACAGTAGGAATTAGTTTGTCTTCAAAAACCAACAGGATTGAAGGATTACTAAAGCAGGAATTGTAGATTCATATAAAATTAAATTTGAGATTGGTCGTTCATCGCTTAAGAATCGCTAGAAGTAGAAATAGCAGTTTATCAGAAGCTTAATTTGAGATTAAGGTGAAAATTTATAGAAGTAGGAATCATAGGTTTTCAAAAAACTCAATATGAGGAGAAGCTAAAGGATTTATAATACTAGGAATCGAAGTTCTTCAAAGATCTGTACTGGAGGAAAAACTGAACGATTAATAGAAGTAGTGTCAGTTTAAAGTGAAACTGAAAGATTGACTGAAGTAAGAATCGTAGTTTGATCAGAAGTTCAATTTTAGGATTCCTTGTATACTAAGAAGCTTAATTTGAAGTGCAATTAAAGGATTGATGGATGTTCCTCAGACAGCTATATTTGAAGAGAAACTGAAGAATATACAAGGTGGCGCAAAAGTAAACTTCCGATGTTTTTTGGCTGTAATTAAAAAAAAAAAATGAAAAACTTTGATTCTTCTTGTGGAATATTTTTACTTGGTCTTTTAATATTTTTTACATCAAGTCGAGAATATAATATCATGTAAATGGCCGCCGCCACAGTTGATTGTCATTTGAGCCCTTTTTATGGCATTTTCCATCACTTTGGCCAAAACTTCCGGCGATAGGTCCTCACATTCTTGACGGATATTGTCTTTAAGAGCTGCAAGAGTCTGAGGCTTGTTGACATAAACCCGCGACTTCAAAAAGCCCCACAAAAAGAAGTCTGGAGCGGTCAAATCAGGCGATCTTGCTGGCCAGTGCAAATCGTCAAAACGGGAGATTAGGCGCCCGGGAAATGCATCCTTCTGCATATCGGTTGTGGCACGTGCAGTGTGTGCCGTTGCACCGTCCTGTTGGAACCACATGTTTTCCAATCCCAATTCATCAAGTTGCGGCAAAAAGAACTCGTTGATCATTGCTCTGTAGCGCTCACCATTCACAGTAACCGTTTGGCCCGCGACGTCTTCGAAGAAAAAAGGTCCGATGACTCCTCCAGCGAAAACAGTACACCATACAGTGACTTTGAGCGGGTGTAATGACTCTTCGTGGGTTACACGCGGATTTTCAGTGCCCCAGAAGCGTAAATTTTGCTTATTTACGTACCCGCTAAGATGGAAATGGGCCTCATCACTCATGATTATTTTTAATGAAAAATCATCTTCCTCTTGGTGGTGATTAGACGCGATTGGCGGTCAGCAGCTAACAGCTGATCCACCGTCTGGACTTTGTACGGAAACATCTTCAAATCTTGTACCAAAATTCGCTGTAAAGACCGTCGACTGATAACCATTTGCGTGAGACGTCGTCTGGTCGATGTCGACGGCGCTTCCATTACATCCTCGGCTACAGCAGCAATATTCTCTGCAGAACGGCTACTTCGGGGTCTGCCACGCCTGGCAGCATCTCATGTTGTGCCAGTCTCTTCGAGGCGAGCGGCTAAACGTCGCAGTGTTTCACCAGTAGGCGTTGAACGGCCAGGAAATCTGCGACGAAATTCACGTTGTGCCAAAGTCAACGACCGATTATTGGTCAAATAAATAGTCAGCAATATTCCGCGTTCTGGAGCAGTGTAGCGTAACATTGTTTATTAACGTGTATTTCGCATGTGTTTACTACACAAATGTCAAAACAGAACTGACGTTAGGGGCCAATCGCAAAATTTATAGCATTTTCTGATAGGAGGATTACTTTTGCGCCACCTTGTACAATTGTAGGAATCGTAGTTCCTCAAATATTTTAGGAGAAACTACAGAATTTATGGAAACATTAATTGTAAATCCCCATATACCTCTATTTGAGAAGAAGCTGGAGGAATTGCAGTTCCTCAAATATCTCAATTTAAGAATAAAATATAGAATTTATGGAAATATTAACCATGGATTTACAAATACCTATATTTAAAGAGAAGCTTTAGGAATTGTAATGCTTCGAAGATCTCAATTTAAAAAGTAAACTAATGGATTGATGGAAGTAGGAATCAAAGTTCATCGAACAGCTCTGAGAAAAATTGAAGAATATATATAATAGGAATCATTGTTCCTTAAGAATCTTAAATTGAGGAGAAACTAAAAAATTTATTCAAATAGGAACCAAAGTTTTTCCTGAAACTAAAGGATTGACAAAAGTGGGAAAGATCTTAATCAGAGGAAAATTTACCGATATTAAGCTAAACTAAAGGAACTAACTTCAAAATATAAACTAAAATATCAACCGATTTTAAGCTACACTGAAGGAACTAACTTCAAAATATGAACTTAAGTATTAACAAAATCGAAGTTCATCAAGTAGGAATCGTTGTTTATCACACAGCATTATTTCAAGAGAAACTAAAGAGCTAATAAAAGTGGGAATAATAGTTCCTTAAAGATGTTAATACGAGGAGAAGCTACAGGTCTCAGAAATAGTAGTTACTCTATGATTTCTATTTGAGGTGAATCTACAGATTTGAAGAGAATATGAATGAAAAAGATTGCTGAAAGAAGGAATTGAAGAATCAATAAAATTCCTTCTTTCAAATTGAGGAGAAGCAAAAGAATTAATGGAAGTAAGAATAAATTCTCTCTATTTAAAGAGAAACTGAAGGAATTGCATTTCCTTGAATATCTCAATTTTAAAAGAAACTAATGGAAGTAGTAATCATTGTTCCTCAAGCTAATTTTTTGGAGGAAAAACAAAAGCATTTGTTGAAGTAGGAATATTAATTCTTCAGAAATATATTTTTAAGGAGGAACCGAAGCATCAATTCCTAAAAAAGCTCTACTTAATGAGTAACTATGAAACACAGCTCCTTAAATAGCTCCATTTAAAAAGAAACTTAAGGATAAATAAAAGTAGTGTCGCAAGAAACTCAATTGGAGGAGAATTCGAGGAATCGATAGAAGTAAAAGTTGTAAAATCCCAAGAAACTTAATTACAGGAAAAGCTGAATAGAAAAACTAAGGAATAACAGTTCAATAAAGAGCTCTATTTGAGATAAAATTTAGGAATCTAATTAATTAAAAGTAGAAATCTTATTTCCTAAAGAAATTCAATATAAGAAGTAGCTGGTGGATCAATAGGAATAGAAATTCCAATTCTCTAAGAAGCTCAAATTGGAACAATATTATGGGATCAACATCAATATTATGGGATCAACAAGAAGCAACCTTAGATCCATAAAAAGTTCTTAGTGAGTAATAATCCAGAACGAAAGTTGTAGGAGATACAAGGGAGAATTTTAGTTCTCCAAGAATTGAAAAGAAATGGAAGCATAAACTACATAAGGAATCATAGTTTGGAATGGAAGCTTCGTCGTAGGTTCTCGAAGAATCATAGTCCAAATTGAAAACGAAAGAACTTAACAAGCAAATGTTAAACTAAATTATTAAAATAACTTAATTTAAGGAAAAACTAACTTTAAGAAGAACTGGACGAATTTCGTAAATCAAAGAAAACTGAACTCGGTTTGTAGTTCTCCAAAAAGTTTAAATTTAAGAAAAATACAAATATGGAATGGTAAATTATATTGAAACTGAAGAAACTGATGAAACATGCATAGATGAATATAATCATACGATTTTCAACATATTTGGTGTATGACTTAAAAATTCGGAATTTTTTCCAAATTTTTAGTTTTTATTTTCAAACATTTGTACAATATAAATTTATTCAAAGTATTGACCATTCCCATCTTTCTGGTAACATATGGATTCCGAGCCAAAAGAACTGATCATCTTTTGAGGTCAAGAACGAATCAAGCCAATATCGGATACTCTGTTACAAAGTGAAGCGTATTCCAGAGAGAGCGTTCTGCATTGATCGAAACAAATAGTAGTCGCACGAGGCAAGATCTGGACTATAAGGTGGGTGAGGCAAAACTTCCCAACCACTTTTTTTTTTTCTTCGACCAGCTCTCAGGGGATGACCACTATTTATGCAAAGCATTGTGTTGGAACTAGGAAAATAGGTTATGGGAGGGAGGAAAGAGGGAGTAGTGTTTGTGGACATTCGATTTGAACTTTCCCACATTGGAAATGGCAGGAAACACTTCGGCGGGAAGTTTGTTCCACATACGTACAGTACGGCTAAAGAACGGCCTTCTCTTGTACGCAGTCGAGCAACTCCAAAATAGACTTTGAAGTACCGGTCCATACATGGGAGTTGTATTCCATTTTCGGTCGGATATAGGTGTAAATAGTGAGGAGATCAGATGGAGTGAAGTAATTCCTACACCGTTTCAAAAAACAGAGACACTTGAATGCTTCTTTCGACACTTGAAAAATGTGTTTAGACCAGCGGACATCACATTGTATTTTCATGCCCAGAACATCAAGAGCGTTTGATTCGACAATATTTACACCATCCATAAATACAGATGAAGCAACATTGTTTTTCGTTCGTTTTTGTGTCAACATGCAACACGGAGTCTTGCGGGCGTTGAAAGCGACTCTATTCGCACAACCCCATTCAAAACGAATCATTTACATTCGGTACAGGTTCCATGTGATTTTCTGGTCAGATTTCAGCAGCTCATAATATATAGGACAATTTTGCTCCCACTAAATACATAAAATTTCCTTAGCGCCATGGATATTTGGCTTTGGAGTTGATTCGGCTGGTTGGACGGGCTTCACATACGATCTCTTACGCTTCGGGTTATCGTAATAGATCCATTTTTCATCGCAAGTAATACTTCGATGCAAAAATGATTTTCCTTTATAGCTTTCAAGAAGCATTTCAGACATACAAAATCATCTTTCTCTGGTTTTGGATGAATTCTGCTGCTTGCAAACGTTTTTAAATTTCTGATTGAGTACCTCCGAATGATTTTGCAAGCTCTTGTTGTGTTTGACAACAATGTTGATGGAGTAGTGCCTTCAATTCTTGGTCTTTAAACTCTTTTGCTGGCCTGGGCGATCTGGACCATCTCTAGCACGTTGAAACCCATGGAACACATTCACCATGAGCTTCGGTGAACAATCGGTGTACTTCACCGCCACTTATTTTTTCAAATTAAAGAAGTAAAGCAAAACTTCCCGCATATGACGGTTTGTTGGCACAAAATTCGACATTTTCGTAGCAATAAAACATTGTTGTTTACACTTTAATGTACAATAACTAAGTGGGAATAAATGACAGCTATGTACCCTTCAAAATGACATATAAGTTATTAAAAAAAAAAACCGCGTTCAAAAGATACGCCATCTATTGTAAATCTCACATTTTTAAAACATACAGCCAATAGTAACCGAATAATGAAGGTAATATAAATAGTTCTTTGAAGCCTAATTACACAAGAATTTGGAAGAAGTTAAAGAAATTATCCTTCATTTGTGTAAGATAAATTTAGTCGCATATTTCCTAAAGAAGCTTGATTTTAAGAAATTCTAAAAGAAGATAAAAGAATAAAGAACAACAGTTAAGTATTTCCCTAAATAGTGGAAAAGAGAATAAAATCTTCAACAAGGGTAATTTTAGGAGAGCACAAAGAATCAAGTAAAATAATATACCTTTCCAAAATAGTAAATATTATTCTTAAATTCTATTCTCAATTCCCCCCAATACATTAATTACCAATTATACAGACTCATCATTTTGAACTGTTCCCCAATTATCTTGTCAAATACAAAAATGCACTTGTTAGCTAAATTTATTTATTGTTCATTTCACTTTGTTTACAAAGTTTCAAATTTCTGATCTCAGTACAAAAGCAGAAAGTAAAAAAGAAAAAAATTAAAAATAAACACAAAAATAATTTCTTTAAAACAAAACATTATTTAAAATGACATTAATTTGCGTTATATTTAACGTTAAGTTGTCAACCAGTATTTTGCTACATGTCATACTTTGATTGTTCTCAAAATAATATGTGTAGAGGACAGATTATACATACATGTGAACATATTTGTATACATAGATTAGGGTTCGCAATTTGCTGGACATATTCCATTCCCGGGAAGTAATAAATAAATCTATTCATTACCGGGAATTCCTGAGAATTTTTCAATACTAAATGAAGCCAAAATAAATATAATTTTCCAAATAATCGATTCAAATTTAATCCTGTATATACGAGTATTTATGTTAACTCTTTTCGGTTGGGTGGTTACTTTACTAACCACATTTTCTATAGTCTTTAAAATATAGCTTATTGGCATCTATTGCCATTTTGCTAAACAATTATATATTTTGAAGTCATCGTTTATGATTTTTTGTAAAACTTTGCCATCAGGGTGCTCTGGTTGGATAAATATATTAATTTGAAAATATTGTAAAAATAATTTTTTTTAAGAGACTTTTACGCATTCAATAAAAAAAGCACTGAGTGTTTATTGTTCATCGAATTCAGTGTTACTTTGATATTTCGGTTGTTTGCTCAGAAAATATTCGATTTCAAAAAAATGTATACGAAATAAAAATTTTTATCATAATTATTTTTAATGCTAACCGCCACGGTGGTTAGTAAACTAACCACTTCACTCCACAAAAAACCTTGGAATGGGGTGGTGTTTTTCATGTTTTGATTTATTTTTTGTTACTTTTTAATAATAAACTAACCTTGATGAAAGTAAAAATGCAATCAGAGTGAATATAAACAAATTTATACAAGTATTATTGTAATTATTTTCCCTCAATATGAATATCTTTAGAAATTTTTATGTTAAGCATCTTACTCATTCCTTTAAGAACCTTAATTTTCAATTTGTATTAAGTCGACATACTAGAAAAGTTAATTTTCCTGTTTTACATAAATATTTCCTCTGTTTTTGTCATACAGAAAAATAGTTTTGGTTGTGATAACTGAAATTATTTTTAGTCAAATAATTCAGACTAAATAACCGAATTTTTCTGTTGTGACTGAAAAATGTTTGTTGGAGTGATAAAAAATATGGTTATTTAAATCGTAATCAACTGATTTTCTGTTTCGATTCGATAGGCAACAAATCGCAACGAATCTATTTTATTGAGCAGAAATAATACTGTTACTTTGAGCAGAAAACTTTGACAAGAAATTCTCGAAATTTCTCGGGGAAATTTTCCCGATTAGAAACCCTAACATATAGATACATGCATACTTATGTATATAAAGATGAATGTGTTATACATATACTTATACACAATGTCAGACAACCCATATTTAGTTCCAACAAAGATGAGTAGATACTTGTAAGTAGAACTTTCAGACGGGATGGAATGACTGTCGTCTAGCAGTGAAGAGTGTTTGTTTATATGTTTGTTTGTTACTTACTGCGAAACATTTGTTTTTAGTAGAATAGAATATTTATATCAACGAACGAACGAATGAATGAATGAATAAATATATGAATTATTTTTGCTTTTGCTCTAGTCTTAATCTAATTAAGAATTTGATTACAACTAGGTCGACAGGCTGCAAACCACATGGTTTTATAATGAACACATTTGGAATGCGAACGACAGGGCGACAAGTTTAGAATATGTAATTAAACTTATATTTGCTTCAGAGCCTTAAGAAAGATTTTCAGAATATATGATGGAAATTTTCCATTAACTTGCATCAACAAGATTTGAAAGAACTTCGTCGAATTTACAGTGGTTTTTATTTAAAGAGTTAGATTTTATCCCGGCAGGAGTTAGGATTTTTATACTGATAATTAGAATGTATCTGGCATGCCGGTTGTTGTTTTTATTGTAAATATATGTTCGCTATATCATTATTGTTATTATTGCCGTTCTATCGTTAAGCTCAAATTGAACGCAAAAATTAACATGTTTATGTCATGCACAAAATACTCGTAAGTATGAAAAAGACAAATATGTTTGTAATTTGTTTGAGTATCTGTCATTTGATTTTGTTTTTTTTTTTTGTTCTTGAGTGTTTTTGAGAATTATTTTATTATCACTGTAAGTACGAATAAATGTTTGTTCATTTCATTGCCGTTTAGTTGTAAGTAATAAGTTAGTATGACTTATGAATGTTCTTTACGACAATCGTTAACTACTTGTAAAGAGAGTGAGAGGAAAGTAGGTGGAATATCATACCATCAAAAAATTCAACAAAGAAATTTCCTCTAGAGAAATATCAAAGGCAAAATCTTCAAATTTCTATAAAGAAAAATTTTTGAATTATCGATAACAATAAATCGTATACAGTGAACTCGCGGTAACGTAAACACCGTCTAACGTGAACACCGCCTAACGTGAACAAGCTTTTGTTTACATTGACTACTCTGTAACGTGAACAAACTCAGAAAGCTCTATAATGTGAACAATTGTTTTCACTGCATTTGTTTTCTAAGCATATAGACAACACTGAAATACATGCATTAAATTCAATTTTTAAAGTTTAGGGAATCCCCTTATATAAAAAATGTGTTTATATCCTCTAAATTAATTTATTTTAATGGCAACGTATGAGTAATTTTATTTCAATGTATATTTTCTCGTTATCTCGTTTTGTTTTGTAATGCATTTTAATCAATAATTTTTGTTTTATATTTTAATAATGAAAATAATAATAAAAGAATTTTACGTTCAAGCGTGTAAAACACAGGTTTATATTATAAAATTTTAAATTTTTTCCATGAAATTTGACAATCGCTAACGTGAATAAATTCACTAACATAAACTCCTTTGGTTTTAATTAGTTCACGTTACCGTTATTTTGTTAACGATAACTTTCAAATTTCCTCTATAAAACAAATTTTATTAACGATCATTTTCAGATTTTCTCTATAGAACAATATTTTAAAAATTCGAGATTTACAATAGATGGCGTATCTTTTGAATGCGGTTTTTTGTTTTTAATAACTTATGTGTCATTTTGAAGGGTACATATCTGTCATTTATGCTGACTTAGTTATTGAACATTATAGTGTAAGCAACAAAGTTTTTTTGTTTAGAAAATGTCGAATTTTGTACCAATGAATCCTCATATGCGGGAAGTTTTGCTTTACTTCTTTAATTTGAAAAAAATGCCGCTGAAGCACACCGATTGCTCACCAAAGCTTATGGCGAATGTGTTTTATTGGTTTCAATTTGCGAGAGATGGTTTGTGCGGTTGAGAAGTGGTGACAGACAAAGATCGCCTAGGCCAGCGAAAAAATTTTGAAGAATTTGGAATGAAGAAATTGGAGGCATTACTACATGAAGATTGTTGTCAAACTCAACAAGAGCTTGCAACATCATTTGGAGCTACTCAAGCAGCAATTTTAAAACAATTGCGAGCAGCAGGATTCATCCAAAAGCAGGGAAATTGTCTACCATACGAATTGAAGCTAAGCTACCTTGAAAGACTTTTGCATGTCCGAAATTACGATTGAACTCTATAAAAGAAAATCATTTTTGCACCGAATCATTACTTGCGATGAAAAATGGATCCATTGCGATAACCCGAACCGTAAGAGATCGTATGTGAAACCCGGCCAACCAGCCAAATCGACACAAAAGCCAAATATCCATGATGCCAAAGTAATGCTCTGTATTTGGTGAGAGCAAAAGGATCCTATCTATTATGAGCTGCTGAAATCTTAGCAGATCACCAAAGGCAGCCTGTACCGAATGAAGCTGATTCGTTTGAAGCGAGCAATGGCTGAAAAAAGCCCAGAATATGCATGCAGACATGAAACCGTATTATTCCATCATGACAACGTACGACCACATGTTGCAATACCTGTTAAAAACAATTTAGAATGAAGTAGTTGGGAAGTTTTGCCTCACCTGCTTTATAGAGCAGACCATGCACCGTCCGACTACTATGTGTTTCGATCGATGCAGAACGCTCTCTCTGGGATACGCTTCACTTTGGAACAGAGTATCCGAGAGTGGTTTGATTTGCTCTTCGCCTCAAAATATGAACATTTCTATGAATATCAATAATTTTATCTATAGACAATTTTTTGTTATCGATAACTTACTATTTTTCTCTATAGAATTTTTTTTTATACCCTTCACCATGAGTGGCAAGGATATATATAAGTTTGTCATTCCGTTTGTTATTTCTACATTTTTCATTTGCGATCCCACAAAGTATATATATTCTGGATCGTTATAGATAGCGAAGTCGATATAATCATGTCTGTCTGTATGTTGAAATTAACTTTCCATAGCCCCCAAATAACTTACAAACATAATTGATACATGAATATATTGGGAATTCTTCCGGCTCGGTTGATATAGCTAATAGCTGAGATATAAGGAAAAACCCGAGACAACCTTGATTTTTGGCCTATTTTTGATCTATATCTGGATTACTAAGTCATTAATATAGACAATATAGATATCTAATGATAGATATTTCGAAGTCCATTGCAACGATTTATATAAGCCTACAGAAATTTGGACCTACAATGGGTCAAAATCAGGAAAATTATTTTTAACCCGAAAATTTTTTTAGCAAACAAATTTTTTTTTTTCACTAACAAATTAAAAAAAAAAAAAAAAATTTTAAAAAATTGGAAAAAAAAAAAAAATTTAATAATTTTGAAAAAAAAAAAAATTAATTTTGAAAAATGATTTGAAAATAAATTTTTTTTTAAATTTTTTAGCAAAAAAAAATTTTTTTTTCGCTAACAAATTAAAAAAAAAAAAAATTTTTAAAAAAATTGGAAAAAAAAACAAAAAATTTAATAATTTTGAAAAAAAAAAAAATTTTAATTTTGAAAAACAATTTGAAAATAATTTTTTTTTTAAATTTTTAAAAACAATAAAAAAAAAAAATTTCACCTAAAAATATTTAAAATTTTTATTTTAAAGTATAATTTGGTGAAGGGTATATAAGATTCGGTACAGCCGAATATAGCTCTTTTTTTTCAATTCTTGTTTTGTTATCGATAAATTTCAAATTTTCTCTATAGAAAATTTTTTTGTTATCGATAACTTTTAAACTTTTCAAATTTTCTCTATAGAAAATTGTTTGTTATCGATAACTTTTAAACTTTAACTTTAAAATGCAGACAATTTTCAAGTTATGGATAACAAAACAATTTCCCATAAAGAATTTTTTTAAGTTTGTAAACGATGCATTGGCAAATGACTTTATTCTAGGACACGCAAATGTTAAAAAAACTAGTCACAGTAATCAGTGAAATCACTAGCTCTGTGTCAGTCACCGGGAACTAATGGGTAGCATTAACAACATGAAGAATTTTGTAAATTTTTCCTTAAAACTTTTCAATATCAATATGTTAAGATGTACGTGGTATTCTATTCACTTGTTTTATATTTCACTGCTTCTTTATTGAATACTTGGCGGTTGTTTATAATTTGAATATATAATCATTTTATATGATCGATCTGTAGAGCGACAACAAGTAGGTATGGAATTCATATGTATCTGTATTTTATGTCATTGTATTGTATTTTACATACTTCATTTCGATGACTGGAACTGCTGACAGAGTGAGACAAAGTGCTGTTTGGTGGGACATTTCAGTCAGTTGTCTGTGGCCTATTATTCTTATTATTGTCAGTTTATTTCTTCAATCTACATTTTTGCTTTGACACATCTGATTAAAAACGATATTAAATGGTTTGTAATGCTAATTTATAATGGAATAATTTATTGCTTATTTATACACAAACACAGTCAGTTACTACACTCAAACAATACATGCGAGTGAGCAGAGATAGCTAGAATGCTATGCATTTTATGAACAATTAATTTAATTAACATTTTTTAACTGTTGTTGTTGTCTTGGGTGCTGGCAGTTTTTGTACCCTACAAAGCGTAAAAATAAAAATCGTGTGAAATAGTTTGCAATATTTAATATTCATTAATAAATTGACATTTTTACATAATGTAAACAAGAATGTATGGTAATTTACAATGAATTTTTTTTAATGTAAAATACCCACATTTCTTTTGACATAAACTGCTACTAATTTTCTTATATGTAGGTAAGTAAGGTGCTTAATATTTAGATTTAAAAAATCAACAACTCCCCAAAAACACAAACATTAATCACTGTATTCAATATAATAACAACAACACCAACAATTTAAACTAACAAATCATTTTAAATAAAAATCCCAAAACAAAATTCCTAATCATCATCAGTGACAACCAACAAGAGCAACATAATCTTACAATCTTAGCACGACAAATGTGTACGAGACGCCCAATAAAGGTTGAGCAATACGACTTGTGGTTATCCTACAGATAAAGTTAATTGTTTAGATATAATAAATAAAATTGTACAATATATTTTTTAAATAGTAAAAATTAATATATTCAAAATTTGCGAAAATTTTGAAACTGAAATAATAAGCCATTTTAATGCTGGATTGAAGCAAAAAACTATCTGTGATAAATATTCAATAAATATATCAGCAGTTTCAAAAATTATAAAAAAAATTCACGTACTGTGGCTCACGCAATTTTGGCTGGAAGATCTCGTTAAACTACTCCATGTCTAAATCTTTAAATGGCAAGAGAGTTTAAGAAATTTCTTTGTTTACTCCCCAGGAGGTTACATAAAATCTGTACTGCTCGGATACAATTTGCAAAAGAACATTGAAACTTGTCAAAACAGAAATAGAATAGTGTTCGCTTTTCATACGAATCCAAATACAATTTAAAAACCAGAGATGAGAAAACATTTGTAAGACGGACGAAAGGAAAGAGGCTGGACCTCAAGTACACAAATAAGACAGTTAAGTTTGGCAGAAGCAATATTATGGTGTAGGGCTGTTTATCTGTGCGAGGTTTATATCATAAAATTATGATGCACTCTGAAGAAAATATGCCTTTAGTTTGGAGATTACAACACGAAAATGATACTAGGGTTGTAACCAAGTGTTTTATAGATACCTACCCAGTCGCCAGACCACAATCCCATAGAAAACCTAGGGGAAATTGTAGATTGCATGATACGGAATCAAAAATCAGATGCGCTTATAAGGGAATGACAAAATATTGAAAGGAGACAATTGATTCTTTAATTGGTTCAATGCAAAGTTGCTGTGAAAATGGAATTAAAAACAAGGGATATGGGCTTTTCCAGCAAAAGGCCTACCCAGACCGAAAAATTAAAAGTTAATCAATTCAAATCAAATTTCGCTCCAAATAACTTTTATATATACTGTTACAAATGTGCAGTAACGATTTGAATATAACAGTCTGTAATGACTGCCTGCAACATTCATCATGTTTATAAACACGTCCATCAGTAGCATGCGGTTATTAGCATTGTTTGTAAGTATGGCAACACTAAATGTTTAAGCTGCTAACATTAACATCGAAAGCTCTAGAATTCGAATGTACTACTTTTTCGTTAATAGCATTGTAGAAGATTCCCGAAAGATGGCGTGTGTATAAATAGTGGCAGTCGAGGTTGCAGTCGTGAGTGAGTTGATCATAGGCGCTGTTAGAGTCAACATCAACTGTCTTGTACATTTAAGTTTCTGCATTATAAAGTGTGTGTGCATTTCTGCGAATTGATAAACGTGTATAAAGACACTGAGTGACTATTTGAACTGTTGTTGTTGTACATTTTAAATAAATAAAGAGTTGTTACAATTTTAAACTACTAAAACTGCTTTTATTTGCAATCAAAAGTATCCGGTTTTTTATAGGAAATAAACAACGTTTTTAAAAGGTAAAAAGGTAACAATACGGTAATCATGGCACCTAATTTTATGATGATTGGTCCATAATTAGTCATAGCTCCAACTTCCGAAAATAATTTACGAAAACTAATTATTGAAATTAAAAAATAAATGTTTCTCAATGTAGGCTATTATATTTTCATGATTGACCGACCATACATTCTTATTTGTTTTCTTTTTCTTATTTCTGAACCAAGTAACGTCATGTAACGTCACGTCAGATACTAAGGCTAACAAATAAAAAACGAGGAACAATTTTTAAATTTTATAATTTGGAAAATAAATTTATATTATTCCAAATCTATGTGCATATTTTTGTTAATACAGTGAGACCTCGATTATCCGTAATGGTCGGTACTGGGAGCATTCTAGATAATCAATTTTCCCGGTTAATTGAGTACCAAGTTTTAGTAGTTTTTTAATGATGACAATTTTTCGATAATAACAATTAAAGCTCCATATTGCACACTGATCCATCGGTTAGATCAAAGTCGTCCAATTCGGTGGGAAAAATTTCACAATAACGTTTTCAGCATTGAAATCCTGCACGTCTGGATGTTGTTCAATGGCAGAATGATTTTACTATCATCTTTTAAACCGGGTTTGCTTAAAGTTCTCAGCCACTTCTGGTACTAAGTTATTGTTAAACCATTCTCATGGACATTTTTTAAAGCTCTTTCCAATAACTAATGCTTTGCACTTGTGTGTACCAGCAACATTAACGCAAACTAACGAGGTTAGTCTCTACTTTGAGACCTTGTGTCATTCTATGAAATTTTCATTATGGCAAGCCAAACTTCTCTCAAGTAAACACTTTCCATTCTCCATTATCTCATTGGTGAGTTTTTTCATTGATTTGAATTCATTTAATTTTTCCACAAAAATTATGACAGCTAATCAGCTGAATATTTTTCTCCTGCTGCATTAAGTTTGTGAATACAATGTCGTTTTTTTTTTAAATTTGAGTAGAATATTTTAGACTTCACTATTTCTTTAAATTGTTCCTTCCGGAATTATTCAAAAACTGCAAAATCTTCCTTTGGTTTTTAGCAGTTTTTTAAAGATTTTCGGTTTCCAAAGCCAATAACAGAATCACTTTGTTTTTTATAATGTCTAACACTTTTCATGCCAAAAGCTATCGAAATATCAATGGCACAATATCAAAAAATGTTGGCCTTACGAATCGATCGAGGGAATTCACCTTTTTCGTTTTATTCACATTGTGTTAGATTGTTTAAAAATAACGGTTAATCGATGCTAAAAAATGTAAATCGATACAAAAACATTATCTTTTTCTTTCCCGGATAATTGATATTGCTGGTTAATCGAGGCCTCACTGTATCTTTAAGTCCTTAGGGACAATTGTTGCAATATTTTTTCTGGATAAACTGGTACTTAATTACTTCACAAATATAAAAAAAACTTTTTACAAATTTGACTTTTTCATTATTTTTTTTAACATTTTATCATGTCACGCCATAATGGAAATGCCCATATTCAACAAAAAACTGAGCCACTAAAAGCTGCTGACAATTTTTATAAAAACGAAACCTAAGTTTCCATTTTATTGTCAATATCATAATCATAGATAAAAACACTTAGAACGAAAACTCTCCTGTCAAAGACCTAACTCAGCTATCAAAAACGTAAGTCATGAAAATGTATTATTAAAAAAAAAAATTACTTGAAAACAAACTGCACTCGCTTTTTGAGAATTTTTTACTAAAAAAAATTTGACATACGAGTTTTGTTTTTGTTTTCACATATTATTTTACTAATACACTCTCACCACTAAGGTTTTTGATAACTGAGTTAGGTCTTTGACAGGAGAGTTTCCGATCTATGTGTATGTATCTATGACCATAATAATAAATAGGTACCTTTTAGTTTATTATCAATTTTAAGAATTTAATAATTTATACCTATGTATGTATTTATTAATACAATAATAAAAAAATAAATATTTGTTAAGAATTGTTTAGAATTTTAATTGAGTAGCTATTTGGAAAAGTTTCCATTATAGTCAGGTATTGTCAACTACTGTATTTTTTAAAAATATTGGGCCACATCTATTATGTATGTTTGAAAAAAAACTGCATATTTTTCATCTATTAGGTATATAAGAAGTGAGATCGAAAAATTCTTAACATACATATATGTTAATAAAAAGGAAACCACTTAACTTACAGTTTTCATTTTTTTTATTTGATTAAAATTATTATTACAATTTACAAAAAAAATATTTTTATAGTTTTAATTTCTAGTGATGAAATTTTTAACCTTTTTCGAAAACCCTTCCATTAAAGTTTTTTTAGTGCATTCTGTCACTTTGCTCGAACAATTAGTCCATCTCCGTTTAAAATCGACCACACTTTTGGACACCTTTTTTGAGCTCTTCAATTCTCTTTTAGCAAGAGACCAATATCTCTCCACGGGCCTTAGCTCCTGGCAGTTTGGAGGATTTGCCTCTCTTGGTACAAATAACACATTATTGTTCTTGTACCACTCAAAACCTTGCTTACCATAGTGACAGAATTCCAAATCAGGCCAAAAATAAGTGGACACATTATGAAGTCTTATGAATGGAAGCAGCCGTTTTTGTAAAGCCCGTTGTAACAAATGATTGGCTTTTTTGCCGCAACTGCATATTGCTTGCCATACCAAGAACTTTTTGGGAAATTTTGTATGCTTTTGGGTCCTAAACTTTTCTTTAACATTTCCTCGAGCATCAGCAAAAAACTAAATTTTGACCCGGAAGCTGCGAAAAATCTGCCGGAACATACTGTTACGAATGTGCAATGACGATTTGAATTCAACGGTCTGTAACGACTGCCTGCAGCATTCATCATGTTTGAAGGCACGACCATCAGTAGCATGCGGTTATTGCCATTGTTTGTAAGTATGGCAACACTAAATGTTTGGGCTGCTGGCAATGACATCGAAGGCTCTGGAATTCGAATGTACTAGTGTGTCCGTTAAGAGCATTGTAGAAGATTCCCGATAGATGGCGCGTGTATAAATAGTGGCAGAGCCGGCAGACGTGAGTTGAGTTGATTATTGTCGCTGTTAGAGTTAACATCAATTGTCGTGTACATGTGTGTTTGTACATTATAAAGTTTGTGTTCATTTCTGCGAATTGATAAACGTGTATAAAGACACTGAGTGACTATTTAATTCTGTTGTTGTAGTACATTCTAAATAAATAAAGAGATGTTACAATTTTAAACTACTAAAACTGCTTTTATTTTCAATCAAAAGTATCCGGTTTATTTAAAGGAAATACCCACGTTTTTAAAAGGTAAGAACGTAGCAATACGTTTCGTCATCCATTATGCAGCAGGAATATTTTTTTTTATAAAATTTGACTTTAATTTCCGTGCTCTGTTTTTGGCCTCTAAATTTTTAGCAGCGTTCCTGTCAGGAACTTTCTGAGCCTTGTATGTTTTTGAACCTGCATTGGCTTTAACTTTTCGTACCAAATAGTCCGAGTACTGAGCTAACCGGACTGCTTTCCTACCGGATGTGTTGGGAGCTCTTTTGAAAATGCTTTCTATTTTCCTTCTACCTGAACCAGGTTTTATATCAACGGACAAGTTCTCCCGGCACTGTTTAATAACATTGGAAACAGTTTGACGGCAGACCTTTGATTGTTTGGCCAACTTTTTGTAGGACCAAGTTGGGTTTTGTTGAAAATATTTAATAATTTTAGTACGCTCTTTTTTCTGGTCACTCATTTTAATCAGATTAACAACAAATTAATATAATTGACATTATACATAATAACTGACATGTTTTACAAAGGTAACTTGATCAAAAAAAGAAATCAAATAATACTTGGGTTAAAAGTTTTAATGAAAAACGTGTGTTAAGAATTTTACGATTTCACTCCTTATCATACCGGAATACTAATAAGATTGAAAAATTGTAAATAAATTAGACAGATCAATCAATAGTTTCAAATACATATTTACATCAAATATCAGAACAGTAGTTTTAAACTTTGATAGTTATTATCGTTTATACTTCTGTAAATTGCATTATATTATATTACAAAAATATCTATATGTTACAAAAAACTAATTAAACCAATGTAATGTTTATTATCAGTGTAGTGTAAAAGCAATAATAAAAACAACAGCGCAGCACTGGCAGCAGCAAAAATCCATAATAAATTTCTCACTTCAACTTTTAGTGGAGTAAAATAACAAAACGTACGAATACTCAATCGTACATTTTAACAGACAGTAACAACAATAAAATGACGACAGGCAGGGCTCTCTCCTCACCACCCCCTACAAAAACAACACACACACAACAAAACAAATCCTCCCATACACACACAAACTCCCATTTACATTCACTCACACAAACAACAAAAATAAATAAAAATAATATGGGATATTCATACAGAAAAAGAAAAACATAAATAAACAAAAGCAACAACAACAACAAAAATTAAATGGTAAATTGTACATACACACAGAAGCATGACACAATGTAAATCCTTAACATATTATCAACAACAACAACAATAAAAACAACAGCAAAAGCCCCCACAACAAACATACACATTTTCACATTTTAGTTTTTGGGTGAACAAGGCACGTAAACTCTCGAATAAAAAAAATCAAACAAATAAAAAGAGCGAGAAATATATACAAACACAAAAAATAATAAAAATATTCCACAAAGATAAAAACAACATCACAAAGTAACAAAATTGAGATGAAATTTATATACATTTCTTTTTTACTTATTTTTATTTATTTTTTTTGTTAAGGACCATCAAAAGCTGAAGGTATGAGTGGTGAGGCAGGGCACAACCATAAGCCAGGAATGCAAGTGTATAAAATGTCTTTGACTTCCGATGATTTTACATGATGTAAAGGAAATCCAGCAAAAAATAAACTTGTTTGAAGAGTATTTATTACAGGGAAAATAGAGAGAGCAAGAGCACAAGTTGTGATAAAAAGAAAAATTAACAAAAAACTTACAAGAGAAACTTCACGAAAGAGTAGTTGAAAGAGCGCAAGAGAGCACACACACAAAAAAGTAAAATAAAACAAAACAGAAGCGTTAATTTAATTGAGAGTACATTACTTATTGAAGAGTAAATATTATGATTTTTTATTTAATCATTTAATTTAAAACGTGCCAAAAGCGAAACAAAAGCAACAACAAAAACAAAACATAACATACACGCACACAAGCATGTCAACGAAAATCCAACGAACAGCTGATATTTTTAAAACAAGTTGTATTACATGCCACACAACATCATACACACAACAAGCTGCTGGTTGCAGACAACAAGTGCGTTAGCACAAGTTGCAGTCATACCTACCAACATGTTGTTAAACACAAGTTGTCAGATACATGTTGTATTCATACCCAGTTGCAGTACAGCTTGTTTGTCAAACTAGCTGTAGTTGTTTGTTGTGTGTGTGGTATGAGTTGTCTGCCAACGACCTATAAAGATTGAGCATCATCTTTTTTTGTTGTTGTTTGTTTTTGCGTTTGTTTGTAACGCAATGACAGCTGCTCTCATTTATTATACACCATCACCTCTCTTGAGGGCTACCAGATAATTATGATGGATTATTTCAGTATTTTTCGAAAAATATCGACACTTAATAGATGTATTAAAATAAAATTTTAAAAAATGGGTTCTTTAAAAATATTATTTCCTACAAACTTTATAGAATTCAATACTAATTGAGTCATGTTTTTATTTAATTTTAATAATCTTATTTATTTTAATTAGATTTTCTCTAATGTGGGCTTCGAGGTCCTTATTATATTTAAATGTTTGTTCTCTGAAACAACAAAATATTATCAAATACAATTTTTGTTCCTATCTAATTCTCTATAAAAACTTAACCTGAAGTTGTAACTACATGTTGGTCTAATTTGGTTTCATAATTGGGAAAATTTTCTCCGGAAATTTTTGCTGGAAAATTGTGAGCCTTTAAAAACGTAGGGCAATCAAAAATATGGTATAGTACTATGAAAACTGGTTTTTGGAAAAATTTTACTGGTGTTTGGCTTAATTTAGTATTTTTTCATTTCCCTCGGATGGAAAAAATCCTAGAAATTAGGACCTCTAATCAAGGCTGTCAGATGTGGCGATTTCTCGTCAAACGTAGAGAATTTTAAACCACTTTGGCTATAAATATTTGGTTTTGGCGAGATGTCGATTTTTTTTTTTGTGATTTATTTCAATTTTTTAGCTTAAAATGTCTGTAAAATATTTTCATACTTATGTGAAAATACATATAGAAAATTTGATTGTATTTTTAGCTTTATTCGCCTAATTTTCCATTTAAAAGTATTTAAATTAGTTTAAAACCTTATTTTGAAATTATTCCCAAATTATTCATAAAAATTTACTGGTTTTTGGCTTAATTTAGTTTTAAAGAAATCCCGGTAAAGAATACATTTTTTCATTTCCCGCGAATGGAAAAAATACGGGAAATTAGGACCCTAATAAGAGCTGTCGATTTTTTGGCTTAAAATGTCGTACAATTTTTTTATATTAATGTGAAAATACATATAGAAAATTTTAATGTATTTTTAGCTTTATTTACCTAGTTTTCCATTTAAAGGTATTTAAGTATTTTTTGAATCTTATTTTGAAATTATTCCCAAATTTGAAAGGGTTTTTGCTTATTAAATTTTCTGAATTTATTTGAACAGTTATTTTTTATGAAAGACTTAAATCAATGTTTTATTAATGATAAATTATAAATTTTCCTTTAAGGTTATTTTGTACACCAGATATACATACAACTGCGTTTAATTATATTTCTCAGTCATTCCCTGGAATAATATAATAAAATGATTCCTAACAAGTAAGAGAGCTATATTCGTATATACCCTTCACCAAATTATTCCTTAAAATACAGATTTTAAATATTTTTAGGTAAACAAAAAAAATTTTTTTTCCAAAATTGTTTTTCAAAATTTAAAAAAAAAATTTTTTTTCCAAATTTTTTTTTAATTTTTTTAAAAAAAAATTTAATTTATAAGTGAAAACAAATTAATGGCAAAAAAATTATGTTGGTAAAAAAAATTCGGGTTAAAAAATATTTTTCCCGATTTTGATCCATTGTAGGTCCAAATTACTATAGCCTTATATACATCGTTGCAATGGACTTTGAAATATATATCATTAGATATTCATTCATGTCTATAATGGCTTATTAATTTAGATATAGATAAAAAATAGGCAAAAAATCGAGGTTGTCCCGGTTTTTTCCATATATCTCAGCCATTTGTGGTCCGATTTTCTAGAGCCGGAAGAATTCCCTATATATTGATGTATTAATTATGTTTGTAAGTTATTTGGGGGCTACGGAAAGTTGATTTCAACATACAGACAAACATGGCTATATCGACTTCGCTATGTATAACGATCTAGAATATATGTATATACTTTGTTGAGTCGCAAATGAAAAATGTAGAAATTGCAAACAGAATGACAAACTTTTATATATCCCTGCCACTTATGGTGGAGGGTATAAAATTAGGGTTAAAAAGAATATTATATTCTAATAAAACCTGCAAATATTTTAAGCTTAATAGTCGGAAAAAGTCTTTACACCCGGTCTATACTTGACAAATATTTATCATAACAATTAATGACGTTTGTTGTCAAGACAAAGTTGTCAAGCAAAAGCACTAACAATTTTGTCATAACGAAGCAATAATACTAATAAATAGGGACTATACCTGATAATTTTTTATCTTGACAACCATTTTGACGTTTATCATGATAAAAATGTATCAGGTATAGACAGGGGGTTATGTTTAGGTTTTTGTAAAAGTCAAAAACTATTTTGGCGATTTGTGCGTAAATTTTGTTAATTAACCTCATCGCTGAACACAATTTTGAGATAACAGTCGTCTATAAGTTGAGCGAATCGATGACTGATTTTCAAAGTAAAATTGTATAATTTTGTAGAGTTGTTCAAGCGTCAATCTATTCATGATAATTTGCTAGATCAGTTCGTTTGACAGTTAATGCTTTAGTAAGTTCTATCGGGCTTAATAAAAAAAACCCTTATATCTGTAAAAAATCACCGTGATAGATTGAGGGCCTGATTCAGAAACACGAAAGGAAAACAATTTAAAAATTTTTGTATGAAAAACACTCAAAAATTATTTAAAAACTTTTTCCTTTGTGTTTCTGAATTAGGCCCTAAATTAATATTATGAAAAACCAATTATCATCATACATATTTTGACAACCATCGCGATGTATGAATATCGTCAAATTTGGTGTCAAATGAAAGCTTTCATTTAACTTGATACCAAAATCATGTGAACGTTAAAATATTTTAAGGAGTTACAATTTTATACCTAAACCAAAATACACATTTATAAATCTCCAAAAAATATTTCACAATACATACATTTATTTCGAATTTGAAAGTTTTGAATACTGCCTCCAGCATAATAATAACATTTAACCAAAATACAGATTTTAAAATCGACGAAACATTTTTTTTTTTAATTGTCTCATTTGTTGTCTCACATCAACATATTTCCCTTATTTTAGGTAAACAACCCGGCTGCCATAATAACACAAAAAACCGACAAATCTGGCCGCTCTGTCTCTCACAAAATGCTACCACCAATGCAGCAACAACAACAACACTACACAAACATCTGTAAGAAAAATCGTACTACAATGACAGCACATTGCTAGCCAACAATCAGTTCTCTCATCGTTAGTCGCCGAAGACGTCACGCCAGAGTATCTTCCACAAGAAAACGGGAAGATAATTTTTTTTTTTATTTAATAAAGTTAAAAACAGAAAACTACACTTTGATAAGTTTCTATTGTTTGGTAAGTTATTATGATGGTTTTTCGTCATTATTACTATTTATTTGTTTGTTTTTTTATTTATGTGTTAACGTAGTGGAAAACAAAAGCAAACATTTGTAAAATTTCAAGCGAAAGAGAGACCTGGAAGAGAGTAAAAAAAAGTTTTAGCACACGTTTGTGGGGTTGCCATCCATAGAAGGTGTTAAAATTGATCAGGGATTTATTTTGTTTTAGAAAAGAAGGATTTTGATTTTTTTTTTTTTTTTATTTATCAGAGAAATAGTGTCAAACTACGGGGATGAAAATCTTTGATAATACTTATATACCTATAAAGAACTTTATTTTTTACTGAATCTAAAGGGAGAAATATTTAATTTTAGTTAAATAAATACATATAATTTTAAATACTTTCAGGTTATATATGTGTACTATATTTGGACCTACAATGGGTCAAAATCGGGAAAAATATTTTTTAACCCGAATTTTTTCACAAAAAAAAAAAAATTGTCATAAAATTTTTTTACTAATAAATTAAAAAAAATTAAAAATAAATTTGAAAAAAAAATTGCTTTGCAAAAAAGAAAAGTTAAAATAAAATGGAAATTAAAATTTATAGAATTTTGTGGTAATTATTTGAACTTTTTATTTTATTTAATTTGAAAGTAAATTTTTAATTACTCTGTAATAA
Source organism: Calliphora vomitoria (assembly GCA_942486065.2). Lineage (NCBI taxonomy): Eukaryota > Metazoa > Arthropoda > Insecta > Diptera > Calliphoridae > Calliphora > Calliphora vomitoria. The sequence goes on along the minus strand of OW818031.2, from coordinate 16,626,971 downwards.
TTCAAAGAATATCACTGAAAATTATTATTTAGACAATTGGCAAATTGGAATGCATTTTCTACCCTGTCAAGGTCTTCATCAACAATCTTTATTGTCCAGGTTTATTGTAAATATCATATACAGGGTTTTCCAAGAAGAGGTGTTATTTAGGTATTCAAAGAAAAGTTGAATTTTTGAGATAAATGATCGGATGTTTATTTCATAATAAAGAGGAAGGTATGCCGTTAATAACGACAAACAACATCCGCCAAACATCATCAGCACCACAAACACGCTTACAGGACCATATCCTTTTCATGAAATTTTCCACAACCAAATCGCAAAGTGGCTGTCCTATATCCTCGATAGCCTCACGAATTCTATCTTTGAGATCTTGAATCGACGCTGGGCTGTTGGCGTAGACCTTATCTTTCACGTGACTCCAAAGGAAGAAGTCACAAGGTGTTAAATCACAAGATCTCGGTGGCCAATTGTGATCACCTCTTCGAAAGATAACACGGTCCGGAAACTTTTCCCGTAAAAGAGCAATGGTTTCGTTGCTTGTGTGGCACGTAGCGCCGTCTTGTTGAATGTAAATATTATCCAAAATACGGTGTAATGACGTTTGTGGAATGCCCAATTCCAAAGAACGACGAGGAATGGACAAACCTGGGTTTTCTTCAACAGCAATATTCTCAGTTCTTGACCGACGTGCACGGGTTTTATTCTTCACATCACTAACTTGTAGCAACAGCTCAAATTTTGCCATCAATTTCTGTATTGCGATCCGACAAGATGCTTCACGACGACCCAAAAATGCTTTAGTTTTGCGAACTGTGACTGCAAGATTTTCACAATTTTTGTAGTGAATTTTAATAATTTCAATGCATTGTTGAAGCTTGTTTTGTTCCATTTTTAGTAATGGAGTAGTTTCTACTTGTCAAATGCCAAAGAATAAAAGCTTTAAAAGTGACAGCTACTGAAATACCGGGTGATTCAAAATAACACCTCTTGTTGGAAAACCCTTTAACCAAATTTTACATTTAACCTTCACCATTTAAGGGTTTAAGTTGTCCACTTTTAGTAAAACTTTCATAGTTTATCTAAAATTATCTGAGTTATATTATTCTGTATAGGTTTTACTTAAAATTCGTAAAATTCTTAACAGTAAGGAAATTGCTCTCATTCGCCAAATTATGGCCAAAAAAATATTTTTTCCCGAAATTCACAAAATTTAAATCGTAGGTACGAAAAAACTGTAAGAGGTATTGACATAATTTTTTCATATTTTTATTCTCTATTATGATCTTAATAAGTCCCAATGTGATGATCAAAAAATTCTGAAATTTGTTTAACAAAATTTTTAAAAATTTTAAAATGGAGATTTGAAACTGCCGTTAAAAAAAATATTTTTTTTTGGCCATCCCTTCGAATGGGCTAACGGTTTTCTACAAAGACAAAAACTCATACAAATGTAAATACGGATATATTTTAACTAAAAATTAGCTTTTATTTTAATATTTCTTAAAATATGATAATTTTGTTCCTACATTTCTTGTTCAAGTGGCCTGAGATACGATAATGGTCTGGGGAATTTTTAATAACTTTAAAATTGTTTAACCAATTTTTATCTTTTATATCTCATTAGAACGACAATTACGTACACATTTCGATTCTTATGCATTCGATTGCAAAAATAATTATTTAGTAGCAAAATTTTTACAAAAACTGAAAAATTTGCATTTTTTCCGAATTTGAACGATAATAATTGTGGGTCAATTTGACCCAAAGGAGATATAGGTTTAATCTGAAAAATATTTTTTTGACTGTAATTTTCATAAATATAAGTAAATCTACATATTTATGTAACATAATGCAGAAAGTTGAGGAGTTTTACAAATTTATTTCATATAAATAGTAAAATTTTGTATATATCTGACCTCGATGCGCGTCCCGAAATCGTTGTCGGATTTGGCTCAAATTTTCAGTACTTATCTTTTAGACCTAGTGTCACAATATTCCACCCGGCATCCTTCAAAAATCGAACTCAAATGTTTTTCCATACAACTGATTGTCACTCTAATACACATATAAGTATGTATAATAAAAAAGAAGCAAATTTCGTCTAGAAAGGCTTCCCATATTCTAATAGATATCAGGAAAAAAAAACGGGACAAACTCTATTTTTGGCCTATTTTTGATCTATATATCGATTACTAAGTCATAAATATAGACAATATGGATATCTAATGATAGATATTTCAAAGTCCATTGTATATAAGTTGGACCATTCTATAATAAATTAAAAAAATTAAATTAAAGTAAAATTAAAAAACAATTTCGAAAAAAACAATTTTGAAAAAAAATTTTTCAAAAAATATTAAAAATTTAAAAAAAAAAAAATAAATTTTATAGGATAATGTGGTGCAGGATATATAAGATTCGGCACAGCCGAATATAGCTAGCTCTCTTACTTGTTTTTTAAGCTGTTTGTGGTTTGACAGTTCTAGTTTAGATTTAACTTGTCCATATTGTTCAGTTAAACCTAGATTATGTACTAAATAAACAATAAGCGGAAAACAAAAATTTTAGTTTATTCCAATTCTTAAAATAATATTGAATTTATGTATTATTAATTTCTATAATATTGGCTGAATTTTAATTGTGAAACAACAAATTTTGTATGAACCCATTTCATTTATAGAAAAACCTCCTCCGGAATTCTCATCTAGAAGTATTTGAATATAGATTTTGCAGCCTTTAATTTCCAAATTTACAAAAATGAATTTTAATTCATATGGTAGTAAAACTGGTAAGAACTTTAAAACATATTAATTTCTTTGAATGTGATTACATATTAACAATCTTATATCGTGATAATGCAAACATAAAGAAAATTGGAATCCTTTGAATGAAGAACTTGACATAGGTGAAACATTATTGCACATCTTGGATGAGGTGCGCTCTTTAAAAGAAAAATTTGACAAGTGCGCTGAGGATAACAGAAATCAAATACAAACACTTAAAGACGAGATACAAGAGTTAAGGAATGAAGTGGTGCAACTCAATCCCCGTAAGACACCTGAATTCAAGCTATTACCAAAGTTGCCTTTTGATTCCCTGCAAGAATTGAAAGAATTTGATGATAAGCTGCCATTAAACGATGACTTGAGACAAGAAGTTGTAAGTCGACTCCATACATTAACTAAAAACTAATTTTAAACCACATTTTAATAAAAATTTTAGATAAAATTCATTAGAAGAATTGAGGCCAACGATTTTACAAAATTTTTGAGAACAACTTTGAGGGCATTAGTAACGGATGAGTTGGCTGTAAATGTGACTTGGCGCGGAACGCAAGAAAAGCCAAGCATACAACGTTTTACAATTTTTTTACTTTTAAGAGGTCCTGGTCAAAAAGGCATTTTCTTTCTACAAATATAATAATAATTTTATTTTTCCACAACAGAAATCTGTCATGAGAAATTTCCTAGTGGTGGGCTTCCCGAAATCAACCGAGTTTGCCAGCAGCATTTTCTACATGCCAAAGACAGAGTTGTTAAAAAGAAATCAGGAACTTCGGCTTCCTTTCCCTCCTTTATACCAGCAGCTACTGCACCAGTCATTAAATGCGATTCACCTCTTCTTATTGCACCTCCTTCGCCACCACCGCCCTCGCTTTTGCCTCATATGCCATTTATTACTCTTTCGAGTTTAGAAGAATTTGATGACAAGCTCTTGGAAGATACCAAATTGAAAAAGGCTTTGGTGAGTTTTTTTTTATTAATTCACGGCTATTTTTACTTTTAAAATTTCAAACAAATTTCAGAAACAATATGTAAATAAAGTCGCCGGAAAGGACCATTCTACATTTCTGCGTTCGGCGTTCAGAGCAATAATGACAGACGAGGTGGCCATGGAATTAACCTGGCGCGGTACAAAAGAAAAGCAGAGCATTCAAGAGTTTACAGTTTTTGTCATTATCAGAAGTAATGTTTTGCATTGAATGTGTGCACGATCATTTTTTAATATTTAATATATTTTGTTTCTTTAACAGATGCCTGTAATTCAAAGTTTAGTGAAATCAGCATGGCGGAAATTAACAAAGTTTGTCAACAGCACTTTCTTCATGCCCGAGATAGGGTTAACAAAAGGATTAAACTATTCTAAGAAATATAATTTAACATTACTAAAATTATTACATGTTGTTTATAATTAAATCTACTACTACGTCTATTTTGTATACCAAGTAATAGATATTTCCTTAGTTTCAATAAAAATCATCATATAGAGAAAATGGTTAATATCTCCGGAATTTGAGCTCATGCTGAGTTGTATAATGCGTTAAATGAAAGTGGTTATATACTGCCTTTGCATTGATATTTAATTATATACATTTTTATCACGATTTTTCAGCTTTTATTCAACAGTCATGTTAAAAGAAAATAAAGCTTTTTTCGACAAAAATATGTTGACAAAGGTTTAATAAACTCAATTATGGAAAACGAAAAAAAATGTTATTTATTGTCTTAATTTAAAATTGTTTTTAGCAAAGCGGTAACAGTATTTTAGAGTTTACGCTGTTTTGTTCATTACATACAATGAGTGACAATACAATGGAAACTTTTTTGAGAACTAAATTCTTTAATTTCAGTTTTCTAAAACATAAGCTCTTACCAAATATTTGTAAGGAGTGAGTCAAAAAAAACTTATACACACTATTCGAGCCAAAACTTATCTTTGTTCCAACAAGTCATTATTGTTACGTTTTTACCTTTTAAAAAACGGGGGTTTATTTCCTTTAAATAAACCGGATACTTTTGATTGCAAATAAAAGCAGTTTTAGTAGTTTAAAATTGTAACAACTCTTTATTTATTTAGAATGCACAACAACAACAGAATTAAATAGTCACTCAGTGTCTTTATGCATGTATATCAATTCGCAGAAATATACACACTTTATAACGGACAAGTATACACGTACAAGACAGTTGATGTTAAACTCTAACACCGTCAATGATCAACTCAACTCACGACTGCCAGCTCTGCCACTATTTATACACACGCCATCTATCGGGAATCTTCTACAATGCTCTTGACGGACATACTAGTACATTCGAATTCTAGAGCTTTCGATGTCATTGCAAGCAGCCCAAACATTTAGTGTTGCCATTCTTACAAACATTGCCAATAACCACATGATGAATGCTGCAGGCAGTCGTTACAGACCGTTGAATTCAAATCGTCATTGCACATTCGTGACATTATTTTTTGGCTTTTAAAAATATGTATGTCAGATATTTTCATTTCTAAATGCAAAAAAAAAAGTATGTGAAAAAATAATTAAAAATTTTACAAAAATATCCAATATGGACTTTCACGTCACACAGTTTCAAAAGCCATTAAAAAGTATAAGGAAGACTTGAACATTAAAAGGAAACATGGATCAGGAAGAAAAGAGGTCTAACAGATATTGGTAAGGCAAAAGAAGTCTAACAACTCTTTCGAAGATCACCGAATACTTCTCTCAGAAAAGCAGCTCTGATTCTTTTGTGCGCAAAGCTAATGCTGGGTTGAAGTCATATAAAGTTCAGAAAGTTCCAGATCGCAATGCGTTAAAGAACTTAGAAGCGAAAAAATTGAGGTTAAATTTTATTTAAAAAAAAAATACACCTGTTTTGTGATGAATGATGGAACCTTTATACTGGTAGACATTTCTAAAGTTCCAGGTCAAGATTTTTATGTGGCTGATGGACGAGGTAATGTTCAAGAATAATACCGGGCAAGCAATTTGCAGAAGACAATCATTTCTGACATCAGGCATGATAAACACAGAAATATATATTACGGAGTATCTACAAAAATGGTTTTTACCTTTCTTAAAAATACACAGAGAGCCTTCATATTTCTGGCCCGATTTGGCATCAAGCCACTATGGAAAAAAGGCCTTTGAGGAGTATTCTAACAATAATGTAAAATCCAAGAATGCAAATCAACCAACTGTCCAGAACTTTCGGCCTGTAGAAAGGTATTGGGCTCTTGGAAAAAATAATTAAAGAACACAGGAAAGGTATCCCAGGACATGTCCGATTTTAAGAGTAAGTGGTTACTTAATACTTATTTTAAGTAACCATTATAATTAAACAATATGGTTACTTAAAATTTATTACAATTATACGTTTTAAGTAAATTAAACATATTTTTCGAATTTAAATTAATAATTTCAAGGTTTTTTCAAACGGTTACTTAATACATTTTTTAAGTAACCATAACACACTCCCAACAATAACATTAAAAATTAGCATTCAACTTTTAAAAAGACAAATTGAAGCTTTAACACACAAATTTTGAAACTTAATTTTTAATAAACTGTTCATTTGAACCGGTTACTTTTTTCAAAGTAACCATTATGAATAAAAATTTAATATTACAAACCATATTAAAAAATTACTTGATTAATACCATACACATATTAAATTTTTTCCCTGTATTTTACCTTATTTTGAAATGGTTACCCATTGCCCATTTTAAGTAATCAGTATAAGAACACCATAGAGTTACTTAAAGTTTGTTAGAAATAAAATAGAAATAGTTATATAAAACTTAATTTTAAAATAAAATCTTTAATGGGAGGATTTCCGGAAAAAGTGGATAAATTTATAAATACCGAGTAATATGCCGACAATATTTTAATGTTTAATGAATTTGTACAATATTTGAATAAATTTACGTATTTTTGAGAATTTGTATATTGAACGGTTTATTTTATTTTAATACAAGTACAAGTTTTTTCTGGCTCACTCTTTATTTCTGAGATATATTAAAATTTACTAGGTTTTCTATTAAATTACAGTCAATTTCAGCATTAAAGTTTAACAAAAATACATTAATAGAATGTGGCTATACTCAGCTTTGACAAAACAATGGAAACTTTTAAACTTCTTTATAAAGCAATCTATAACAAAAGGAATATTAAAGAAAGCCATGAGAAAATCCACTTTTGTATGTAGTTGTATTTCCCATTATATTGTCAAAATAGTGCTTTTGGCACTAATGGGTCGATTATGGATGGCAACCGAACTTCAGTTGCCTTAATGGTATTACAGATGGCAATTGGCATTTATCATTTCTGTTGCTTAACTGACAACTAGAAATTTGCCAGAGCAACTGAAGTTCGGCTGCCATCTATAATCGACCCATAACTCTCTAGATTTTAGGGATATTTTAAAAATCTCAAAAATATTGTGATGAAGTACCTACTCAATAGGTTACTTTGGAATTTTATTTGTAGTCCAATATAACAGGTGGCGCAAAAGTAATCCTCCTATCAGAAAATGCTATAAATATTGCCGATTATTGGTCAAATAAATAGTCAGCAATATTCCGCGTTCTGGAGCAGTGTAGCGTAACATTGTTTATTAACGTGTATTTCGCATGTGTTTACTACACAAATGTCAAAACAGAACTGACATTAGGGGCCTCGCAAAATTTAATGCCTATTTTAGTAGTAATTTTGTATACAAATAATACTTTCTGTACATATTTACAAACGCAGTACATATTTACTTCTTATTATATTTGAAAATTAGGGCAACAATTTGTGTAATTTAAAATCATAAAAATTTGGCAATAATTTTTACCAGTAGAAAATAACGGGTATTTAATATGTATGTGAATTCTTCTTCTTTTATAAGTAAAACAAAAAGCAAAACAACAAAATTAAGAGAATTCTATAATATTATTAAACAAGAGAGCATTACAATTAGAAGAGTGTTAGTATTAGAAATATGTAAAACGTGTAAAAATACAAACTTGTAATATTAATTTAACAAACAACAACAAATAATGCACAGCAACAACGTACGTTGACGCTGCTGCCTGTGTCGACGTCGTTCAAGGCAGAGCTATAAAACGTAAACGTTGTTTGTGTGTTTTTGTAGGTGAAAACAAAACACAGAAAACTTAAAACGAAACAGAATTGAAAACAGAAAACGTTTTAATCAAGTAAACAATAAAAAAAAAATAGAACAAGAATACATGACGTTTCATATTGGCTGTTTATGTTATTGGTCTCTATACCTGTTTGATAAAAACGTTACGTTTATAGGTAGTAGACGTTGACTGTAAGTACATATGCATACATAGATAATTATAAAGAATTTACCTTTTTTTTGTAGCTACATTCGTACATATCGTTATCATTATTTTATTTAATTCTTTCGTTTCAGTTACGCTTTTTGTTTTGGTTTCATTTCTGTTACGTTGCCGTTTCTGTTCTTGTCTGCTGCAGTGTTGCCACTTCACATGTAATTTTTCCCGTTTGTGGCCAATGTGTAACTTAACTCTATGAGCCTGTAATTTAGCCTTAATAATTTAGAATAAACAGAAATACAGACAACAATGTGAAAGTACACTTTGTTTGTAAGCTATTTTTGTAATTGAATTAAATTTTGTTTGTAAAATTTAAGAATTATAAAATATTTTTAATTTGTCTTCTCATGTGTAATTAAGCTAAATGTAGCGGTGGCAACACTTCCTCTCTGTATGTATTCGTTTATTATTGCTGTGTGTATTCTCGTTAAATTTTTTTCTCTGCGTTTTCGTTCTCAGTTCGTTTTTTACTCTTAACGTAAACGGTTTGCTGGAAAACGTTTTGTTACACCACGAATTTATTTGTTTTGTGGTGACGCCGCCATGTCGAAATCAAATTCTAATATTAGTGTGAAATTCTTAATACATTTAGTTGGTGAACGTCCCGCTTTGTGGGATAAAACTTCAGAGGATTACAAGGATCGTGCTTTGAAGGAGACATCATGGCGCGAAATTTGCACGTTTATCAACGAAAATTTCGCTGATATGAAACCGACGGCAAGAGCAGAATTTAGTAAGTTTTAATTTGTGTTTTTTTTCTTGTTTGCTTGTTCCTACCAAGGCGAATGTATATAAGGTGGTGTCGATAGCACAACTGATTATTTGTTTTTTCACTTGTTTGGTGGTTTGAACTGTCAAATTCACTAGTGTTTGTTGCGACGAATCACAAAGATTAATGCAACAAAAAAACAACAAGCAGATTTTACAGCCCCTGCCAACAAAAACAAATTGTATGTGGTTTTTGTAAATGTTGTACTTGTAGTAGACAAACCAAATAATATGATAATCAAGGCGAATTCATACAAGGTCGTGGCAGTTCTACAAAAACAACAATTGATTTTAAGATTGAACGAATCTAGTTTATCTAGCTTGAAATAGGTAATAGGAAGCTAATTTTGGAAAACATAAAATTTCTCTCCCGTCCATATTATTCGCGTTATGGGCCACTGAAGTTTAAACGGTAATTTTATTATATTTTTGATATTAGTTATCGTATTGCAACATTTTTTATATCGTTTGAAATCTTTTAGAATGGGATTTAAACATCCTAATTTATTAAAACATTTGGACCCAATTCCGGTTTGATCCGACGTGTTTTTTTTTTAAATCCGTTTTATTTCAAAAACTTCCATAACAAAATCAAAATATACCTGTTCAGCATAAAAAGATGCACGATGTGACGTCCATAAACTAGTGTTTAGTAAAAATTATTAAGTTCAGAAAACTACGCTGAATGGCCGTAAGAGGACTAAGCCTAGACGCTTGAAATTAGCCACTGTTATTCCTAAAAATTCCTAAGTAAAACGTAAAATTTTCGCAATATCACTTTTTAAATTTTTTACGATTTTGAGTAGACGACGCCGACGTAAAATTTGGTCGGCGCTGACCTTTGATCATGATATGTAGTGTTGTTATTGTTTACAAACATCCGGTTTGTGAGCATCAGGGATGAAATTATTGATTTCATATTTAAAAACAGGTAAGAAAGTATAGTCGATCAAGCCCGACCATATAATACCCTACACTGAGTAAATGAGCACAAATTTTATCTTTTAAAAATTCAATAACTTATTTTCGTGAATGATTTTCTGAAGTGAACTTTGGCAGCTATGACTAATTTTGGACCGATAGCCATGAAATTAGGTCGTGTGATGCCTATATGACACTTACTTCTGTTGAATAATATGTATATAGCAACATTTTTAAGGGATTTATGTTCGTTAAAGTGCTTTTCGGAAGCTGGCCTTATATGGGAGCTATGACTAATTATGGACCGGTCATAATACAAAACTTATTTGGAGTGAAAATTGTGTAGATACCTATATAAATTAAGCATTTATGAGCGATTAAGTCCTATTTCGAGAGGAAATAAAATATCGATTTCAGCCAGTTTGAATGGTGCCGAATACAACGCATGTGCCAAATGTGATAGAAATATCGTCAAAATTACGACCTGTACCTTGCCCACAAGCATTACTAAAGGTAAGGTCAGACTACGCAAATTATTTGACACAAAATGTTTCATGTGTTTGATCAAAATTACATCAAATAATCCATGGCTTGATTTTGTGGTCACACTGTACACATTTATTTGCCATATTTGTTTAATCTAACTACACCGAAATACTATCAAACACACGAAGGGGAAAATATATTTGTCTTGTGGTCACATTTATGGTAATATTTTTTTCAAAATAATGATTAAATAAAGCTGTAAAAAACTTTAATTTCTTTCATCAATAAAAAATCTAGAAAGTAAAATACTACTAGATTTTGCTTTACATTTGAAAGAATTGTGAAATTCCAGTACTTTTATTTAAACGTCAAATATTTTATGTTCCTAGTTTGAACAGAAAATATTTTTGGACGGCAAACAAGAAAACAGCTGAATTTGGTCAAACAAATTTATTTGCCGATAAGAAAACTTTCTTGTAATGTGACCAATGTGTGACCACTAAACAGCAAATATTTTCCTCAATTTTTTATTTGATCTTGCAATTCATTTGCAAGATCAAACAGCGTCAAATAACAGCTGTTGCATCATGTGTTATCGCAAAAGTAGTGTTGCTATATCTTAAATTAAAAATCGCTAAATAATGAAAACAAATCGCGAAAAGAACTCAAGCTTGAACAATTTAATAATATAATTATTAAAAGTTTATTTATTAAATTATATTACTATCAACGTATTAAAATTTGTAGGTATAATTGTACTTAAAATCTTCCAAATATCCCTAATATAATTAACAATTTTGGAATTTTATTGTATTTGTTTTGGCTTTGTTTGGATTTTGAACTAAAAATCGCATTATTCAAACAAAACGAATGTTACTATGATGAACTTTACAATAATCAAATAAGCGAACTGTTAAAAAGAAAAAGTATATTTTTAAAATGTTGAAACCAAAGTACATACAAGTAGTCCACCTCTTTGACAGCAGTACCTAACTATATATTGGACGCAAAACGAAATGAAAATGTGCTAGAAATGTAAAATAAAATTATAAAATTCTGTATGTTGAAGAATTAACGAGAATTGAACTATATTTAATAGAAAATTTTTTCTTAAAATATCGAGACATTTGATGTGTCCTTTTTTCACAAGTGTGTTGAAATCACACGGTACTCATTTATGTGAGAGAGTAATATTAAAAAATAGAGTCAGACTACTTGTTATACTTTGGTTGGAACTATACTTATACGTAGAAGGAAAAATGAAATTCATAATTGAAATTATTTTTTTTTTTTTTAATAAAAATTATTAATAGAACAGGACTTTCACCAAACTTTTTTCATTCTGAATGTTCACAAATATTATATTCGCATTAAAAAATTAAGCAGATCATACTGTTTAAGAATTAATTTTTAATTGCAATCCAATCATAATATTTATGTATGTCTAAACTATTTTCTTTGATTTTAAATTCAATAAGTATTCCATACATTTGAGCAATTTTAAATTTTGTAAATAGAAAAACTCCATGCATAAAAACAATCAAACATCAGACTATGTTATACGTATACAAATATAATCGCATACAAATGCAAAAAATCGCAACATAGACTTCATGTCTTCAATTAGTTTTTCTCCCAGTATGTTATTCTAGGCTGAATGAATTTTATGTGAAGAAGAAGACTTCATTTATTGATGCCATTTTTTAGTGAAAATAATTTAAATAACAAATTTACAAGAAATATTGATATGTATTATAGTTAAATAATAAAAATAGTGCAATTTTGTTTTTAATTTAGTACCAAAAATATTTAAATAGTCTCCTTTTTAATCCGCCGTGTTGAGCAAATAATTTTCTTTGTTTGCTCTATTTGATCAACCAATTTTTTCATGAAAGTATTTGATATAGTGTGACCACACGGTAAATATATTTACTGATTCTTTTTCGCAGCAGTTTGGTCAAACAAAAAGTGAAAAATTAAATTCACTATATGATAACAAAATTCAATAAAACTTTAATAAAATAATTGTTTTACAATTCGAAATAAGTGCGTTAACCTTAAAAAGATTTGTAAGATCAAAATATACATTTTTTATGTATTTATATAGCGAGTGGTCACACTATGTTCACATTAAGAAAATATTTTGTTTGCCGACAAATAAATTTGTTTGACTAAAATCATCTGTTCTGTTGTTTGCTCTAAATTTTATTTGTGGTCAGATTCAGACAATGAAATATTTGACGATAATCGTCAAATATTAGCTGTGTCTGACCGTACCTTAAGTAAATGAGCAAAAACATTTTTCTTTTAAAATTGTAATAAATTATGTATATTCGTGAGTGATTTTCGAAAGCGGGCCTTATATGGTACCTATGAGTAATTATGAACCGATCGCCATGAAATTAGGTCGTGTGACTAATTATGGACCGATCATAATAAAATTTGGTGACATGAATTCCGTATATACATATAAAACTTATTTGGAGCCAAATTTGAGTAGATACCTATATAAATAAAACATAAATGATCGATAAAGTCCTATTTCGGGAGGATATTTGTATGTGGGCTAGGTGAAATAATGGACTGATTTCAGTCCTTGGGTCGAAAAAATTATAAGTATCAACATTTATTGAAATATCTTAAAAATTGCGACCTGTACTTTGCGCACAAGGTTTACATGGACAGCCAGCCAGACGGACGGACATCGTTTAATCGACTCAGAATCACTTCTTGAGTATACTTTAAGGTGGGTGTTTGACTAATATTTTTGGGTGTTACATACATCTGCACAAATCCAATATACCCTCTCCACTATAGTGGTGTAGGGTATAAAAAACCACATATTTTGTAGAATTTTACTATTTTAAGAGATTTCAAATTCATGTTTTTTTCTATAGAACAATTTTTGTATAACCGTTTTTTCTGTAGAAAACATTATGGTTTTTCTATAGAAATATTTGTGTATAAAATTTTTTTCTATAGAAACATTTATGTTTATCAGTTTTTTTTACTACAGAAAACTATATACAGTTTTACAATACTTTTTTCTATAGAAAAATGTGTGTATTAGTTTTTTATATAGACAAATATGTGTATAACATTTTTTTTTTTGTATAAAAGTTTTTTCTCTAATGAAAACTTTGTGTATGTATTAGATTTTTTATATAGAAAAATTTGTGTATAACGAGTATTTCTATAGAAAAATTGTGTATAACAGTGTAGAACTGTTGTTTTCTAAAAATTAAAAGTTTGTGTATAACAGTTTTTTTATATATAGAAAATGTTGTGTATATCAGTTTTTTCTATAGAAAAATTTGTGTATAACAGTTTTTTCTTTAGAAAATTTTTAATACATAAATATAAAAAACCCAAATTTTTTGTAGAATACCTCAGCTTTACTTTACTATTTTAAGAGATTTTTCAAATTCATGTATAAGTTTTTTTCTACAGAAATAATATGTTTATCAGTTTGTATTTTCTAATGAAAAGTTTGTGTATATCTGTTTTTCTATAGACATATTTGTGCATAACAAGTATATCTATAGATAAAATTGCGTATAACAGTTTGTTTCTATAGTGTCTATTGTGTATAACAGTTTTTTCTAAAGAAAAATTGTGTATAACAGTTTTTTTATAAATTTTTTTTCGTATAACAGTTGTTTCTATCGAAATATATGCCTATAACCGGTTTTCTATAGAAAAATACGTGTACAACAGTTTTTCATGTGCGTATAACAGTTTTTTCTACAGAAACATTTGTATATAACAGTTTTTTCTAAATAATATTTGTAAATTAGTTTTTCTATAGAAAATTTTCTGTATAACAGGTCTTTTCTATAGAAAATGTTGTATATCAGTTTTTTTATAGAAAAATTTGTGTATAACAGTTTTTTTTTTTTTGTAAAAATCTTGTGTAGAAAAGTGATTTCTAATGAAAATTGTGTGTATATCTGATTTTCTATAGAAAAATTTGTCTATAACAAGTATTTCTATAGAAATAATTTTGTATAATAGTTTTTTTTGGGGAAAAATCGTCAATATCCCGATAAAAAAGAAAACAATTTTTAAAATCATTAAAAAAGATTTTTAATGGTATTTTTAAAATTTGTAAATTCTAGTCTGGTGGCATCAATTCTGGAATGGGACAATTTCATAATATTCTGAATAAATTGTGTAAAATTAACAAAAGCTCCTGTTGAATTTCCTCGTTTTGTTTCAATAATTATTTTCCAAAAATTACATATGTATGTAAATTAATTTCAGCATTTGCAAACATTGATTTAAAATCCAAAAATTCTAAATCATGAATTCAAAATTTAAACATTACTTTTCATGTTCACCAACAAAAAATAATTTTTGCGTCGAAACTTTTTAAAAGCATTAAAAACATTGCTAAAAGCTATGATTTGACAAAGTAGATTTTTTTAAATTTTCTCTCTCTTACTTTACAGCTCGAATGATTACAAGAAAATGGACACACATACGTGATTCCTGGGTCAAATCGATGAAATACGGCTACGATGAAGTAACCAAAGAACCCCCAAAACCCTACATCTACCACAATGAATTGAAATTTATGCAAAAGATATTGAAATGCAAACCGCCACGTTACAATCTCAATATGTCACAAATAAGCAACATGCATTTTGAGGAATTCTATAAGGATAAAAATGACACACAAAACAGCGATGACGTGGAACATAACGATGAGGAAGAAGAGTATTTAAATACTGAACATTTAAAACAAGAACCGAATAACAGCATTAATGAAAGCAAACACATGGTAATAAATGAGGCGGCAGATGTGGATGATGCGGAAGATGATTGGCCTTTGGAAAACACTGAAATAACACCCATGATAGAGGAGAAAAAATTTCAAGTGCCACCAGCTAAAAAGAAACGTATGAGTATTTTTAAAAGTTCTGGCAACGAAGATGATTCTGTAAATCAACCGGAAGTGGTGCATTCATCCCCCTCTACTCTACTGAATGTCGATAAAACTGCGTATGAAAATCGCCATTGGAATTTCTTTAAGGGTATTCTACCCTCCGTCAATGGTTTGGATGAGGATCATGTTTTGCAATTCCAATCGGGTGTCATTGTGTTGCTACAAAAATTACGCGAATCACAGAAAAATCAAAAGAAAACAAACACGAAACGAGTGCATTCGCATTCTTTGTTTAGAGGCTGTGGCAGAAAACGACGGAATTCCAATGATGACGATTACGATTGGCCCATTTGTAATGCAAAAGTAAATTATCAAGGCGAAAGAAGATCAACAAGACGTACTACCGATCCTATAGCGGCCGAAGATATGCAATCGGAAAATGAATATTGTTCGGATAATTAATTATGTAATAAGATTTTATTTATGCAAGACATTTTAACTTTTAGTTAAGAATTTAATAATTGACATGTATATTAATTTATGAATATTTTCTATTAAACAATAAGAATTAAATTTATTTTTTACCTCCGGTAACACGAAGTCTGGTTATGTGTTAACTAATAGTTATACTGACAGTTTTTACACAAAAATAATTTTAACCGACAGTTTAACTATTAGTTTACGACTAACCGGGCTTCGTGTTAATGGGAGTTAATGTAAAATAATTTGAAATTCATTTTTATTATTTATGAACAACTTTGCAGATATGGTTCTTAAAAGTACATAAATATTTTATTGATTTATCATGCATGTCGGTAAGTTGAAAAGCATAGGGTTGGCAAATGATGTCTATATAAGGTTAGTTGAAAATTTTAGTCAAATCGGATAATATTAGCTTGTGCCGCTGCGTTTTTGCAGTTTGGGAGTGCGTATATAAGGGAAAATTTTAATTGTTCAGTTTTAGATTTATAATTAACTAGCTGACCCGGTGCGCTTCGCCACCCCAATTGGATGAAATAAATAGTACTATTAAGTTTCCTGTTGTGAATTAATACTAATTCAGGATAACATGTCTCCAGTTTCATGTTTATTAATTCATTGCAAAAAGTAGAAATTTCAAAAAGTACCATTAAAATATAGAAAAAGTACCAAAAATCCCCCCATTTGTGGAATCCCACTCACTCGTCCATATAACATTTATTTCATGTTTCTAGGTTCATTGGAGAAGAAATTGCAGAAAGTACCATTCGAATAAAGAAAAAGTACCAAAAAGTCGAATTCTCACTCACTTAGGACCATATATGCTTAATTTCATGTTTCTAAGTCCATTGTTGTAGAAAATTCAAAAAGTATCATTAGAAAAATAAAAAAGTTCCAAAAAGCAGCCACATGTCGTTTCACACTCACTGGGTCCATATAAGCTTTATTTCATGTTTCTAGGTTCATTGGTGAAGAAATTACAGAAAGTACCATTCGAATAAAGAAAAAGTACCAAAAAGTCTCCCCCTAGAATTCTCACTCACTTAGGACCATATATGCTTAATTTCATGTTTCTAAGTTATAGAAAAATCAAAAAAGTACCATTAGAATAAAGAGAAAGTACCATGAAGTATCCCTTTAAATTTTCGCTCACTTAGGACCATATACGCTTAATTTCATATTTCTGTGTCCATTATTACAGAAAAATCAAAAAGTACCATTAGAATATAGAAAAAGTACCAAAAAGTCCGTACTTGTGGTTTCCCACTCATTCGGGTTCATATAACCTTTATTTCATGTTTCAAGGTTCATTGGTGAAGAAATTACAAAAAGTACCATTCGAATAAGGAAAAAGTACCAAAAAGTATCCCCCTAGAATTCTCACTCACTTAGGACCATATATGCTTAATTTCATGTTTCTAAGTTATAGAAAAATCAAAAAAGTACCATTAGAATAAAGAGAAAGTACCATGAAGTATCCCTTTAAATTTTCACTCACTTAGGACCATATACGCTTAATTTCATATTTCTGTGTCCATTATTACAGAAAAATCAAAAAGTACCATTAGAATATAGAAAAAGTACCAAAAAGTCCGTACTTGTGGTTTCCCACTCATTCGGGTTCATATAACCTTTATTTCATGTTTCAAGGTTCATTGGTGAAGAAATTACAAAAAGTACCATTCGAATAAGGAAAAAGTACCAAAAAGTATCCCCCTAGATTTCTCACTCACTTAGGACCATATATGCTTAATTTCATGTTTCTAAGTTCATTTCTATAGAAAATTTAAAAAAGTACCATTAGAATAAAGAAAAATTACCATGAAGTGTCCGCTTGAATTTTCACTCACTTAGGACCATATACGCCTAATTTCGTATTTCTATGTCCATTATTACAAAAAAATCAAAAAGTACCATTAGAATATAGAAAAAGTACCGAAAAGCCCCCACTTGTGGTTTCCCACTTATTCGGGTCCATATAACCTTTATTTCATGTTTATAGGTTCATTTGTGAAGAAATTACAAAAAGTACCATTCGAATAAAGAAAAAGTACCAAAAAGTCTACCCTAACTCACTTATTGCCATATATGCTTAATTTCATGTTTCTAGGTCCATTATTATAGAAAATTCAAAAAGTACCATTAGAATAAAGAAAAAGTACCATAAGTACCACTCTAATAAAGAAAAACTGCGATAAAGTCTCCCCCTAAAATTCTCACTCACTTATTACCATATATGCTTAATTTCATATTTCTAGGCCCGTTATTAAAGAAAATTCAAAAAGTACCATTAGAAGAACAAAAAAGTACCCATAGATCAGTTCTCACATTTTGGTACCTAAATATTATCCCCTACTCCTAACTCTAACTTCACTCAGATACATATCAACTAACTTTAATGTCGATAAGTGAAATAATTTAAAATATAAAAAAACAGTACCATTAGGAAAAAAGTACCAAATCCCCTTTTCCTCCTTGAACACCCCTCAAGTTTGAAATTCAAAAATATTCCATTTTGCCAAAATTGTTTATGCTAAAGACATGCCTCAAACGATTAAAATCTGTGTTAATGTGCTCAAGAAAAATAAGTTTTAAAAAAAGTACCAAACTGTTTACCCGGATTTGGACATGGCAGTCGAGTTCCAAATAGCACTCTGTTAGTTAATTTTTGTATGAATCCAGGAACCAATGTTAAAAATTTATCAAAATTGGCTTAAAATGTTAAATAAAATATATATTTCCGTTTTTAAACCTTTTTTGGTACCTTTTTTTTTCCACATTGCCGTGTCAAAATTTTATTCAACTAAATTTCTGTATCGTGGTGGAAGCTTAAATTAAAATATTATATGTCAATATCAATTTGTAGAAAAACATAGTTTATGAAAAAAGTACCAAAAATAAACACAATTTTTATCCCTGAAAGGTTCGAATTTCCAAAAAGTACCAAACTTATATTTTTTTTATTTTTTGATAAGTAAAGAATACGATTTAAAATTTGTTTCTATGTTTATTAGTTTAAAATATACATAGGGTGCCAAAAAAGTACCAAAATAGAGTTTTTACCCGATTTCTCCCCTAAAAGGTTCGAATTTCGAAAAAGTACGAAACACCTGTCAGCTTATTTTTTAAATGGAGTAACATGCAATTTTAGTTTTGAAGATATAAGGTTACCGAATTTACCCGTTTTTACCCTTTTTTATCCCCTAAACGTTCGAAAAATCCCTTCTTATCGGATCGTTTTGGTGAGGGAGGAACCCACAGTTAAAATTTCATGATTTTAGCTTCAAGCGTTTGGGCTGTGCGATGATGAATCAGTCAGTAACGTTATTCTTTTATATATATAGATTATTTGTTTTCACTGTTAGTCACAACGGAATCGTATGATATAAAGAATTAAAATTTTAAATTCGCTTTACTTTGTATCTTATCGAGGTTGGTTAAACTTTATTTCAATTGTATGTATATAACTTTTTAACCGCTTAACCAATTTTTCATAGTAATTTTCATAGTAATGCATATTTACCCTAGTTTCCTAGATAAATGAAAAAATCCCTCTACACTAAAGTTTCTCATGATTTTAGGTATAACAATTTAACATTATTGAAAACAATTTATTTAATGTATTAAAGCTTAAAACAAATATTTATTTATAAAAATAATAAATGCAATTTTTTTTATTGATTTTTATAGGTATTAACATTTTTATTTAAGCAAAAAAACGCTAATAAATATGTATGTATGTATTTTTAAATTAATGCTGTTAATGAGCATTAATAAACTTAAGGAATTGTCGGGGTTTGAGTATATCATAAAAAAACATACATACATAAGTATGTGATTGGAATTTTTCACATGGTGAAAATAATTTTACCACATCATTATCATTCTATAAGGTTTTTCATGGGGCTTGCAGCATGTGCCAAAAAGCAGCATCTTTTGAAAAACAGGACATAAAAGAGAATGAAAAATAAACTTTTTGTAACATCAAAAGATTCCGTTACAATATGCTCACATTAAAACACACTCACACGCAAACATTTTCTCATGTGTGTGTGTGTGTGAGTGTATGTTTGTCCTGTAGCAGGGAGGAGAGTAAAAGTTTACTTTTTTTTTCTCTCCTCATTTCTGTTTTTGGCCACTTTCGGGATTTTATTCGCGCCTGTTAAAATCTCATGTACATTTTCACACACGCACAAACGCTTACAGTTTATGTATGGCGTAGAATTAAATGTGTGTAAGTTTATGTATTAAGTATATACAATACATGTACATTAGGATGGCACTTTTAATTTATTATACAATATGTAAATTAACAACCCAAAGAAACTATCTGAAATTGAATATTAGAAAATAAGCTAAGAAGTGTTTTTTCTAGAAATATGTCAATTTTCCAAGTCTGAAAACAAAAAAAAAGAAATATCCTCGAAATTGAAGTTATAAAGTTATTTTAATTAAAACATCAATTAGTAAATTAAATACCATAAGCATTGAGAAATATACAGAGAGGGGAAACTCTCCTGTCAAAGACCTAACTCAGTTGTCAAAAACCTAAGTGGTGAGAATGTATTAGTAAAAAAAACTATGTGAAACCAAACTCTCCAAATTCCAAATTATACTTTAAAATAAAAATTTTAAATATTTTTAGGTAAATAAAATAAATTTTTTTTTTTTTCAAAATTTAAAAAAAAAGTTTCGAAATTGGTTTTTTTTAATTTTTTTTTTTTTCAATTTTTTTCCATTTTTTTTTTTTAATTTTTTAAATTTATTAGTGACAAAAAAAATTTTTTTGGTAAAAAAAATTCGGGTTAAAAAATATTTTTCCTGATTTTGACCCATTGTAGGTCCAAATTACTATAGCGTTATGTACATCGTTGCAATGGATTTGAAATATCTATCATTAGATATCCATATTGTCTATATTAATGACTTAGTAATCCAGATATAGATTAAAAATAGGCCAATTGTGGACCGATTTTCTCGATTTTAAATAGCGATCGAGCCGGAAGAATTCCCGATGTATTGATGTATCAATAATGTTTGTAAGTTATTTGGGGGCTACGGAAAGTTGATTTTAACATACATACAGACGGACATATCGACTTCGCTATCTATAACGATCCAGAATATATATACTTTGTGGGGACGCAAATGAAAAATGTGGAAATTAAAAACGGAATGACAAACTTATATATACCCTTGTCACTCATGGTGAAGGGTATAGACAAAAAAACACTCGTATGTGTGATTATTTTGAGTAATTTTTTTTCTAGTTTCCGCTTTGTTTCTCTATGACCATAAGTATTTTTTGTTGGAGTTTTTAAAAATTGTTTTAAAAATACATACTTAAAACTTGAAATAAAATGTACAACATGTAAATGTTATCAGATTTTGCAAAAATGTTCAATATTTTGTTTATAGAAGACTGAGAACAGACATTAGAACCACCGAAAATTTAAAAAGTCTAATATATGAACCAGCCTAATGTGCATGAATGTATCTTTTGGTATAAAAGATCATCATGAAATGAGAAAATATTTTTAGATTTAAACATCGTTTATAAGCCCTGATGAGAAATATAAATGTAGCACCAGGGGATACAATTGCGAATGAATTGTAATAAATATGTTTTATATAAAACACTAATCCAAAAGAAAAAGCAGTCCTTCAAAAAATAAAACTTATTGTCAGCCGTTTTTCTAACTAGACTATCACGACTGCAAGCAGTTTTAGATCGGTGGTCAGCACTCACAGCTACCAGGGCCGAATGAAGAAATGCGATTGGAGATTGAAGCTTATAATGAACTATATGAAGACTTATGATTGAAGCTTATAATAAGGACCCAAAAGGAAGATAAACTGGGACTATATTAAAACCTACGCTAATTTAAAAACCTACAATTGAATGATGCTTATAATGGACTATTTAAAGATCCAGTAGGAAGCTAAACTGGGACTATATAAAAACCTACAATTGAAGCTTATAACGGACTTTATAAAGGCCCAGAAGAAAGATAAACTAGGATACTGGTATTGAAGTTTATAAAGACCAACGATTGAAGATTATAATGGACTATATAAATACCTGCAACTGAAGCTTATAACGGACTTTGTAAAGACCCAGATGGAAGTTAAACGGCGACTATATAAAAACTAATGATTGAGGCTTATAATGAAGTATATGATAATGAACCTACGATTACAACGCATAATGGACTTTATAAAAACACATAAGGAAGCTAAACTGGGACTATATAAAAACCTAAGATTAAACCTTATAATTTACTATATAAAAACCTATAATTGAAGCTTATAATGTACTATAGGAAGAGCTACGATAGAAGCTTATAATGAACCTTATAAAGGTCTACGATTGAAGCTTATAAAATACTATATAAAAAGCTACGATTGAAGCTATAAACCCCTAGAAGGAAGCTAAACGGGGGACTATATAAAGACCAACGATTGAAGCATACAATGGGATATACAAACACCTAGGGTTGAAGATTATAATAGACCTTATAAAGACCAACAATTAAAGCGTATAATGACGTATATAAAGAGCTACGATTGAAGCTTATAATGGACTATATAAACCCCTAGAAGGATCGTTGGTCTTTCTATAGTACATTATAAGCTTCAATCGTAAACCTTTATAAGGTTCATTATAAGCTTCAATCGTAGCTCTATATAGATGGTGGCTATATAGATAGTGATGCTTAAAATGGATTATATAAACACCTACGATTGAAGCTTATAATGGCCTATATAAAGTCATAAGATTAAAGCTTATAATGGACTGTATAAAGACCCAGAAGGAAGCTAAATTGGGACTATATAAACACCTATGATTGAAGCTTATAATTTACTATATACAGACCTACAATTGAAGCATATAATGGACCTTACAAAGGTTTAAGCTTATAACGGTATATATAAGATTGAAGCTATGAAACGCTGGAAGGATGCTAAACTGGGACTATATTAAGACCAACGATTGAACCTTACAATGGACTTGAGGTTGTTGCTTACAATGTACTTACTTTATGAAGACTTAGAAGGAAGCTAAACTGGGACTTTATAAAAAACTAGGATTGAAGCATATAATGGACTATACAAAGTCCGACGATTGAATATTGCAATGAACTTTATACAGACCTAGAAGAAAGCTAAACTGGGACTATATAAAGACCTACGAATGAAGCTTACAATGGACTATTCAAACACAGAAGGTTGAAGCTTATAATGGACTATACAAAGTCCTACGATTGATGTTTATAACGGACAATAAAAATACCTACGATTAAAGCTTATACTACTATATAAAGACCCACATTGGGACCTTATCATTATGCTTGAAGCTTATAATGGACTATATAAAGATGAGTGTTATCGAAGGTGGTTAAAATGACCGAAAGGAAAACAAATTGCAGATTGTAGATCAAAAGCATAATCAGAAAATTTATTTTATACAACATTTCAATGCATTTACTAATGTGGTATGTTCTGTTTTTTGCCGACCACTGATTTAGCTCATAAATTGCATCAATTCTTTCGACTCATTCAAATTGCACTAAAAGCTTAATCAAGGTAATCAATTTAGGCACTGTATTTAAAGAGACATGTTATAGTTTTAATAATCTAAAAGTTTAAGTCCTAATCTACAATTTTCAAATACATACATTATTTTCTAATGAGACCTGTTTTGACCCCAGTATACTAAGATGTTTCATACAAAGTTAAATATAAAAAAAATCCAACAAATTGTCTAAAAGCAAAACTACAAAGTGCGAATAATAAAGACAATAAAGAAGTCATCAATGGAATGAAGTCCAAAACCGTAACAGAAAATATTGTACGAGTAAGTGTGAATGTGAGTAAGAGCCCTGACTAAGTTAAAGAAATAAAGTGAAAAGCGCACCACAGGGCATGCACATAATTTGAGCATTGTAACAAAAGGAAACTAATGACTGTAACTATAAATACCCCACAGTTTTTATACCCTTCACCATTTGAAATTTCTACATTTTTCCTTTTCTGGATTGTTATAGGTAGCGATATAGATTCATATATCAATATACAGGAAATTCTTCCGGCTATATTTATATTAATCTATCGGCCCAAAAATGGCTGAGATATAAGCAAAAAACCAGGGAAACCTCGATTTTTTACCTATTTTTGCATATAAGACCAAAGTAAGTCGGACCTACAATTGGTCAAAATCGAGTAAAATAATTTTCAAGTCGAATTTCCACTCGTTGTAAACGAGCTAAAGACGACAACGACGACGACGACGACATACTTTTACAGCAATAACAAAAGTAAACTGCTCTTCTTGTTTTCCGCTCCCGTTCTTTGTGTATCGAAATAAAATCATTATTTTTTCTCTTTTGCCTTCTTTTTTTCTTTTTTTTGCAAAACATTCTAGACTTCTGAAACAACGAGGACAATGAGAAAGACCTCACTAACACTTGCAAAAATACCGAACAGTGTTATTTTTTTCTTCCTAAAAATGGGTGAGTAACTCCTTATTGTATGTGTGTTTGTTTGTGAGAATCTGTTCAGGACTAAGTGTGAGTTTGTGGCTACAGACAGTTGTACTTTCTTTGTGGCAAAGTTGGAAAAAGGAAAATTTATAAATGTTTTTTTTTTTTTACTTTACTTTCGATTTGTGTCGACATTTGTTGACGCCACCATATAATTTGTACTAAAGATGTATGTAGGTATATATTTACAAGCAATTGTGTGCAAAAACAAATGTTAGCAGATTCAGGTTTTGATTTACTTTAATTTTAATAACTAATTAGTAAATTCTTTAAAATCTTATGGAGCTTAGTAAAAATTCCTTAATATAGATATATATCCACTTGATTTATTGATATACATACACTAGTTTATATATAAAGGACGATTTATGGGGTAACCGATTTACTTCTAGAATCGTATCTATGTGTTTCTAGATATAGATACGATGGTTGTGGATATTTCCTTTCCATTAGCTGCTATATATAACTATTTACAACTGATAATCATGTGTATTACTGTATGTTATATGATCAATCTTGTTTAACAGTACTTTAAAACGAAAACCTTATAACAGTATAACAGAATTATCCTTAGAAAAATCTTGTGTTTAAAAGTATTTCCGTGAGAAATAAATCATGAAATTACAAAACCACCCGATCCCGCTTGCAAGACTTCTCGCACAGACACAAACACCATCAAGGCTTCGTAGAGCCGATCTACCACTCTGCTAAGATATCCGTTTGTGCATCAAGGCTCCCGTCAAAGAGTATTTAGTTTTAATTTTAGTTATAAGATTGTTAGGCCTAAATAAGGCAGATTCGACAAATAAATAAACGTTAAAAAAAGTATTTTCTATATCTTCTATCTTGTTTATAACGTCATTTTCTAAAGAAAATCTTGTGCATAACACTATCTCCTATGGAAACTACACAAAACTACGCTTCTTCAATTTAGTACTCTAAGGTTGTATGACTCAAAAATGTGTATCTTTTGAACTCGGTGCTTGTTTTTAATAACTTATATGGGCATTTCCACCGAAAGGTCCATCGAGACCAGAAAATTAAAAGTTTTTTAAAACACTTTGTTTTATAATATTTTCATAGAGAAACAGTCAAATTTAAATAATGTAAAGAAATTTTACATTTATTCATAACCCATTTCGAGATATTCGAATGCAAAATCGCTCAAGGGCAACTTTTCTCATTTTAATATTTATAATGCACGTTTTGTTTTTATACAAGTTCTTAAAGAAAGACATTATGCATAAACTTTTGATATCTAAAATCTTTCTGAGGGTACAAAGAGTCAAAAAAGAATGCATAAGAAACGATGCGATTGCAAATAACTGTGAGTTTTTGCACACATATTTCGATGTCGCGTGCGATATTGAAAAACAATATTTGTTATTATTGCGTCGAAAGCATATCAAATATTGAGTGCAAACAGAGATTTTTTATACAATTAAAATAAATAAAACTTTAATAAAAAATAAGAAGATTTATGATCTTGGTACTTATATAAAGTTTGTCCGTGCGACATCGTAAATGTGAAATCTAAAAATTTTAAAATTATTTTTTCTTATATAATTTAAATAAATCATGTAAATATGTACAATACCACATAAATGGGGTCTGATCAGGTTGAACAGCATTCCTTGTTATATAATTTATACAAAAAATGGAATGAAGTGAAAAGCATTACAGGTATAGCCCAGTTGGACTACCTTTGTTGCAATGGTCAAGAAATAAAATCAGATAGGACTGCGTATTCTGGAAAAAACTGCATTTTAACTTATTCCTGATACTATTTTCATTTTCATTTAAAATTATTTTTTTTTATTGTATTTACTACTACACAATACTTTACCCTATGTTTATTCTTGATAAATTTTTGTCATGATTAGCGTCAAAATGGCTCTCAAGATAAAAAATTAACAAGTATAGTCCCCATTTATTAGTATTATTGCTTCTTTATTACAAAATTGTTAGTGTTTTTGCTCAGAAATCTTTGTCTTGAAAACAATGATAAATATTTGTCAAGTATAGACAGAGGCTTCCTTATTCATACTAAATATTTTTGTTAAGTTTTTAGTTTGTTGATATTATAAAGAAATAAATACATTGAAATTTAAAAACATTTATACTAAGTATATTGTTTCGTAAAAAAGCAATAGAAACTACATAAATATATTGATGGAAAAAAATGTACCGTGCTACAGTGTTTAACATTAATTTAAAAACAAATATATATAATTAATTTTTGCGTAAAATAAAACCATCATAAAAACACATCAATCCACCATATTTTAAAATTAGTCACATTGAAATATTGCCTCAGGTTTCGCTGAAATTGGCGTTTGAATTGTTGGCCGCGAAAATGACTTTTGTATTTGTCCCTTGTGAATGCCTCGGTTTTTTGCAATTATCTTGAAAATGAAAACTTGCCCAAAATCAAACTAAGCACCAATTATAGGGCCGCTGAAGCACACCGATTGCTTACCAATGCTTATGTTGAATGTGTTCCATCGGTTTCAGAAGTGGTGATTTTGATACGGTAGACAAATATCACTTAGATCAGCTAAAAAACTTATTTTAGAACTCAACAAGAGCTTCCGAAATCATTGGGAGCTACTCAAGCAGCAATTTCAAAATGTTTTTGAGTAGAAGGATTTATCCAAAAGCTGGGAAATTGGGTACGAATTGAAGCCGAGAGACCTTGAAAGACGATTTTGCATGTCCGGAATGGTGTTTGAACGCTATAAAAGAAAATCTTTTTTGTAACGAATCATTACTTGGGATGAAAAATGGATCCATTACAATAACCCGAAGCGTAAAAGATCGTATGTGAAGTTGTGCCAACCAGTCGAATCAACACAAAAGCCAAATATCCATTGCGCTAAGGTAATGCTCTGTATTTGGTGGAAGCAAAAGTTTCATCTATTATAACCTGCCATGTCTAGACCATCACAGATAACCTGTACGGAATGCAACTTATTCGTTTGAAGCGAGCATTGGCCGAAAAACGCCCATAATATGCGGCCAGGCATGAAACCGTAATATTTCATCAGGACAACGCTCAGACACATGTTGCAATACCTGTTAAAATGTATTTAGTGGTTAGGAAGTTCTGCCACAACCGCACGCAGAAAAAAAATATAGTTGTGCATGGTTACTGTAACCATTTCAACATTTTTAAGAATATTATAGTCACAGTAACTATAAATATGATTGTGGCAACAATAATATGGTTAATTTACGATTCACATGGTTGTATCATCCATATATATGGTTACAGTAAACATGTATATGTTTGTGACAACCATTTATATGATGAAGGACTTACCATATTTTGTTGCTCTCGGCTTATGGATATCATAATCTGAGAACAACATATTATGATAAAATTATTCATCATATAAATGGTTGTCACAAACATATACATGTTTACTGTAACCATATATATGGATGATACAACCATGTGAATCATAAATTAACCATATTATTGTTACTTTGACTATAATATTGTTAAAAATTTTGAAATGGTTACAGTAAACATGCACAACTATATTTTTTCTGCGTGCGCTTTATAGTCCAGACCGTGCCCCGTCCACCTACTATTTGTTTCGATCGATGCAAAACGCCTCTCTGGGTTACATTAGAACAGAGTATCCGATATTAGCTTCATTCCTTCTTGGCCTCAAAATATGAGCAGTTCTTTTGGTACGGAATCCATATGTTGGCATAATGAAGGGAAAAGATCATAGCTTACAATGGCCAATACTTTGAATAAATTTACATTGTACAAATATTTCAAAATAAAAGCTAAAAATTTGAAAAAATCCCTCATTATTTTGAACAAGATTTTTATATTTCATCCATAGTTCATCTTCAGAAAAATGAAAATCACAAAGTTTGGCGCGTTTATATGTTGGACTTTTCTGATTCTCCTAAAGCTTAAAACAGATTTTAGTTATCTAAACAAGTAAGAAAGTATGGTCGGTCAAGCCCGACCAGATAATACCCTACACTAAGTAAATGAGCAAAAACATTTTTCTTTCGAAATTTCAATAATTTATGTTCGTGAGCGATTTTCGGAAGTGGGCCTTATATGGGAGCTATGACAAATTATGGACCGATCACCATGAAATTTGGTCACGTGATTAATGTTTATATGAAAGTTATTTATGTTGAATTTGATGTGTATACCAACATTTGTAGGAGATTTATACTCGTTAAAGTGATTATCGGAAGCTGGCCTTATATGGGAGCTATGACTAATTATGATCCGATCATAATAAAATTTAGTGACATGAATTCCCTGTATATAAAACTTATTTGGACAAAAACATGTGTACCTATATATATTAAACATTTGTGACGGATAAAATCCACTTTCGGGAGGACATTTGTGTGGGGGCTAGGTCAAATAATGGACCGATTTCAGCCAGTTCCTTGGGCAGAAAAAATGATATGTACCAAATTTTATCAAAATATCTTTAAAATTGCGACCTGTACTCTGCGCACAAGCTTTACATGGACAGCCAGCCAACCAGCCAGCCAGCCAGCCAGACGGACGGACGGACGGACATCGTTTAATCGACTCAGAAAGTGATTCTGAGTCGATCGGTATACTTTAAGGTGGGTGTTAGACTAATATTTTTGGGCGTTACAAACATCTGCACAAATCCAATATACCCTCCCCACTATGGTGGTGTAGGGTATAAAAACAGAAGATTTGAGCAAAATCGGATAACGTGTAAAGTTTGCACATTTTATTGAAAGTCTCAAATTTTGTAACAAACCCAGGAACATTTTTAAAAACTTGCTTCAAAATTAGTAGAACGACTATAACTGGAACTACTTCAGGTTTTTTGATAACATCCATAAAATTGGTGCCTCTTCCAGAAGCCGTTCTGTGGAACATTATTGTGATTTTTAAGTAATGCTACGGAGTATTTTACCAATTAAAAACTTTTAATTTTGTTTTGGAAAAACAATGAAACAATTTAGATTGTAGTCTTTTATAAAAGACCAAAACCCTCTTAAAGAAACGAACCTTAACTTTCTTTTGAACAAACAATTAAAAAAAGGTCCATTAACTATTAACTATTTGGGACACATTTTAATAAGAACAATGATGTCTAATTTTGACCCCGTCTAACTCAGAAAGTTCTCGACCGATCTTGTTGAAAAATTGTGTCATAATATTATCCAATAGAACCCACCATGGTGCAAATTTCAACCCAATCGGAAGACATCGAATTGAAAAGTTGGTTTACTTGACATGATAGCGGAGCCGATATATCCATGTCCGTCTGTCGGTTGAAATCAACATTCCAAATCCCCTAAATAACTTACAAACATGATTGATACATCAATATATCGGGAATTCTTCCAATTCGGTTGCTATTTGAAATCGACAAAATCGGCCAACAAATGCCTGAGATATTAGGAAAAAATCAGGACAACCTAGAATTTTTGCTTATTTTTGATCTATATCTGGATTACTAAGTCATTAATATAGACAATATGGATATCTAATGATAGATATTTCAAAGTCCATTGCTACGATGTATATAAGGCTATAGTAATTTGGACTTACAATGGGTCAAAATCGGGAAAAATATTTTTTAACCGGAATTTTTTTTTAACAAACAATTTTTTTTTCGCTAATAAATTTAAAAAAAAAATTTTTTTTAAATTAAAAAAATTATAAAAAAACAATTTCGAAAAAAAAAAATGTTTTTAAAAATTTTGAAAAAAAAATTGTAAATTTTGAAAAACAATTTTGATTTTTTTTTAATTTAGCTTACCTAAAAATATTTAAAATTTGTATTTTAAAGTATAATTTTATGAAGGGTATATAAGAATATAGCTCTCTTACTTGTTTATATATTAATCTTGAAAACTTATTATGTAATTAACAATGAAATAAACATAACAATAAAATTTATTAACTGCTTCTCGGAACTAGTCTAAAGTGTGACAATTTCCCATAATTAGAACTAGTTCCAGCGGTGATAATTTCAACCAATAAATTATTAACTAATTAACTGAATCCAGAACCGTGCAAAAATTATTTATTGGTTTTGTAATGATTCCCTAGAAAAAAATCATAAAATTAATTCCATATTTCAAATTCCATTTTAAATTTTTTTTTTTTAAATAAATTTCAACAAATTAATTAATTTTTCTTTATTCTAAAAAATGCTAAATAAGGATTAAAAATTTTAATTTTGTAACAAGGAAATACCTTATTTTTGTTGCCTTGTCTTAGGTCAAAACGACATTGAGCCGATTATCTTTTACTGCCTTAACAGATATAACTTGTGCCACCTTAATTCCTTACAGTGTAATGTCACAGGAAATAATACAAAAAATCCTTAAATAAAATCCAGTAAATATAGTTAGTATAAGAAAAAAATCAGCTAAAGTAACAGCCACAACCCAGCCGGAAATAAATGAAAGCAGTAAAAGCAAATTATTTCAATCGATGTTTAAGTTTTTCATTATTTGCTATAACTTTTTTTTCCAACAAAAAATTAAAAAAAAAAAACAAAACAACTATTTTAAAACATCTTTATATACATTTACACAACTATAATACGCTATAAATGTAGAATAATATTATTAGTTTTATTGAAACATTTATATATATTTATATTTCCAGAATTCTTTACATAAAAATCCTTAATAAAACTATAGCATGCTCTATTTGTTAAACAATCTCTATATAGTTTCCTTTAGTTATAGCTGTGTGTCTGTAGTTTTGTAAATTTGTTTATATTTTTACTTATTCTATTCTACTATATATATTATATTAAACTTTTTCCGTAAAAGTTTTGTCAGCCAACAAACAACATGCAATGTTAAAAACAAATAAAAATAAAAACTATTTTCTTTATTTTTCTCCTTCTGTCTACTACTATTTATTTTATAGTATTTTTATACACACCACCAAAAATATGGGAGGTATATTGAGTATGTCATTTCGTTTGTAACACATCGTAATATTCATCGCAGACCCACAGAAGTCTGGGTTGTTATAAAATTCTATTACGATCTAGCTATGCTCGTTCGTCTGTGAGTCTGTCTGTTGAAGGCATGATAAGGCCTACATGGCAGAACATAGGAGAATTAAACGTTCCTCAAATATTCTTTGCTGATCAGAAATGTTTGGTACTGAAAATGGGCAAAATCGCTTAAATACACGCAGACAAAAAATATAGTTGTGCATGTTTACAGTAACCATTTCAACATTTTTAAAAGTTTTTTTTTAACAATATTATAGTCACAGTAACTATTTACATGAGTGTGATAACCATAATATGGTTAACTTACACTATTTACATGATTGTGCTAACCATAATATGGTTAACTTTCGATTCACATGATTGTATCAATCATATATATGGCTACAGTAAACAAGTACAATATCATGTATGTAAGTTATTTGGGGGCTACGGATCGTTGATTTCAACATACAGACGGACAGACAGACATGTCTATATCGACTTCGATATCTATAACGATCCAGAATATATATACTTTGTGGTAGAGTTTCCAATTCGGTTTTAACCGAAACCACGGGGTTTCAGGGCCTAAAACCGACAATTATTCTGCGGTTTTTACTTTTAATCTATTTTCAGTAGAAAAATTCAAAATTTATAAATGAGAAACAAACTTTTTCATCCAATTATTCATCCAATATCTTTAAAAACAGATCGTTAAATATATCTTAAGATTTGTTTAAATCGTATATAATACCACTTATTTTCTGTTACAAAAGGAAATTAGTTGAAATAATTGTTATAAAAAAATTTTTGTTTAGTTTGTGTGGATGGGAGTGACCTTTACAAGTTCTTCTTTGGTTTTTATAATTATAGATGAGCTCTATGTTGGCCACTCTCTATCACTTTAAGTTTATATCAGTTAAAAAATTAGCCATCTAAAAGAATGTCAGAGTGAGATCGTTTAATAAAACTGGTAATAAATGTATTTCTTTTAAACCACTACCCGAAAATTACTTGTACCCTAATCCAAGTTTTAGGAATAACCACTTACATATTTTCAATATTCACAAATAAATTACTTTATAGCTGTTAGAAAATGTTTACAGATATACATAAACTACTTTGTGGATCTTATAGATTTTGAGTTTAGATTTTCAGTGCTCCCAATATCTAAAATTGTTCTCCGTCATCTAAGATCCAAATGCTGAAAACTTAATCAAAATAACGTTTAAAGGTTGCTGATTTTATGAAGTTTTGAGTTATAAGTAGTAGAGATATTTGAAAAAACAAAGAATTAATTTAATGATGAAAAAAATTGTAATTCAAAAGAGTTATTGTATTTTTTTACCCATATATATTTAAATATATTAGTGTATGACTAAAAATAAGGGATTTTTTTTTTTTTTAATTTTTAGCTTTTTTTGAAACATTCGAACAATCTAGATTTATTCACAGTGTTTATGCGTAAAATGCATTAGCGTTAACTACCCATATTTACAAAAACTTCCAGTCGACGGGAAGTTTTTGTACTCTCGCTTGTTCACTTTATAAAAGTGTATATTATCCGTATGACTTTAAAACAAAAAAGAAATTGTAACTAAATTTACTTACCAACCAACCCCAAAGAAAAAAGGTTCGTATAACCGGAATAAACTATTACTTAAAAGTACATCTACTAATCCCCCGTATTTCTTTTATTTATAAAAAGTTTGTTAAATTTATTTACACTACACCCCAACATTTTTTGGTCCTTCGAGCCGGATCTGAACCAGGGACTCGTATACTGGTACACATTTTTGCAATGAAGATCTTCTTCTGAAAGACGAGGCTTCTTTGGAACTTCTTCGAGCTCCCAGAATTTTTGAAGCTGATTGTTTAGCGCAATTTCATTGTAAAAAGAAGAGACCGAACGAATACAAAGTATGAACTTTTCCCATCTTTCTGGCAACATATGGATTCCGAGCCAAAAGAACTGCTAATATTTTGAGGCCAAGAACAAATCATGCCAATATCGGATATTCTGTTCCAAATTGAAGCGAATCCCAGAGACGGACGGGGCAAGGTATGCACTGTAAGGCGGGTGAGGCAAAACTTCCCCATCACGTCTTTCTAAATGATTTTTAACTGGTATTGCAACATGTGGCCGAGCGTTGTCTTGATAGAATATTACGTTTTCATGTCTGGCTGCATATTCTGGGCGTTTTCGGCCAATGTTCGCTTCAAACGAATATGTAGCGTTCGGTAGAGGTTCCCTGTAATGCTTTGGCCAGATTTCAGAAGCTCATAACATATATGATTCTTTTGCTCCCACCAAACACAGAGCATTACCTTAGCACCATGGATATTTT
The DNA here is from genome assembly GCA_942486065.2 of Calliphora vomitoria. NCBI lineage: Eukaryota > Metazoa > Arthropoda > Insecta > Diptera > Calliphoridae > Calliphora > Calliphora vomitoria. The sequence goes on along the minus strand of OW818031.2, from coordinate 16,593,415 downwards.
GCTTTGGTGTCGGTTCGACTACGATCTCCTACTCTTTGAATTATCGTAATGGATATATTTTTCATCGCAAGTAATGATTCGGTGCAAAAATTATATTCATTTATAGCGTTCGAGCAGAATTTCAGACATACAAAATCGTCTTTTAAGGTCTCCCAGCTTCAATTCGTATTGTACCCAATTTCTCTGCTTTTTGAATAAATTCTGCTGCATTTTTAAATTCCTGATTGAGTAGCACCTAATGATTTTGCAAGCTCTTTTTGAGCTTGGTCTTCAAACGTTTTTGGCTGGCCTGGGAAACCTTTTCTTCCATGTCAAAATCACCACTTCTGAACCGCACAAACCACCTCTCGCACGTTGAAACCGATGAAACACATTCACCATAAGCTTCGGTGAGCCATCGGTGTGCTTCTGTTGCACTTTTTTCAAATTAAAGAAGTAATACAAAACTTCCCGCATGTGACGCTTTGATGGCACAATATTCGCCATTTTCAAAGCATAAAAAACTTATTATTTTACATTATAATGTTCAGTAACTAAGTGAGAATAAATGGCAGATATTTACCCTTCAAAATGACATATAAGTTATTAAAAACAAACAAAAGATACGCCATCTAATGTAAATTCCGCACTTTTAAGTCATATAAGGATTGAGATCGAAAAAACCTTAACACACGTTTTTCCTTAAAACTTTTAACCCAAGTATTAATTGATTTTTTTTATCAAGTTACCTTTGTAAAACATGTCAGTTATTATTGTTACGTTTTTACCTTTTAAAAACGTGGGTTTATTTCTTTTAAATAAAACATATACTTTTGATTGCAAATAAAAGCAGTTTTAGTAGTTTAAAATTGTAACAACTCTTTATTTATTTAGAATGTACAACAACAACAGAATTAAATAGTCACTCAGTGTCTTTATAGACGTTTATCAATTCGCAGAAATGCACACAAACTTTATAATGTACAAACACACACGTACAAGACAGTTGATGTTAACTCTAAAGCAGCGAAAGGCAAACTCACACCACTACAGTTTTTAAATAATGTAGTTGTATGAGTTGAGTAAAAATTTGAGAAAAAAACAAAAACAATAACTGAAATAAACAAGCATAAAAAGCGAAAAGCGTAAAACAACCTGCTTCTATCAATGCTCATGCGAGACTGACTGGTTTTGATTGCTTTTATACAATGTATGTGCTTGTGTACATGTGAAAACAAAAACAAGAGAGCTCATTTGAGAGCTCAATGCCTTTCGCTGCTCTAAAGCTAAGTACTCTGTTCAAAATTTCGTGCGAACTGCTGTCAAACTACATATAAAATATTTGGAATGAAATATATGCGAAATAATTTCGCAAGAGCAGTACTCTGTTCTTATTGTGGAAAACATGTGAAATACATCTGGCAACCTTAATTTTCCACACGAAATAACATAAGCAGCACTTCTTTCGCACGAAATTAAAACCAACAGCTGATCAATTGTTGCATATAAAATTGTTCGCATGAAAAAACCATAATTTTTGCAAGTATGAACGGAGTACTAGGCTTAACACCGCCAATGATCAACTCAACTCACGACTGCAGCTCTGCCACTATTTATACACGCACTGCCATCCTCATCCGAGTAGTCGAGATTGTTCTTAACGGTCAACTAGTATGTTCGATTTCTAGAGCTTTTCGATGTCATTGCCAGCAGCCCAAACATTTAGTGTTTCCATACTTACAAGCAATGTCAATGATGGACGTGCCTTCAAACATGATGAATGCTGCAGGCAGTCGTTACAGACCGCCGAACTAAAATGGTCATTGCACATTCGTAACATTATGTTTAATGTCAATTATGTTCATTTGTTGTTAATCTGATAAAAATGAGTGACGAGAAAAAAGTGCGTACAAAAATTATTAAATATTTTCAACAAAACCCAACTTGGTCCTACAAAAGTTGGTGAAATAATGAAAGGTCTGCCGTCGAACTTATTACAATGTTATTAAACAGTAACGGGAGAACTTGTCCGTTGATTCATGTAGAAGGAATAGTCCACATGATGCCAATAAATTAAAACATTTTCAAAAGAGCTCCCAACACATCCGGTAGGAAAACAGCCCGGTTAGCTCAGTACTCGGACTATTTGGTACGAAAAGTTAAAGCCAATGCAGGTTTAAAAACATACAAGGCTCAAAGCTGCTAAAAATTTCGAGTCCAAAGACAGAGCTTAAAAATTAAAGTCAAGTTTTATAAAAATATATTCCTGCTGCATAATGGATGACGAAACGTATGTTCTGGCAGATTTTTCGCAGCTTCTGGGTCAATATTTTTTTGTTGCTGATGCTCGAGGGAATGTTGTAGAAAAGTTTAGGACCCAAAGCAGAAAATTTTCCCAAAAAGTTTTTGGTATGTCTAGCAATATGCAGTTGCGGCAAAAGGAGCCAAACATTTGTTACAAAAGGCTCTATAAGCACTGAAATTTACATCAAGGAATGATTACAAAAGAGGATGCTACCAATTATAAAACTTCTTAGTGTTTCCACTTAGTTTTGGCATCCTGTCACTATGGTAAGCAAGGTCTTGAGTGTTATAAGAACAGTAATGTGGTATTTGTACAAATGAGAGACAAATCCTCCAAACTGCCTGGAGCTAAGGCCAGTGTAGAGATATTGGGCTCCTGTTAAAAGAGAATTGAAGAGCACACAAAAGGAGATGGACTACGTGTTCGAGCAAAGTGACAGAAAGTTTAATCAGAACATTAATGGTTTCCGGAAAAGGTAAAATTTCATCACTAGTGATTAGAACTATAAAAATAATATTTTTTGTAAGTTTTAATAATAATTTCAATCAAATAAAAAAATCAAAACTGTGAGTTTAGTGGTTTCTTTGTTATTAACATTTATGTATGTTAAGATTTTTTTGATCTCACTCCTTACATGAAAACATACTTAATTTATTGTAGTAAATTTACATAAATTGGAGTGAATTTAATTTTTCTGAAGTAATTGTACGATATTCATTGTAAAGTTGCTAATTCCTTTTATTATCTTATACTATTTGACTTAATTTGTTTCCAACCTTGAATCCTGTTTTATACGATTTTACACCTGTGATTTTTGGTAAAAACCCATAAAAATAAGACACTTTTGGTTTTATTCCAAAACAATCCAATCATAACCTTTCAGCCCATTACACTTTGTCTGGTCGGCAAAAAAATATTTATTTCTATTTACAACATTTCTAAAACCGCTACAATAACGACAACAATTTAGATTCCTCCATTGCTTTTTACCCTAGGATTATCTAACTACCAGTCATTTGGGTATAACTTATGTACAACAGAACATTGAAGTATGTATTATTTTAACAACAAGTATATAACTATTTATAAACATTTACAACAACTTCAGCATATAGACCTCATTTTGTATTGTTGCTGCTGCTGTGGTAGTCGAGCTTCCTCCTTTTAACAAATTTCTTTTAAATTATTTAGTTCATCTATTTTTTTTTTTTTTTTTTTTGCTCACCACTCCACTCTACTCTCTACTTTAGTTCTGTTTTAATGCAGCATATTCTTTTATGGTCTGCTTTTTAATGCAAGACATTTTATTTGTGTATAAAAATGTTTGTACTTTTGGCAAGAACTTATAAAGAACTATGAAAGAAAGAAAGAATGAAAGAAAAAAGTTTATACCTTTTGTATTTAGCAAATTTTGTAGTCCCAACTCTTTAGCATACAAAGACAAGACACTAGGTGGCAGTCGGGAATGTATTAAGCAAGAGAGTGGGGGTAGGGGGTGCTAAAGTTATAGTCATCATAAGTAAAAGTGCAAGAAAAACTTCTTTTTCTTATTTTAAAAGTTTTTCTTACGTTTCATTTCAATAAAATCATGCTTGATTTCTTTACATTTCAGTTGCCGTTCGTTTTCTTTTTTTTTTTGTTTTTTTTTTTTTTTTTCTTAAAAAGAAAAAGTTCAAACAGCAAACGAGTAGAGTAGAAAAGTAGAAAATACTTTTGAAGTTTTATGTCTTAAAGAAAATTGTACCAAAAGCAGGAAAGGAATAGTTTGTTTTCTTATATTTTTGTTAGAATAAAGTTGTTTGTTAAAATATTTGCGGTTTATCAAAGACATTTAAAAAGTTAATGGGGAGAAAATATAAGGCAGACAAAGGCGTATGAGTGATATTATGTTAGAGTCTTATAAATAATACGCATACTTACGTACTGTGGGCTTGGAATAAAGTAAAAGAAATAAAAGATTTATGGAAATTATTAAAACATTAGGAACTGGCGTTAAATTAGTAAACAAAAATAATATGATAACCTTTTGGAGTATTTAAGTATATTACTTTCATCTGAAGAGTTTAACAAATGAAATAAAGATTTTTAAGAAATTGTTTTTCATTTAATTTCTTATATTAATTTTCTAAAAATCTTTTACCGGATGTAGCATTTTAAAATTCGTTCATGTAGGGGAGCTTCTCACTGACATGAGCGGGCTTATTTATTAGTTATTCTATAAAACAGCATGAAACTACTTTTAATATTGTATCATTAACGAAACATTCTTATGATTGCAATCGTTTACTTATGCTTTTAAAAGTTGATATTAACCAGACCATATAACAAATGTGTCATATTCCCACGACATGCGGTTCTACCCACCGGAATGACCCGAGTTCACTCGCCCAAGGGCTGTCAACTCAGCAACCACTGCTGACATAACAACAACAACAAATGTACTAAACTATTTTATCAAAATCTCAAAATGGTAAACTTTTCATCGGCAAGGTCCGAGGCAAACTTTTTTAATATTACATAATTTTCACGAAAATATAACGAATTTTGAAGACTTTTAACGTCTAAGGGGCATAATGACATTTTTCTGAAATTTAAAAATTTTTTCTGAGAATTTAAAAAGTTTTTAAAATGTGTTTAAAAACTTCATGCAATTGGGCTCAAAGGTCAAACTTTTCAATATAAATAGTTGAGTTTTTATCGTCTGAACTTTTGGATTGGGATTTAGAGAATTATATTTCAAAATTAACGAAAATTTTTCATTAAATGTAGCGAAATATTTGGTGCTTTTTGAAGGATTATTATAATTCGTTACCTTTATATAGAATGGCCCTAACTCGTTTTTTTTTTTTTTTTTTTGTAATCCGAGATTTTCGTTTATTTCGATAAATTATTCGCTCATATCAATATTCAACCAATAAATTTCGATTTAAAAAAACCACGAGTTAGGGCCATTCTATATTAACGTAACGAATTACAAATAATTACGCGGTGCTACGGTGAAAAAAAACTTGGAAAACGACTTACAAATTGTGTCTAAAAATTTCAGAAACACGTTCAAATTCAGAAGTTATTCTAAAACAACCGTTTTCAGTGATGTTCGTCAACTTATCGACCTGTAACTTAGTCAGTTTTTGTCCAACTTTAAATTGTTCAACGGGTTTGGAAAGAAAACTGATTACACTTTAAAATGACGTGTATGTTTTGATACATAAGTAAGTATTATAAGTATTGTTTTTGTTAAGAATATCAACCTTTTTTATTTTAGTCGCTATTATTTTGATATGAAAGCTTATACAAATTTATACCAATGTATAAAGAAAAGTTTTATAACTTTTGCAAATATAAATAATGTCTCTTTTTTCTCTATATAAAACTTTCTTTAATACACTGTGCAAAAAAATTTATTTTCTTAGAAAAAAATTAAAAAAACTATTGTTGAATTCGAAATTAATCTTGGTATATATTTAGGATCAAATTTCTGAAGAGCTTTAAATTTTGTCTTGCTGAAATTCTTGAAAAATTAAATTATTTTAAATTGGCTTTGATCCTTTCAAGCAGTTGAGGTCAGAGGTCAAACTAAAAAAAAATATTTTTCATGAAAATGTAACGAAACATTTTGTAGGATTTTGGAAAAAACTAGTAAAAACAATGAACTGGAGGTTAAATCGTTCCCTTAGCTTAAATTCTTAAAAAAATTCTTAATGAATTGAAATTGGTTTGAAATATTTAATATTCTTGCGTTCAAAGTAGAAATTTGTATGTATTTTTGATTTTTCATGAATGATAGTATATACTTTTTTAATGGATTTTAGTGAAACTATAGAAAAATATGGGAGTATGACTTAACGGGATTTACAATAGATGGCGTATTTTTTGAACGCGGTTTATGATTTTAATAACTTATATGTAAATTTGAAGTGTACATATCTTTCAATTATTCTTACTTCTTACTTATATACAAAGTTTTTTTGCTTTGAAAATGTCGAATTTTGTGCCAACAATGCGTCATATGCGGGAAGATTTGCTTTACTTCTTTAATTTGAAAAAAGTGCTACTGAAGCACACCAATTGATCACCAAAAGCTTTTGTTGAATGTGTTTCAACGTGCGAGAGATGGTTCGGTGCGGTGCAGAAGTGGTGATTTTGACACGAAAGACAAAGATCGCCTAGGCCAGCCAAAAAAGTTTGAAGACCAAAAATTGGAGGTATTACGCCATAAAGATTGTTGTCAAACTCAACAAGAGTTTGCAAAATCATTGGGAGCTACTCTAGCAGCAATTCCAAAACGTTTGCGAGCAGCAGGATTCATCCAAAAGCAGGAAAATTGTACGAATTTTATCTGAGAGACCGTGAAAGTGGATTTGGTATGTCTGAACTGCAATGGATCCATTACGATAACCCGAAGCTTATGTAAAGCCCGGCCAACCAGGAGCTAAGGTAATGTTCTGTATTTGGTGGCATCAAAACAGTTATATCATTTATGAGCTGCTGAAATCTAGCAGACCATCACATAGAACCTGTACCGAATGCAACTGATTCGTTGTAAGCAAAAATTGGCTAAAAAACGGTCAGAATATGCGGTCAGACATTGAACCGTAATATTCCATCAACACGCAGAGACAAAATATAGTTGTGCATGATTACAGTAACCATTTCCACATTTTTAAAAGTTCTTTAACAATATTATGGTCACAGTAACTATTTCTATGATTGTGGTAACCATAATATGGTTAACTTTACCATTCACATGATTGTATCAATCATATATATGGTTACATTAAACAAGTATATGTTTGTGGCAACCATTGTTATGATGAATCTTTATATCATAATATGTTGTTCTCAGATATAACATAATACTATAACATAATATAGTAAAACCTTAAAATAGTTGTCACAAATATATACTTGTTTACTGTAACCATATATACGATTGATAGAATCATATGAATCGCAAGTTAACCATATTATGGTTACCACAATCATAGAAATAGTTACTGTGACTATAATATTGTTAAAAAACTTTTAAAAATGTGGAAATGGTTACTGTAAACATACCCAACTATCGGATACATACCTGTTAAGAACTATTTAGAATGAAGTATTGGGAAGCCTCACCTGCCTTATAATCCAGATCTTGCCCCGTTTGACTACTATTTGATTCGATCGGTGTAGAACGCTCTCTCTCTGGGATACGCTTAACTTTGGAACAAACTTTGATTCGTTCTTAGCCTGAAAAGATGAGCAATTATTTTTTCGCGGAATCCAAATGTTGCGAGAAGTTTATAACTAGCAATGGCCAATATTTTGGATACATTTATATTGTACAAACTTTTCAAAATAAAAGCTGAAAATTTAAAAAAATCGCGCATTTTTTAACCCTTTGACGACCACAGGGACACCGGTGTCCCAACACAAAAATAATGAATAACTAAGTAACGAAAAATTGAATGGGTGCCATTTTAATTTTAATTAGTTCGTAAACGTGTCTCTTATTAATGTGTTTAGATTTAAACAAGTTCGGTTATAGCCTTTATTTTTGTGCCCAAGTCTTTTTAAGTGTAAAATTGATTTTTTAAATTTTGTGTTGGGATATATATTAGGCCTGGTAAGTGCATTTTTGTTATAAAAAGTTATAAAATCAATATTCATGTTCCGTTCATTGATATGAAGTCCATAAACATGAGTATGTGGAACGAACATTTGCACTTTACGACCAAAATTCCATTAAATCCGATACAATTTTTTTTTGTTTTAATTTCAAAATATATTTTCTTGGCGCTAACTGATTCACTTTAAATAGAAATTATGATTACTTTTATCCAAATAGTCTTATAGTCGAGAAAGGGTTAACAAAAATTTTACAAAACGCGAAGCAAACCAAGCGTTTAAGTTGTTGTTAAACTCCCAACATTTAGCACAAAATTTTAATTAAATTGATAATCATTTTTACTTAAATTATTATTATACCCTTCACCATGAGTGGCAAGGGTATAATAGATATTTCAATGAAGTTTGCAATGGCGTATATATAAGGCCAAAGTAAGTCGGTCAAAATTGGGAAAAAATATTTTGAACCCGAATTTTTTTTTTTTTTTCACCAAAAAAATGTAGTGTTATAAAATTTTTATAACTAATGAATTTAAAAAGAAAAAATTTTGAAAAAAAAAATACAAAAAAAAATTTCTTGTAAAATTTTTTTCGCTAATAAATTAAAAGGTATGTTTTTTAAAAATTAAAAAAAAAAACCATTTTTTTTAAATATGTAAGATTCGACTCAGCTGAATATGGCTCTCTTACTTGTTTTTTTTTTTTTAAATTGATATCATAATATGTAATAGCGCATCGGGTAAATGGATTCCACGGCTTTGCTGGTCGAAATTTTCCAATTTCGTTGATGCAATGTGGGAAAGACCCTTGACTTCAAATTGCACTAAATCACACAATCATAGTTCACCAAGTTAAACCAATATTCCGATCTTAATTTGTATGAAATATTTGAACTGTGACCGCCAAACTATCGTTGCTTTCAATACTGCACAAATAGTGGCAAATTCAAGTTCTTAGTGAATTTTAGAACTCCATGAGTTTTAAAATTTGTAATTTTAGAATTTACCATAAAAATATAATGAAGTATTTTATAAACGAAAAAATGGTACGCAAAAACAAAGAACTTATTTAAATTTTGTGTGTTTTTAATAAAAATCACGTAAGATTTGTGCAAAATTTCATTATAATTCAATATCTAAAATAAAAATTTTACGTTTGAACTAGAAAAATGTATAGCTAGATTTCGGTTAAATTTTCTTTACGGTTGTAGGTATTTTAGCACCGAATTTTTAAGTCCTCATAAGCAATATATAGAAAAGGTAATCATTACTATAAACAACCTGACAAATAAAGTAAACTACTATGTAGTTATATAAGTAAACAAATATGTTTATAAAAATATATCTATGACTAAAGAAACTCATCATTACACACACAGTAACAGGAAGTTTTCAAACTTACAAATGGCATCAAAGCTGTAGGAAGTAAAAAAAAAGAAACCAACACAATCTAAAACTGTAACCAAATACTATCTACGACAAATATGTGAGAGTCTAACGATTCTACATAGTTTTTTTTTTTATTATTTTTTTCTATTGCCTTCAAATAGGAACACATTTCGTTAATGTGTCTGTCTGTAAGTATGTAAACACAAGTGTGCGTGTGTATCTTTAGATTTTGGTGAAATGGCAACAACACACAGACAACATCCAAACCTGAATGTTAGTGTGTAAGTGAAAACAGTAACTGTGGCCAAAATTAACAGGCAAACAGAAAATGTTAGCCAGCTATTTAATGTTTTTTTTTCTTCTGTTTTATTATGCTTTGTTCGCTCTTAAAGTTACAGCCATAATTCATACGATAAATAAAGAAACAAATTTGTAAAAAAAAACATCTAGCAGTACACGAGAGGAAGAACAAAAAATAAATATATAAAAAAAGTATAAACACACTCACATAATGGCAGGGAGCCCAAGGAACATTTGAAACACGTAGACACTCAAAGTTTAACTAACATACGGAGATACAGTTTACAGTTACACTATTAACTCTATTATAAATACACAGATACATAGCTATACAGGCAGAGCTTCACAACTCAATAGAGTGTTAGAGAGGAGTCAAGGGATTGTGATAAAAATTATAGAGGGAACATTTTTTATATATTTTTACTTTTGAAGTTTAATCTATAATTACTTGCCTTAAGTAGCCACATTAGACAATTTTATTGAATTTCTCTCAGTGTATAATATTTATATGCCAAGTTTTTTTTGCAAGCCTTGTAACTTTTCCGCAATTTTTTGTTAGTAATTTGCTAATATCAAAAACATTTTTATTTAATTTATAAATTTTAATATTAAAATGTTGCAATTTTAATGCTATTTTTTTGCTTTAAAATTTTGTTTATTTTTTCTATTAAGTACAAAACTTTAGTTTTAAAAATTCCACAATAAAATAACTACACTAAAAACTCATTAATATAATAATATAAAAAAAATAATAACAAAAGTTAACATATATAAGCTATTACCTGCGCATTAAAACAATGTTTCCGTAATGAAGGAAAATTAAAATAAAAAAACCCTCTAAAGGACTACTAACAAAGAAGAAAATTGGTTGTTAATTTAATTATGGGCCAAAAAAATTAAACCAAAAGTGAGTAAAAAAGCTGTATTCGATTGAGCCGAATCTTCATCAAAGTATAATTTAATATAAATATTGAGAACAATTTTTATAAAAAAAAAAAAATTGGGGAAAAATTTGTTTGAGTTTTCCCGAATTTAAATATCAAATGAACCAATATATTGATGTATCATAGTTATATCGACTCCGCTATGTATAATGACCCATAGTATATATATAGTTTATGGAATCGGAAATGAAAAATGTGGAAATTACCAACAGAATAACAAACGACTTATGGTAAAGGGTATAATAAGGGGACCACTTTTTTTTGCACTATAAGTGGTACCATTTATTACTTATTTGTTTTGTATTAAATCACTGTTGTTATAGAATTATTATTATTTACTTTAGAATTTCTATTAAATTGAAAATTTTTTGAAAAATATTGCAAATTTCACCAACAAATTTTACAGTTGTAAGGACTGAGATCGAAAAAACCTTAACACACGTTTTTCATTAAAACTTTTAACCCTAGTATTATCTGATCAAGTAAATCATGTCAGTTATTCTATTTAATGTGAATTATGTCCATTTGTTGTTAATCTGATTAAAATGAATGACGAGAAAAAAGTGCGTACTAAAATTATTAAATATTTTCAACAAAACCTAAAAAGTTGGACAAACAATCAAAGGTTTGCCGTCAAACTTATTCCAATGTTATTAAACAGTATCGGGAGAACTTGTTCGTTGATAAAAAAAACAAGTTCATTCAATTTACGACACAAAATTAAAAAAAAAAATATTTTTTTCAAAATTCTTTTTTAATTTTTTTTTTCAATTAAAAATTTTGTAAAAAAATATTCGGGTTAAAAAATATTTTTCCCGATTTTGACCCATTGTAGTCCAAATTACTATAGCCTTATATACAACGTTGCAATGGACATTGAACTATCTATCATTAGATATTCATATTGTCTATAATGACTTAGTAATTTAGATATAGATCAAAAATAGGCCATAAATCGAGGTTGTTCCGGTTTTTACCTTACATCTCAGCCATTTATGGGCCGAGTTTGTCGATTTCAAATAGCAACCGAATTGATTTATCAATCATGTTTGTAAGTTATTTAGGGGATTTTGAAAGTTGATTTCAACCGACAGACGGTCAGACGAACAGAAGGACATGGCTATATCGACTCTGCTATCTATAACGATCCAGAATATACAGTATTGGCCATAACTAAAGCACCCCCTCAATGGATTTTTTCATATCTTAATTTTTTTGGTAAAAAAGGTTTTTATTGGGATGTATTTTGTATATATTTTATTAACTTATATTGTTTATGTTCATATTGTGTTTATTTAGGAAAGGATAATACAAAACCACAAAACGCGACGGTCAAAACTAAAGCACCCCCTTATAAGATGTTTAAAAAGTTGACTATTTTTCTGCATATTTGCAATGTCAGTTAACGGGACTCACAACGGATGCATTTAAAAATTCCAGAAGTTAAAAATAAAGGAAGGCGTAGTCTGTATAATTTAAGTTTTATACAGTTTATTCTGAAAAAGCAATGGATGGCAAGGAACAAGTACTCCAGTGAATTTAAAATTAAATTTATTGAAGACTGGAAGCCGGCTTATTACGGCATGAATTGAGTAAACAATATTCAATTAACAGATCAGTTATTTCCCGGCTGATTTCAAAGTTTTTGCAGACTGGTCGTATATCACCGGGGCATTCTGGAGGACGTCAGCGTAAAATCAAACGATATGATGATTCTTTGATCAAAGAAATAATGCAAAAAGATCCTACAGCATCTGCTAGTCAAGTAAGAACAAGTTTAAGATTATGCGTTAGCGAAAGAACAATCCGTAGAAGAGCAGTAGAAGCACGATTATTCACCCGATGACCAGCAAAAGAACCGTTTATATCAGCTAAGAACAAGAAAAGTAGACTGGAGTTTGCCAAAGCCCACATTAACTGGAGTGTAAAAAATAGAAGATAGTACTGTTGTCTGACGAATCCAAATACAAATTAAAAAGTTCCTATGGAATAAGGCTTGTACGCAGACGAAAAGTAGAAAGACTAAATCCTAAGTATTGCAAAGGAAAAATTAAACATGGAGGGGGCACTGTAAAAGTCTGGGGTTGCTTTTCTGGTCAAGGAATTGGGCCAATTCATAAAGTTAATGGGTTTGTGGATCGGTTCATGTACCGTGATATATGGAAAGATGTAATGTTGCCTTATGCCAGTGAAGAGATTTCACTTATAGGAAGGTTCCAACAGGATAACGATCCTAAGCACACCTCCAAAGTTTGTAAGACTTGGATACAGAGCAATAAGATTCAAGTTCTTCATTGGCCTGCTCAATCTCCAGATTTCAATCCTATTGCGAACTTGTGGGAATTCGTTAATATGAAAATAAATCGTGAAATATGCCGAAATAATGATCAGCAACTTTCACGATTTATATCAAGCCGTTATTATAGCCTGGGAAGAAATATCGCTAGACACCATAAAAAACTTAATATATTCTATGCCTAAGAGACGTGCTTGTGTCATCCAAAACAAAGGATTTGCAACAAAATATAAATTTAAAACAATTTTATATTATATCCATAAAGGGGTGCTTTAGTTTTGTCCGATTTATTTTCCAGTTTTAAATATATTTCGATTTAATGTTACCTCTTATAGAAAGATTAACTTTAAAAGTATTTGTCTATCAATAGTAAATATAATAATAATTGAAAATAATATATAATAAAAATTTAAAACTTAGTTTTTATACAAAAAAATATAATATGAAAAAAATTCACTGAGGGGGTGCTTTAGTTATGGCCAATACTGTATATACTTTATGGGGTTGCAAATGAAAAATGTAGAAATTACAAACGGAATGACAAACTTCTATATACCCTTGCCACTCATGGTGAAGGTTTTAAAAATATACCTGCTGCATAATGGATGACGGAACGTATGTTCTGGAAATTTTTTCGCAGCTTCCGGGTCAATATTTTTATGTTGCTGATGCTCGAGGGAATGTTGCAGAAAAGTTTAGGAATCAAAAGCTGAAAATTTTATCAAAAATATTAGATTTTATTTTGAAACAATTGTGCAAAATAAATTTATTCAAGGTATTGACCATTGTTAGATATGACCATTTTCTGTTTTTCTGGAAAAATATGGATTCCCAGCCAAAAGAACTGCTCATCTTTTGAGGCCAAGAACGAATCAAGCCAATATCGGATAATCTGTTCCAAATTAAAGCGTATCCCAGAGAGAGCGTTCTGTATCCCAAAGAGCGTTCTGCATCGATCGAAACAAGTAATAGTGGTACGGGACAAGGTCTGCGAGATCTATAAGGCGGTTGAATCAAAATTTCCCAAGCACTTCTTCCTAAATAGTTTTTAACAGGTATAGCAACATGTGGCCGAGCGTTTTCATGATGGAATATTTCCCTGTGATGGTCTGGCTAGATTTCAGCAGCTCATAATAGATAAGACCCTTTTGGTAGCACCAAATGTACAGCATTACCATAGTGCCATGGATATTTGGCTTTGGTATCTTTTCGGCTTTACGTACGATCTTTTACACTTCTGGTTATCGTAATGGAATCATTTTTCATCGCAATTAATGATTCGGTGCAAGAATGATTTTCTTTTATAGCGTTCAAGCAGCATTTTGAACATACAAAGGTCTCTCGGCTTTAATTCGTATGGTAGTCGATTTCCCTGCTTTCGATGAAGCCTGCTGCTTGCAAACATTTTGAAATTGTTATATTGGGAGTTCAGTATCTCCTAATGATTTTGGAAGCTCTTGTTTGACAACAATCATAATGGAGTAATGCCTCCAAATCTTGGTCTTCAAACAGTTTTAGCTGGCCTGGGCGATTTTTTCTTCCATGTCAAAATCACCTCCACTGAACCGATCAAACCATCTTGAAACCGATGGAACACCTTAAGCTTTGGTGAGCAATCGGTGTGATTCACCGGCACTTTTTTCAAAGTAAAGCATATGAAGCGTTATTGATACAAAATTCGACATTTTCGAATCAAAAAAGAAACTTTGTTGTTTACGCTGACAGATATGTATGTACCCTTCAAAATGACATATAACTTATTAAAAACTAAAACGACGTTCAAAAGATACGCCATCTATTGTAAATCCCGCATTTTTAAGTCATACACCCAATATTACGAAAGAATTTGAGAAAAACAAAATTAAGTCAAGGTAAAAATCGATAATTTCAAAATTTAAACTGAAATATCTCTTAAAATATAAAAGAAAACTTAGGGAAATAAAAAGGATTGTGTAATTATACTTTATGCTTTATAACTAAAATTCATTAAATATCCGACCTTATTTGTACAAGTCACGAGCTCTATACAGAGATTTGCCAACTAGAGACAGTCAACCTTGTATTAAAAAAAAATAATTTTTTAAAAGCTTATGTGCTTATGTGCTCCTGTACGATTTGTTTTACATAATTTTGCAATCGAATTAGTAGTTTAGAAGAGTCAAATATATTACCACTTTTCATTACCATCAACCCCACTGTCGGATTCGAACCAAATACAAGAACCAATATTTAATTAAATATTTTTGAAAAAATTGAAAAATCCATTTTTATGCATTTCTAAATTTTAAAGCCATTGATCAAATTTGTAGCTCTGCAGTTTAATACTTAGTATCACATTTATCTGACTCGCACAGCTCAAAATTTTTAAAAAACCCAGTAGAACTTAAACATCCATTCATCATTACTATAATACTTCTAAACAAAGCTGATGGTATGTAGTAGCTATTACAATGTATGTTAATCAGTGATAATATATCATTACCAAGTATTTACTGGTTAATTCTGATATAAAATTCTAATTCTCTTTCTAGTTTCTTTCATCGAAATGTTTGAATTTCCTTCATATGACTTATTTTGCTACCAAATAAGCTAGTAATTTTCTATGTGTATTTTCACTGCATCACTGTAATTTAAATATGTTTATATATCTATAACTTTTTGTTGTTATAGTTTTTTTTTATTATTAAAATTTTTAGTTTATTTAACAACAAAAATTTGCGAAAAAAAAAAACAAAATCAACTCATGAAAATCCCATAAAAGTGTGTTGTTAGTTTTAAAATCATCATGAAAATATGAATTCAAATACAAACGAGGGCAAGCTGACAATGTTTCAAAATCAAAAAGATGTCTTAAAAAAATGATTGCTATTAAATTCTTTGGAAGGGAAAGGGACAAAATTTTGAAGGTATTAAAAAAAATTAAAAAATTTAAAGAAATTTTTGTTATGTCCTTAAATTTAAGCACAAAGATGTGTTTGTGATGTGAGAAGTAGTGAAATGAAAACAGGAAGAGTAAAACAATCTACAAACAAACAAAAACAAAAAGTTTACTGGTTTATGAATAGAAAAAAGCATGCATTTGCAAGCATAAAA